>JAVSCE010016222.1:0-600000 GCA_032199065.1 Smutsia gigantea | reverse complement strand
AGACATAAGTCCCTGAGGGATGTAGCCTGAAGGTGCTTTAAATCAAACATGATTGCATTTCTGGAGCCCCACATAAGAATATCTGGATTCTAGATTATGATTAAATGGTAAATCATAATAGGCAGTATTCTAATCAAGGTGTTTTCATAACGGTAAGGGCACATACATACATACATAATCCTTATAGTTAGGAAATCCTGAAGTTTCCCTTCAAATACTTCATCTTTTTGAAACAGTTTACTTCTTTCAAAAATACCTCTTTTGCTGTTGAGCCTCAGCTTTCAGCTATTTAATTGTTCTTTTACTAGTAAAATGAGGGTAGACAAATCAATATTGTTCAGTATGGAAAGCATTCAGCTTCTAGTCTGGACTATGTGTCTGAACCCCTGTTACAACCTGGGGAACACGTTCCTGAATCTCAGATTCAGACAAGTGCATAGATGAAAATGGCTTTCTTAAAAGTTAGGGCTGCAAAAACGAACACTATACTATGTAACAGATATATTTATCTGAGTTTATATATAATATAAAAAAATGGACCCACTTGTCAATTTAGGGAAGAGTTGGATAAATAATACCAGGAGTCCACAAATTTTTCTATAAAGCACCAGATAATAAACAGCTCCAGCTCGGTAGGCCATACTTTGTGCTGAAACTACTCAACTCTGCTGTTGTAGCAGGACAGCAATCACTGAAAATAGACAAATGAGCATGTGTGAGTTCTAATAAGACTTGATTTATAAGCACAGATTTGAATTTCATACCATTTTCATGTTTCCTAAAATATTCTTTTGGTTTTTTTCAGCGATTTAAAAATTAAGAACGGTGCTTAGCTCACAGACTGTACAAGAATGTGAGGCTCCTGAATTCGCCCTTGGGCTATAATTTACCAAACCTTGCCCTATAGATGGAAGTCTTCCCGGGCCCAGGAGATGCCAGGGATCAGATGCATCATATAGCAATGAGCAATTCATTACCTCGTCCTTCACCTTCTGAAACCCATGTCTGTCCACCTCAACCTTTGTTTCAAGACTTCATCTTGAGTCCATAACATAATCCATGAAGAAAAATATTTGAACAGTAAAACTCAAGCCTGGTTATGATTTTAAAAATAGAGCTACCTGCACCGCTCTGAAAATAGTCTTTTGTAAAGATCTCTTTTTATAAGACTGACCATGAGGAAGTCTGACTTCCTGTATGTCAACAGCCAGATCCCAAATATGAAAAAACAAATAACAGTTTTTTGCAGATGTGATGGATCCACAAGCAGCCCCCACAGAGCCAGGCCTCTCCTCCACCTGGTACCACTGCTGCTCTGCCATTTTCCAGGTGCTTTGGAGAACCTTACCGCTGTTACAGTACACACAGAGTGTCTCCGAACGACAGTCTTAGCTTATGAGAAATGGGACTATGAGCTAAAAATGCTCAGTAGCAGGCCTAAAACCAGACGTCTGCGTGCAGTATCTCATTGCACTTTCACTTTCTGGACAAGAAAAATGTGGCAAAGCTCACAAAAACATTCAACAAGCACCACACGGGATACTAGGAAACACTGGTGTTGTTTTCTTTTTGTTTGTCACCAATTTTGAATAATAGTGCAAAAAACCCTGAATTCTCCTTTTTAAAATGTTGATGCCCCAGTTACGTACACTGAAAGAGGTGTTTAATTTTCTCTTTGAACTGAAATGTTGCCAGCTCAGTAATCTAATTTTGCAGTTTGCTGTATTTTGTCTATAAAGAGTGTGGGTCCAAAGTTACCATCTGTATAATTTGGACCTAATATTTACTTGAAATATATATAATAAATCCCATATCATAAAAATTTATGATGCAGGTTGCCCCTCATTTTATTTTTGGATCAATATTCTGGCTTAGCAATTTTGATTTATATGAAAACTTGGTCATAAATCATCACTATCTTTCTCTTTAAAACCACTTGGATAATGTATTTGAAAATTGCAGTAACGTGCTTCTTTGCAGCATGGAATTCATGTGAATCGACTTCATTTTACAGCCCTGTTTTTTCTTCTTAAGGCCAAAAAAAAAAAAACGAGGGTATGGGATTAAACAACTTTTTAATCTTGGGAATATTCTCCATTAAGTAATTCCCCAGAGTATCCTTTGGCTAAGCAGCAGGATTCTTGGTCCTCTGTACCAAGTAGAAGAGTGGAAGAGTTCAGTGTCCACTTTTAGCATCTGCTGAGGAGTGTGTAGAAGTTCTAGTCCAATCAATGATCCTGAAACCTGATACCTCTAGAACTTCTTGGCACCATGTAAATCACAGCACAAATCTTTCTGTGAGATTCTGGCATTAGAAAATGCTTCTTTTTTCAATGAAAATTTTTTATTAAGAAATGGAAATACTATTTATTTTCGGTGACAAGCAAGCATTCAATAAACAAGTATGTGCCCAGGTTCTTGTCCACGAAGAACTAATATATCACTGAAATATGTGCAGAAAAATACCTTCTTTAGAATGACTTTAAATTTGTTTTATTATTTTCAAAATAAACATATGTATACATACAAAGATGATTTTATGATTTTTTCATGTAATACTTTTAGAAAGGAAAGAAACCCACAAATAACTTCCAGAGAGGTTTTGACACTCAGCATTTAGTTGTTTCCAGGTGTCACTGAGTGGGTGGTCTCGGGCAGCAGGAAGAACCATGGGCTTGCACAGACTTGCAGAGTCACCAGAGCTGCAGTGACATGATCTTGTTTGTATCACCTGCACCATCATCTTTGCCTACCCTCCTTCCTGGTGTGGGTCAGGACACTGGAACTGTGCATGAGAAGCAGATGGGAAGAGGAAAGTAGAAACGCATTAAGCAGGGTGAGGTTTCATTTCAGAGTCACAGATAATAAATTCTACTTCCCACAATTGCGTTTATCCAAATGAGAAATATTTATTGACTACTTCTGTGTTCCAAGCACTGTTATAGTGATAGAATACAACAGTGAATAAAACAGACAGAAACCTCTACCTTCATGGGGCTTGAACGTTAGTGTGGGGAAGGACAAGTATGGGCAAAATAAGTTAAATGCACAGTATATTAGAGGGTGATATAGGCTATAGAGAAAAAGAAAATAAGAATGAATATAAAGTGTTGGAAAGATGTGGATATTGAAATTTTAAGTAGTGTGGTCAGGAAAATCCATACTGAGAAGATGGCATTTGAGTAAAGGCCTACAGGCCTTGGATATCTAGGGAAAGAGAGTTCCAGGCAATTGTAAAAGCACAGAGGCAAGAGCATGGCATGCCTGGGGTCTGTGAAGAACAGCAAGGAGGCCAAGACGCTAGTATGGAATGAGGTCAGTGAGTTGACTAGGTACCAGATAGTGTATGGCCTTGGAGATCATCCCAATGACTTTGTTTTTATCCACAGTGAGATTAGACACCCCACCCCCACTCCCAGGGTTTTAAGTAGAGGAGTAACCGTCTAAAACATTTCTAACAGCTGCTCTATCAGGATCTCTCTGGCTACTAGACTAAACTGGACTATGAAGGACGAGACAGAGGCAGGGAGACCGATCAGGAGACTATTCCTATAATCCAGGAGAGAGAAGATGGGGGCTTGAACCAGTTGGCAAAGGAAATGTAGAGAAAAGATTGGACAGTAAGTATATTTCAAATGTTGAATTGACATGGTCTTCTGACACTGTTTTATACTCAGACAGTGAATGTAAGAGAAAGAAGTCTAGGTTTTTGGCCTGAGCACCTTGAGGAATGACAGAAAGTGACAGCAGCAGAGGGGAGGATTAGGAGAGCAGTTCTGACCTGTTAATGTTGAGATGCTTACTAGACATCAAATGGATATGACCCTCAGGCAGTCAGATATGTGAGTCTGGAATCCAAGCCTGGAGGTGTACATTTGGCATCATCTGAGTATAAATGTTAGAAATCTGGTCACTAGATAGGACCTCCAAGGGAGTGAGCATGAATATAAAAGCCAGGTGACTGCAGTGCATAGGGGTTGATGCAACACAGAGACTGAGAAGCAGAGGCCAATCAATAGGAACAAAACCAGGAGAATCATAATGCCAAGGGAGGAAAAGGTTTCAAGAAGGAGCTTGTGGTCAACTGTGTGAATGAGGCCAGTGAGATAAACACTGCCAATTGACCTTTGGATTGAGCAATTTAGAAGACCTTCAAAGGAGCAGTTTGGGTGAAGTGGTGGGAAGAAAGTCTAATTGGACTGTTACAGAGATACAGTGAAAGGAGAGGAACTGGACATGGTGATACTTTCAGTGAACATAGGAGAGAGAGAAGGGGGTCGCTTGAGAAGGAAGTGGAGTCAAGAGAAATGTTTCTTTTGCTTGTTTGGTGATGGGTACAGGGAAGAGAAATAGCAAGTGTATGTGTAGTCATGTGTGACATGTGTGTATATGCAGTGTATTACATGAAGACCAACAGTCACCTTAGCTGACCTGCCCTAAGGGTGACTTCTGAAATGACGGCCCGTGATGGTGCTCTGGGAATTAGTTAACTCCAAATTCCCTATCACAGATTTTTGGTAGTTGATTTTATTTTTCTTGTCCAGTTTCGTCCGTAAAATAGTCACTTACTATGAGAAGAAATGTTACACTAGATTATGTTTATGTAGTCTAGTGATGTAAACACGCTGACAGGAACCAATTCCCCTGCCTTGGCAGGTAGGGTAAATGAGGAAAAGAGAGTTCCCAGGCACAGTCCTTTAATAAAAAGTTAATTTTTATTTAAGTTAATCCAAGACTCCAAGGCCCCCTACAAAGAACCCATCCCCTCTAAGGTTAACCAGAAAAGAATTATTATCCAATAAGAGAACGTCTTGCTGTTTGTGACTGCTGATTCTGTCGCTCCAGGGCAAGAGTTCTTACTAGATGGGAACTTTAGTTCTCTATTCTGTCCAAGCCCCAGGGCCTGGGAGAGACTTCAGCCCCTGCAGGGCATTCCATACTGTGAAGCTGCCTCAGCTCTATTCATTACCATGAAACTCCTGTGAGGGAAGAAGCTTTATTTTCTGTTGAGTGGCTGTAATGGGGTTGAACATAGAGTTTTTGAGCAACTCACTGTTTTGAACTCCAAAGTATATTTTTCCTCCAAAGGAACAAAGGAAATCCTATTCATTCAATCAAAGGAAGAATAAAACAATGAAAATCTACCAAAACAACTACTCATCAAAAAAGAAAAGGCAGACGAAGCATAATGAAATAGAAATATGTTAGCTTCTGATATCTATTACTAAACTTCCTGATCCTAGAATGTCAAAATATGGATATAGCAACATTCATACATTTATCAGTCCATCAATACATAAACACATTTTCTATTAATTTTCTGAGTACTACTCCAGCATAGTTTATTTTTGTGTGTATGCTTATAGACTGGAAAAAGGAAAAGATATTAATAGTACTATTATTCACTCTCATAACACCATATACTTCTGCTTTATGCTTAACACTTACAATTTTTTACATACTCTCTGTCCTACTTTGATTAATGTTTGTCTCTCTTATTAGACAGTAAACTGATGAGAGCTGGGATTATTTTCCCCCTCCAAGGTACCAATTAATCTTCAGTGCCAAACATAGTACTTAGCAAATGGGAAGTGATTAAAAGAAGTTTTTCAATAGATAGGAATAAAGAACAGGAAGAAGGAGCAGGAGAAGCAGAAAGGAAATGGGGGAAGAGGAGATGAAGGAAAGAAGTAGGGAAGTAAAAGCTTCTAGGGTGTGATTATGGCCTTTCTTAACTCTGTGTTAGCTATTTTATACTTGCTACTTCAATTAATTGTCTCAAAGAAGAAACTGTTATCATTCCTACATTACAGAAGAAAAAACTGAGGCTCAGAGACTCAAGAGGCAAAGGGCAGCTAGAACATTTTCCTGTCTAAAAATCATGTATCTGTCTCTCTTTCCTACTATCCTGGGACAACAAGGGTAGCAATATGGCAGAGAAAGGCCAGAAAGGAGATGAAAAACATAAACATTTGAAAATAGACAAGATTAATCTCCTCTATTTTCCAGGAATTACACTCAGATCCAACTCTCAGCAACCCATGTTGATACTTCCTTTCCCAAGCCCATTTGTACCAGTGCCTCCAGCTTGATGCAATTATTGTCTGCATTTCCCAAAACTTTAAGAACTTTGTCTCCATGTCCTATCTTTACACTTTGGTGGGGCAGGCCCATCCCAGCTTGATATTTTAGGGAAGAGCCCTTCATGTTGGACACCTCTACCTAGGAATGGTCTTTATAGGTGGTCTTTACAAAGTGTTGTCCTGTTCATACGGCCTGTACAGTCTGATGCCTGGGATTAAGTCAGGGACAATCTATAAATAAATAATTATGAATTCAAAATCCTTTCTTCACTTAACATAATGCACCCTCAAGATCCATCCATGTCATTGCAAGAAGAATTGGCCAGGTACAGACTCAAGTTGGAGGACAACTGTCTCTTCCTGTGTAAGCCATGTCCTAAATAATGACAAGTCCAAACTCAGTTGCCCTCTGTCCCTGTAGAACTATAGGTAATTTTTCCATAATATTTCACAGACTCCAATTATGAAAAAGACAATCTAAAATGAGTTAAAAGGACTACTGCAATTCTATTTCATGATGATTTTCTACCCACCAAGAAGCCTATGGGCTGTTTGCCCTTGTGCTAGGCTGATTAATTGATGACAGTGAAGTTAATTCTCAGACTTGGGCATGCTCAGAAGTCACATGAGTTACTGTTCCTAGTAAGAAAACCTCTGTAAAATGCAGCTTTAATATGCAACCTAGATTACCAATGTTCCCCAAACCACCTACCTTTGCAGTTATACCAACTGGCCCATGTTCTACTGAGCCTACCTCTGCTCAAGATTTTCCTCCAGGCTGAGGGGGATACCATTTAGCATCCCTGTCTTCTTTCTCAAACTCTACCTAACCTTCAAGGTCTAGTTTAAATCTGATCTCTTCCCATGGAATTTCAATAGCACTTTTGGTCTCCCTATCACATTTTAGCACTCTTTGGAAACTAATTCTTACTTCCCAACACAGTGTGCAAATTCCTCAGGGATTTAGTTTGTCACCTGTCATTGAGTACCATGATGCTTAACACCTGACGAAGCATAATTTTGTTTTAGAGCAATAAAAACAGAAACAAAGATCAGTTCAAACCTTGTATATCCCCAAAGTTTTCTGCCTTATTGATTCATTTTCATTTTAAGAAATAACAACCATATGCAGGAAAAGTGTGTTTCATTCTAATTATAAGGACAGGACTATTTGACAATAGAAAATAGGCTGAATGTAATGTTTTATATCTTCTCTGTTGATAAGATGATGAGACTTCCCACTTTATGCCAGGCATATTTTGTGAGAGAGTGCTGGTATAGTCTACCACACTATCTGCTGCTTTTTCAGAAAGAGAGGAATTAGGCTAGGTTTAAATTAGCATGTTTTTTTTTCCCAGTGAAGATTGTTTAATTACCATTTTTTGCTCAGAAATAAAAGTCTTTCACAGTGTAGCACAGAGAAGGCAAATAGGGACTCTGTGGCATCTTACTACACTGATGGGCAGTGACTGCAATGGGGTATGGGGGGGACACGATAATATGGGTGAATATAGTAACCACATTGTTTTTTCACGTGAAGCCTTCATAAGAGTGTATATCAATAATACCTTAATTAAAAAAAAGATACAAGTCTCTCAAAAATTTATGTGTAGAGGATGTCAGAGTGATAAAAAAAGTGAAAATATATATTCATTCATAGGTGGAGATAATTTAAGGAGGGGTAAAATGCAATACTCTTGAATACTTACATTTAAAATTATTATTGTAATAAACAGAATACTTCTTTTTTGCAATTTTATTGAGATATAATTGACATATAACCTGTACACTTTCAAGGCGTGGAATATGATTTGATATATGTATTTATTGTGAAATGATTACCACAAAAAGTTTAGTTAACATCCATCACTGTGCATAGTTACAAATATTTTTCCTTGTGAAGAGAACTTTTAAGACCTACTTTCTTAGCTACTTTCAAATATACAATACAGCATTGTTAACTATAATCATTGTGCTATACATTATATCCCCAGAACTTATTTATAACTAGAAGTTTCTACCTTTTGACTCCTTCACCCAAATCTCCCAGCCCTCTATACCCTGCCTCTGGCAACCACCAATCTGATTTCTGTTTCTAGGAGTTTTGTTGTTTTAGAATCCACATATAAATGAGATGATACAATATTTGTCTTTCTCTTTTGATTTATTTCACTTAGCATAATGCCTTCAAGGTCTGTCCATGTTGTTACAAATGGCAGGATTAGCTTCTTTTGATGGCTGAATAATATTCAATTTTACATATATATACATATATATATAGATATATCACATTTTCTTTCTTCATCCACCAGTGGACATTTACATTATTTCCATGTCCTGGCTGGCTATTGTAAAGAATGGTGCAAAGCAATGAACATGATGGTGAAGATACCTCTTCAACGTATGGATTTCATTTCCTTTGAATATATACCCAGCAGTAGAATTGCTGGGTCATACAGCAGTTCCATTTTTAATTTTTGGAAGCCCCATACTGTTTTCCATAGTGGCTGCACCAACTTACATTCCCACCAGCAATGAACAAGAGTTCCCTTTTCTCCACATCATCTCAGCACTTGCTATCTCTTGTCTTTTTGATGATAGTCATTCTAACAATTGTGAGGTGATATCTTGTGGTTTTGACTTGCATTTCCCCAATGATTAGTGATGTTGAGCATCTTTTCATATGTCCATTGGCCATTTGAATATCTTCTTTGGAAAAATATCTGCTCAGGTCCTTTGCCCATTTTTAAATTGGATTATTTGGTTTGTTTGTTTTTTTGCTATCAAGTTGTATGAGCTCCTTACATATTTTGGGTATTAACCCCTTATCAGATGTGTGATTTGCAAATATTTTTTCTCACTCCATAGACTGCCTTTTCATTTTGTTCATAATTTATTTTGCTGTACAGAGGCTGGTAGTTTGATGCATTCCCACTTGCTTATTTTTTATTTTGTTGCTCGTGTTTTAGGTGTCATATCCAAAAAGTCATTGCCAAGACTTCTGTCAAAGATGTTTTCCCCTGTGTTTTTTTCTGGGCATTTTATACTTTCAGGTCTTACATTTAAGTCGTTGATTCATTTCGAGTTAATTTTTGTGAGTGATGAAAGTAGAAGTCCTGTTTTATTCTTTTGCATGTGAAATATCCAATTTTCCCAGTGCCATCTATTTACAAGACTGTCTAAATTAGCATGTTTTTAATAATTCTCAAATGTGTATGCCTTCAAGTGAAACTATAATGAGAAAATGGCAAGTCCATGTGTGAACTTAATAAATACATTTACCAATGATAGTAATGATAACAAAAGCAGCAGTGGAAATTTCATTTTCTTCAGCTTATCCACGAGCCCTCCACTTCTCTCCCCTTTGCATTTAAAGCCCCTGACTCATTTATTTTTAGTAAAGTTGGAGATGATATAAGATTAATCAGAATACATACAGAGTATTCAAAGTAGAAGAACACTGAGTAGTTTATAGATGGAAGTTGATTGATTGACTACATTGCCATGAGTTGATCGTAAAAAGAGGTGTAAAATGGAATGCCAAAATAAATCAAAGAGTCAACTAATCCTTATACAAGGGGGAATCACAGGCTACAGTTCCATATCACATCAATCCTTTTATTTAATGTCTCAATAGAAACCACTTCTGGGAGCACCAAAGAAGGCATCCAGCCAGAAATGTCATTATCCTAAGAACATTTCTGTTGCATAAAGCTACCTAACTCAAACTGTAATTTACCTTTAGAAAAACCTGGTTTCATTTTTTCCTGGACAAGTCAATATGGCATTATTTTCCATGTAGGTTGCAGACATTCATTGTTGGTACTGAATGGGTAAAAGGAAATCATTTCACTATATATTTTTTTCCTCAGCAGAAACAAATTTTGGCTGAGTTGAAGGCTAAATTAGCATTTTGTTGAGTTGCAAAGCCAAGTTTAAAGTAGCCATTCCCATTGCTCATTAAGGGTGGCCTACAAAGACCCCATCCAATGTGTATTATTTTGATGGATGTATATTGTGACCTCTTGGGTCGTTTTTCCATATTAAGTGGCCATATTACAAACTTGTGTGGACTGAATGGAAACCCTAAACTGTCTTGCTTGACCAGTAAGTAAAATGCTTATAGATTATCAAGCAAACATAATTACTTAAATATTTGAAAAACTTAGCATCGTAGACATTTGCAAATAATGACATTATCTTTTTTAAAAATCTTGATATTCTATTTTATAAAACTTTGAACTGCTGAATCACTGGAAGTGTTACCATTTTCCATAGGAAGAGAGTATATCCAGGGGATCAATCTTCCCTAAGTACTGATAAATGAGTGAGTTTGCCTTCTAAATACAGATATGGTTTGTGTGTTTTCTCCTTTCACACGAGATTACTGTGAGGTAAACTAATCGAAGGATAAGTTTTTATACTGCAACCGATAATTTTTGCATTTCTTAAACTAAACATCTTTCCAGCGTTTATTTTAGAATGCCAACCTCTAAATTATTAACATTTTTTTCTCCCTAGATGGGAAAAAAATTCCCTTTTAGATTTATCTGGGTGTGAGAAGAATTTTTTTTATTATAATTATTTGTTTTACAAGCTAAAGAAAAGCTCTAGGATATTTAAAAAGAACACCAAGATACCTCATAATAAAGAGTCCCTAGTCTGATATGCTAAACAGGTCTTAACAGCTTTTGCAGAGTATAAATTTTTCCTCTATACTCTAATATGTAAGTCATGCATGCAGTGATATACAGATTACCCTTTAGAGAGGTTTCATAAAAACATGAGAGCATGTAAAATGCAAAAGAGTAAGGAAGCCGTAGATCTACCCCAGTGGACCAACTGCAAGAGAATGAAAAGTAGAAGTTGAGAGGCTAATGACAGGATAATGGTAAAAAAAAAAATCAACAAAGCTGTGAAATATAGTTAAAGTGGAAGTGGCCTGCCACTAAACAATGAAATACAGCAGGGCCTGACATTGAAGAATTATTTTTAACATCATGTATCCACTGCTCTCAAATAAAATAGTGGACATTTTAGAAAAAAACAAAGAGCTTTTATTTATTGTTCACCCAACTGTGGGAGTCGATTTTTAAATATCATTATATTTATACCATGAAAAAATGTCAAGGAATAATTATTCAGATTACCCATAATTCTCATATTTTAAGGAAGCCTACTGGGTTATATGAACTTCCTTGGAAAATGTATTTGGAGCCCCTTTGTTTATCACAGAACAGCTATTGAAGATTGCTTAAAGCATGCAGACTGCAGCCAGGCTGCTGAGCTTACATTTCAGTTCTACGGCTTGCTCGTGACAGTATTCGAGATGATATACTAAACCTCTCTGTGGCTCAGTTTCCCAGTTTGTTCAACAACTACAACAGCAGCAGCAGCAATAATAATAATTATAACAAATCTTCCTTATAAGGCTGTCCTGGCAAATATTATGCTCACGGTAACTATTAACTATTCATGATTCCCATGAGTTACGAGCTAGTCCACATACTATCTCCACCTGAAATAATAAATGAAGTCATTCATGCATAAAATCACTCAACAAATATTTAGTGAATACCTACTGGTACCAGGATGTAGATTAATTGACTAGATTTTAGAGTGAATGCTAATGTCAGACGCAATAAGTAGGCTAGGTTCCTAATCACAATTTCCCTGTAAAAGGAATTTGGTACTGGAATCTGATATGTATTTCTCTGTTACCACCAAGAAAACTGTTGTGTTCTTTGGGCTCAAAAGAAGGGGAAACAAGAAAGTACTACTATGATTCTTTTGAAATTCTTTCCTATGTATTTCTTTTATGCAAAATGTCTCTGAAATTAATGGGAAATTAACTTATACAAAAAGACTAGTTGAGATGGGAGATGATTAAGGTCTAGCAAAGAAAAAATGAGATGATATCAGTGAATAATGTATCGAAACTATGGCTCTATTTGCAAGTATTGAGGAAACATTTATTCATTTATTCAAAAGAATTTCTTGAGCTCATTTGTATAAAGCACTGTAGTAGATCCTAAAGACACGGAGATAAACAACCCAAAGCCCAACTCAAAAGGAAGTAACAATGGAGTGAGGATGATTTATAAGTAATTTAATAATTACAACACAGGGTAAAAATATTAAACAGAAGCAGCACCTTGGTGTTACGGGATCAGAGAGAAGGAACACAGAAGGGGGAAAACCACTATTAATTTCCAAGCAGAGATGACACTTGAAATTTATCTTAAAGGATGAATGAGTTTTCCAAGTCCAAGAAAATAGGAAAATGACACCCTCAGTCAAAAAGGAAAATACTGCCAGAGGAGAAGATGGAGGCAACAGCTTGACATTTAAGATGGGTGAGTTCAGTCTTAGATTTGTAGATTTTTCTTTAACGATTACAGAAAAACAACTCCAAATTTCAGGAAACAGAATGTACAAACATGAGTCATCAGAAAATAGGTGGTTTGTGAAGTGAGAGAGAAAGAAACTCAAGATAGAATCCTAAGAGAAACAATGTTTTAGGCATGGTACAAGAAGAGAGTCAAGTGAGAAGTTGGGGTTTTTTGGGGTTTTCTTTTTTTCATTGTGGAAAAAATATTTTCATTAACAAGAGAAAAAAAATTGAGTTAACAAAAAATTTAACAAGTTTCACTTAGCAAAATCCACTTAAAAGAAAATCACAGTACAAAGTTTTAAGTCAAGGCCTCACCAATTCTGACATTAGGTATTAGTGATATGTCTCAATTTTCAGAACTAACTTTTTAAAAGCTTACACTTAACCTAAAAAACTTAAATTGAAATTGAGAATGAGGAGTGGCGACTAAGTCGGGAGATGTAGGACGAGAACTCTGATGGAAGCACAGTCAAGGGAGCTTCAGGGATGATATTAAAACCAGTGGCAAATGCCGATGTTGGTCAAGAATAATTAGACCAAGAAAGCCTCATGAGCGTGTAGAGTTTAGACTGATCTTTCATGAAGTTTCTCTAAAGAAAAGAAGATAAATAGGATAGTAATGAACATTGGGCAGGGAGAGGAGGCTTTTTTTCTTAATGGAAATGTTTTGATCACACTTATTTACTGCAAATAATGAGCCACTTGAAAGGGAGAAGCTTCATCTGGTGGATTCATATAAGGCTAATTAACCTTCCAGAAAGAACACTTTTCTTTAAAAAAAGATGTTTTTAGAAGAACATTAGGGAAGTTACAGTATCCGTACTCTTTCCCCCTGGGCAGCACTGTGCCTCACTGAAGCTATATGAGACGTTATCGCAGAGTGATAGCCTGTTCGATTTCAAACCACATTTTTATTTGTGGCCATCATACCAAATCATGACATGATAAGTAAGCTCTCTTTTAGTTTTTTCTTTGTTTGAAGTCAATATTCCATTTGGATATGCTATTACAACCATGACAAAAATCATAATTAATACATTATGGCTCTTCTCAACATGCAAACTTTTGAGCACTTAAAATAGAAAAATTGATGTTTTGGAAGTTAAGATAACAATTTTAATCAGCTTGGCAAGGTCCTTAATGAAGCAAAAAAAATTTTTGAAATCACTTTTCCAGTTCTTTAGATGTAGCATGAAACTGTCCTAGGATGGTTAAGAATCATTTGCTCATTAAATATTTATTGAATGCAAAAAGTACATAGGTTTCTGCAGAGTCATGAAGGAGGAGACAGTAGCTAATTAATGTAATGTTAAACATAAAACCACTTCTGTAAAGTCTATTCTGCAACAAAATCTGTATAAAGATGAGTTTTGACCATGCAACTTAAACTAGATAAAAGTGTATTTGATCACTACATATAGGAAGAATAAAGATAGGACATAGAAGGCTGTTATGGAATTTCCACAAAGTCCTGAGAGATACAGACTCCTTCCAGATCACTGCTTCCCCATCCTTAGGATGTGGCCCTTGTCCTCATGGCCAAAGAAAGTGGCTAAAGTTCCACCCTACCACACTTATGCTCCTGGCAGTAGATGGTAGAAAAGGAAAAATAAAAATATTCCCCTTCCTTTTTAAGTAAAGTTCCCAAAAGTTCTTTCCTACATTTCTGCCTGTACTTCACTGGCCAGAGCTTGGTCACATGACATTACCTAGCTGAATTAATACCAGGGTGAATGACTGTAATCCATAGCTAGAAATTAGTGTTCTAATTCTATCACTCAGGAAAACATGTATTAGCTATATTGGCTATGTAGCAATTTCTGATGCATGGTAGCATTCTCTGCCACACGGTTCCATTCATGATGAAATTTTAAAGCTTCCAAAGTTCCTTCCCTGCCCAATGGGGGATGGGACAAGACATGAGATAGGGATTAGGTGAATTTAGGATAAAATTAGGATGGCTAGTTGTCATGTTTTAGAGGAGTGTTCATCTTTCTAAGTCAGTTGCCTGGGAAGTTATATTCATTCACTTAGTGATTGTTTATCTTAGCTCTGTTAACACAATTCCAATATATCCATGAAAAGACTAGAAAATTTAGCCACAAATGTGGAATGTAGAGTCTAGATGTCCTAATTTGTCCAAGAGTTGGGGTCTTAACTGGCATTATTGAGAAACCCTTGAATGGCTGATGTCATAGAGAGAAAGCATCTGAATGTGAGTCAATTTTCAGACACATGCCAATTTTCAGTGGCACAGAAACTGGACACAACGTTACTGCCACCAACTTCTTATTAAATTAACAACAAAATCAAAGCTGCCCCTACCCTTCATCAGCAACTCTCTTCAGGAAATACCCAAGGTCGGTGCTCTTCCGGTCTTACTGCTCATGACAGGAGTCAGCATCCAGCCACCGCCCTCCAGATGGTGATACCCTGGACCTTGGCAAATTGCCTTTCAAAGACTGTGAACCCTAATAGAGAATAATTACCTGTCTATTGACAGATTTTTTTTCACCCTTTGTAGTAAAAATAATTGGGAACAATGTGGCTATGTTGACAGAATGTTTAGCTGCCAATTTCTCCTTTTCATTACTTCAAGTGGAAAATGATGTGAGCCCACTCATCTGCTTTAACTTGCATAAGAACAGTTATCACAGAACACTAGCCCTAAATTGGGGCCTAAATTCAAGAAGAGGAGAAAAGAAAGTGCATCTCCCAAGTGAGAAATTGGATATTTACTAGAGGTATGAGGCCCATGCAGAAGGAAAAGTGCTGACACACTGCAGGTGGCACTGGCTGCTCTGTGGTGTCAGCAGTGTCACATCAGCAGGTCAGATCAAACTTGCACGGTAATCAACAAGGGCTCTGACAGGGCTGGCACAAAGCCAGGTGTGCACCAAATCCCATCTTTTAGCTACATAAAACCACTTTATTTCACCACTAGACGAGCACACTTGGATGTCCTATGAAATATTTGACAAAATGCTATGTTCATTTTAGGAAGTCATCCACATCTCTGATGATTTCCCTGGCATCTTTCTACAGTCAATAATAAAAATAGCCATTGCTAACATTTATTGAACTTTTACTGTAGGCAAGGCACTATGCTAGATTTATATTCATTTAATCTCATGATAATGGCTATTGGCCAAATACTATCCAGTGCTGTCTACTTTCCTTCTAATAGAATCCTGAGTGTAAAAGTCTAGATAAAGAATATTGCCTTTCATAACCCCTGTTTATTCTAGAACAAAAATTAGTATCAGTGTAATCAACCATAACATAGCCAAGAAGCAATTTTTAGAAAGAGACATTTCTAAAATATCAGAATTTCATAATAAATTCTGATTTATTTTTGGATGATGCATTATTCAGTATGGAAGAATTCCTAAGATTTTTTTCCTTAGGGGCTTAAGTAAATCTTCTAAATCCTTGAACTTCAGTTTAAAATACAGAACGGATTCTTAAATCTTAAAGCTCTTGTCAGGTGAGTTGTTTTCTTATAATGTAGTTTTTTTCTTCAAAGGCTATTACTGCTCAATGAGAAAATTCACAGCCTTGAATATTTATGTACCAAGATTTCTGTTGAAGGAATATTTAAAAGCTATTGACCAAATCATTGATTTCAATGGTAAGCCATAATCATTTCACAGTAAGAAAAGAAACACAAAGGCATAACATAAGCCATGTCTAAATGCCCACATTTTGAATCTTATATGTTAAACTTCAACAAAATTGGTGAAATATTTGTTAATTGTAGTGAACCAAGACCTGGGTTAAATCCTGTTTTGTCCCTTATCATTTAGGTGACCTTGGGTAAGTTACTTAATTTATCTAAGTTTCATCATCCCTGTGTATATCATACTGTACTATGTACGGATTAGAAATAATGTATGTAAAACACAGAAGGTGCTATTGATAGCAAGTATTGTTATCATTTTTCTAGTTTTTAAATGAACCAAGTGACATAAGAGTAGAGTCTTTGAAATGGATTTACATGTGAAATAAAAATTAAACTGCCTTTTAAATGAATATTTCAATTCCTTTAATATTGCCTATTAATGATCCCTTTTGGAATAAAAAATATCAGTTATTGGATGTGAATTTACTACAGGCCATTCGTTTTTATTCAAGCAGAAACAGTATAAGGCTATGTCTGGGATTCTTAAAAACTCTTAGAATAGGTAAAACTTAACGGGAAGAACCCAGGATACCTTTGCTCTTGGCCCTTGAGCAACATCACTTCTAAGAACCTCAGTGACCTTAATGTAAAAATGTGGGATTGAATTAATCTGTATGGCTTCCAATATCCAACAATCATGTATTTAAAATCACGTCTAAATCCATAAGCAGAAATGAATTCCTTTGACTCAAGACATTGACAGGCAATAGAGTATAACAGAAAGAGCACAGAGGTTAGACTCAAAGCTGAATTCCAGTCCAGCTTTACTTTCTAGTTACATGATCTTTGGCAAGTTTCTCCAAGGCCACCTGTTTTCTCACTTAAAAAATGTTGGTGATAACTACCTGCTGGGATATTGTGAAGAGTAGATGTAGTGCAGATATTCAATAATTTGGCTGGCATTTAATTAATCATAGCTCTTATTTTCCAAAGTCCTCCAGTAAAATGCAAATTCACTGAGAAGCATGATTTTTCAGGACATATTTGGTTGTCAGGAACAGAGGGCCGCTTACATCCCAATAAATGAGATGTGTGAAGCAGTAATGTCATAAAGTAGCAAATAGTTCCCTGACTTTCAAAAGAGAGGATCTGGAACTGGAAATTGAAAAGGAATAAAGGTCTTTCTGCACATGTGATGTGTGTCCACTATTTGAGCATCTGCTCCAATTCCTTCTTCTTTTCTCATTCTAACTCTAATACACACAGCTCCCTGGAACACCCTTCTGCACTTCTTACCTCACAGAGGGCCCCTTATTTATTTATTAATTTCTATTTCACTCCCAGCTATGGGACAGAGGGTGAAGACAGAGGGTGGGGTCATACAGTTCACTTTCTACCTCATAGAATTAGGTCGTAGGAAGACCCTTTGCAATGGGCACATAGCAGAGGCTAGGATCCCAACACAACACTAGTACAAAAGGCAACATAAAATGCTTGTTATCACCTTAACATTAATATTCTGATGATAAGATATATAGAGTTGGAGTACATGACCCTGTGGACATGGTGACAAGAGATTGATACAGCTTTTGTGGAACTTGAAACTTTTATAATTTTGAGGCCCCTATTTAAGACAAAAAATTAAGTTACGAATGCAGAGCTTTTATAGAGAAGTAAATACCTATTTAGAAATAGGAAAATACAATAGATTTTTAGAAGTATTTTAAGAAAGTTGAATAATAACGTAATTGCTCAACCAATCTATAATACCTTTTCCAACATTTCTAGGTTGCATACTTGCTGCTCATCTCTTTGCATAGTAATAATAATCCGTGTATGATTCTACTCTAAAGTCTCCCAAGCGTGTGGTACCATGTACCTGCATCATCAATTCTGTCCCTGACAGGAGAGAACTTGTCTTTTGACTTGGTATTGATTAGAACTGAATTCTTTGCTTACCAGTTTACACACCTGATGATTGAAAAGAAGTTTCCTCTGATGAGTTTCTGGCTAGTCTGGGAGAAACCTACCTATTTTCAGTCAGTATCGGATGATTTAGAACTCATTTACATATTGATACAGACTCTAGTCTTGCAGATTTGGGTCTGACACAGGAAATCTGGCACGGAGGATGGTAGATGTGTTCTGGAAATAATTCCTGCTGCACCAGGACAGTATAACAACAACTATTCATGGAAATTACTGCAAATCACCTAAATGTAGCCCACTAAACTCAAACTAAATGTATGTCCAACTTAACCCTTTAGCCAGATCCCTAAATACTCTGACACTCTCTTCCCAGAAGGGAAATATGAAGCGGGGAAAGTTGAAGTGGAAGCAGACAGCAGCACCCAGCTCTAGGGCATAAAATATCTTCTGCTCTGGAGAATTAAACACATATATACATGACCCTGTGGACACAGTGACAGGCCCCCTCTCAGAGCCCTGAAGTTCATGCTTTGTTAACTGCCTCTGGTGGGGACAAACAAGGACTGCCAGGCACTCAAGGATGCTGCTCAGGGATAACAAGCCAGCCTGGAGGAGAGGGACACTCTTCTATCAGCTCAAGGGTTCTGGGTGACCAAGGAAGGACAGCTCTATGTCAAAAAGCTAGTGGAGTGACCCCAAAGACCAGCTTAACCTAGTACAGTATTTTGCCCAGGAATTGTTCTCCACTTGTAGCCTCGCCCAGATGTCTCTGCTTTAGTAAGAACTAGCTAACTTGACCTCCGACCTGGGATTCCACCAGGCAGCATGACACAAGAGGCCGTTTTCAGCTAAAAGAGGCATATGAGAGACACTGATTCCATGACTGGAAGAAAGGGAGACAAAAGTGACTACTCAAAGAGAAGAAAGGCATTTTTTTTTCATTTTCAGAACAGTTGTTAAAATCAATGACATGTGAAAGAAAACTAACAACAGGAAGGGAAGGCCTTCACCAGCGCCCTTTGAAGGAAAGCCTATTGTGCCCAAGGGGAGACTGCTACCACAATACAATGAAACAAAACTGAGTCAATAACATATAGATTTGGACCAGCCTCCGAGGTAAATTCATTAGAAATTGATATGTGTGTATGCAAAGAGCCATACCAAGGAGAGACAATTAACAAAAAGGAATTGCATTATGTACCTAAAGGTCAGATAAATATCACTGAATGACCATGTTGATAATGAAATTTCTTGAAAAATATTCCCATGCAGACTGCCTAACGTGAACGGATGGGAAGGATGAAGCAAAGATCACCTTGTAGACTAATATCAGCCTTTTAATGATAAAAGCTACCCATGTATCCACTACTTACTATTGCCAGTTCTGTGATTACATTTTTCATATGTATCAGTCTTCATAGATGCTTGAAAGATTGGTATTTTCATTTCTTCTCTCTTCCAACTCTTTTCCCAGTTATGTCCTACTCATCTATGTCTCAGCTTAACTATTTCACTAACCAAAATAAATTAAATCTCAACAGCCATGCCCAAATTTATTTAGCAAGATATCCTGGTCTTTCTTCATAGCACTTATCATAATATGTAATTATGTATTTATTTTTTGTTTATGGGTTTAATTTCCATCTTCCATTCTACCTTGTAAATTCCATGATGGCAGAGAGAGTCTACTGTTTTCCTCACAGTATACCCAGTGGCTCAATAAATGGCGAGTTGATTAAATAACCAAATAATGAGAAAACTGAGGCTTACAAAAGTTAAATAAGGCCATGGATAAGCAGCAGAACATGATTCAAACAAAGCTCTCAGTGCCTTAAAGTCCTTGGAATTAACCACTATGTTATCCTATTCATGCCAGCTAGGCTACCTAATTTTCAGTGCTAGAGCAAAATAGAAATTTGAGGCTCCTATTCAAAAAGCAGGAAAAAAGTGCCATTAAAGGTATTAAAATATAAAGCTTTATCCTTTTTCCCACAGCTTCCCTTCACCTGTTATGGTTTGTTTTTTGTTTGTTGATTTTTTTTTTGCTACTTAATGTGGTTCTAAGTAAAAAAACTTAAAACTTTAAAGTGTCACCGTGAATTTCATTGCTCACCTTTATATTGTGCACTACCAGTTTCAAATGCAAATACGAATCTTCACCTTGGATGCAGAATTCTTACGATTTATGAGTCCACCAGAACTCTCATGAGATGTGTTGAATGCTATAGGAAGAAAAGCTGACGGTCATGCTGTGCACCCCTCCTCTACTCATGCACGAGCTCTCTTGTCCAACTGGAATACGCTTACAAAACACAAAATCAAAGATATAATCATTAGGAATTCCATAGCAGGGATTTAAGGCCAGCAGGGGCCCTCTGTGAGCACATGGTCCTGTGGGACTGCACACATCACACTCCCACGAAGCCAGGCCCATGTACTCTCTGTCACTGTGTGCTGCAGCTTTGAACTCCATGGTGCTGTGTCTAAACTCCGTATCACAGCAATGAATTATATTATTAAAAGGTAAATGTACCTGGTTTCAAGTACACTGTGAGGACAATGACAGATGACAAATTGTTGCCCAGTCTTTTTTCAAACTTCTATTGTAATTTGTAAAGGAGGCAGATACATATGTTTGCACACCAGGAATAAGGAATTATTTTTATTTGCAGACATTTATAATTGCTTTGCCATTGACTGAGCTATTAAATATTCAAATCTGAGCAGGGAGCAGGTAATTTAGTTCAGCAGTATTTTCTCTTCCACTTTGCTATTAAAATTGAATAACAGTTAAATTATACAATAATGGAATTACAAGTATTTTAGCCAGGAGGGCATTGTACTATTCAGGCTCTTCTGAAGAAACGATCATAAACAAGGTCAACCATCTCCACAGTTCTTTGGGATTCGGTCAGTTATGCATTTTTCCTTAGTCTCTTTTGACATGAACTCCAGTTCTGAGGGCCTATGCTCTAGCAGCCATGCCAAAGACATGTTTTTCTTACTTACCATCACACATTCGAACTCTTGACTTAAGGAGCCATTCTAAGACTGGTACTTTTATCAAGAAAATTAACAAAAGAGAAGTTTAACAGATGAGAAGACTTAGTCTCATAGAGGTTAAGTAACTCACACAGCTAGTAAATGGCAGCATTAGAATTTGCACCCAGAACTGGCAAAGCATGCGTTCTTACGCAATTCATTTTCAACGAGCTCACTAAATCCAGAGATCAGGTAATGATATCTGTATGCTTTTACCAAACCAGAGCTATTGCATTCTTTTCTCCACTCTGTCTGATTTTTTAATTTACATTACTCAGCTCTCCTACATTCTTATGCACTAAAGTACACATTTTTTGTCTATCTACACTGTTTCTCACATTTTTTTTACTATTATTTGAAGATGTAATACACAGTGTGTTTCCTTAAACTACAATTAGAAGTGTTTTACTAAACTTTTTCCTTAGTCATTCATATATATGATACAAGAAATATAAAATGTAGATTACGTATTACATTTTATATACATTTGTATATCATGTATAATTTATATATGATTCAATAAAAGTGACAAAGTAAAGATCAATTGTCTAAGACAGTAATATTCTCTCATCAAAGTTACTGATTATAGTATTTGATCAAAGTTTCAAAGATCCTAATTTCATCGTTGAAGTGCCTAGGTACATTTAGATCTCTGTGTTCCACATCCTGTATAACATTTATTTTTACTGAGTAAAAGTGAAAGTTAGCATATGCAAAGCAGTGAATTTAACAATGTATCTGAACAACTTGCATTCATTTTACTAGGATGTCTAAAACAGTTCAATGTCTGATAGCTATGAAGTTACTTTTTTCCAGACTTAAGAAGCACCAAAGGCCCACGTCAAAAGAAACTGTGATCTCCTATGAAAACAACTAGAACAAGATAAGTAAGCTCTGGAGGTCATGCCAGTAAAAGGGACCCAATAGGCCTCATAAGAAGTTAGGTCACATAAGAAAATAGCCATTCTTGTCACGGAGGATTTGAGATGAATTCTTTGTATTTCTTTAGGAATAAGTAAAAAACCTAGATGGTTTTGGGGTTTTAGACAAATTCTGTTCAGATTTAGTTTAGAGAATATTCTGGCTCTAGTCCAGATGTAGTTTAGAGAATATTCTGGTTCTAGTCCTTGAGGTTTGGTTTCTGGGCAAAAGCAGTTCATAACAGATTTTCAGGAGTGGGTTCATTTTCATTTCAGTTCATTTAAATATGAGGATTCTTTGAAGTCTGTACTTACAGTTGGCATGATAATTTATTTTATTTAAGTGCCAGGTTATAATCGGTTAACTCAATAAATGAACAAATCACAATACACAAGTTAAGTGGGCCATAAAAGAGCTTATTGTGTAACAAGGACTCTAAATAATGTTAAGGAAAATAAAGAAAACTGGGTATTTATGTTCTGCACAATACTTGATGGCACAGGGTTGCTGGTGCTTCTGGCTCTACTCCTTGTCAACACAGACTGTAAAAGGACTGGGGTAAGAAAGCCATTGCTTTTTGGTATGCTATATCTAATTTGTACTTGTTTCTCTGGAGCCTATTTAAGTTTTTAAAACTTTCACTTTGGGGTTTTCCTTTGAATTTTGGAGTTCTGAAATCTATGTTTTTTAACTTAGCTTTATGGTCTAAGAAGAAAATAAATGAATAAAAGCATATAAAATCAGGGGAGCAAATAAAAATCCATAATGAAAAAAGTAAAACACATTTCCACCTAAGCAAATAAAGTTAATTTGATTTTAAAACCAAGGGAAACTGAAAGAAATAGAAAACTTAAACTGGAAGCTCAAAAACCTGCTACAGGTCCCTGAAGTGATGGCTGAGCCTAAATTTCCTGAACAGCTTCAGAATCTACCCCAGTTTGCTTCTTAAAATACTCTTTCATCTGCAAGGTCCAGAATACCTGGGTTCAGATTTTAGCTCTGCCATTCATCTCTCTGTAATGCATTATTTGTAAATAAGGTTAAAATACTATACATGAGCCCACTGAAGATGGCATTCGATTGGCATTGGCGAATGTGAGGTCAGGCCCACCTAGCCCTTCCCATCTCTCCTGTGATTGTCCTTGCCGGCACTTAGCCCCTTTAAACCTCCTTTGCTTATCTGTAAAATAGGAGTAATAGTAGCACCTACCTCATTATGGGGTTATAAACTTAGTATAAATGTCTTTGTCCATATAAGGTTTTCAGCATAGTGAATGTACTTACTGTTTTGTTACAGTAGACTAGAACTCTCCAACCTCATAAAAATATGCCCCATATTAAGAGAGCTTCCTTGGGAGGTTATAGGGCCTCCACGTACCAACTTATCTCCAACCCAGATAAGACAGTTTAAGGTAATAAACTCCATCCCAAACTGGGAAGTAGAGAAAATGAATATGCTCATCCCCATATATTACAGATAAACAAACAATCTCAGGTTAGATCATTTATTCAGTGTCACAAGGCTGTGTCCTCTGGTGTTCTGACTTCATGTCTTTCCAAGATTAAAATGAAATAACCTATAGTCATGTTGCTTCAAATAAAAAGTCATCAACTGGGAAATAAGAGGCATAATACACTAGTGTTTGATAATCCGTAACAGTAGCCTCTGGCATTTTTTAGCAAAATCCATGCACATCTCAAATCTGGGCAAATGTGCCATCAGCAAAGGACATGAACAGTGACAAGTGCCTTCATATAGCACCTTCATACAAACAGTCCTGTCATCTCTTGCTAATCTGAAATTCAGTTGCATCAAATTTTTCTTGAAACAAACTCAAGTGCCACCTGAGATTTACAGACCTCATTGTCATTGGGAAGTTTTGCTATAATGTTATTAGTTACCTGAACTGCACAGTTTTAAATGTGAGGGTAAAGACTTTGGAAAGTCTTGCATTGTGGTGACATAACTAGTTTTGGTTTGGTTTAGTTTTTCTGGAATATCAGATGCAAATTCAGACATAGCAAACATTTAAAAAGCCCAGGAATTATATTGGCTTGATGGCATTTTCCTGTGTGCAAAGCTTATTACAGGAGAGCTATAAAAATTAAAAAAAAAGTTTTTGCTCATATCTGGGGGTTAGAACATCCTTTACATTGCTCTCTTGAGCCCATAAATATTGTTTAACCTCTAATGCTAACAGATAAACAATTAATACAAGAAAATCAAACATTTGATAGTAATTCTGAGTCCTACCAATCCTTCAGTTTCATTAAACAAGCTCATTTGTTTCTTCCTTAAAAACATCATTCCCTTCCTACATGCTTCCATTGAGAATGGTACTGATATGTTCCATCATTAAGAATTTTAATTTACCATCTAAAGTTGATCAGATAAAGCATCCTTTCAATGATAAGGATATTCTGACAAAATAAATTACTGTTTTTATCTGATTATGTGAGTAAAAACATGTTGGTCATAGAACACAATGCAGTTAACATATAAAAAGTGTGTAGGTATATATAGTTCATAGATCTGTTTGTACTATGACACAGGGAAGCCAACATTGTACTTGCAAATAACTATCCATAGAAATAACTAATCACATTGATGTAGCTTCCCAGTTATTTCTGATCTTTGAATTCTTATTCCCAAAATTGTATAGTAATTTGGAACCATAAGAATTTGGCAATCAATATTCAGATACGTTTTGTCTCTTCTTTCTGTATTATCTTGTTTGCTCACATTTAATATTTATGGAATTTACCTTCCTGTGGGAGGCACTATGGCATAATGAAAGAGGAAAAAAAAAAACAGAAAAATCTTATTATGGTAGCCATTCCTAGCCTGTGGGAATGGAGACCTCCTTCTCTTGTTTTGATTTTACAACATGCACGCATTTTTATTAGAAAGCAGAATTACAGATATTTATATACATTTCAAGTGACTCACATATAAATTAATCACAAAAGACTATGTGGAAATATTAAATGGCCCTTAAGATAATTAAAGACTTATTGGGATACCAGAAATCAACAGTTGTGAATGAAGACCTTAGAGCCTGAAGGTAGTGCAGACCGAATACACCCAGCCTACCTCTTACTTATTTCTCTGGCTTTCCCTGGCATTCACGCACTGAGGCAGGGATTTTAGGGCTCTGGCATTGCTGATCAAACTTGACTGGGAGGGGCAGTTACTGTGGGTGACTCTTGTCCCATAGCAGAGATTTCCCAGGGTGCTTAGAGGGAGTTTGTCTCTGTGGTCCCCAAAGTTTGTTGGGTTTCGTTGTTTTGGAGATGTTAAGATTATTTTTGAAAAAAAAGGAAAATGACAGCTGTGCGACCAGGTAAGGTAAGAAAATCTTCAAGAGTGGTTCTGCTCCTCTAAAACGACTTGGGCTTTACATATCCAGTTTATGAAAAGAGGAAATATCGCTCCGTTTACCTCTTTGCTTCCAGTTAATAATCCTTAACTACTGTGTGCTCCTTATCCAAATCTATTCTTCCATGAGAGTGAGATGCCCCTCCTCTCAGAAGACATACCCGTGAAGGGTGGGTGTTCTGGATGGGAAGGTTTGAAAACAACTAAAACCAACTCATTAACATTATTCTCAAAGTCATTTACTATGTTAGGACCGTAGCAGTATAACTGCTGCTAGATTACTTTTGTTTTTGAATAGGAAAATTGAGGAGAGGTAAAAACAGCATATCACATGTATCATGAGAAAGACCAAAAAGCTGAAAATTAACTTATTCTACTACCCTGGTCCGACATCCGCTCATTAACTGCACCATACTTCACTAGGCACAGCATGACGCCTCTTCTTGGGAGACATAATATTCTCTGACTTTATATTAAATCCAACATGTGACTTTCCATGTAAGTTCTCTTGCTCTCTTTCCTGAATATCGCTTGTAGATTCTTTCGGCTTTGGTCATTAATTAATAATTAAGTAGTTAAACTCATATCCATACCTGGTCAATCTAGTTAAAAAAAAAACAACTAATTTTTTTTTTAATGTGAGAGTTGAGGTCACTCAGATTATTAGCTAAAGAACTTTCTTATTTTTTCCACTTTCTTGGTAAGCCTAAGTGAAATTCCATTAAAAAGTATCCTATTTCTAGGCTAGCAAGAGCTCATTGTTACCTAGATTCACTTTTATTTCAAATCTTCTATAATTTTGGGGGATGTTTCAAAAAGACAGCCTCATTAAACAAAAAAAAATACTTTTCTCACATTTTATTCCTTCTAAAATATAAAACAATTTGCATCATACTATATGTAAACAGTAAATTTTTAAAAAAGGAAAGAAGTTAGGAAGGTATTTACAAACTTGCTTTTTTCTGATTTCATTTAATAGAGTTTAAGAAAAACAAGCCATGTTGGCCACATTCCCTTTTTGACTTCCCCACATTAATTGGTTTATTAGATTCTCTGCTCTCTTCTCTGCACAGAGGGAGGTTTCATAAATGCATATTGACATGCCCACGGTAGGCTTATGCGGAAGGGAGAATTAATCCTCCATTGTGTAGCAGTCAAGTCCTATTTAGTGGTTTGTCTGCAAAGATCAATACAGGGTCTCTAAGGCATAATGCCTGGCTCCATTCACTCTTGCTAGACAAACAAACGCCCTTTTCAAAGTCAGTTCACGAAAAAAGCTTTTTCTAGGCACAACCAGCTCTGGGTAAAACTTTTAAACAGTCCAAGTTTGGATTTCAGCGCTGCAGGCTTCATTTCTGTGCCCTTTTCTCTCCTTTGAATGTGACTTCTTTCCAACCTTTCCCCATTAAAACCTGCCTTCAAGAAACAATTTGATATATAAATGCAATCCCGAAGAGATACACATGAGTTCCGACGCTTAACGTATTACTACTGTCAAGTTGTATTTTAGCAAAGACAAGAATTCTTAGGCAGAATTAGTCTCTAACTGTGGAATTTAAGTAAGTCAAAGATTGGGAGAGACACGCAGTTGTCAGGAAGTCATCTCAATATCGCCATAAACAGGGATGTAACTCCCCCAACTCCAAAGCCAATCCCTGCTGCTTAAAAGCCTCTGGCCAGCACATCTTTCCTCTTTAATGTTTGGCTCACTCCTTTTATTCTTCTAGATTCAGCTCAAATCTTGCCTCCTTGTGGAATGTTTCCCAAGTACACTCAACTCCCAAGAAATTCCACAGTCATTTCTACTATAGTCGTTATTACGCAGTATTTCCTATGTCGTTATTTCCTATGTTGTCGCTTTCCCTGCTGAAAGTCACTAAGAGAAAGACTGCTGCCTTTAATTTCTACCTTCCCACACTTAGCACCGTGTGTGGAACCTGATACGTCCTCCCCCACCCCACACCGGTATTACATAAATAGTAGACAGTAACCAGAGCAATTATCTCATTCTCCCTTCCATCTACTCCTCGTCCTTTAACACCAGGCAAACAGTAATCAAGGAGAGGGTAGTGGTGGGAAAGGGGCACGTGAGCTGGAATATAAAGGCTCATCTACTCTGCTTCCCCCAGACGGTTCATCTCCACAGTCAAGAATTGCAAAATGTTTGAAGGAATATGTTTGACAGTATTGAGGTAATGTTTTGTTGAAAGTTTTCAAAGTCTGCTACTGGAAAACAACACTTAACCTTTCAAAGTGAGTTGACCATGCAAAGATTAGTCCCTCTAAGTCAGTGGTTGGTAAACTGGGACCCACAAGTCAAATACAGCCTGGCTCCTGTTTGTGTACTGATTGCAGTCTTTAAAGAGTATTGGCATGCTCAAATGGTTACAAAAAAATCAAAAGAAATTTTTTGACAATTTATTTATGTAATTCATAATTTACAAAATACAAATTTCAGTGTCCGTAAATAAAGATCTTATTCATTTATGGACAGTGATATTGTTATTGAACTGTAGTCTCCCTCATTCACTTATAGGTCATCTAGTGCTGTTTTTGTACAGTAAAAACAGTGTTGAACCATTTTAGCAGAAACCGTATGTCCTGCAAAGCCTAAAATATTATCATCTCGCCCTTTACACAGAGAGTGCTCTTAGTGAGCATAGTAAGAACAACATGAAGAACCTAAGGACAGTATTTACATCTCTTTTAAAAATAGTTCAGAGACAGTTTGAGAATGAGGAAAAGCCTAAGCCACTGGAGGATCTCTCCTGCGTGTGAACAGTAGAGGTGGAAACAAGATAATTGACAACTGTTTCCAGAAGAAGTTAAATCAGGCAAACAATAACTTTAGGCATCTTGGGGGAAGGAGAAAAATAGATACAGAAATATTTAGAACCTGAGATATAATGAAAGTTCAATTATGTGTTTATGGCTCTAACTTCCTTAACTGGGAGATCTTTGGGGCAGAGAACAACCAAGTATTAAATGTATTATCAGTATCAAAGTATCTCACTCACTTTAAGAATGAGATAAATTTTTGAGGAAGGAAGGGAGGGAGGGAGAAAAAGAAGGAAAATATATTTGAGAGGAATATTTGCTTTTAACTTTTACTATTTGCTTTAACTTATTTTTCTTGTTTATGTGTGCAAGTTGACTACTTTAAGTACTTTTACCTAAGTGGATGGTTTTATTTGTATTTATAAAGGCAGCAGATGTTTTGAGGACTATTTCAAGGAAGGTTATGTCTCCCGTTTCAAGTTTAAGCCTCTTTTTCTCATAAGGAAAATCAACCACTATGGACCACAGAGTGACTGCCCTCTGAAGTGAAGGCACTGGCTCATGAAGACTTTACCCTAAAACTGTAAACAGACCATTTGTTATCATAGACTCTCATTAGTGGTAGAAACATCAAGTTGTCAGACTAATTTTAAGAGCATTCTAGCTATCATGTTAATGACATCTATAATGGAACACTCTGTTCTTTCTTGTTTTTAATTTAAAGCACACATATCGTATATTTTCATTTAATTGCCAAAACCCCCATGTACCATCTTACATTCTCCTTTATACATAAGAATATTTTTTCTTTATTTAAATTTCTAACTAACAGCCAGGCTCTGACATGTTTAACTATAGATTTTCATTACTATAATAAAAAGCAGCAACAAAAGAAAAAATAAAAAACGCCTGCAACGAAAAGGCTCATGCGCACCTGGGCTAACTGTGGAACTGTATTCCTTTTTAAAAGCAACTTTGTTTTACAGGTATTCACCTCCCCTTAAAGTATGCTTTAATTTATTACTAATAGCATTCTCAATGATCTGTTGAAGGATACAACTCTGAGATGATTTATTCTGATTAAGAGTCTCTTGCCAGCACTTAGTCACCACGAGGCTGGGAAGCCCCAGGGACAGGCTTTTATTACACATTGTCTCCATTTCATACAAGTAGAATATTTTACGATCGTCAGATCTAATTGGACATCTTTATAATATTGCTTCATGTTTGGCATGTTTTTCCCTCACTCTGTCAAAACAGATATCTTGGTTCTTTAGCTTATTCTCAGTTTACAATGGATTGAAAGGCACATCTTCAACAGAAACCCAAAGGCCTGGGGCTGCTGAAATGAGGGGCCATTTGCCCTGAGTCCTTAGGGAGGAAGGCGGAAAGCTTGTGATGTTTCAGAGTGCTATGACAATGGCACCACCACACAGAGAGGTCCTAGTCGTCTCGCTACTGGGATTCTAATTCTGATAAAATGTAATTTTCTGCTTTCAGGGGGAAGGCTGGACTCAATCAACAATATAACACAGCTCTGCATCTGGGTCATAACAACTTAGAATGAGAATGGAACTTAGCAGGGAGCTACAGTGAGCTGGGCAGAGCACAGGTTTATGGGGAAAAGGCCTCTGTTCCAATTTGGTTATTCCTCTTACTACCTCTCCAGCCCCCAACGGGCTACATTTGCCAGCTGGTTTGGCATCTGATTTTCTGCCAGTTTGGACAAAGGGAGCACTGGCAGACTGGAAGGAGGTGGAAGGGAGGAACCAGGGTGTTTGACCTTCTTTGCATCTTCTAAGGAAGCAGCTGACCCTCCTTAGTAGTCTAGTTCCTTCCTAATAGCCTGGTAAAGGTCCAGCTTCCATCAGGGCCTCTGCACTTGGGTTCAGAAAGCTTTCTCCAGCTTTGCTCCTCCAGCCTCACGGAGGTAGCGGCTTCTGGCTGCTATTTCCTTGGGTTTTCTCCAGGCCTGTGATGGGCTTTGCAGCAGCTCCATTGCCCACAGACCCCCTTATTCCTCTTCATTAAATCCATTCTACTGTAAATATTTGAGGTGGTGTCTGTTTTCCTGCTTAGACTTTGAATATAAAGAATACTGTTTTAAAAGTGGTGTTGTGCCTATAATCTAATCTCATTTCCAGAAAAATTAAGTGTAGATAGGAACATTCAAAGAAATGTAAGAAATTGTGCATTTACCATGCTTGGAATGTGGGATATAGTCTGGAATTTTTTTTTTTTAGTTTTAATTTCCGGCTTCAACTTATTTTCACATAATTTGTTTCTTCTCTTTCCTTAAAATGAAACTTAAGAAAAATTAATTTTTAGAAGGTCCTTTTTAGTTGTTTTATGTTTAAGCAGGTGTACTTTTTGTTTCATTTTTTTGTTTTGTTATATGGGTTTTTTTTTTAATTAGGTACAATGACAATGCGGCCATAAGATCATTTTTTCACATAGAAATCTGACCAGTTAGAACTGTGGAGGTAGAAACAATTTGTGTAAGGCTCTCTTCATTTATGTTTATTTGGGATAGTGTCTAATTTACCTAGTTAATGGAAAGAATGACCATTCAATCAATGCTTTGATCACCTAAGAAGAGATGAAAGAGTCTAAACTCAAAATGGATATTGTATCTTCATTTAGTTTTAGGAAATCACTTTATCTCACATTGTACAGAATAGAATTGTTCTCCAAAAGCATCTCTAATGTAAATATAAGCCCTTAGAGTCTCATCAAAAACAAAGTTTGTTTAAGGATATAGAAACTTTCTAGGTTAAGTTGAAGACTAGAATTTTAGTGGAAATGCCTGGTTATCTTTGGGAGGTTAAATCATAGCTTCCCTGATCGCCTTTCCTTTTGTATTTAAACAGCTGCGAATTTAATAATCATACTAAGTTATTTATGCTTACAGAATATTGGAATTTTTAGCATTAAAAAGGTCAGTGACTGGGCATTGTGAAGCAAAAATGAGGAAGGAGCAGGGTAAGCATGTGACCTGACTGTATGACTTGGGAGAACTGCTCTGTGGTAGTGAGCTTCGACCTGGATACTCACCTCCACCACAAGGCAGAGGAGCCCAGCCCTGTCTGGGGTAGTCAGCTTGAATAAGGGGTGTCAGGCCATTTGTGGGATTGCCATTACATCATGCTATAGATGGAATATCCACTCACCCGCCACCAAATTCATATATTAAAGCCTAACACTCAGTGTGATGGTATTTAGAAGTGGGGCCTTTGGGAGGAGATTAGGTCATGAGGGTGGGGCCCTCATGAATGGGGTGAGTGTCCCAGAGAGCTCCCTAGCCCTCCACCACCAGGTGAGGACACAGCATAAAGACAGTCATCTATGAACTGGGAAGTGGGTTCTCACCAGACACTAAATCTGTCAGCACCGTGGCCTTGGACTTCCCAGTCTTCAGATCTGCAGGAGGAACACAGCTTGTATCTGCAGCCCTAGTAGAGGGTCAAGTCTCCAGAGCAGTTAGAATCGCGTGCCTTGTTTTCTGTAAAACTTAAGAAGTAGACATATGTAGCAAGTTTAATCATGCCTTCCTGGACAGAATTAGAAACAAGAGATGTGTTAGGTCATTACTGGATAATCCATAAGTAATTTAAAAAGTACAGTCCAAAATAAAATAGGTAAATACTTAAAGACATCTTAAAGGTATCATGAGCCCCATAGTAGCTAATAAGTTGTAGACTGTGTGAACTCGGGTAGAAAAAAATGAAAACTCTGATGCTAAACCTCTCCGCTTCATGCTTTTATGCTGCCTACCGAACTCTCCTCTAAGTCTGGCATTGCAAGCATAACCCTGGGGACCAACTCCTCTCTCTTCCCACGGCAAAGGCACTTAGGAGTCTGAACGAGTGTTGACAATGAATAATTCCGGTAGTGTCAGCAAGTGACATGGGCAGCAGGTTATAAGAAAACAAGCTTGTGAACAGAACTGTCGGGATGGCATTGGGTGCAGGCTCCTGGGGCCACAGCCTGCAGTACAGCTTGGAACCAGGCACAGTGGGGAGCTTCCTCTAACTGAGTTACCTTTCAAAGGACAGGAAGAAAGGGAAGCAATGGCAGCAGGTAACTGAAGGAGGCCCCCAGTGTAAGAGCAGCTCTGACAGTGTAGAAGATGAAACCCCTTGGGCTGCAAAACTAAAACACGCATCCTATGGCAGCTGGTCCCGTCAGCCCAAAGCCAAAATGACAAGGCTTTTGCTGGGACCTCAGTTTGCTAGGTGGATTAACTTTCTTTTGAGGGAAGACAAGCATATGACTTCCAGTTACTCCCAGGGCATAACCAGAAAGGACCCTGTTACAAAAAATAGGACCAAACAAGAGAATTTTCAGAGTTTTGCTAGTGGTCACTATCAAAGATTAGCAGCATCTGTGAGAAGATGAGAGAGGTATGGAAGGATCCAGCCATTTCCCAGGATGATGTGTGAGATTCAAAAAACCAGGAGTCATATTCATTCACATTGTTGGGTATTTGAGGGTTGCAAAACTTGTCAAATTTGGAGGAACTTATATTTTGAAATTCCAGGAGAATATATATTGTTTAAGCATATGACAATATAAAACAGGTAGGAACTGGAAAAATGTCAGGGCTCTCAACTTCTCTGTTTAGAATCATGTAAGTTAAAAAAGAGTTTTCTGGGTTTAAAAAGTAAGATTAATTGGCAGTGTAGGACTAGGTTATTCTGGGCATATCATCTAAGTATCTGAAGAGGAATTTAGACACATTGAGAAGACGAGATGGTGCTGGGCCTGGAGAAGAATAGGAAATCTGTTTAAGAGAAAAAGAGCAATAGATGTGTATCCTCCCCGCACTCCCTCCCATATTTATTGTTTACCATCAGATCTCTCCTTGAGGATTTATTTAAGCAATAAACATTTATTGAGTTCCAACTGGACAAGGTCTGTGCTAACTTGGGTTTATAATAACGACATGACCCTTGACCTCCTCGACCTCATAGTTTAGCGGGAGAAAATAGACATGTAAAAAACGAATCATACTCTATTAGTTGCAAACAGCATCGGAGGCATTGAAGAGGGAGAATATGACTTATTGGACAGAGATAAAACAGTCAAGAAGTTCTTCAAATAAGAACTAAAGCTGGAGCTTTGTCAATGTAAATTAGGAGTTTACCCAAAGGATTTATGCAAAGCAGAATATTCTAGAAAGAGCAGTATATACAAAGGGATAGAGGAATGAAAGGACATAGTACATTCCAGTAATAGAAAGTTATTTGTTCCAGTTAGAACATAGGGTATGTGTGGGTAGGCAGTGGAGGATGGGGTGGCCACGTCATGAAGAGCTGTGTGTGTCATGCTAAGAAGCTGGAGCTTTTTCCTGCAGGTGATGGAGAGACAATGAAGGCTTTTATGCAAGAGAATGACATGATCCGACTCTAAGATATGTGAGGATGAAAAGGATAGCTCCAGGCAACAAAAACTAGGAGCCCAGAGCAGGAGAAAACATTTCCGGTGGTCCCACAGCTGGGAAAGCCAGCCCCTCATGTTGTGTTAATGTGTCCTTCACAATAATCCATTGTATGTGTATTTTCATAACTTTTTCAAAATGAAGAATAAAATAAATGTTACAAACAGAGGCTCTGAGAAGCATACTTTGAAAATAAAAGATTCTTTAAAAGAGTCTGTAAAGACTTTTGCTGATGGTATTCATTTAGGTAAAAAACATGCTATTAGGATATTAGGTCATAATCACATGTTTCATTTATAACCTTGAAAGCCTCGTTTGCTCATGTAATAGCCTAAAAACAAAGAGAAAAAATAGAAGAAAAGAATTTGGTTTTGAAAAAGGCACAAGCTAGAACACATTAAGACCTACTGAAATCTGATGTTGAGAACTCAGAGTAGAAATGGGAGTAGATATCCTAAAAACATCGTCCTTTCCTCAAATATCCCCTTTTCTGTAAGCAAACCCAATCCTTGAATTTCTCCTAATTTTCATACTGAGGGTGTTGGTGAAAGAGCTTCGTCTTTAAAATTGTGTGTTAGTGATATCTCGCATTACAGAAATGTACTTATCTTTCTAAAAGAAATGGAAAATGCTGTTGGAATTGTTTTTGCATCTTTTTGGAAACACCATGAACATAGATAATCTATGAAACGGTGAAGTTTTGTCTCGTTCAACTATTTCCAGAGCAATGAGATGGCCAAAATATATACTAAATATTGAATGCGTGTAGACAAAGATAAGGAATCGGTACAAGCAATTTACTGGAAATACTTTTCTCTCAGCTTGTGAAAAACCAAAAAAGATCCTGGTTTGTTTCCAAACTTTCATTTAGGTTTTTATGCCCCCTAGTGGGTATTTAGTATTTCTGCAGTTGTAAAATAATGCTGGTATTTTTATAGCGTTTCCTTTGTGCAATGTGTTCAAACTGTTTATATAGATAATATGTGACATTGGTATGCCCTTGAATATTCAAACCGCAAGTGTTTAACATTACTTGGGTCATACGACCTTGGGTAATTTAAGAAAAGGCTTTCAAGAAAATGCCTATAAAGACGTACACTGTCATAGAGTTCCCTGACCCACCTGAATTTTATCCATGAATTCCTTAAGGGTGCATGGACTTCTGGCTAAGAACCTCTAATGAGGTGGGGGATCCTAGCTTCCCTTCTCATTCAGTAGGGGCTAAAATTATTAATGTTGTGAAAAAAGGAAAAAGGGAAAACACAGTTTTAAAAAAATACTAGCTCAAAATTTGGCTTAAAGAAGCAGGAGGAAACACAGAATACTTTGACCCTTGAAAAGTGTTGGGGGTTAGGTGCACCCACACCCTTACACAGTTGAAAATCTGCATATAACTTTTTTGCAATACAATATTATATTGGTTTCATACATACAATGTAGTGACTCATTAATTACATAACATTACTAGATCCTTGCCACACTAGTTGTAGCTACCCCATGATCATACCAAGACATTACAGTATTATTGATTAAATTTTCTATGCTGTACTTCCATTCCTATCTAACTTATTTTACAATTTATAGTTTGTGCCTCTTTATCCCCTTCACTGATTTCACCCATTTCCAAAGCCCCTTCCCTATGGTAACCAACAGTTTGTTGTCTGTATTTGTGGGTCTATTTCTTCTTTGCTTGTTTTTTAGATTCTACATGTAAGTGAAATCATATGCATTTGTCTTTCTCTGCCTGGCTTATTTCACTTAGCATGATACCCTCTAGGTCCACCCAAGTTATTGTAAATGAAAAATTTCCTTTTTATGGATGAGTAACATTCCAGTATGTATATGTACCACATCTTCCTTATCCATTTATCTATCAGTGGGACTTGGGTTGCTTCCACATTTTGGCTATTGTAAAAAAATTCTGCAATGAACATAAGTGTGCTGCATATAACTTTGGCTCCCCAGAACTTACCTCTACTAGCCTACTATTGACCAGAAGCCCTACTGATAACATAGATAGTTGGTTAACACATATTTTATTGTTTTATGTATTATATGCTATATTCTTAAAGTAAGGTAGAGAAAAGAAAGTTTTTTTCAAACCGTCTCAAATCTCAAAAAATGTTTCCAATATATTTATTGAAAAAAATCTGCATACAAGTGGACCAATGCAATTCCAACCCATGTTGTTCAAGGGTCAACTGTACTTTAAGTAACAATGTATCTGAGAGAGTCCAAAAAAAATCTCAAGCTTTCAACACAGCTAGGATTTATCCTGCAGGATAGAGATGGGGAGAAAAAATCAAGGCAGCTTTAGAGGCAAACATTGATTTTTAAATGTCAAAGAGAAATATGTCTGAAGAAATACCAGGATCGCTCTGGAAAAAAAGTTCTGTACCATAAGCAGGTGTTATATAGCACCATTTTAAAAAAATTCATTTGTTATTTGCAAACATTGCAGCTGCTATAAAAATTAGTCATCAGACTATGATCCTTCTAGAGTACCAAGCTGATGGCAGAAAATCCATGAATAACATAGCTACTGAGACCCTAAGGGGTAAAATTATTATTTGAGGAGTTATCCAGCTTCTAGGTCAGAAGAAATTATTTCTCAGACCTCTCTGACCAGTAGTCAGGTCTACGAGAAAAATCCAAACACAAAAACACAAAAAATTAAAATACACACACAATCAGCTAGCAGCTTTCACCAGGCTATTATTATACATATCACTTCCATCTAATTGTTTAAAGGATGCCATCTCAGTCCACTTTACCATGGACTTCATAGTTTATAAAAAACAGAAATGTATTTCCCACAGTTCTGGAAGCTAAGTCCACCATCATGGCACCAGCAGATTTAGTGTGGTAGCTGGTAAGGGCCCATTTCCTGGTTCATAGACTAAACTTCTTGTTGGGACAACCTCACATGGTGGAAGGGGCTAGGGAGATCCCTGGGGTCGCTTTTGTAAGGACAGTAATCCCTTTCACGAGGGCTCCGCCCCTGTGACCTAATCACCTCCCAAAGGCCCCACCGCCTAATACCATCACATAGAGCAAGAGTATTTCACAACACAAATTTGGGGAAGACACATTCAGATATAACAGAGCAGATACCTATTTTTCAAATACTTATACCCCCAAATACTGATTCATGTTCCATACAAAGTTGTGGTTTTTTTTTAACTAATGTAGTAGTTGAAATGGAGTATTTATTGAGCCAGCACCTGCCTTATACAATGCACAGGATGCCCCCAGCCTGTGCAGCTGTCCATGGTCCCTTCACTCTACTCCTTACACCTAGCAGTTTAAGGCTTTGTCACTGTGAGAAAGGACAAGGAAGAGTGAGAGGTTCAGTTGCAGTTAAGCACTGAGGTTTGTTTTCAACTCAGCAATTCCTTCCTGTTATATGAAGATCTTCTCTATGTTCATGTTCATTCATAAAATACATGTTGTGTGTGTTTTTTCCTCTGTCTTAGTATCCACGGGAAATAGTTTCACAGATGGAAAGTCGTGCTTTACCTGGGGAGGTTTGCCTTATATAACATTTCTCCTTTATCGAACGAGTCTACAGTTATGCTTTTCAAATAAAAAGACAAAATGGAAACTAAGTAAATAGGACTAGGAAGCTCATAGTATTGTGTTCAAACACTGCATAAGAAAATTCAAGGAAATATTTCTCCATTTGAGATCTAAAGACAACAATGCTCTAGCCATGATTTCTGGAGAAATGCCAAGAAGAGGAAAAATTGAGTGGATATTAATAAAATTGCATTTACAATGTATTATGTTTAAAATTTATACATACTTTCTAACCTATTTCTTTCGTTGATAACTTGGGAAGATGGATGAATGGATAGATGATTGGTAGTTCTACGTGTTTGTCTGAATTAACCAGATCTATTTGGCAATTTAAGTATTTTGTATGAAACTTTTAGATGTTATTTGAGATTTAAATTGTCAAGAACCAACACTTAAATCTCTTCTAAGGAATTGGTCCTTCGCTCAATATGATATTTAACATATGGCAAAGGATGTAATTTTAACCAAGCATTTTGGGAAGTATGTGCAAATTTAGAAAGAACATATTTTTGTGAATGACACCTCCATATTGTACCTTTTTAACTGATGTGAGGAAGAAAGGGAGGGATAAACATAGGTTTGGCAGGTGTCCAGGGTGAAAAAGGAGCAGAAAGAAACCAGAGTGACTCTCCATGTTGAATGTAGCAAAAAGAGGGAAGTCGGAAGAAGCAGAGCAAAGTAGGATGGGAAAGCTTCCTTTTAAAAGAACAAAATTCAAGTCCGCTCATTTTATTATTTAAAACTTTTTGGAAGTTATTCTTTATACTGTGCTAACCTCTCTCCTGTTTTCTTCTGTCCTTTAAAAATTCAGTATTTATCTTATTTGGCCTTAGAGGCCCCTTGTAGTCTCTTAATCAATTTTATTAAAATGTAGGAAAAAAAATGTTTCCATCAAAACCATATCTCCATGTAATTTAATGGAACTTTTTTTGGAAAATGGATTTTTGAAGTCTGGAGACATGATACTAAATTGCAAAGGAAAACAGAAAGAATAGAATATACAATATTTGTAGACTTAGCATAAGTTTAAGAATAGTCAGGAAAAATGAGGTATGTTTTTATATGGAATAAAAATAATGAAATATCAACTGATAAATGACTTGCCTAGGATAGAAATAATCACTAAAAGATGGCAGTATTGTAGGCAATACATAAACTTTAAATGGTCATTTAGCCATAAGTGTCTCTGCTCATTATAAAGCTTTCTATTCTAAGCCTTCCCTCCACTGAGTTTCAGAGAGATATGATTCTTGAGGTATAAAATGCTATTTTGCTTCTTACTGTGAGTTTGAATACTAGTTAAAAGATCCTTTGTTAAACAAAGAAAAACAGCTGGTTTTGCCAGAGAGCTATTTCCCATCCCCAGCAGATTCTGTGTCCAATTAAAAGTTTGCAGATAAAGATTTCCCATTTCCATTCTCAAGGTTATTCCTAAGTGAGAAGAGACACAAAGTGGACAACGTAAGAACACATATAAATCACACTGTGTGTTTTTCATGCTTCCCTAACATACTCAAACTAGGGAAATATACTTAAAAGATTGCAAATACCAAAGCAGTCCAACCTTATAAAAGAGGAGGAATAGGGAGAAAGCAGAAAAGGTAATAGGTACAGTACCAAGGAGTGTGTGGAAGAAGGCAGCAGGTGCTCCTTGGGAACCGGCCAAGGCCTTAGGCTGTCCTCTCCTGAATGCCTGCAGGGTAGCCTGCGCTTCCTCAGCAACCGGCCCATCTGCTCCCTGCACCCTCCACCTCTCCCTGAGCCACAACCTCACAGCAGCAGAGCCTTGAGGACCATCCTCATTTTCTGTAACATGGGAAAGGACGGTCCTTCCTCCCAAGAGTAAAAAGATGAGAGAAGATGGCTCCATCAATGAACACTTCTTTCTCCCTACCTCTTCCCGCCATAACCATTGCCACACTGGCCAGTCATCTCAAGGCTCATCTACAATGCTTCCCTGATTGTGAAGGAAATTTGGATTACAAAACAAATACAATGGAGGTAAATAATGAACGTAATTGTATTTGATGCAGAGTAATGTAACTTTATGCTTTATGACATTAAACCATCCTATTGTATATGTTACCTCTTTTCCCTTACGGATCCTTCTAGGCCATGAATTTGCTGCCTTTCATCAAGCTGGGTCTTATCCTTACTTTCTACCCTTTTGTTACAAAATGAACAAGATATTTCATTTTACTCATTTTTTTCCTTCTGAGTAACAAGTTCATTTTCTGCTTTATTTGTATTCTGAACTGTTTACATTTAAAAAGGATTTGCAGTGATTATTTCTCTGGTTGAACACCAGCACCTTATTAATAATTGCTTTCTCGGGGGAACCTGCTTATCAGTTGGCCCAGAATCCCTTTGACTGAGTCCCTCAGAATCTATTTTCTCCATTCTTTTAGGTGGGCCTTTCTGAGCGCATGTTTACCCCCATGCTTACCACCACCACCACCTGCTACCCCAGCTAACCTGGCTTCTGTCTTCCTAAAACTTTACTGTGAGCTGTGGGCTCATACCACACAATTGAGCCATTAATTTTCTCTACTAATTACAAGTATGTTGGCCTTGCCTCCTCTATGACTTGGTGAGCATAGAATATAAATAGTAGTTAATAAGTATCAATTTTAAAAATATTTTAGAGACAGGAAAAATGATATGATAGATTCATTTAGCTATTTTATTTTATATGTTTCTATTTTAAAAGGTTTATTTTAAATACATGGACTCTAAGCTTGCCTTCTCTGGCCATATCAAAGAATTGTTTTATTTACTTTCTCTTTGGAGGAACAGTTTCTAGTTCCTATTTGGTAGATACTAAAAGCAAATCCCTTAAAAAAATGCTTGTATATGTGTGTCTAAGACTTCTCTAGGGTCTACTGCATAATCAGTTTATAAAATGTAGCCAGGCATTCAGTGTGAACTGTGGCAAACATGCAAACTGGCTCATGCACAGGGCATCTTATAAAAAGTTGATCTTCCAATTCTGCTAAAATATCCCTATGGCAAGAAATCCTTGAGCCTTTTCTGCTCACCTTGGAAAGTCCTTTAGTTTTGACTGTTTTCTCACTAACATAATCTTCAGTTATGATTTAACTTCCATGATGGACTGCAGAAAGAGACCCTGTTTCATGTGGATGCAGCATTCCAGTTCTCAGGTTATTTATTATTTTTTACTATAAATACCATCATTCTGATGCCAAAATGTCATAGGAATTTTACTTACAGTGAATTAGTTCAACTGCTGATCACCCACAAACACTGACAAGAATGAATGATGGGGCCTTCACCGCAGAGGCTCAGAGCCTGGAATGGGTTCACCAAATGCAGTGCTAATCAGTGTAGCCTGCTGTCACTCTCACCAGCCTTCCCTGGGCCAGTTCCTCTGAAACTTCCATCTCCACATTGATACGCAAACATGTTCCCACAAAAACAATGTTAATTAGAGCAATCACTTCCTAGGCCACCCTTCAAGATATAGTGTATCCCCAAGTACTCCTAAACCCCTTGAGTCTGGATTCCAATACCTGAGCTCCTCTCAGTGTGCTGAGCACCCCCGAGCTCCAAAGGGAATAGGGAGTATTGGTTGAAGCTCTACAGGTGCAGCTGGGTGACTTCTTCAATGACATGATCAGAAGACCTTCTTGAACCCCTCCCAGAAATGACCTCTTGGAGGAACTCTATGTCAGTAAGGTAGAGGCAATGCATTCATTCAGCTAATACTTACGAAAAGTCTGCTTTGTGCTAGTGAGACACAAAATAGAGCAGCTTCTGCTTCATCAAGGTCGTATTCTCATGTTGGCAGGGCAAGTGGGGGAATCAAAAAGTTAATACATTAATAAATTAGAAAATACCACATGTAATCAAATGGGAAAATGTTATAAAGAATGACTGGGGGAGAGAAGAAGACCACTGTAGATAAGGCAGCCAGAAAAATAACTTCTAGGATGGAGACATTTAAGTCTCAACCTGAATAATGATTATCCGGTGGGCTGCACATGTGGCAGAAAGTCAGCTGGCCAATGTGGCCGGAGGAGATCTAGGGTGGTAGAAGGTGGTGAGAAATATAGGTAGGAACTAAGAGATATAGGCCCTTGGAGACAAAGTGAGGACTTTGGATTTATTTTAGTCTCAAGTCTATTTGAAGGAAAGGTTTAAGCAAAGTAGCAACATTCTAATCTCCATTTTAAAGCCATAATTCTGGCTGCTATGTTGTAGCACATGAATTGTAAAGTGGTAAATGTGAAAAAGAGAGTTCAGGTAAGAAGCTGTATCCATGAGACTGGCAAGAGATGGTGATGACTTGGATTATTGTGGTAAAGTGGAGCTTGAGGAAAGACACCACCCAAATAGGATATAATTTGGTTTGGTCAGAGATAACAAGACTCGCTGAGAAATGAGATGTGATTGAGTATTGAGGTGGCCCTTTCCATTTTGCTGTGAACAACCACGTGGCTTGCCATTCCATGTAATGAGAAGTGATAGACCATGGGAGGAACAGATTTGAGGGGGCAGAAGAAGCTAGGAAAGAAGAGCTCCTTTTTGGCTTATTTAAGACTTAATCTAAATCTTAAACTCTTTAACATCCAGGGGTAGGAATCATCAGACCAGACCACTAAAGATATAAGTCTGATATTCAAGATAGACAGGCTTGCCAAAGTAAATTAGGGCATAGCAGCATAGAGTTCTAAGCTATGCTATTGGATGAACTCACATAGGAAGGGGGTTTATATGGAGAACATAAGAGTCTGAGACCCAAATTACTCCAAGATTTAGAAATCAGATAAGGGAAACGGAGACAGAAAAGGAGCAGCAGCAGCAGCTAGTGATGTGGGAGGACCACTGAAGGAATTTGCTAATGCTGAAGCCAACAGAAGTGTTTCAAGGAGAAAGAAAACTATTCAAATACAAATTCAAACATGGTGCTAGATTTCCAGAAGACTATCATGAAGAAATGGCCATTGGATTTCACAAATGAAGGTTAATGGGACCTTGGAAAGTTTACTTTTTAGGTGATTATGTCTGATAAAAGGAATGCGATGTACCACTTTTTCTGCTTAAATTTCATAACCAATGCAGTGTTGAAAAACATTAAGCAGAGAAGTGTGCTATCCAGACTGTCAAACTCAGCATGGAAATATTGACTAAAAGTAAGGATAAAGAACTTTGAGTCTTACATAAAAGATAAATTGAAGAGCTATCTTTACATCATCTGGCTTAAAATATTTTCCAGTCAAGAGATTTCTAAATGTTAGAATCAATTTCTGCAAGGTTGAAAGGTTATATTTTATAATCAGTCATAATTTCTGGTTTATTGAGGTCTTATGCCATGTATATTCTAGTCATGAAGGAGAGACAGATTGGTCCAAAAAATCATTTGGCTTAAGGCTAAAAGCTATTTGCAGCAGGCGGAAATAACTTTCTGTGACTTAAAACAATGTATTTTTTTCTTTAACCCAGGTATGGTGACATGGTACCAAAAACCATAGCAGGAAAGATTTTTGGGTCCATCTGTTCTCTGAGTGGGGTCTTGGTCATCGCTCTACCTGTTCCAGTGATCGTATCCAACTTCAGTCGAATCTACCACCAAAACCAACGCGCAGACAAACGGAGAGCACAGAAGGTGCGTATTCAGCTCTGTGCAAACATGATTTGGCACCTCTCGACTCTGAGAGTGAGGTTTAAAAATCCCTTACCGGCCGTTCAGTGTTCTGGATTTGGCCAATATTTGCATCAGTCAGCACAAGCTATCACAAGCTAAACGGAATATTTCTCCATCATGCTGCAGGTCCATTACTGGTCCAGTGATGGAAACTCCATCTTGACAGTGTACTTCTGTAATCATTCAGGTAGGGGTAAAAGGACATAAAGAATCACACACTGACTCCTAAAACCTCCTCCTGAAAGTGGGCCAAGTCACTTCCGTCTCTATTGCATTAGACAAAGCAAGTCACATAGCCAAGCATAATTTCAAAGCGGGCAGGGAACTACAATCCTACTGGGCAACCAGAGGCAGAAGGAAAGAAATATCTCATGAATAGCACGAATGAACGTAATAAAGTTAAAGATCGATTCTTGGCAAATTTTATTAAAATCAGATTTCTAGATCCTATTCATTTAGTCTCTGTCCGTCTGGGATTAAGCTGGTTCCAGTTGACGAGGACTATGAAGGGGAACCAAAATGTGTCCCAGATATTTTAAATAGCCGACCCAGGAAGTAGGAGCAATCTGGTCATTTGTAGCTGAGTTGTCTTCCTGGCCCAGCAGTTTACTGTTTCTCTGAACTCTGTGCCACTTAATTAATCCCTCTAAGAGTAAGCAGGATGCATACTCAGCTATAAAATTGGGAAAACAATAGCTACATCACAATAAAATTAAGCTATATGCAATGTGTATAAATCTATATAAGCATATCATATTAGCAATATTTAACATTTACTGGTGGCTTACTCTGTGCCAGGTATTGGTTTGATATTCTTTAAAAAAATAACTCATATTGTCTCCAGAAGTCTTGGAGTTAGTTACCATTATTATTCCTATATTGTAGATTAGAGTCCTCAGGTAACCAGAATTCAGAAATTCTTAGGTTACATACCTAGGAAATTGAAGAACCATCATTCACTCCAAGCCAATCTGAGTCCTAGGTTCATACACTTAAACACTATGGCAGACTGCCTCTCAGAAGAACAGACTAAATGTTAGCACACTTCCCTTCCCCATTCTTTGTCAAAGTAGCCATCTTTTGAGGCAGGGCCCTTGTTAATTAGGAATAATTTTGGAAATCCCTTTTGTAGTTTGCTCGGGACTGTGGAGCTAGATTTCCAGTATTCTTCATGGACACTGTATTGTTGTCCTATAAAAACAATTCTTTTTTTTTAAGATGTGAAAACAATTCATAACCATGACTAAAGTGGATGCATCATCTGATAATGTGGTATAGCTATAAAAACATGAGAGACTTTGGTGCAATTCATAACTGGCTTTGTAGGTGATTTTCCAGAACAGAAATTTAAATATGCTTTTGAATACGTCAGTCTCTTTAGGAAAGTATAAAATCTCACAGTGTAACCTTAGAAAGTTCAAGCTAATCAGTATGGTCACACGCATACTGTCCAGAGAATTCATTCATTTCTACTACTAGAGGTCCTCTTCCTTTAGCAAAGAATTGTTCTTTCAGCCGTGTTGTTTCTTGCTCTACAGAATCCTTCATTTTTGGACAAGCACCTACACTTTAATTATTGTTAAGAATCGTCCAGTTCACATGAATATATGGAACTGATAATCCAATAAACAGGGAGGGTTAGCAAAAGGCTCTCTGTGGACAGTTGTAGTCTCATGCAGGCACAGCTTTGGCAATCAGGGATAGAACAATTCAGCCACAACTGGTCCCTTCCCCAGAGACTCTGATGAACCAGAACTGTGGCTCTGGGCACACTTACAATCCTTCTGCTGGGCACACAAGTACATTGTTTAAAATAAGAGAAATCCTCAAAAAGCTTAGTTCCCCAGTACCTATCCATTTCCATCCTAGAAATTCCTTTTTTGATATAAGCACTAACTGTATATAATTCATTGTCTCAATGCCAATACAAAGGCACCTATATGAAAATTGTAGGAAGGACAAATCTGATTTCCAAATAAACTGATCTCCAAAATACCTGTATTTTTTCAAACTTTGTCATCTGCAACAAGCAAATCAATAAAGGAAATCTTAGGATATTTTAGAAAGCTTTTTGCTTAAATAGATTTAGAATGCAAAAATAAATAAATGTGATATTTTAAAAGTATACTAAATTGAAAAACATGTTTTATGAATGCTTTTTTGGTATCTTTAAAATATCTCCTATATTCTAAGTTTCTGTCATAACGAAACGAATTTTGCACATCATGACTACTAGAAAAATTGTCTTAATACTACAAAATATCATAACCTACTGTGATCTGTCCAGTAAATAGTCTGTGACCAATAAACTGAACATAGTCATCTAAGAAAGAACAGTGGATATGGAACTAAATAAGTTATCCAGGGATATTTCCTGTTTTTTCTTTCCAGGAGATTAGTAAAACAGAATAAACATTCATTAGGTTAAAGCAGTTTAGGATTATCTGGAACTGGGTGCTTTGACAAATATTAAAGTTATGCAAAAACAGCTAGCTAATTCAGTCAAACAAGCAGCCCCTTCAGTAAAAACATCACTCAAACTGAATATTAAGTCATATTGCAAAATGTTTTTAAGAACAGGTTTTTTGGTAGTCCCATTGCCAACTCGAAGCTAAAGCAAAAGCATGAAATAAATATAATATGAATTTGAGACACTGAAGGATACTTTCTTCTTCTAGGCTCTTCCCTCTCACAAATACTCTTCCTGCTTTTACTTCCTCCCTTTACCCATCAAAGGATTGCAGCACCTACCTCATTTCTATCAGTCTTTGACTAATTCTTAACTAACCACTGACATACAGGTGAATGTACTTAACCTATAACATCTCTCACCCACTCCAACCATTGGTAATTGTATTTTAGTAGATTTATTTATTTGTTCAGTTATTCAATAAATATTTACTAGCAGTTCTTTTAGATTGTGCTTGAAATAGAATGACCACCAACTTAATATAGACTGTTATATAGTTAGGAAACTATGAACCTTTAGGTAACCGCACATCTAAAGCCTAGAATAGATACACAAAAAAAATTATAAAAAAAAAGAAATCCCAGCATAACACCAAAGAAAACCATCAAATAGCAAGAGAAGAGTATAAGAGAAGAAGAAAGCAACAGAGAGGAACTACAAAAACAACAAGAAAACAATTAGTAAAATAGGTACATACCTATTAATAATTACCTTCAGTGTAAATGGACTAAATGTATGTGCCAAAATGAAGCTAAAATGTTGCAGTGACAGGTGCTGGGGTTGATATTTTGAAGTAGGGAGCCTACCCTCTTTTAAAATACAAATCACACCTCTCAATAATCTGCATACTTGCTAGGCTAACTTGTGTGTAATTATCATGTATAATAGTAATAGGTAATTATAATTATAATTCAATAATGCTAATAACATCAACAGTAGTCCTCTCTAGAATTTCTAATATGTCCCAGATGCTTTATATCTGTTATTTATATTTTTCACAATCAACTTTCAAAGGTAGTTGTTATTCCCATTTTTTAGATAATTTTCTCATGCTTATACACCTATTGATTAAAGTCTAAGATAAGGAAATTCTGGCATTGCTGTAACCTGATCTTTAGGGATTTTCCTATAGATAATTCTAAATACAGTGTGAAGAGTTGAAGCAATGAGGCAGTGTATAGCCAATGTACACTGTAAATAAATTTTGTACTTTTCCTATTAAAATGTTGGCACTGGCACAGAGAAATGTTACCAGTATTCAGTATGCCACTTTTCACACTCTGCTATGGTGGTTTTCAAACTTTAAATTCAATGGCATCATCTGAAGAGCTTGTTAACATACAGATTGCTGGACCCCCAGAACATCTGATTCAGTAGTTTTTGGATTAGAGCCTGAAAATTTGCATTTCTAAATATTTGCATTTCCCAAGTTGTGTTGATACTGCTAGTCCCTGAAACACACTTTGAGAACCATTGCCTAGTCTGCTAATGTCCAAATCAAAAATAAATTTTCTACAGAATTCTAGAATAATTAAAAGGCAAGAACTAAGTACATATTGGAGCCTGAGAATGATTTCTTAGATTATTCAATATTATAAAGTATCATCCAGTCCTTACCCCAAATCTCTGTGGAAAATCTTGTTTTGTGTTTTTGTTTTTCTGGGGGTTTTTTGTCTGTAGTTCAATAACCGCCCAAATATCAACACACATAGGAATCTGGAGATTGCATTCTTCTTGACATCCACTCTATTTATCAGCCTTACTGAATTACTTACCTCTGCTCTTAAGTCTCCATTCCAGCCCCACTCTACCTAACATAGTCATCTGGCAAACACCTGCTCCGGGCTCAAAATTTAACTCAAATATGACCCATTTGATGAAGATTTTTCTAAGTGCTGTGGATTCTATTCATTGTTCTTCCTTCTATTCTCTTCCTGCACAGTATTACGCATACTTCTTATCATGTATTTCACTATATTCTCTCTCCCTCCATTGTACTGAGCGCAGTGCCCACCATAAAATAGGCATTTAATATTTGTGTAACGAGTGAAAGAATGACCATCCAGGTCTCATTCACCTTGAAGTGTCCTCCATCCCTACAGTATGCTGGACATTCCTAGGACCACTTTACCACAATATTGGGAAGCACGACTTTTGTCTCTGGTACCCTCCTACATCCCCTTTCTGTTCTCACCTCTTCCCACTTAGAATACTCTGGTTGCCCTCTCATTGCACTGACCCTTCTGCTGACCATTTCTGTGTCCCTTCCACTGCCCCAAACCCCAGCACTGTGTCTGCCCAGGCCTGCCATCTCCAGGATTAGCCAAACTCTAGAGCTGGGAATCTTGCATTCTCTCCCATTGACTTTCTTCCATATTTACATTATTTGGCACTAACTTATCTCATTTCTAGTGGAGCTATTTTCCTTAGCAAATGGAAAGGCTGCAAGAAATTTCTTAAAATTTTAAAAACTAATGAAGCTTAATATACTACCTCCACCTGAGGCAGTTTACTAAAGTTTAAGTGAAAGAAAAAAGTGTAAGTAAAATTTCCAGAATAAATGGTACAGGGACTATGTGAGCTGATATTTGAGAAGTAAGGAATTGCCTCAGATTACAAAGGAGAAAGGCCTTCTCTACCTCACATTTAAGGCTGCCTACACCTCTGTTTTTCAAAAGTATTGAAAATGTTTTATGATTTGGTAACAACCTGGCCAATAACGTCTCACAATCTGCTTTATACCTCATTTAGAAGATAGATCCCATTTAAGAAAATTGTTATCTCAATGGCTTTTGGCTTTTACATCTTTCTCTGCTTGGCTCTCCCAGCCTCTGTTGCAGAGAGTACATTGTAAAGTTTATATAATGTCATTTGCTGTGATTAGAAAACAATCTACCTGCTAGAATCCACTGCAGATTAGCCTCTGAATGCTCTTCATAAAAGGGTTCCATGTCATATTAGTCTGAGGAAAATCACACACTCTCTTCCCCTGTTCATCTTCACAATGAACACCCACAGTAAGTATGATATGTTGTGAGGAGTCTAACAGCAAAGAAAACTGTTCAACTTCTCAGCATTTCCCTCACTTTTCCTGACCATAGAACCAGTTGTTTTTTGTTTCATGTGATTGGTTTGAATTTTACCCATAACACTTACTAGTTCCTTGGAACTAACTTTGAGAAACCCTGCCTCATTTAGCAAACTAAGAAGAAAACTGAGTTTATGAAGAACTGGGATGCATAAGAAAAATGTGCTTATGAAACAAATAATTTTTTTCCAAACACTAGTAGTATTTCTCAAGGCAGATAAAAAAAATTGAAAATAACTTCAAATCTGCAAATTTGAAAATAATTGTCAGTTTACACTGACAATATAAACCTTATTTTTTAATTAAAATTTGGAAGCCTCCACGTTTCCATATAGGCTAAGGTGAAGTATTTATGAAACCTTACTCTAATTTGCCTAACATGTGCTGACACTTGGCCATGTCAAGAAGTTGTATTTCCCACAGGGCTGGAGGTGAGAGGTTCTAAGGAATACATTTCCTCTCACTAGCAGGTGATTTTCTTTTAACCTCCCAAATGCACACCCAGAGTTGCCAAGATTGTCATACTGAGTCGGTCAGAAGTAAAGTGATTTTCTAAAATATCTTTGTAGAAGAATTTCCCTTAATTATCTACTGAAACCAAAGATGTAATCACAGGTACTAAAGGCTAGCATTCAACAGACATTGGCTGTGGTGCATCACAAGACCAATTAAGCCAATTAACTCATATAGTATTGTAGTAAAATGAAAGAAAAGTCATGATTGAAATTGATATGGGAGGCTCTTTTTCTAACACAGTACATGACTTAGCAAAATAGCTATTCTGCTCTAAAACAACTGCTTCTTTTTTCCCTCAGCTTACAACTACTTCTGTGGTACTGGTTGCCAACATAGGTACGCTTTCTATTATAGGAAATATATGTCATTTGCCTTTGCTGGGCAGTATTTTTGGTTAATGTAAATGTCTCATTTGTGAAAGAAAGTAATATTCCTAATGCTGCTGCTAAATGCTTGGAGAATGACGTAGGTGAGAACAGTATTACGATACAAGCAATATAATTACATGCAGTAGTTGCAAAAAGAAAAAGGAAAGGAATGAAAGGAAGGAGGGAGGAAAGGAAGTGGAGGGAGGGGAAGGGGAAAGGGAGATTTTGAGACTGAAATTTCAACAATAGCCCCTTTCTGGAAACCAAATGTATATTTAATTACTTACTTCTGAATTAGTATATCAATTCTAAGTCATTTCCAAATGTAGTTGTCACTTGCCATTGTTCTATGGAGTCAAGCCTGACATCCTGGCTGTGCAGTGCAGCTTTTGAAGTTAAAAATTTTCAACCCTCCAAATTGATTCTTGATGGTTGTCTTAATACTTTGAGTGATCTAAGCAGCATCCTGCCAATGACGAGTGAAAATTGTCTATTTTTCCCATCATTTATAAATATGATCTTCGTACGAAGTATTATTTTAACCTGGCATCAGCACACAGGAATAATAAATTCCCAGAGGAAGAGAGAAGGGGTGGAGTTGAAGCCAGATGATATCTTAATGCTATTTTGAGAGCTTCAAACATAACAGTACTACTCATAAATGCTGTAGGTGAAAGGGCATCTCAGTACAACTTTGGAGGGAAATTTGGTAAAACCTGTCAAACAACACACACACACACACACACACACACACACACCTTTAGATCCAGGAAGAATTCTGCTTCTAGAAATTTGTTTTGCAGATAAGTTCATCATGATGTTTAAAGCAGGGAGCATTGCTTTCAATAGAAAAAGATGCTTAAAAAATTAATTGTAGTTGGCTGCTAAATAAATGTTGCTTCATTCATACAGTGGTATGTTATGCATCCAGAAGTAAATGAGGTGGCTTTGTATGGGTAAACTTTAAAGGAGTTTGAGTCTGCATTAAATGAAAACAGCTGAGTGCAAAGAAATGTAAGGTGTATTCTCCCAACTGAATAAAAATATATGTGTATTACATATGAATATACAGAACTGCTTTTATATGCCTAGAAAATGTCTGTCAAAGATTCTCTAGAATCTTTAACAGTGGTTGACTCCTAAGCGTAGTTGTAGAGCAGCCTCCAGGGTCCAGAGAGGCTCATGGTTTTTCATGCACTTTTGTACTATTAAAATTTTATCATATGTATATATCCATTTTCAATTTAAAAAATCTAGATAACTTTAAAATTTTTATTAAAAAGAACATCCCATAAAAATACATCAAAAAGATCATCCATTATGATCAAGTAGGATTTATTCCAGGGATGCAAGGATGGTATAACATTTGAAAATCCATCAACACCATCCACCACATCAACAAAAAGAAGGACAAAAACCACATGATCATCTCCATGTGATGAAGCATTCGACAAAATTCAACATCCATTCATGATAAAAACTCTCAACAAAATGGGTATAGAGAGAAAGTACCTCAACATAATAAAGGCCATATATGACAAACCCACAGCCAACATTACACTTAACAGCAAGAAGCTGAAGAAAGCCTTTCCTTTAAGATGGGGAACAAGACAAGGAAGCCCACACTCCCTACTTGTATACAACATAGTGCTGGATGTCCTAACCGTGGCAATCAGACAACACAAATAAAAGGCTCCCAGATTGGCAAGGAAGGAGTTAAACTGTCCCTGTTTGCAGATGACATGATATTGTATATAAAAAAAAAACAAAGAATCCACTCCAAAACCACTAGAACTAATATCTGAATTCAGCAAAGTTGTGGGATACAAAATTAATACACAGAAATCTGTTGCATTCCTATACACTAATGATGAACTAGCAGAAAGAGAAATCAGGAAAATAATTCCATTCACAACTGCATCAAAAAGAATAAAATACCTAGGAATAAACCTAACCAAGGAAGTGAAAGACCTATATCCTGAAAACTACAAACACTCATGAGAGAAATTAAAGAAGATACCAATAAATGGAAACACATCCCATGCTCATGGATAGGAAGAATTAATATTGTCAAAATGGCCATCCTGTCTAAAGCAATCTACAGATTTAATGCAATCCCTATCAAAATACCAACAGCATTCTTCAATGAACTAGAGCAAATAGTTCTAAAATTCATATGGAACCACAAAAGACCCCAAATAGCCAAAGCAATCCTGAGAAGGAAGAATAAAGCAGAGGGGATTACACTCCCCAACTTCAAGCTCTACTACAAAGCCACAGTAATCAAGACAATTTGGTACTGGCACAAGAACAGACCCATAGACCAATGGAACAGACTAGAGAGCCCAGATATAAACCCAAGCATATATGGTCAATTAATATATGATAAAGGAGCCATGGATATACAGTGAGGAAATGACAGACTCTTCAACAGCTGGGGTTGGCAAAACTGGACAGCTACATACAAGAGAATGAAACTGGATTATTGTCTAACCCCACACACAAAAGTAAACTCAAAATGGATTAAAGACCTGAATGTAAGTCATGAAACCATAAAACTCTTAGAAAAAAATATAGGCAAAAAGCTCTTGAATAAAATCATGAGCAACATTTTCCTGAACACATCTTCTTGGGCAAGGGAAACAAAATCAGAAATGAACAAATGGGTCTACATCATGCGAAAAGCTTCTGAACAGCAAAGGACACCATCAGCAGACAAAAAGGCATCCTACAGTATTGGAGAATATATTTGTAAATGACATATCTGACAAGGGGTTAAGATCCAAAATATATAAAGAACTCACATGCCTCAACACCCAAAAAGCAAATAACCCGATTAAAAAATGGGCAGAGGATATGAACAGACACTTCTCTAAAGAAGAAATTCAGATGGCCAACAGGCACATGAAAAGATGCTCCACATCACTAATTATCAGGGAAATGCAAATTAAAACCCCAATGAGATATCACCTCACACCAGTTAGGATGGCCAACATAGAAAAGACTAAGAACAACAAATGCTGGTGAAGATGTGGAGAAAGGGGAACGCTCCTACACTGCTGGTGGGAATGTAAACTAGTTCAACCATTGTGGAAAGCAGTATGGAGGTTCCTCAAAAAACTAAAAATAGAAATATGATTTGACCCAGGAATTAATTCCACGCCTAGGAATTTACCCTAAGAATGCAGGATCTCAGTTTGAAAAAGACATATGCACCCCTATATTTATTGCATCACTATTTATAATAGCCAAGAAATGGAAGCAGCCTAAGTATCCATCAGTAGATGAATGGATAAAGAAGATGTGGTACATATACACAATGGAATATTATTCAGCCATAAGAAGAAAACAAATCCTACCATTTGCAACAACATGGATGGAGCTAGAGGGTATTATGCTCAGTGAAATAAGCCAGGTGGAGAAAGACAAGTACCAAATGATTTCACTCATTTGTGGAGCATAAGAACAAAGCAAAAACTAAAGGAACAAAATGGCAGCAGACTCACAGAACCCAAGAATGTACTAACAGTTACCAAAGGGAAAGGGACTAGGGAAGGTGGGTTGTTATGGAGGGAGAAGGGGAATAAGAGCATTATGATTAGCACACATAACATAGGGGTGGGAGCATGGGGAAGGCAGTATAACACAGAGAAGACAAGTAGTGACTCTATAGCATCTTAGTACACTTAAGGACACTGACAGTGTTGGGGTATGTGGTGGGGACCTGATAATGTGGGGAATCTAGTAACCACAATGTTGCTCATGTAATTTTATATTAATGATACTAAAATAAATAAATAAATAATTTTAAAAAGAACATTCCAGGGCCAGAGGCTAAAGATTGTATTTATCATGGTTGTTTAGAAAGAGGAAAGGAGTCTCTGTGGGGTAATTTTACAAGAATTTATTCAAGCCGCCCCAATTGCTTCCTTACCTATACTTTCTAGACATGCATCCTACAAATAGAATGGTCAGCAAAATAGTGCTCTCCAGAAAGTGAAAACCAGACTCATCCCATGACAGTCTGGGGCAGACAGACAATAGCAGTTCGAAAATAGAATGGAATACCAGAAATCTGGCTAAACAGTCAGTTTGAACTCAGTAATGCTATCCCTTTGGTGATCTTACTGTAACTATGAACCATTGAAGTGACCACACAAACCCTCTAAATGGAAGAACATTCTCTATGCATAAAGGCTTTCAAATGAAAAGATAATGTTCTAAATATCTTTGGAGTAGCTTTCTACACTCTTTATTTCAACAAATTCAAGAAAGAAATAGAAATCAGATGAGTATGCTGTTGTATGGACCTGTGCTAGTAGACAAGGTGGATAAAATTTAGGGTTTTTTTTTCCAAGAGTCTATATTGTTCAGCATGGGGTCTGCATTGGCCAATCTCATGACATAATTGGAAAAACAAAACTTTGACATTTGAGAGTGCAGATATAACCTAACTGTGTGTTTTAATAAAAGAGAGAAAGGAAGAAAAGAAAGAAAAGAAAAAAAAGAAAAAAGAAAGAAGGCAGGCAGGCAATTGATTCCTGGAACTTCATTTCTAATTTTAAGAAGGACATTAGTTTAAATGAAAAGGAGTTTGTAGCTGATTTTCTGGGTCTTCATTTCATTGAGTTACTCAGACTGAGATAAGTGAAAATATAAGTGAAGTAATACTGCTTATTTTTCTCTAACACAATTGACAGAAACAATAATGAAATAACTTGATCTTACTGTAAAGACTTACTTATAATTCTTAAATGCATGACCCAGCTCCAAAGCAGTTAATTGATCTTACTGATAAATGTTAACTAAAATAAAGCACTTGAATGGTGAAAATTTAATTTTCCAGAGTTGGGTGGGAAATGCTGGCATAGTCTCAAAAATATGTATGCTGACATTAGGATTTTACAAGAAAACAGCTCATAAGTATTCACAGAACATTCATTTTTCTCCTATAGAAAGCCAGACTTGCCAGGATCCGGGCAGCGAAAAGCGGAAGTGCAAATGCTTACATGCAGAGCAAACGGAATGGCTTACTCAGTAATCAGCTGCAGGTACGGTCTAGCACATCACTACTTTTAATGCTCAACTTATTAGTGTAATATTGATTTCATTCTACTTAACTGTATAATTTTGTTGTGGGTGATTATGAAAATGGCTCCTGAAACACAAAAGTGTCATTTTTAAATGACCTTATCCTGTAGTCTTCTTCGCGGTAGCAGTTCATCTCAAGATGCCCATTTGTGATGAGGCAATATTTCTGCAGCGCCTCATGAAAACATGGCGAAAGGTCAGGAATTCTCAACAACTGATACCCATTTATTTTTATCTCAAAATCACTATGTTCCTTAAAGTTCATTTGGGTACAATTAGGAAGGGATGATACCTTATTTTACTTCTTAATGTGGAGGGAACACCATACAATGTCACAAAGTCACACCGTATGAAATGCAACTTGGGAAACTACTTTTACCTCAAAACTTTCCTTTAATGTTTAGGGTTCCAATCATCTTCGCTAACAAAATAGCTTTTCTGTAGGTGGGCCTGATTGAGGTTTCAGGATTATCTAAGCACTAGATGAAATTTTATTGTCCCAAAAGAATGGCTCTCAGGCTTTCAAAGGGAGTTGGTAGTTGAAGGAGTTAAAGAGATTTAAATTTTCAATTCAGGGAGGCATGTTTAAAAGACCAGACAGCTAATTCGATGAATCGTAAAAGCTGATTATCGAACTTAAGAGCCATTTCACATTTGTCCCTTTTTAGTTAAAAACATAAAATGCTGCCATTTCATCTCAGGAAATAGGCTGGATCTCTCTGTGGAAAGGTATAGCTGAGGTTCTCACTGGTTGCAAATAAAAAAACGCTGTCTTTGTGTTCACAGTCCTCTGAGGATGAGCAGGCCTTTCTTAGCAAATCCGGCTCGAGCTTTGAAACCCAGCACCACCACCTGCTTCACTGCCTGGAGAAAACCACGGTAAGGAAAAGGCTTGACACCTGGCCCTGCCCTGGGACAGAGATCCCGTCTGGTTTTGTGATGACTCACTGCTTCCAAGCATGATTTCACCATCTGCATCACTGGAAAATACGCAGAGAAACCCCCACAATATTTGAAATTACTTTGAAAGGCTATAATGACATTTCAACTTGGAAAGTATATTTTAGACGTGTATTTTAAGTATTTGTATCCTTAATGGTGATTTTAACTCATCTAAAATACCAGTTTAATGCAGATGGAAGGTTGTTTTCCAACAGCCAACTACAAGTCCTATAAAATATCATTTTCCCTTGATTCTTAAAATGCTCATTAAACAGAAAAAATATGAAGTTCAAATGTTCCTGACATCTGGAGAAGGGGAATATCAATACCAATAACAAAATAATAGAGACTAACTGAATATAAGCATTTCTCTCATTAACAGGTTGTAATGAACAGAGATAGATAATAAAAAGTACTTGTTCTTATAAGAAAAATCACACATTTAATCACTGGCAAGCCCTTTGGAGCTGAGGATTGAGTCTGCGTCTCTCCACTTATAAGCTCTCAATCAGATCTCCTCTTTAGCAAAGGCACCTGTTCCCTAGTCAGCTTGTCATAAGGAGTCACAGTCTGAGACCACAGAGCAGAACAAAACTTTCATCATATTTGAACAAGTCTGCTCACTCACTCCCTGGAGATGCATACTTCTATTTTCAATTCTAACATATTCCCCATCTATTCATTCATTTACCCATGTGGTCATTCAACAAATATGTATCACTTGCCTACTATGTACCAGAAAGTGAGACAGAGCCAGAGACAGCATGAAGTCAGGTGTGACCTCTGCCTTCGTCAAGCCTCCACTTGGGGACAAACTCGGCAGTTCCTGGAGAAGGGCCGTGAGCCACCAAGCGCCTGCGAGGCCGCAGTGGAGCGGACAGTGGAGGCGGAGCCTGAGGGACGGGATCAGGCAAAGCCTCCCAGAAGAGCTGGAGTTGAAACTCACAGGATGACTAGGAGCTAGTTAGGCAAGAAAAGGATGGGTGACACTGTAAGTACCGAGGAAGGTCGGACTTGACCTCAGAGGAAGTGAAAGAATCTGAGGCTGATGAGAAGAATTAGAGAATGCAGCGTGGCACACAGGCAGAGAGGCGGTGGATTACATAATACTAGGCTTTGGGAACATGGAAAGATTTTTAATCTTTAATCTCATAATGAATGGAAAGTTCTTTGAGGACTTTAAACAAGGTAGTTATATGATTTTATTTGCATTTTTACATAAAGATCTATAACTTACAGGATAGGGGGGTAACGTGTTAGGATAACGCTTTGAAAGTCAAATGATAACATTAATAATTGAATGTATATATCCCTATATTTTACTTCCCTTTTCTTTTCTTTTTTTTTACTATTTTACCTTTTAGGGCTTTTCTTAAATCAAGTATTATTTAACACCAATTAATACAGCTTACACTGAGCTACCTACAAAAACACAGGATAACCAGCAAAAGAATGACTTTTTCATTTCCAATCACTGATGAGATAAATTAGAATCTCATTTAATAAAGAACTTGTATATGTGTGTGAAATATGCATTGCAAGAGAAGAAAACATTGTGAATCCTTTGTGAGCTATATTTTTTCTATAAAATTTAATATTGAAATTCATTTATTAATGAAATTGTGTGTTTTATCTGATCATATTCTCTGGACTTTAAACAATAGAATCTTAAATTTCATTTACTTTAGAATGCTTCTCTCAGCAAAGAAATGACAAAATGAGGAACGAAAACAATCTGTTTGCTATTGGCAAGTGAATCACCTGAATTGTTTCACTAATATTTTTAGGATGAGAGATGGTTAGGTGAAATTTGGCATGTGCAAAACCTTTGTTATAAGATTGTTCCCACCCACACAAAGAAAAAATAATAGTAACTGGAGTTGTTCTCTATTAGTTCAAACCAAAATGTTTTCCTTTATGTTTGTGAGGTCAAAATCTTACACAGGCATTTGAAGGGCAATTCTTTATTAAATATTTAAAAGCAAACTTAATGCTGTATTTTTCCAAAATATGGTACATGAAATGATGCCCATCATTGCTGCTTGGCTTGAAGAGCTCTTAATACAGGTAAAAATGATGAGTACAGCCACTGATGTACAATAAAGAAACAAGACCTCAGAAGCTTGGTGCTCACCTTCTAGGTCACACATAAAGTGACACATTTTACAGATAAATGTATTTTACTTATGTCACTAATAAGCCCTGTTTTTCTATATACCAGGAATTTCTGAGGAGCATACAAAGAAATAGACAGTGTCTTAGGCATCTCCTTTCTGATTAAAGAATGTTTCAATCCCATGTTAAAATATTTCCTGATATATAAAAGACAACCTGACTTGGGACATGTGATTAAAAGTCTTTTTCCCATATTTTCCATTTGTTTAAAAAATAAAAGTCAGTGTGAATTTACAGTCCCTGTAGATATTATCTATATTGATTTGCAAGCATTCTTTCTGTAGCTTTCTAATGTCCAAGTTTGATGTTTTAATTAATAAATGATATTTCAAGAGAAATTTCATCTAAAATGGACACCAAGTCAGCCCGAGTATGTTGATCTTAAGGTCTAAGTGGAGAGATTTTATTTGCACACAAATGCCAGAGGTGGCTTTGATACTCTAATCTTTATGAAAATGGCATTAATTACCCACTGGATTGTCTAAATATACATGAGCATATTTGAGTTTTAAAACAAAGCTATAACTTCCTTTTTTTAAGTTAAGATGTGTTTACATACTCTCTTCCCATTATCTTACAACTATGGAACAGAATCACGAGTTTGTGGACGAGCAAGTCTTTGAAGAAAGCTGCATGGAAGTTGCAACAGTTAATCGTCCTTCAAGTCACAGTCCCTCTCTCTCCTCACAACAAGGAGTCACCAGCACTTGCTGTTCACGACGACACAAAAAAACTTTCCGCATCCCAAATGCTAACGTATCAGGAAGCCACCGAGGCAGTGTGCAAGAACTCAGCACAATTCAGATCAGATGTGTGGAGAGAACCCCGCTATCTAACAGGTACCTGAGAGTGGTCTGTGTGTGTACACGCACCCGTCCTGATTTCCGGAGCGTATCTCCACCTACAGTCATGTGGCTACATCTGTGGCATCTGAGTCCGAACTGCTAGGGTTTGGAATGAGACGCAATTGATACTGTAACAAGTAGGAAATTAGATCTACTATAATATAGGAGTCAAAGTAGTAGTTATATCAGTATTAAGAGTAGAAAAAGATGGTCAAGCATGCACAAATGTATTTCTACCTCTTCCACTCCATAACTTTTTCTCATTTGAGCAGACACCTTTACACCAGGAGCCTCTTATGTAAATGCAAATAGCCTGACATGATAGTCAGCACTACTAAAAAGAGACAAATTAAATGGACATTGATATGATTGAAAGGTACTCAACAGCATCTAAAAATACATCAACACTTTCAGTGTAACAGTGAAACATAAAACTGTGCTTGCACAACCTCTTGAATCAATACACAGTTTTGACCAATAAGGTATTTTGGCCACAACAGCAGAAAAATCAATCCAATATTTAAAAAAAAGATAAACAAAACGCTAAAATTGTTCACCTCTGGTTAGTTTATGGACAATTTAAGTGAAAATTTTCTACTTGTACTTTCTTTTACTTCTCTTTATTTGCTGTTTGTTTCTCCCACAACACAGATGTGTAATAAGAAGTGGTACATTCAAACTCTACAAGCCATTAGAAAGATCAGGTTCTGCCACAGTAGAGAGTCTTTGTTCTTCAAATTAATAGCTGTATTTGTATATTAACAGTCCATTAATTCAGTACTGCTTCATTGTTCACATCCTATCTTTGTGGAAAACCTGGATGAGCTTCTGAAGTCAGACTATGATGACATAAATCAGATATTTCTGGAACCAGAATACTACATTTTGGAGCAATGAGAGACTTCTGTCTCTAAGATATTCTACCTCTGCATTGTTTTGCATCTGGTCCAGAATGAAGTAGAAAACAGAGAAGTGTTTAGAAATAAAACCTTAGGACATGAACATTTTAATTAATATTTCTGTAAAAATAATTCATTTTAAGCCCCTCTGTATCTCCCCCCTTGCTTCTTTCCCCGTTTCCCCTTCCTCACACAGAGTATAAAACGTTCACAAGAATGCCACTTGGGAAAACCTTGAAGTATTAGTAAAGGCTAAGTTTTTGGGTTCTGAGCATCTGGCTGTCACTCAGCTGAGAGCTCTAAGGGTGTCATGTATTCCAGAAGACAAGGGAGAAAAATAAGTCTGCTCAAAAGAATGGAAATACATCCACAGAGTATATTCCTTTCAAAGTGGTATCCCAAACTGCTCAGAAGTCCTGTCCTAAAGAGAACTATTTTACTCTGCTCAACCCAGCTTTCCAAAACTCACTGATCTTCTGTCTTGCATTTTTACAGAAAACACTTCTAGAAACACTGATTACACCAAGTTGAGCTAACTTTTAGGCGTTGATTTAATATTAATAGCTTAAGTACTGTTTGTGTTAACACATATTAAAGTTTGAGGCTTCCTTTTTTTTTCAAATCATGGTGATTATGCTTAGACATTTAAAATGTTGCTTATAAACATGAGAATGTATCCCTCAGTTCCAAGGAAAAAAACTTTTAAGTCACAACTTCCTTTCTAAAATCTCTTTTTTCCTCCTCAGCCGATCCAGTTTAAATGCCAAAATGGAAGAGTGTGTTAAACTAAACTGTGAACAACCTTATGTGACTACAGCAATAATAAGCATCCCGACCCCTCCAGTAACCACTCCCGAAGGAGATGACAGGCCAGAATCTCCAGAGTATTCAGGGGGAAATATTGTCAGAGTGTCTGCTTTGTAAGACAGAATCAGGTCTGAGAGAATTTGAACCCTAGCTGTGTGAAGAATCCTAACGTGGAAGAGAGAAGAAACAATAAACCTTTTGCAAATGAAAACAACAAAGCCAGAAGGTTGATACTGAAATAAAAACAAAGCTACCCAACTTTGAAAATAAAATCACCAAATGGCATTTCTAGACAGAGTTTGGCCTGTTTTACAGAGGAAAAGTCAGTGGTCCTTTAACTTTGTGAATGAGCACAATGAAATGCCACCTACTGATGCTTCTTATGACCAGAACTCTTTTTTAATAAAATAAATCTTTGAACATAATGTTCCAGGTGAATGCAAAACAAAAAAATATGGAGGACCTTTTGATAAAATTTTTTCCTGTTAAAAACATGAACATTGGCTATGACGAAGATGATCACATATTAAAAAAAAAAACTCATACAACACATTTGTCTGAACTGAAGGAGACCATCATAATGCATGCTAGAATTCTTTGGAGCAGTGATATCGGTGTCCTTATGTTGTCTTCAGAATAGGCATGATAACCTGTAATTGTAGAAAGGGGGAATTTCTGTGCACTTACAACAAGCTGATTGTCATATTCCATGATGGCCTGTGCAAATAAACTCCTTTTAGAACTGCAGCATTGCTCATGGGATGCTCATTAGTAAACTAAGGTGTTCAGATAGTTCAATATTAATTATTGTTTTACCTTGCACCTAGGTACTGTTACAACTGCAATAATTCATTGTACACCTGTTGTATCAGGAATCAGGATTTTTTGTTGTTCTTTCCAGATCTTCATAGCTACAGTAACAGCCACATTCATAGAAAAGCTTCAGTGTGGCCAGGTTTTAGATAACTTTTTAATTCAAAACTATTGTGCCATAACTGTTTTTCAGGAATATTTTTTGGTCCACTGTATTCCCGGGCCAGTGCATTAGCTGTTCCTGTATTTCTATAGCGCCTTTCTGTTGCGTTTATTGTCATCAATTAATGTTTTGTAGCTCAAGTGACTTTCCTCCTTTTGTATTCCCCCAACAAATTATCTTGTAAGTAGATTATCATCATCAATCCCCTTGTCAAAAATTAGAAAAAAAGGAGTTGATGTCTATGAATTATCTCTAACCTCTTTGCTATTATGGAAAAGCCCAGATACTAGATATATCACCGTATGTTTCATAAAAAGAGTTGGCTGGGAGTAGTATCACAGGACCAATGATCCCAGAATCTCACTTGATGTATTATTTATTTTGCTTTAGATCTTGAATACATTTTGAGAATAACTCATGTGAATTGAAACACAGAGATAAACTACTGGGCTTTATGTAGCAATATTTGATGAAAGCCTGCTTTCTATGCATTTTTGGGAAGGCAACACAAGTTTATCTCAGTAAGATTCCTGTATGTTTCAAGGAACAACTTTCTCCACTAAATCAGGAGGACGGGAGTTTGATGATACAAAGTTGATCTCTATGTACATTCAAGTGAAAAGTCTTTATACCTTTTCACCTTTGAAATATAACAGCAAACATGTCTGCACGTGACAGTGTAAAAAAGTTTTATGTCAAATGAAAAGTTTTGTTCATTACAAACCACCACTATAAGGAATAAGGTTTAGCTTCTGTACATGGAAAGAGTTAATAATTATCCCTCTACTATAGAGATTTAAAAATGCTTATCATGATTTGTCATAAAAAGGAATTAATCCAGCCATTGTCAAGTAAAGCCAGAAAATTTCTTGCTTCCCATTTCTAGAACAGCTTCTAGAACAGTGTTGTACACACAGTAGATCTTAAAAAACATTTGCTGAGTGGAAGTAAGATAAGCCCTACTATTGGGAAGAACTGGCTTTACTCCTAGTATGCCTTTTAAAAAATTACTAATCTTCCTGGAGCGTAAATATTAATTATATTAACACCTGCCTTTTGTCACTTTATGCTTCTAGAGCAAATATATAGTGAAACTTCTTTGATGGCACTTGTTGAAAAACTTTTTAAAAAATAAACTAAGGAAACCACAATCAGGAATACCTAGGTCTTTTGATTCCCAGTGAGAAATTATATTTTCATGATTTTAATATTGCATTAAAAAAATACAGTTAGATTATTTCAGTTATCAATTCTGCCTCCTTTTCAACTTAACCTTTATCCAAAACTATTCATTTCTTTATACTTTTGGGAAAGAAAAAAAAACTTTTTGGTGTTTTAGGTGATTTAAAAATAAACTGTGTTGGTGGTGAATGACTATTGATGACTGTGTTAAGTGCATCTGTATTGTAAGTGAAGTGTAATTATTTCTGTGTACCATATGGACTAGCCAAGGTCATTGTTTTGCCAATTTTGTTTTAAATTCATATATCTTATCTCAAAGGATAGCATAATATCTGCATTATGCTGGAAAAAAAATAGACCTTTGGAGAATACTTAAATAAAACATGTGCATGCTCGAACAGGACAAAATGATTGACTGTTGCCCTTTTATTCTTAGACTCCCTTCGTTTCCAAAATCTAGGATGTGTCACACTTGTAATACATGTTTGGGGAGACCCTATAACAGGTGCAAACTCAAAGAACCCATCCGTTTTGAACAATACTTACATCTAGCCTAATTCAGTAGAGGCAGTTGCTTTCTGCTACAGTGGGAATTTAGGCAGAGACTTGAGTAGAAAAGTTAGTATCATCTAAAAATAAAAGAACATCACTGCTTTAAACGGCTGTTTTTGGAATTAGCTTGCTTGACAATACAACTCCACAGCTACTAACTATGATAATTTAAGGATATTATGATGCTTATTGGTCACTGGGGAAAAAGGTAGCATGGGTAAAATCTGTTGCGTTTTTTAATGTGACACTTTCAAGTGGAGTGCTCTTTGCGGTGCGTGGCGTGCAGTTTATTAGCCTGTACCCCATACCACTCGCCTCTTGGACACTGTGGACCAATGAGAGGTAAGGCTAATGCCTGAACCTTAAATACTTCTTGAGTTAAGCAAAGAGAAGCTCTGAGATAACTTTAGTCAGAGATTCTTAATCAAGACTTTTCTACCTAGGGAAAGAGCAGGATTTATTAGTCTAGCTATGGTTGTGTGTGTCTACATATGTATGTTTATAAATATTTATGCACACCCATAAGCATAGATTTTTATTTTAAAAATATGCACATGCTGCTTTGTTTCTCTTCAATAGGGGACAAAAAGCAAGGAAGTGTTAAGAGATTATTAGAAGAGGGAAAAAGAGTAAGAAAATCACTTAGAACAGAGAGTGGTTTTAACTAGTGACAACTAGTGATCATCTTGGTGGACAGTCTTCTCTTTTTTCTTATTAATTCTTTTCCTTTACAGTCCTTCATTTATTGAGATGCCAATCCTGTGGTAAAAGGTTCAACACACCCCCATCCCTTCAACTGAGTTACAATGTTGAGTTGGAAATAGCCTCCAGGGAGTTAGTTCCATGTCTGCCAGCAACATTGCTCAAAAGAATAAAAAGGGTTCTGGATATCAAATAGATGACTCCTCAGAGTTTCATTAGAAAGGCATCTCCTTTTCCCCAGAGTGTTACTGAGGTGTTTGTTTTATTAACTCACAGGTACAAGAATGGTTATTGCTCTGCACTGTATCAGTTTCATCAGAATTTTCAACACAATTGTGTAGGCACACTGTATTTTTTTTTAAGTAAGAGTTTGAATTGTACCTACCTCGGCTCATTTTATTTAGGATAGTAAAATATTCTCAAAAGAGTATTATTTTTACTTTTAAGGAATTACTACTTTTGAACAGCACAGTTGCCTAAGACAATTATAAAAGCTATTCATTGCAAAGAACTTTCAGTGGAAATAGTATTAGATCCATATTGTACCCTCTAATTTGAGCATGAAATACACTAGCCTTTCCCAAGTATCCACCCTGCCCTTCCCACCATAGTTTCAGAAAATGTGAAAAAAGCTATTAAGAGAATGTTGCAGGAGGAGTACCACATAATGCTGCTGTGAATCCTAATATCCCACCTCAAATTAGTTTATCTGATTAATCCCATTGAAATGTCAGAGAATGGGACAACAGAGCAGTAAATCTAGAAAGAAGGGTAAGTTTATAATCAGAGGCATTCACCAATCATTTGGGCCTATGTGGTCTACATCAGTTCCAAGGCATGGGACTGCCTGCAGAAGGGAATTGAAGGGTAGGCACCAAACATGTGAAGAGAGAGCTGGAGAAACCCTAGAAGACATGGATGGGGGTATTAACAAAAGCTACAAGGTGCTAGGAAGGTATCATTAGGCTTGGATTCTAATTGAGAATCCAGCATTTTTTACATTGATCAGATTAATTCCTTTGTTAGAACAATAAACTCTAACCCCAAAACGTACTTATCTTAACCTATACTCAGTTTTTAATATTCAAGCACCAATAAATTGCTCAGAGATCTCCCAGACCCCCTGTATAACAGAGAACAAAACCCTAAAAGAGCAGAATAAGGAACCAGCCCCAACGAATGGGAAAGAGCTGAAAGAGCAGAAGCGTGTACCTTAACCTTGAATAGACGAATCTGTTAAATTTCCCAATCAGAGGCACTGGATATGAAAATCTTAAAAGTAAAAATGTCATGCACTTCACACTTTTACCTAGGATTTCACCTAGACCTAATGAGCCTCATTTTTAATTCCCAGCCACCTACTAAGGGACCAATGTACAAACTACTGAAGTAAAATCTGGATGCATCCTTTCCTATATACAGTTTATTCTGTGAATTCACAGTGAACACTAAATAACAATGACTATTACAACCATGAAAAGATAACAATAATAATGAAGACTACTAAGTTTTACCAGGTCCTAAATACATGACAGGCATTGTGCCAATCGCTTGAAATGTAAAACTCTTATTAGGTAATTTATTAGCTACTCTTCTGTTGAGAAATCTTTTACACTGAAAAATGAGGGGTGTGGAATTTTGTAATTCAGATAATATAATTTTTTAAATTAAATCACCTATTTCTGCGATAGAGTTCTATTTTGTATGAACATGGATGCAATTTCTCTTCCTTTAACGAAAAACACAAATGAAAAGAAAGGAGCAGGAAGAAGCCTAGGAAGCCATGCTCTATTGGTTGCAATGCTGTTATCAAAGGTGATTAATGTTTCTGTCCATTTTATTTGGTCTAAATTTCTTTCTTACCTTGAAAAATATGCTGCTAATAATGATTTCTGATTGCTATTGATGAATTAAAATAAAAATAGAACATAGCTGGGAAATAACACTTCTGCCCTCATTGACAAAGCCTTTTCCAACAACTGCTTATCAGCACAGCATACACATTGAGTTAATTTTCCAGTAACAGAGAGAACTGTTTGGTAGGACATCCATCATCTCTCACTTGCTCCCTCTTTTGAACAAAGTCCTGCCAAAATTCTCAAGCTGGTTGATCAGGGCCGCAGTTATAATTTGCATCACCTGATTGGTCCATAGTCCAAGTCCTGGAAACTTGTAATAATAGAACAGAAATACTGTAGAATTAAAGTCAATGACCACAATTCCCACCCTTCATTATCTTTTGTATCTTGCTCAAATTCTTTCAGGCAAAAATTCCAGAGGATGACAGTTAAGTGCCTATTGGCATTTAACACAATATGCAAAATAAGGTGTAGAGAGAGTCAGATAGGCAAAATGGTTGCATAATTCAGTGCCCCAAGTTAGTGTGATAACAATTAAAAATATGCTTGGATTTTTACATCCTTGCAAAGAATTTCAAAATGTTTCTGTAGGTCGTTGATATTTTTTATTTGCTCCTAATAAAATAGAAACCTTCAATAAAGGTGTAAACACAGACATTTGATTTATACAGAACTGTAGAAAATTTAATGTACCTTTTAAAATGGTACTTGGGATATAACTACTTGTAATAAAACTTCTTCTTTGGGTTTCATCGTTTGCTTGTTTTATGTTCCAAAATAACACTGGCCTATTAATAATATCTCTTTACTTTCCATCTCAATCTTCCCTTTCCTACTTCTCAAAAAGCATATGTGCTATTCATCCTAAGTATTAATATTTTGCCCAAAACTTCCTTCACATGAAAAATTCAGGTGAAATTATGATTTAAAAGAATTGTATAGAAAAGTTAATATTATATATGGTTTATCATTGTTAAATCCTATTGACGATGATGGTAAATTATAAAAGTGTACCTCAATGAAATAATAAAACCTCCAAATTGTCTTGCAGAAGGATTAAAAACCTTCATTTCTGTTTTTTCCAAAGTAGGAGTATGCAGCAGGTAAACTCTAATATAAAAATCACACTCTATTTGAAAAGGAGGCTTATTATATATAACATAAGACAACTCTACTAGTGTCTAAATAAAATGCATTTATTATCCAAGTGTGTGTGAGCCTACTAATGAGAGACTAAAAAATGGAGCCCTAAGTGACTGAAGGAAACTGAAACCAAATATTGTTTGGAAGATACAGAGATTGAAAGACCAGAAGAATTCAATCATGTCTATTTCTCTGGTCATCTTACCTAGAATTCAATTCATTGGCAAATATTCTGAAAATTCAGTTCATTATGCTGCGATTATTTACTGTTAGATACAGGTAATATATTTTGTAAGATTATCTGAAAGTAATTCAAGACATTTCCTCTATCACCTATAGACTCAAATTTTAATAAATATCTCAACCTAAATTTAGATTGAATGCTTAAATGATTACAATAAACTCAGTGTAGGAGAACAAGGTGAAGGCCATCAATCAAAAAGTGGGAGTGGAAATGTTCATGTGTCTGAGTATCTCTGATTTTGATTAAATATGTTTCTATAATAATCTTAGAGTCAAAATTTAAATGCATGAACTTTAGAATGTCTATTGTTTATTTTTAATTAGCTGTACTTCCCTTCTCCTTTTCTTCTCCTAACAGAGAAAAATTAATTTGATGCCCAAAATGTATTATAAGAGCCTAGCCTCAAGAAAAGGTTTTTCACAATATAAGAGAAAGCTTAAAAAAAAGTTAACTTAAGCCATCAAATGCATTTTTCATAATAGGAATATGTGAAACAATACAAAATATTGCTATAAAAATACAAGTTTTTAAGCAATTTCTTGTATGTTTATTTGTTTTTAATCATAGATTACCATATAACTTACATAGTGGTTTTACTATGAAATCTCTCTGATGTCTCAGATAAAACTCAGGAGGGAAAATGTTGGAGGGAGGGAGTTAAACACGCATGTGCACACACGTATGCGCACACACAGGCAAAATGTGGTATTCCATTGATTTCACTAACTGATAAAAATAGAATTTTAAGGAAATTCTTGGAAGGCAAACTTTTCTTGTCCGTAGTCATTATGTCTTCTGGTGGTTTGTTTTCTTTGTTGATTGGAGAAAATTATGATGTAGCTATGTCTAGGCTTTTAAATGAATCTTCCTGAAAAGAACTAACAAATGTAGCATTCTTAGGATAACCAAATAGCATTATCTTTTTTCTAAAGCTTAAATACATAGCATGCCTGAGCCTGTGTTCATTAGCACAGGAAAGAAAGGAGATAGCAGTGATTTTGAATGCAACATGATAAAGAGAAACTCATTGTTTATTAACTTGCAGATTACTGAGAATCTGTGCCTATTAGGCTACTTTTAAGTGAAACAACAGATTTTCTTAAAAAGTAATCAGTTTCTTAGCTAAACTTGTTTTAAACTTTAAGCTAATTTTATCTGATAGTGGAGCTGTGAAAAGCAAACTATCCTTCTGTTTTCTTACCATAAAGTTGAAAAGGACACCAAGAATTTCAAATTCTGTTTTCAAAATGTATCTGAGTTTTGGCCCTGTTCTCCTCCCTACTTTTCAAGTGGCTAAGCCACTTTCTTAGGGCTTCATGATTGATGAGGATGACAGATGTACACACATGCCCACAGTCTCCAGTCCATGTTAATATTGTATGTGACTGTGTGGAGAATTGGGGACATACCAAGAGGTGGAAGCAAGTCCCCTCATTCAAAGGGAATGTTAAATGCATCCTGAATATTAAACAGTGTGAGGTACAACTCAAGAAAGTTCTTTTCAGCTGCTTTAATGGACAGTATAATGCCTGCAGCTTTAAATTACATACATTTCAAGAGATTTTCTAACAAGAAAGTGATTTTTTTAGGAATGATTTTTGCATTACACTTCAGCTATGATAAAAACAGCACTGCAAAGGGGCATAATGAGGCTCAGGCCATGAAGGTAACCCTTCTCCTCATTCATTTTCTTTGTGAGCACACTGTATGTTCCAGGCACTGTGCTAGGTGCTGGGATAAACCAGTGACAAGATTCTTCCCTTGTTGGTATTGCAGGGGAGGAAAAAATCATTTTCCTTTTTCCTGTCTGAATTCTTGGGCTGAGACCAACCCATAACAAAACACAGATTAACAAGAGAAAAACAGGAGTTTATTAACATGTATACCTCATGCATACATGGAAGAAACCCAGGGAGATACCAAAGGTGGCCTAGAATTCAGGATTGAATATCATTTTCACAGGGAAAAAGAGAAGGGGTGGGGACCTCTCAGGAAAGGGTGAATTATTTTTAGGAAGAAGAATAGATGGAAGGTATGAGAGTTTGTGACAGTTTATCTAGGGATGATGTAGACTTCTAGTCCCTTGTGAGAAGGATCAGTCCTTCTTCCTGATTGATGAAACTGCCAGGCAGGACATCTCTGAATATTGAGATCCTTTTGGAGGACGTATCTTTGGGCAGAGAAGGGAGGTTCAGAGAAAGTCTCTCCTGCATTTGCTGTTTCACAAGTGCCTACAGCTCCAAACAACCAATATACCAAAGCAACATATTTTGGGGTGGCAAGTCCTGTATTCCTATGGTCATGTTTTGGGGTGTTGTATTCTGCTGCTTTTTGATATTGATACTCTACTTGTTGGCTTGGACCCAAAACAGGTAGAAGTGGATTTAAGCAAACTAAGTTCCTAGTGAGATGCACTCTGAAAAAATATATAGGGTGTTCAGATCAGCAGTGAAAATGGTCACATGGAGGGAATACGAAATACAGTGTTGATGAAAACACCACTAAAAAGCCATGTGGGACCCGTGGACGGAAGATCATGCCCCCCCCCAAAGAGCATTTCAGGCCTAGGAAACATCTGTACATTTGCCCTGGGAATGTGAAGAACCAATCTATCTGATTTCAGTAAAGTTCATGGGTTTTAATTTTTCCCTTCAGTTGCCTGTTATTTCAGGACTTTGTATGATTTGAGGACAGATTTTTCTGGATATGAAAACAAAAAAAATCAGCACTTCATCCTTCTTGATTCCTGTATCTTTCCCTTTCATAATTAAGTGCCAAACTAAAGGTCTCTCAGTGAAGATGACAGCTAACCTTTATTCATTAAGCGAGTAATGCAAGCCATTGACTTCCTTTAAATTCTCTCAGCAACTTTAGAGCTGGTGTTAAGATAACCATTTTCAAAACAGGACATTTTAGATCAGGGTAAGTTAAGCAATTAGCCCAAGGCTACACCACTGGTAAATGATTAAGATAGAATTCAGACTCAGGTTTGCTGCAAAGACTATGTACTTACTCCTTTACCAGAGTAGTTCATTTTGTCAACTATTGTCAACTATAGAATGAAATAGTATTAAATCTGTGTGCAGCACACAATTCTGGATTCCATCACTTAACATCAAAACACTTAGGAACATCTTACAACTTGCTTATATCTATATTACTGTGCTTTCCTCACTGAAATGACAAGTATTTATATCAGCCACAGTTCACTCACTCACTTTAGGAATTCAACAAATATTAAGTGTTGCTCTGCTGCACATTTGAAATAAAATAATGGACAAGACAAATATCATCCCTGTCATATTACAATGTTTGTTGAAAGGAATATCATTAAGCAAATAAACACACAGATAATATATAATTGCAAGTTGTGGCTAAGTGCCATAATGGAAAATAAAGGATACCATGAAAGGAATAACAGAGGGGTCCTAAGTTAAGATTCAAGGTTCAGGAAAGTCCTCTTTGAGGAAGTGACATTGACTCGGGCCCAAAGGAGAAGTGGGAACTATTCCAAAGGGGAGAAAAACATTCTAGGCAGACACTTGAAGCAAAATTATAATCCACAAAAGAGAAGAGCTCCTCTAACATTTGAAGACCTGTTAGAAGGCCTGTGTGGTTGAGCCACCATGAGGGAGGGGAGGAGTGGCTGCAGATGGGAAAGTGGACACGGTAAGAGGAATAAATGAATTTATAGACACTTCCACATAAGGATTTTGACTTTGGCCATGGTCCAATGGGAAACCACAAAGAATTTTGAGCAGAGGAGTAACATAATCCAATGTATGCTTTTAAAATTCACTCTAGATGCTGTATGCTGAAGAATATCTTGGGAAAAAGGGCACAAAAGGAAGCCAAGAGACCAATTAGGAAACCATTTCAGCGGCTCAAGTGAGCAACGACGTATGGCTGGCTTAAAGTGGTACCTGGGACAGCTGAATGACTGAAGGAACACTTTGGAGTTAAAGTGCCGGGGACTTGGTAGCAATCAGCATGAGAGAAGTCTAGGGAAACTGTTGATTTCGGATTTAAGCAGCTGAGTGGAGGAAAGTGCCATTTGCTGAGAGGATCAGGAGTTCTGTTGGACATGTGTATAAGTCATCCAAGAGGAGGGGGCAAATAATAGCAATAAAAAGAATTGAGAAATATTTGTTAAATGCTTATTATATGCCAGACACAGTGTTTAAGTGCTTTAAATGTATTACTTCATTTGTCATCATAAATCCCTAAGAAGTATATACTCTTAGCTTCTCTAGTTTATAGATGAAAAAGCAGAGGCAGAGAGATGTGTCACATGCTTTCCTAGGGTCACCCAGCAAATAAACTGCAAGATTGGGATTAACCCCAAGTTTCTAACTCTGACTCCAAAACCTGAAAGTTTATCCACCCAGGGATCTTTCTCTTTGGTCTTTAAGGAAGTAATAAGATATAGGAGTACACCGCACAGAAGAGGATTTGAGAGTTATTCATTTGGGAATCAGCACCACAGAGAAGCAGGTAATGAAATCCAGCTCTAAGATGAGATCTCTCAGGGGAGCATGGGATGAAAGGAGTGGGGATTTTATTTTTCCGGCTTAATAAGCTATAACACAGCATGACCCAGTCTTGGTAAGAAAGACCAAGTAGACAGGAAAGGAAAGGTTGAAATTGCAGGAAAGAGAATAGAAACAGAATGTGGAAAGGAGGGCCTGGACTCAGAGAGCAGGAGGAGGAGCCCTTGAGGGGAAGGTCACTGCCCCTGGCCCCTGCAGGAGCCTCTCGAACAGGTTCCCTCTGTGGCCTTGTGAGGCAGAGCAGGGCAGAGTCACTGAGTGTGTCCCCTTGCTGTCCTCCGTTTGTGCTCACCACGGGGTGATAGTGTCTCCTGGGGACAAATCTGCCCTTTCACTGTTCTGAATAATAGGAGGCATGACCCTAACTCTAAAGAGCACCTGGAAACCTTTGAGGCACAAAAATGTACAAGGCATGTATGGCACTCAGCAAAAACGGTGAGCAGCTGACTGAGTTTTCATTGGTTTCGTCTGCATTTCTTCTCTGTACTTTCCCCTCATTTCCGGGCATTGGCCAGTCCTACAGATAGGAGGAATCCCTGTGACCCAGGGAGACAACTCAGGAGGTGTCGCCCCAGCCAGCAAGCCACTACCCTTCACCCAAGTGTCCCCTGGGTTTCCTTTTCTGAGACCATTGCATGAGTTTTTATCTCTGAATGTTCCCAGCCACTGCTAGGAGGCCAGCCAGTGCCAGGAGGAACACAATCTAATTATAATAACTCACAGGAAGATACAGTGACAGATGCAACTCCCAGGATATTTTCAATTGAAAAGAGACCACTTAAACTTAATGAATCTCTAGAGAAATATTAACATTGAGAAAGATATCTGTGGCCCCTGAGTATTCTCCAGGAAGCTGTCTATTCTGCCTGATCTGCTTATCAATCAGGACAGCCCTGCTTACAGAGAGACACATCAGATACACACCCAAGCACACACACAGACACATGTGCATATACTGAGATACTCACACATCAAGACACATTCATTACACACACCCATGCACATAATACACACAGCAGGCACATAAACACACTTGTACACATCACAAACACAGAAAATAACAGATACACACATGTGCAGATAGTGTGCACCAAAATACCTAAGTATTGTGTATTTTTTTATATTGACTATACTTTTATTAATAGCACTATATTACCATCTTTATTTATCAGCCCATCATTCACTAAACAAGGACTTCCTACTGGTGCACCCAACTTACTGATCCCAATCCTGGTCTTTTTTTTTTTTCACATAACATGAACAAATAGATGATGTCCCTCACTTTTATGGTATACTCCTGCTTCAGGTTTTCTGTCCAATTGTTTCTCATAATTACTACTTAATCCACAGGTTCTAATTTTTTAGTTACAACTGAAATAAAGTTTCAATTCCAATTAGGCTTTTGTTACGCCAAATTGTGTTATATGTGTGTGTGTGAAGATCAGTGCAGCTGGCTTGTGAGCAGGGATGAGAATATGTAAAACATTCTAAGTCAGAGCAAAGAGTTTGGATTTATTATTCTAAGTGAAGTACAAAGCCATAGAGAGTTCAAAACACCATCATGTCTGTAGTCCAGAGAATACTTACAAGGAACAGAGAGGAAGTAAGGGAGCCTATTAGGAGGCGACTACAGGGGTCCAGATGAGAAGGGAGGTGGCTTGAACGGGAGTGGGAACAGTGGGGATAGAGAAAGTCTGGTAGATCCAGGAAGGATTTTGAGGGCAGGACTGACAGGACTTGCTGAGGGATTAGACATGAGACAAGGAAGAGCTTAAACAACCAGGTGGATTTACTAAGAAAGGGAAGCCTGGAAGAGAAGTGGAGTATCAGGAGTACTGTTAACCCGGGTGCATCTTAAATTCATGGGATCCATGTGAAGATGTCATGGAGCAGCTGGATATTTGAAAGTGGAATTGCAAGGAGAGGTCAGTGCTGAAGATAGAAATGAGAATTGTGAGACTAGAGATGGTGTAAAAAGCAAGGTCCTCGAAGGTGGTGCCAAGGTGAGCATGTACATAAACAAGGAGTCATGAGCAGCTGGGCTCTTCCAACATTTTAAAGCAAACAGAGGAGGAAGGGCAGCAGAGAAAATAGAAGAAACTATAAGGGAAGGATGAGAAACAGCAAGACTGGTTTTATCAGTTTTACTACTATGTGAATCTACTGAAAAGGAAAATAAATCTATTTTATGTGCTTTCTCCTGCAAAAGCTAAGAATTTGAGCAAAGCATTGTGGTGGTTTTAAAGATAATGTCCAGAGGAGGGGCTCAAGATGGTGGCATGAAAAGGGGTGGAAATCTCCTCACAAAACCATACGTATTTTTGAAAACACAACAAATACAACTACTCTTAAAAGAGAGACCAGAAGATACAGTACAACAGCCAGGGTACATCTACATCTGCAAGAACTCAGCATCTCATGAAAAGGGTAAAATACAAAGCCGTGACCCGGGAGGACCCAAGCAATCCCCCCACTCCAGCTCACCAGCGGGTCAAAAAGAATCAGAGTAGGGAGGGAGGGAGTGGAAGCACAGGACTGCTAAATAACCAGCCCTGGTGATCTGCACTGGGAGCACACACACACACATTGCATAGTGTACTGGATAGTAGAGAAACAGAAAAGTAAAATCCAAGATGGAGACTGTGAGCAGGTCCCATAGCCGTCTCCCATGGGATAAAAGAAAAGCGGGTGCTTTTTAAAAGTCTTAAAGGGAGAAGGGCTTAACAGCTGGACAAAATCATCCTGGCACACTCAGCCCAGCAGGCTGGGAATCTTAAGGAATTTAAGATGCCCTAACGCCATGGGGGGTAACGCAGGCCCAAAGTCCCTCACTGTGATAACCAGCCTGCCATTCGTTCCCCCCGGCTGGTGCTGCAAGCAAACAGGCTGAACCACCAAGGCTACAGAACAGCCGGGAGCAGCCCCGCCCACAGCAACCACACAGAGTCTTCTCCCAGCGTGCAGCTAACTGGGACAGACCCAGAGGCTGCCACCGGCGTGCAGCTGCCCAGCACAGACAGAGGAAGCCAGAACAAGGTCAGGAAGGCACGAATGGGGTGCCGTTCTCACAGGAGAATGCACCCCGAGTGGCTACCACCCCTCACAGGGCTCTAGGCTATCCTGAGGGCTGCCCCACCCACAGCAGCTCAGGGGATTATCCCAGAGACTACTCCCGGTGTACGGGCAAATGGCAAGGGAAGAAGAAGCCGGAGCAAGGTCCAGAAGGCATGAAGGGGTGCCCTTCTCGCAGGAGAACACACCTGGTGCATCTGCGACCCCCAGCAGTGTGCTAGGTTATCCCGAGGGATGCCCCGCCACCACAGCTCAAGAGATTATCCCAGAGACTGCTCCCTGTGTGCGGGTAACCAACACAGGGGGTGGAGAAGGGCAAGGCGACCAGCAAACAGGAAGGGACTTTGGTCTCACAGCTGACACCCACACCACCTGCCTTATGACCACTTCTATCACCATGAAAAGGCAGAAGAATCTGGTCCAGTCAAAAATCACTCAGACAACCACAGAGAGAGGGCCTGGGGAGATAGATATAACCAATCTTCCTGAAAAATAATTCAAAATAAAAGTCATAAACATGCTGATGGAGCTGCAGAGAAATATGCAAGAGCTAAGGGATGAAGTCAAGAGGGAGATAACAGAAATGAAACAATCAATAGAAGGACTTAAGAGCAGACTGGATGAGGTGCAAGAGACTGTTAATGGAATAAAAATCAGAGAACAGGAATACAGAGAAGTGGAGGCAGAGAGAGATAAAAGGATCTCCAGGAATGAAAGAATATTAAGAGAACTGTGTGACCAATCCAAACAGAACAATATTTGCATAAGAGGGGTACCAGAAGAAGAAGAGAGAGAAAAAGGGACAGAAAGTGTCTTTGAAGAAATAATTGCTGAAAACTTCCCCAAGCTGGGGAAGGAAATAGTCTCTCAGACCATGGAAGCCCACAGATCTCCAAACACAAGGGACCCAAGGAGGACAACACCAAGACATATAATAATTAAAATGGCAAAGATCAAAGATAAGGACAGAGTATTACAGGCAGCCAGAGAGAGAAAAAAGATGACCAAAGAAAAAACCATCAGGCTATCATCAGACTTCTCAACAGAAACTTTACAGGACAGAAGAGAATGGCATGATATATTTAATGCAATGAAACAAAGGGGCCTTGAACCAATAATACTGTATCCAGCACAATTATCTTTTAAAATTGAAGGAGGGATTAAACAATTTCCAGACAAGCAAAAGTTGAGGGACTTTGCCTCCCACAAACCCCCTCTACAGGATATTTTAAAGGGACTGCTCTAGATGGAAGCACTCCTAAGGCTAAATAGATGTCACCAGAGAAAATGAAATCACAGCAAAGAAAGCAGACCAATCAAATATTAACTAAAGGCAAAAACTAAAATCAACTATCCACAAAAGCAGTCAAAGGAAACACAAAAGAGTACAGAATAAAACATCTAACATGTAAAGAATGGAGGAGGAAGAATAAGAAGGGAGAGAAATAAAGAATCATCAGACTGTATTTATAATAGCTTAACAAGAGAGTTAAGTTAGACTGTTAGATAGTAAATAAGCTACCCTTGAACCTTTGGTAACCACAAATCCAAAGCCGGCAATGGCAATAAGTACGTATCTATCAATAATCACCTTAAAAGTAAATGCACTGAATGTACCAATCAAAAGACACAGATAAAAAAGCAAGACCCATCTATATGCTGCTTACAAGAGACTCACTTCAAACCCAAAGACATACATAGACTAAAAGTGAAGGGATAGAAAAAGATATTTCATGCAAATAATAGGGAGAAAAAAGCAGGTGTTGCAGTACTTGCATCAGACAAAATAGACTTCTAAACAAAGAAAGTAGCAAGAGATAAAGAAGGACATTACATAATGATAAAGATGTCAGTTCAACAAGAGCATATAACCATTATAAATATCTATGCGCCCAAAAGAGGAGAACCAACGTATGTGAAACAAATACTAACAGAATTAAAGGGGGAAATAGAATGGAATGCATTCATTTTAGGAGACTTCAACACACCACTCACTCCAAAGGACAGATCAACCAGACAGAAAATAAGTAAGGACACAGAGGCACCGAACAACATACTAGAACAGATGGACCTAACGGACATTTACAGAACTCTACACCCAAAAGCAGCAGAATACACATTCTTCTCAAGTGCACATGGAACATTTCCCAGAATAGAACACATACTAGGCCACAAAAAGAGCCTCACTAAATTCAAAAAGATTGAAATTCTACCAACCAACTTCTCAGATCACAAATGTATAAACCTAGAAATAAATTGTACAAAGAAAACAAAAAGGCTCACAAACACATGGAGACTTAACAACATGCTATTAAATAATCAATGGATCAGTGACCAAATTAAAACAGAAATCAAGCAATATATGGAGACAGATGACAACAATAACACAAAGCCCCAACTTCTGTGGGACTCTGCGAAGGCAGTTCTAAGGAAAGTATATAGCAATCCAGGTCTATTTAAAGAAAAAAGAACAGTCCCAAATGAATAGTCTAAAGTCACAATTATTGAAACCCGAAAAAGAAGAACAGATGAGGCCAAAAGTCAGCAGAAGGACGGACATAATAAAGATCAGAGAAGAAATAAATAAAATTGAGAAGAATAAAACAATAGAAAAAAAATCAATGAAACCAAGAGCTGGTTCTTTGAGAAAATAAACAAAATAGATAAACCCCGAGCTAGACTTATTAAGAGAACAAGAGAATCTAAACACATAAACAGAATCAGAAATGAGAAAGGAAAAATCATGATAGACCCCACAGAAATACAAGAACTGTTAGAGAATAATATGAAAATCTATATGCTAACAAACTGGATAACCTAGAAGAAATGGACAACTTCCTAGAAATATACAACCTTCCAAGGCTGACCAAGGAAGAAACAGAAAATCTAAACAGACCAATTATGAGCAACGAAATTGAATCAGTAATCAAAAAGCTACCCAAGAACAAAACCCCCGGGCCAGATGGATTCACCGCTGAATTCTATCAGACATATAGAGAAGACATAATACCCATTCTTCTTGGAGTTTTCCAAAAAATAGAAGAGAAGGGAATACTTCCAAACTCATTCTATGAAGCCAGCATCACTCTAATACCAAAACCAGGCAAAGAAAATTACAGACAAATATCTTGATGAACATAGATGCAAAAATACTCAACAAAATATTAGCAAACTGAATTCAAAAATACATCAAGAGGATCATACACCATGATCAAGTGGGATTCACCTCAGGGATGCAAGGATGGTACAACATTTGAAAATCCATCAACATCATCTACCACATCAACCAAAAGGACAAAAACCACATGATCATCTCCATAGATGCTGAAAAAGCTTTCAACAAAATTCAACATCCATTCATGATAAAAACTCTCAACAAAATGGTATAGAGGGCCAGTACCTCAACATAATAAAAGGCCATATATGACAAACCCACAGCAACATTATACTTAACAGCGAGAAGCTGAAAGATTTTCACCTAAGATCAGGAACAAGACAGGGATGCTCACTCTCCCCACTGTTATTCAACATAGTACTGGAGGTCCCAGCCATGGCAATCAGACAACACAAAGAAATACAAGGCATCCAGACTGGTAAAGAAGAAGTCAAACTGTCGCTATTTGCAGGTTACATGATTTTGTACATAAAAAACCCTAAAGACTCCACTCCAAAACTACCAGATCAAATATCTGAATTTAGTAAGGTTGCAGGACACAAAATTAATACACAGAAATCTGTTGCTTTCCTATACACTAACGATGAACTAGGAGAAAGAGAAATCAGGAAAACAATTCCATTCACAATTGCACCAAAAAGAATAAAATACCTAGGAATAAACCTAACCAAACAACTGGAAGACCTATACCCTGAAAACTACAAGACACTCTTAAGAGAAATTAAAGAGGACACTAACAAAGGGAAACTCATCCCATGCTCTTGGCTAGGAAGAATTAATATTGTTGACTTCCGGGAAGATGGCGGCGTGAGCAGGGCGGCAGAAATCTCCTCCCAACACTATATTTATCTACGAAAACACAGAAAATACATCTATTCCTAAAAGAGAGACGAGAATACACAGGAAAGCGCACAGCGTGCAGCTACACCCGAGAGGACTCGGCACCCCAAGAGGCGGGTAAGATACGGAGCCGCGACCCGGCGGGACCCGAGCCCTCCCCCACCCCAGCGCACCGGCGGGAGGAGAGGATTCAGAGCCGGGAGGGAGTGGAAGTACACCCCGCGAAGTAGCCAGCCCCGGTGATCTGTGCGGGGAGCGCTGACCCACATTGCGCAGTACAGCGGAGATTGGAGAGACAGAGCGGGAGGATCGGAGCAGGGAACGCGCCAGGGTGCGTGCAGCTGGCTCCCGGGAAGGAAAAAAAAAAAGGGCGCTTTCTTCAGCGGTCTTAAAGAGACAGGAGCCCAGCGGAGGAGCAGGATGCCCCAGCACACTCAGCCCAGCAGGCTGGCAGTCCTGGGGAGTTTCAGACGCCTTAGCTGGCGACTGAGGAAGCGTAGACATACTTACACTTCTCACTGAGATCAACAGCCTCCTATTCGTTCCCACCCCTGCCAGAGCGATAAAGGGCCCTGCGGAGCGGCACAGTCACAGCTGTGGAATAGTGGGGCAATAGCGCCACCTAGAGCATTCCCACAGAATCTACATCCGGTGGGCATTTTTTTTGTTTTTTTTGTTTTGTTTTGTTTTTTGTTTTTTTCTTTTCTTTCTTTTTTCTTTTTTTCTTTCTTTCTTTTTTTCTTTTTTTCTTTTTTCTCTTTTTTTTTCCTTCTCTTTTTAAAGTCTTAAAGAGCCCAGCTGACATACGTGGCAACTATCAGTGACCAATTATACAGCCATGAAAAGACAGAGGAATATGGTTCAGACCAAAATCAACCAGACAACCCCAGAGAGGGAGTCTGAAGGGATGGAAATGCACAGCCTCCCTGAAAAAGAATTCAGAATAAAAGTCATAACCATGCTGATGGACCTACAGAGAAATGTGCAAGAGCTGAGGGAGGAAGTGAGGGAACTGAGGAAAGACAATACAGAAATCAGACAAGCGATCGACGGGCTTAACAGCAGAATGGATGAGATGCAAGAGACTGTTAATGGAATAGAAAACAGAGAACAGGAGTACAGAGCAGCTGAGGCAGAGAGAGATAAAAGGATTTCTAGGAATGAAAGAATATTAAGAGAACTGTGTGACCAATCCAAACGGAACAATATTCGCATTATAGGAGTACCAGAGGACGAAGAGAGAGAAAAAGGGATAGAAAGTGTCTTTGAAGAAATAATTGCTGAAAACTTTCCCTCTCTGGGGAAGGAAGTAGTCTTGCAGTCCACCGAAGCTCATAGATCTCCCAACACAAGGGACCCAAGGAAGACAACACCAAGACACATAATAATTAAGATGGCAAAGATCAAAGATAAAGACAGGGTATTAAAGGCAGCTAGAGAGAGAAAAAAGATCACCTACAAAGGAAAACCCATCAGACTATCATCAGACTTCTCAACAGAAACCTTACAGGCCAGAAGAGAATGGCATGATATATTTAACGTTATGAAACAGAAGGGCCTCGAACCAAGAATATTGTATCCAGCACGATTATCATTTAAATATGATGGAGGGATTAAACAATTTCCAGATAAACGAAAGTTGAGAGAGTTTGCCTCTCATAAACCACCACTAAAGGATATCTTAAATGGACTGTTCTAGATGGAAGCACACCTAAGGCTAAAAAGATGTCACCAGAGAAAATAAAATCATAGCAAAGAAAGCAGACCATCCAAATACTAACTAAAGGCAAAGAATAAAACACCTATTATAGAAAGAATGGAGGAGGAGGAATAAGAAGGGAGAGAAATAAACAATCATCAGCCTGTGTTTACAATAACTTAACAAGAAAGTTAAGTTAGATTGTTAGATAGTAAAGAAGCAACCCTTGAACCCTTGGTAACCACGAATCTAAAGCCAGCAATGGCAATAAGTACGTACCTATCAATAATCACCCTAAATGTAAATGTACTGAATGCACCAATCAAAAGACACAGAGTAACAGAATGGATAAAAAAGCAAGACCCATCTATATACTGCCTACAAGAAACTCACCTCAAATCCAAAGATATACACAGACTAAAAGTAAAGGGATGGAAAAAGATATTTCATGCAAACAACAAAGAGAAAAAAGCAGGTGTTGCAGTACTTGTATCAGACAAAATAGACTTCAAAACGAAGAAAGTAGCAAAAGATAAAGAAGGACATTACATAATGATAAAGGGGTCAGTCCAACAAGAAGATATAACCATTATCAATATATATGCACCCAACACAGGAGCGCCAGCATATGTGAGACAAATACTAACAGAATTAAAGGAGGAAATAGACAGCAATGCATTCATCTTAGGAGACTTCAACACACCACTCACTCCAGAGGACAGATCAACCAGACAGAAAATAAGTAAAGACACAGAGGCACTGAACAACACACTAGAACAGATGGACCTAACAGACATCTACAGAACTCTACACCAAAAGCAACAGGATACACATTCTTCTCAAGTGCACATGGAACATTTTCCAGAATAGACCACATACTAGGCCACAAAAAGAACCTCAGTAATTTCAAAAATATTGAAATCCTACCAACCAACTTCTCAGATCACCAAGGTATAAAACTAGAAATAAATTTTAGAAAGAAATCAAAAAGGCTCACAAATACATGGAGACTTAACAACACTCTCCTAATTAATCAATGGGTTAACGACCAAATCAAAACAGAAATCAAAGAATATATGGAGACTAATGACAACAACAACACAAAGCCACAACTTCTGTGGGACGCAGCAAAGGCAGTTCTAAGAGGAAAGTATATTGCAATCCAGACCTATTTAAAGAAGGAAGAACATTCCCAAATGAATAGTCTAAAGACACAATTACTGAAATTGGAAAAAGAAGAACAAATGAGGCCCAAAGTCACCAGAAGGAGGGACATAATAAAGATTAGAGAAGAAATAAATAAAATTGAGAAGAATAAAACAATAGAAAAAATCAATAAAACCAAGAGCTGGTTCTCTGAAAAAATAAACAAAATAGATAAACCCCTAGCCAGACTCATTAAGAGAAAAAGAGAATCTACACACATAAACACAATCAGAAATGAGAAAGGAAAAATCACGACGGACCCCACAGAAATACAAAGAATATAAGAGAATATTATGAGAATCTATATGCTAACAAGCTGGAAAACATAGAAGAAATGGACAACTTCTTAGAAAAATACAACCTTCCAAGACTGACCAAGCAAGAAACAGAAAAACTAAACAGACCAATCACCAGTGACGAAATTGAATTGGTAATCCAAAAAACTACCCAAGAACAAAACCCCTGGGCCTGATGGATTCACCTCTGAATTCTACCAGACATATAGAGAAGAAATAACACCGATTCTCCTTAAAGTTTTCCAAAAAATAGAAGAGGAGGGAATACTTCCAAACTCATTCTATGAAGCCAGCATCACTCTAATACCAAAACCGGGCAAAGACCTCACCAAAAAAGAAAATTACAGACCAATATCCCTGATGAACGTAGATGCAAAAATACTCAACAAAATATTAGCAAACCGAATTCAAAAATACATCAAGAGGATCATACACCATGATCAAGTGGGATTCATCCCAGGGATGCAAGGATGGTACAACATTCGAAAATCCATCAACATCATCCACCACATCAACAAAAAGAAGAACAAAAACCACATGATCATCTCCATAGATGCTGAAAAAGCATTTGACAAAATTCAGCATCCATTCCTGATTAAAACTCTCAACAAAATGGGTATAGAGGGCAAGTACCTCAACATCATAAAGGCTATATATGACAAACCCACAGCTAACATCATACTTAACGGCGAGACGCTGAAAGCTTTTCATCTAAGATCGGGAACAAGACAAGGATGCCCACTCTCTCCACTGTTATTCAACATAGTACTGGAGGTCCTAGCCACAGCAATCAAACAAAACAAAGACATACAAGGCATCCAGATTGGTAAAGAAGAAGTCAAATTGTCACTATTTGCAGATGACATGATACTGTACATAAAAAACCCTAAAGATTCCATTCCAAAACTACTAGAACTAATATCTGAATTCAGCAAAGTTGCAGGATACAAAATTAACACACAGAAATCTGTTGCTTTCCTATACACTAATGATGAACTAACAGAAAGAGAAATCAGAAAAACAATTCCATTCACAATTGCATCAAAAAGAATAAAATACCTAGGAATAAACCTAACGAAGGAAGTGAAAGACCTGTACTCTGAAAACTACAAGACACTCCTAAGAGAAATTAAAGAGGACACTAACAAATGGAAATGCATCCCATGCTCTTGGCTAGGAAGAATAAATATTGTCAAAACGGCTATACTACCTAAAGGAATCTACAGATTCAATGCAATCCCTATCAAACTACCAACAGCTTTCTTCAATGAACTGGAACAAATAATTCTAAAATTCATATGGAACCACAAAAGACCCCGAATAGCCAAATCAATCCTGAGAAGGAGGAATAAAACAGGGGGAATTACACTCCCTGACTTCAAGCTCTACTACAAAGCCACAGTAATCAAGACAATTTGGTATTGGCACAAAAACAGACCCACAGACCAGTGGAACAGAATAGAAAATCCAAACATTAACCCAAACATATACAGTCAATTAATATTTGATAAAAGTGCCTTGGATATACAATGGGGAGATGACAGCCTCTTCAGCAGCTGGTGTTGGAAAAAACTGGACAGCTACATGTAAGAGAATGAAACTGGACTACTGTCTAGCCCCATACACAAAGGTAAACTCAAGGTGGATCAAAGACTTGAATGTAAGTCATGAAACCATAAAACTCTTAGAAAAAAACAGGCAAAAATATCTTGGACATAAACATGAGCAAATTCTTCATGAACATATCTCCCCGGGCAAGGGAAACAAAAGCAAAAATGAACAAGTGGGACTATATCAAGCTGAAAAGCTTCTGTACAGCAAAGGACACCATCAGTAGAACAAAAGACATCCTACAGTATGGGAGAATATATTCATAAAAAACGTATCTGATAAAGGGTTGACATCCAAAATATATAAAGAACTCATGCACCTTAACAAACAGAAAGCAAATAATCCAATTAAGAAATGGGCAGAGGACATGAATAGACACTTCTCCAAAGTAGAAATTCAGATGGCCAACAGGCACATGAAAAGATGCTCCACGTCGCTAATCATCAGAGAAATGCAGATTAAAACCACAATGAGATATCACCTCACACCTGTGAGGATGGCCAACATCCAAAACACAAACAACAACAAATGTTGGCGAGGATGTGGAGAAAAGGGAACCCTCCTACACTGCTGGTGGGACTGCAAATTAGTTCAACCATTGTGGAAAGCAGTATGGAGGTTCCTCATAAAACTCAAAATAGAAATACCATTTGACCCAGGAATTCCACTCCTAGGAATTTACCCTAAGAATGCAGCAGCCCAATTTGAAAAGGACAGATGCACCCCTATGTTTATTGCAGCACTATTTACAATAGCCAAGAAATGGAAGCAACCTAAGTGTCCATCAGTAGATGAATGGATAAAGAAGAGGTGGTACATATACACAATGGAATATTATTCAGCCATAAGAAGAAAACAAATCCTACCATTTGCAACAACATGGATGGAGCTAGAGGGTATTATGCTCAGTGAAATAAGCCAAAAAAAAAAAGACAAGTATCAAATGATTTCACTCATATGTGGAGTATAAGAACAAAGAAAAAATACTGAAGGAACAAAACAGCAGCAGACTCACAGAACCCAAGAACGGACTAATAGTTACCAAAGGGAAAGGGACTGGGGAAAATGAGCGGGAAGTGAGGGATAAGAGGGAAAAAGGGGCATTACGATTAGCAGATGTAATGTTGGAGGGGCACGGGGAGGGCAGTACAACTCAGAGAAGACAAGTAGTGATTCTATAACATCTCACTACGCTGATGGACAGTGACTGTAATGGGGTTGGTGGGGGGGGACCTGATGAAGGGGTAGTTTAATAATCGTAATATTGCACATGTAATTGTAAATTAATGATAATAAAATAAATTATATTAAAAAAACTACAAAACTAAAAAAAAAAAAGAATTAATATTGTCAAAATGGCCATCCTGCCTAAAGCAATCTACAGATTCAATGCAATTGCTATCAAAATACTGACAGCATTCTTCAATGAACTAGAACAAATAGTTCTAAAATTCATATGTAACCACAAAAGACCCTGAATAGCCAAAGCAATCCTGAGAATGAAGAGTAAAGCCGGGGGGATCTTGCCTCCCAACCTCAAGCTCTACTACAAAGCCACAGTAATCAAGAAAATTTGGTACTGGCACAAGAGCAGTCCCACAGACCAGTGGAACAGAATAGAGAGTCCAGATATTAACCCAAGCATATATGGTCAATTAATATACGATAAAGGAGCCATGGATATACAGTGGGGAAATGACAGACTCTTCAACAGCTGGTATTGACAAAACTGGACAGCTACATGTAAGAGAATGAAACTGGATCATGGTCTAACCCCATACACAAAAGTAAATTCAAAATGGATCAAAGACCTGAATGTAAGTCATTAAACCATTAAACTCTTAGAAAAAAACATAGGCAAAAGTATCTTGGACATAAACATGAGTGACTTCTTCATGAACATATCTCCCCGGGCAAGGGAAACAAAAGTAAAAATGAACAAGTGGGACTATATCAAGCTGAAAAGCTTCTGTACAACAAAGGACACCATCTTAGAACAAAAGATCAAATATAGTAAATGTATTTGAAGAGATAAAAACTGATCTCATGTTTTCTCAAAACAGAAATGAGATCTCATGACGCAGACCCACGTGTAGTTCACATCTTCCAACTCCAGCTATTTTGGTCAAAGTTCTGTCTACCTCAATTGGCATTTCTGATCTTGAAACACAACCCTTATAGGTCAGTGTTAATACACTATGGGTTTTGTAAAGTATTTCCAAACAGGACTACTTTAAACCCTCCCCAGTCTCCCTGAAAATGGAAGATCAAGACCGAGAGCATACAGAGGAGTGGGGAGAATGAGAAGTCCGTGTGCAGGAACCCGGGCTCTACCACCGCCTGACTGTGTGACCTTGGAAGCTTATCCAGCCTTTTGAGTCTCAATTTCTGCATCCCTAAAGTGAAGTTCTGCCCACCTTACAGATGGATGGGAGAGTTAAATAAAATAAAACGTGGAAAGCCCTTTTAGAAGGCGAGGTTTTAGGATGATCACACGGCCATCCTTGTCTGCTCCCTCTGCTATTGCGATGTTGATGGGGATAGCTGACAGAGGTCACTGGTTTGAGGCCACACTGAAGGTTCCTATTTCAAATTGTTCTTACATTGTATGAGCCCAGAATATTTTACTCCAAAGTATGCATTTCTACCTAAGTGTTCCCATATAGCTTCATACACCTGATTCTGACATTCTTCTATTTTACTTGGTATGAACTTTTTTATCTGAACTGAAGACAGCAAATCTCAGAGATGAGCTGTGCAGTTTGAGTCAAGTTAGCATTTTCAGCATTAGTTTCTACTCTGTTCAAGCTGAGAAGTCAGATTTCTCTCTGTTGAAATCATTAAAAAAGAATCACACTAATCACAGCAATTGTAAGCAGATGATTATATTAAAGGTCACTTACAAATAAAATCCATACTTTGAGAATCCTCCATTGAAATGTATATAAACAAAATAGATGTACTCACGGTTGGTTCCTGAGATAACCATGGAGTTAGAGTTTAACTTCTCTTTGTTTTTTTTTCAGCTTCCTCTTTTCTAACCTTTCATATAAAGGAGAAGGGCATTCCTAGGGGAAGTTGCTGGTCTCTAGGAATGAATGAATAAAGCTGTCATAATGGCAAGATTGATCCACTTAATGAGCTAAAGAAACATGCAGAATTAGCATCTCTTCATTAAAAAAGTTTAAATTAGAACATAAATTTATTCTGTTTCTTTGTCTTCTTATAAGTTAATTTTTGTTGTAGTCAATTCTTTTTAAGGGCCTTTAAGAACCACCTTTCTGAACGTCAGCAAACGTTTTGCATTGTGATCTGTTTACTTGCAACAGGTGGTTTCAGCTCGATTGTTTGAGATTTTTAAATACTTTTAATATGAAATATTTTGACAATACTGAGAAGCAAGAAGAATAAACAAGCACATATGTTCTCACCACTGTGATCTAACAAATGTTAATGTTTGCCTTGTTTCAGGTACTTCTTTCATTTTTCAGAAATGAAGCCTTAAAGTTACGAGTGAAGCTTCCAGATGCCCATTCCCTTCTTGCCTCTCCACACACAAACCCTACCCTGAGATTTGTATGTTACACTGTCCATTTGTGTTTCAATAATTGTTCTACATAGGTATGTATGCAAATTAAGGTGAGATGCCAGAATGTCTTTGGTACATTTAGATGAAAGAATTAGAAGCTTTGGGAGATAGGAATTCGGAGTGAATTTATCATGTGACCTACTCACCCACTGTGGATAGAGTGAAGGTTCCTGTGGCCATGATTCTCACCTGGCCTTGGTTGGCTAGCTCACTACACACGTGTGGTCAATACGTTGTTATTGACTCTATATTAAGAGCTCCGCCAAGGACAGAGACTGAGACAGCTGCAGGGGCAGAGAGGCCCAGAGGCAGAGACTGGCTTGCTGCATGCAGACTCGCTCTGAGTGGATGGGATTCTCGTGGTTGACCTGCCACCGTGTAAATAAAGTTGGGTGTAAACCCTTTCACCCCAAGAACATTCCATTGTCATTTCTTTGGTCTCATTGAATCCAAAGTGAAATTGTCCGGGGCTGAAACCCATTGGCAAGACACCCACCCAGTAACTCTCCCCATGGGAATGCTCAGGAAAAGCTCCTTTACCAACCAATTGAGAAATATAAGGAAAGGCCCAGTAAAGAAAGGACCAACATCCTAAAAAGCTCAAGTGCTTCAAGCCAGCGACAGTGTGAGGCACTCTCCCTCTGAAAGAGCCTCCCTGATGCTCATTCTGAAGGGACAGCTGGAAGTGATTATCAAAAGGAGCAGCAGAACTAGAGCAATAAGCAAAATAATTGAACCCACAGAGATCTTTGGCAGTAGTTAACTGAGTATGGTGTTCCTAGAAAAAATATATCTGGACAGCCTATAATATAAGAAGCAATTTCAAAAACTTTAATTCTCGGGGCAGAGTTTTGACTTTAATTGTAACAGTGGAGAGCCACAATTTGTCATTCAAATCCCAGATTTGAGCCAATTCATAAACATAGGCCCCTGAAATGAAGGGACCAAATTCCCTCAAGGATGCCTCCTGCCACACTACCACCAGAAGGCTGTGTAGGTCCTCCTTGAGTTACCCAAAGGCACCCACAGTCATTTATTAGTGTGGCTGTGCATTGGGGAATGAGAAATACTCAGACTCTTCACAGATTATTTGACTGGCTCAGAGCTAACACTAATCTAGGGAGATTCTAAGTGCCAGGGTGGCCCCATAGGCAGAAGAGGGACTACAGAAGTCAATGGCTTACATTTAATGGAGTTGAGAAGCCAGAAATTCTTTATTATAAGCAGAGAAAGAAATGCACAAGCCAGAGTCCATCCTTCCTGTCGACTGAGTGGGTCTGTGAACTCACCTGTGCTTAACTCCACAGTTTCTGAATGCAGATCACGAGTTCAACAACAGAAGATATACCCAGGTTAGCCCTTTGATCTTTGGAGTAAGGACTGTAAGGCAGAAAGAATCAAATGAAAGTGGCTGCAATAGCCCCTCCCCTCAAAAGTAGAAAATCACCAATAATACTTCAGGTATCAGAGCCACTATCCCATCTGAACGATGAGAGGTAGAGATTTCTGTCACTTCTTGCATTTAATTCACTGTCTTGTCAGTGGGTTTCAGCCCCGGGCAAGTTTGCTATGGATTCAATGTGACCAAAGAAATTGACAGCAAGACGTTCTTTGGGATGAAAGGGTTTACTACCCGGCTTGTTCTCCTGCGGTAGGTCGAGCACTAACGTCTCTGCCTCTACCCAGAGCACTGGGCCGAGCTCTCTGTATAACACAATAATAGCTTATTGCCTGAAGGTGTGGAAGCAGTAGCCCAGCAACAGGCCAGTTCCATCATCAGTAGGTTTAAGTTCAGTGAGGATCCTGGCTATAGGAACCCCAACTTCCCCACACTCCACCCCTACAGGATTCTTGCCTTACAATCTACACACTTTCAATCTTCTGCAATGGTCCCTGGGCAAGAAAGCTGGAGCACTGTAACCAGATTCCACAATAGCAACAGAGGATAACAACAACTTAGAGATAATAAAAAAAATTATAATAATCCTCAAGCCAAAGGAGGTTACTAATAACAAAAAATTATAATAATCCTCAAACCAGAGGAAGTTCTCAATCCACAAAGACTTTAGAGGCAATACAACACATGTTTTAATGCCACCAACTTAGGCAAATCTTGTCCATCAGGTAGGATGCATGCAAGAGAGTGGTCCTGTGATAGGACTGTAGCAGGAAGGGGGTCCCTTCCAGGTCTAGTATACCATACTTTTACTCCTTTCCCCATGGGGGTTACTGAGGGGTCTATATATAGTGTTACTGAAGGTGCATGCACTGGCCATAATGACAAAACAAAACTCCCCAGTAAGATGCTCCTACCTTCTGGCTGTTCAGGATATACTACTGTGACCTTTTTCCAGGAATACACAGGAGGCCAGCTTCCAGGCCTTGTCCCCAAGTTGCCAGGAGAGCCAGCCATCGTTGGCCCATTTGTCGAAAGGTCCAAGGCCACGTCCACTCAATGTAGTCTCCGGAGTTCAGTGCAGTTGGTGCTGTCAGCAAGATGTTATTCTGGTGGCCGAACCTCGGCTTCAGTGACTCTTCCTTGGTTTGTACTTGCAGTTGTATAGGGGAGGCAACCATAGGTGTTAACATGTCTACGGGGCTCAGGGCTCCCTTTCAGGGTCTCTCGTTCAAACGCCATAGCACAGTCCATAAGTTGACTGACCATCCCCACAGACTATTGGTATCTGACTTTAGTCCAGATTTTAACAAGCCATTGTGCCTCTCTATCATGCCTGCTGCGGTAGGATTGTATGGCACATGAAACTTCCATTTGATTCCCAGCTGTCACACCCATTCTTGCAGTGTATGTCCAGTAAAATGGGTGCCCTGATCACTCTCAATTACCTGTGGTCTGCCATAGGCAGCAAAGAGACACTCCAGGCCTCTTTTGGTCATCTGCTTGTCTGCACAATGGGTAGGAAAAGCAACCAGAAGTCCAGTAGCTGTGTCCACACAAGTCATAGCATGCCGATATCCTTCTGACACAGGTAGAGGCCCAATATAGTCTATCTGCCACCTGACGAGGGGTATAGTCCCCTTAGCTATTGTCCCATGTTGCTGTGGAACTCAGTGTAAGTCCCTTTTGGAGCACACGACACACTCCTGCCAGGCTCTACTAACTTCTTCAAAGGTCAAAGGCAAGCCCCACCAATGGGCTATAGCCCGCATTGTCTTTTGCCCTGCATGCAACAAACGCTGATGTAGCCATTGGGCTACATCAGAGGCAGGCTTTCCTTCTAACCAATGTATCTGGGCAAATTTATCTGCTTCATCATTTCCTGGGGATGCCAGTGGCAAATGACCTGTCCCGTGGTATACTGTAATTATTTTAGTCTGACCACAGGCCCATAAGTCTTGGCACAATTCTTGCCCCCAAAGGGGTCGGTGACCAACCAGCCAGTTGGCATGGTACCCGGTTGGTAGCCACAGGGTCAAGCCGTGATAGACAGCCCAGCTGTCAGTGCAGACAACTACAGGGGAGGGCTCCTGGCTGATCACAAGCCACACGGCCCGCAACTCTGCCCATTGGCTGCTCTTCCCCTCATTCACCTACATGGTCTTTGCCAAAGACAGATGGATTTTGCAGAATTACATGGATTGTCATAAATATAATCAAGCCGTATTGCCACTTGCACAGTTTTTCAAGACGTGGCTCAGTATGCCAGTATGAGGTATGGTAAGGGCTTTTCCTCTACACTAACTCCTAAAGACCAGAGAAGTAATATTCTGTCATGTGGCAGGGACAGTACTATAGATTCCCTGGACGGACTCAGCTCTGAGGACCCTCTGGGCCTCTGTGGTATCCATGTTCCAGGGACCCAGATCGTCTTATCATCCCACCAGACATCACGTTGGTCTACTGTGTTTGGTAGTGTCATTCTAACTAAATGTGTGGACTCCACAGACACTGAATTCCTGCCAGTCGGCCTCCCCCTTGACAAACACTGCACCCTTTTCTCAGCAGGCAGTCTCCTTTTGTTTATTTTGTCCCTGTGCCCGGTAAAAAAAAAATCATGTTTCTCCTCACAATTTTCCTTGAAATGGCCTCTCGTACAGGATGTGCTCCTGTTTCTCCTTAATTTCCTGACAATTCATTGTCTCTTTCACTGGGTCTACTTCTGCTCCCACACGCACAAAACCGGAGCCTGATCTCGGTCACGGCTTATATTCTGTTTACATGGAATGTGTTCTTGGGTCAGGATTCATGAGGAAGGAGAGCTCCGATTTAGACATTTTGAGTATAAAGAGATTTGATATAGGGAATTAGAAGCACCTTTAGGGCTGGAGGAAGCAAAAGTAAGGAGGTCAGAAATGCAGGGGTGATGGCTCCCAGGCGGGGAGGCCGCCCCCGGAGTTCCACAGCAGGACGGGAGGACTGAGCCCCTGGAGCTTCATAAAAGTGGCTCTCCTTGGAAAAATCTACCCTGAAGCCCTACAGGCGGGAAATTCTGAGGAGTGGATTCCTGACTGCTTTCCTACGACACAGGAGAATGAAGAAACGGGGATGCTGCTGAGTTGACAGCGGAAATCCAGTTGTTTCCGGGGGTCTAAGCTCACCTCTGCACATTGTCCCTAGTCTGAGCTTCTCCTTTAAAACCCTGTATCATCCTCACTTTGCCACAATGATCTCAAACTGGAACCTAAAACAAAATCTCTGCAACAGTTGTGCCTTCTCATTTCTCTTCCGTCTTTGGGACTGTAATCTCCTGAACCTTTGGCTCATAAATCAGCCAAAAAATATTTCTTTTCCATAATCTATGAGTCTCATTGTTTTGTGCTTTCCATGGGAGGTTTCTTTGTTCTCAACCATGCTGCAAAAACAATGCTTCAAAGCTGTCATCACCAAGTTCCTGTACTTCTACATTCAGGTCCCCTCCCTTCAGAGTATTTTTCTGTCTATCCTACATGCAGTGTGAATACAGACTTCAGAACTATGGCTGTGCTGATAAAAACCCATGTGGGGTTCTCCCTGTACTCAGAAAAAAGTCCAAAATTCTTATAAGGCCCTCCATTATCTGAGCCCAAACTACCTCTGGGGTTTTATCTACCCCAGTCATAACAGCCTCCTCCCTGGGACGGCTGCACACAAAGCTAATGCCCACCTCTTTGATTAATTTATGATGACCTTAACCTGAAATATCCTCCTCGCTTGTTTTCTCATTAAAGTGTGCCCCTCCACCAGTACGACTTTCCTGTGATGTGCCGAAACTTCGTCTGCCTTGGTGTCTTGCTTTCTCTGAAATCCTGTCTGAACCACATATTTTGCATTTAGTCTTACATTAATTTTCAGTGTTGTTAATTCAGTTCACACATTAATGAGTATCTTCAGTCGCCCGAAACTGTATCAGGCACTGGTTAACTATTCTGTGTCCATTTGCCCTATCTCTCCAATTAAACTGTGAGTTCCCTGAGGCAAGGGTTATAGTTTACATTTTTTTCTGACCTTCACAGTGTCCAGCCCTTCTTATTCTACGTAGCAGATGTTCAATGGACCTTATTAAATTGAATTGAATTGGTCTCAAACTTGGCAAGAGAAGATAAGAAGATTCAATCCCAAGGAAAACTAGGAGAGAATAGAAGGAAATTAGAAACCACCATTAGACATCTGATTGTCAGATTGATTCATATTGAACCGCAAGCAGAATAATAGCACATTGTATCTTCATCACAGCAATTTCTCTCCAATTTTGCCAGAGCACAGCTTTCCAGAAGGAAATAGATTTTTAAGCTATGCATGTGTGGAAAACTTAGCAATGCAAGGGCAGTTTAATTCTCACTTGCTTAGTCCATAATATATAAAAGGTACTAGCCCAAGGCTTAATTTTTAAATCCGGAAAATGCATCCATTTGTTTTGCTTTAACTGTTCTAGCTAAGGTCCCTGCCCTTTGACACGCGTTTGAACATGAATCATAAAATAGAGGGAACTTTCTCCTGCCACAGTAAGAGATGATTTCTATCTTTCTTACTCATTCAAAGATCATGAATTATAGGCCTTTTTTTAACTTCTTTTAAGAATAAGAAAGAATATGGGAGCACATATTCCCCAAAAAATCAAATCCCTGGGAAACGGAAGAGATGCTGCATCTGATCGCCTAGCTTGCAAGGCCCTGAAGGATACGGCTTGAGAGCAGGCTCAGCATGTGGTTTGTTCAGCTCTGTCCAGATGCAATTATCTTACACTAAAACAGGAGAAATTTAGTCAAGTCCTAATAAAGTATTAACTACTACACACTAAGACTAGTAAATCGTTCAAATGGTTAATAAAGAAGAGTGTCAGCAGAGCTCAGGCCAGGACTGAGAACAGCCAGTTCAAGAAGGAACAAAGTAGCGAGTGAACCTAAGTCTAAAGAGGCAGGTGGGGACATAACGAAGCCTCTCCTCAACACTGTCAGAATTTGAGACACCTCTCAAGTCACCTAGCGTCCCTCCCCAGGACAGTTTCCTCACGCCCAGTCTTAGTCCCTCCCTCCCTTTTCCTCCCCTAGGCAACCACTGATCTGCTTCTGTCACTATCAGTTATTTTGAATTTTCTAGAGTTTTATATAAATGGACTCTTACAGTATGTACCATTTATTGTTTGGCTTCTCTCACTCAGAATAATTCTTTTGATTTTTCACCCATGTTGTTGTGTGTACCAGTAAGTCATTCTTTTCGGTTGCTCAAGGCATAATTACTTTGAGACTTATCCATATTGTTGTATGATCAATAGACCATTCTTTTTTTATTACTGAGTAATATTCCATCTTATGGATATGATATTCCTGTGTCCTTTAAGATCAAATTTGGAAAATTTACTAAGATCATTTCTTCACATCTTTCTTTTGCCCTCTCTCTTGAGGACTCCAATTATACGTGTACTGTGTATTAAACTGTTTAAAATGGTCAAAGCTTAGTGATGCTTTTTTCCCTGTTTTGGATGTTTTTCTCTCTCTTTGGTTTCCATTTATATAATTTATAATCATCTGCTTTGAAACTCATTAATATTTTCTTCTACAGTGGCTAATTGCTGTTAATTCTATCCAGCAGGTTTTTAATATCATACTTTGTAGTTTTTAATCTCTTAAAGTTTAAGTCCTTTTTATTATCTTCCCTATCTCCACTTCATTATTTTAACACATGGAGCATCACTATAGGCATGCCTCATTTATTGCAGTTCACAATATTACTTTTTTTTTTAACAAATTGAAGGTTTGTGGCTATCCTGCATTGAACAAGTCTATCACTGCCATTTTTTTCAACAGAATTTTCTCACTTCATGTCTGTGTCACATTTTGGTAATTCTCACAGTATTTCAAACTCTTTCATCATTATTAAATTTCTGATCTATGATCAGTGATTACAACTCACTGAAAGCTCAGATGATGGTTAGTACTTTTTAGCAATATAGTATGTATTACTTATGGTATATAAATTTTTTTTTAGATTGAATACTGTGGCACTCTTAATTGGCTACAGCATAGTGTAAACATAACTTTTATATACGCTGGGAAACCAAAAACTTCATTCGGCTCATTTTATGTGATATTCACTTTTTGTAACAGTCTGGAACTGGACACACGGTATCTCTGAGGTGTGCCTGTATATACACTCTTTTAATATCTTTGTCTGCTAACTTTAATGTTTGTGGCAGTTTCGGATGTATTTCAACTGGTGTTTTTCTCCTCACTATGGTCATATTTTGTTGCTTTTTAGCATTCCTGGTAATCTTTGACTGTATGTCAGATATTGTGAATTTTCCTTTTGGAAACTTTTCTATTTTCTTAAATATTCTTGAGCTTTGTTTTGGATGAGTTATATTAGATAGAAATGGTTGTGATCATCTAATATCCTGCTTTTAGGATTTGTTTGATGTCAGGGAGTCAAATGTATTCCAGGGCTAGTTATTCTCCACTACTGAAATGGGACTTCCCGCATACTCCAGCCAATGCCCTATGAATTATGGGGTTTTCTAGTCTGGCTGGTGTGAGTATCACTTTTCCCAGCTCTCTGTGGGCACTAGGCACTGGTCACTCTAACTGTAGATTCAGTTCTCTTCTGAATACCCAGAGGGGAAATTCTACATATCAGCAGGTCCTTTATCTATGCATCTCTCTCCTCTGTTGCTCTCTCCTCCAAAGTCTAACTGCCTTGGTCTCCCTATATTCTGAGTTTCACATCTACATATGAAGTCCTCCAAACTCTATGTCGATTCTCCCTCTCTTCACTACAATCCTGAAAGCTCTCTCAAGGCAAAAAGTTGAGGAAACCACAAGGATCATCTCATTTGGTACTAGTTTCTGAAAGATCCGTTTTTTTTATTGCCTGATATCCAGTGTATTGAAAACTGTTGTCTCAGCACTTTGTTGTCTATTTCAGGTAGAGGGGTATATTTGGTCCCCAATATCACATCTTGGCTGGAAGTAGAAGTCTTATTTTGTACTCTTAATGTCAATAATGGATAGACAGATTCAAGAATTTTTATCTTATAGAATTAAAGACAGGATGTACACCTTCCAAAATCTTAAACTAAAAATAAAATTTTAAATAAATGTATTTATGTGAATCTAGCTTGTAGACCTTGATACAATAGCTATCAAAGATGAATGTGTTTATATACACATACACACACACATACAAAATGCATATAACCTTTGAACATTAAAAAATTTCTAAGGAAATTATAGCAAAATTCAGCAATAGAATAAAATAACAATATGTCATGACCAAGAAATTAAGAATAATTCAGGCAACCTCATAATAAAGTAGCTCTCTTATATAGTTAAGATCATGGACTCTGAAGTTTAGACAAACTTGGTTAAAATATCAGCAATATCACTTACTTGGTATGTAATTTGGGGCATGCCCCTTAAGCTCTCTGAGGTATCTATGGAGGAACCTTATCTTTCTTATAAAACTGACCTCACTGGGATTATGAAAAGAGTAAATGAAATACTGTGTTTGATGCACGCAGTGCAGAAGTTCTGAATGCCACAATTTTTTAAGTTATTTTCTAGAATTGCATAGAAATTCCAAAGTTAGTGGAGATTTGTTCCCATCTTCAAATCTCCAGAGAGTTCGTTAGTGATGTGAACTCAGCTTTTACTCTGTACTCTCCCAGTTAAACAAACGTAGATTTAAAAGTTAAAGAATTTGGAGTTAGACATAAAAGCATTTTATAAATCTAAGACACTATTATATTATTAGACCACAGTACAATTTTATAGTTCACTCAGACATTTATAAGACTTGACTGAGCTCTAAATGCATTCTGCAGATCCAATCTACATCCATTTATAGCTAAATGAGTCCTTAGCCCATGATAACCCAGTGCCCTCTATCCCAGTCAAGAACAGATGGCCTTCTTTAGAGGAGTTTCTCCTTATTGGAATTATTTTGGACAATAGCTTTTGATTCATGTAACCAACTCATAATTCAAGCACTTATTAATTCATACACATAGTGAATAGATATGCTACTGGTACATAAGAAACACTACTCAGGCCTATGCAAAATGCTGAATGGGATACAAAGTAACATAAAATTTGTTCTCAAAAGAGGCTAAACATACAAAAAGAAAATGCTAATATAAATGAAAAGAATAAAATATAAAATGCAAGTATCAAACTAGATATAATGGCAACAGCTCAGAGGAGGAAGGACTGCTGTGGTCCAGAGAATCGGGTTGCCTGATGTAGGAAGTGGCTGCTGAGCTGGGACTTAAAGGTTGAGTGCGAGGCGAACTTGCGGGGATGAAGGTACACCAGAGAAGCACCATGATATAAACAAGGTCATGAAAGCACAGCATACATGGGATGTTGGAAGCAATGAGCGGACCGTGGCTGGCCCATGTGGCTGGTGTACAGTGACACGTGGGAAAGTACTAGGGGATAAGTTTGAAAAATAAGTACAAGTGGAAGATTTTATTCTGCAAGTGTCAAGGAATGTGGCAGATGGCTAGTTGACACCTAATACCCATTTTCATTTTCTGTGGTAATAGAACTGAATGCCTGGTTTGACAGGATACATAGGTATCTGGAACAAACACTATTCCCTCCCAGGCCCTATAGATGCAGGATGTGAATGGAAGCAATGTGTGCTGCAAGGTATGTCCTTAAAGGGAAGAGGCATGCCTCCTCCTCTTTCACTTCCCCCTTTCTCCAGCCTGCTGCCTGAAATGTGGAAGTAGAGTATGCCATTTGGGATCATGTGAACAAGGGAAACGACTTAGCACAGCAGAACAGCAGGAGAGAAGAGCCTGAGTCTCTTACACGGTCAGGAAGCCATACGTTGGGCTACTCACACATGTATGTTTTATGACATATAAACTATTTCTATTTTTTTAACTGAAGTATCATTGATATAAAATCTTATATTGGTTCCAAGTATACAACACGGTGGCTTAACTGTTACTTATATGATTAAATCCTCACTCCAACTAGCATGGTTAGTGTCTGTCAACATGGTACCATGATGTACTACTACCCCCATGACCAACTTATATCATAATCAAGACTTTTTGTGCCCCTTTATCGCCTTTAACCTCCACACCCACCCACCCCACCCCTCCCCCATGGTAACCACCAGTCACTTCTCAGTGTCTGTGAATCTACTGCTGTTTTGTTCATTTTTTTGTTTTGTTTTTAGATTCCACAAATAAGTGAAATCATATGGCATTCATTTCTCTCCACCTAACATATTGTTGCAAATGGCAGGATTTCTTTCTTTTTTATAGCTGAGTAATATTCCATTGTATATATGTACCACATCTTCTTTATCCATTCATCTATTGATGGACATTTAGGTTGCTTCCATATCTTGGCTATTGTAAATAATGGGTGACAAACACAGGGGTGCATGTATCTTTTCACAATAGGGATTTTGCTTTCTTCAGCTAAATTCCTAGAAGTGGAATTACTGGGTCATATGGTATTTCTATTTTTAGTTTTTTGAGGAACCTCCATACTGCTTTCCACAGTGGCTGCACCAATTTACATTCCTACCAACAGTGTAGGAGGGTCCCCTTTTCTTTACATCCTCATTGACCCTTGTTATTCCTTGTCTTGTGGATAGGGGCCATTCTAACTGGTGTGAGGTGATGTTTCACTGTGGTTTTGATTTGCATTTCCCTGATGATTAGCAATATAGAGCATCTTCTCATGTGCCTGTTGGTCATCTATATTTCTTTGGAAAAATATCTGTTCAGGTCCTCTGCCATTATTTAATCAGGTTATTTGGTCTTTTGGTATTGAAGCATATGGGTTCTTCATATATTTTGGATGTTAACCCCTTATGGCATGAATCATTTATGAATATATTCTCCCATGCTGTAAGTTGCTTTTCTGTTCTGCTAATGGTGTCTTTTGCTGTACAAAAGCATTTTAGTTTGATGTGGGACTACCACTCGTTCATTTTTATTTTGTTTCCCTTGCCCGAGGAGATACGTCCAGGAAAAAATTGCGCATGCTCATGTTCAGAGATTTTTGTTTGTGTTTTCTTCTAAAAGTTTTGTGGTGTCATGTCTTACATTTAGGTCTTTAATCCATTTTGAGTTTACTTTTGTGTACAGAGTTAGACAGTTTCATTCTCTTACATGTAGCTGTAAACTCACTTCTATTTTATTTAAGCCACTGTATTGCAGCCAAATCTGTGTGTTGCCCTAATGCTTCCCTGCAGTCCTCACTTAGCCAGGCAAGGCATGGGATGGCCAGTCACCTCTGACCTTCATTTACCACAATGTGCCCCATAAATGAGTAACACAAATGAACTGGGAAGCTGTGTGTTAGTTAAAACCTGTGAAGTGTTTGAGTAAGGATGTGACATGAAAAGAACTGCATTTTAAAAGAGTTAATCAGAGTAATGCATAGCAGGTCAGTGTTGCTTGGAGCTAGGAATGGGGATTGCAGGGATTTATAGCAAAGGGGCATGATAGAACTTTTTGAAATGATGAAATGTTCTATATCTTGACTGTGGTTGTGGTTATATGAATATATATGTTTGTCAAAACGAACTAAAACTTAAAATAGATGATATATATAATCACTTCAATAAGGTTTATTAAAGAAAGTAATTTGGCTATGTGTGTGCAAGAGAGATCAATGGGAGGAGACAAGAGGTGAGGAGAGAAGAGAAACTGATAACTTCAATCAAAGCTTTAGATAATTGTAACTTGTTCTGGAAAATAGTAAGAAGAGTGAAATTACATAGACAAAAGAGTCATTTTGAAGGAAGAAGTAACAGAATTTGGAGACCAGTTAAGCTTGGACATATTGATTCCCATGTAGAGTGACCTGGCTTTTTTATGCAGGCATCAGCAGAGCCTCACCACAGCCTGATGAAGATGCTGTGTCACAGAATGGAGGGGGAGGAAGGTAGGGCACTGACACTTACTCGTTAAAATCATTTCCTCTGAGCTTCTCCTCTTCACTTGTAAAATAGGGTTATTAATGCCTACAGATTGCAAAAAAGGGCAGAAAAAATATGTGTAAAGTACCTCGTACCCTGTGGTCTGGCACCGAACATGCGCTCATAAACACGTGAAATAAAAGATAATTACAATAAATAATAGAAAATAAATGAGCTTTCAAGATGATATCAGAGACTCTCTCATCCATGGTTCTAGGAGGAGCTTGGATGTGAGAAAATAAGAACTCAGTTAATAGAAAAAATGAATCTGCTTATAAATCACAGGATGATAATAGGAAGGGGGTTGGGTGAAGTAACATAGCAGTTGGCAGTATTTTTTAAAAAGAGGGTGGCTCCTTTTGCCACAGAGGATTCAGTGGTGCATTCACTTCTCTTTTCTTCACCTCCCTTGACTCATCCACAGGAGTGGGCGTTCAGACAAAAGGAAGTTCTTGTAGCATCCTGTTTAAGATTCTTCTCATAGAAGATTTGGTTTGCAGCCCATTTTCTGTCAGGCTTCCTGAGATCAGAAAGCAATGCATAAAAAATTTCAGGCTTGACAGTGAACTCTCCTGAGCTCCAGCCTGGAATTTGCAGCTGACTGTAGACATTTCCATTTGCACGTCCTGCAGGCATGTCCAACTCAGTACGTCCCAAACCAAATTAATTACCCTCCTGCACACCCATTCCCCCTCCAGTCTTCTATCTAGGTTAATGCCATTGCCAATTTAATGGCACAAAATCTAGAAATTTTGAGTCTTTAACTTCTTGTCCCACAGTCCCCAAGATAAGGCTGCTACCAATTTTTGTGGATGCACCCTGTTATCTATTTCACGCACTCTAGTTTTTTTACTTCCATTGTCCTGGTGAGGATCCTTCTGTCTCTCCAGGACCACAACAGCTATCTAGCCAGTGCCCCTCCGGAGTCTCCAGTGTCCTGTAACTTCAGAGCACTCCATACTGAGAGGAGTAAAGGCTCACCTCCACCTTCACCACCACGAAGTCGTGCAATGGGTTCACCTGTCTCCCTCTTCCCAGTTTCCCACTTGGCTAGTACAGTGAAATTCCTCTATTACTTCTTTTCTGAAAATATTTCAATGACTCGCCACTGAATTTACAAACTGAGATCCAAAACTTAAATTTCACCCATTTCCTTTTCTATAGTATCTCTTCAGCCATCTGCGATCTAACTACTTTGAAGGACAGGCTCTGCCCCCAAAATAATGTGTACTTTTTAACTTCAGAGAAATGTTCTCCATGGTTAGCTAAGCTCCACTGTTTCTGTCTAACTCAGCTTGAAGGCCATCTCCTTCGTGTGGTTGCCTTAATTCCACTCTCTTCTGCCTCATAGTCACAAACATGGGTATTCCTGTATTAATTTCATCTGTGGTTAGCATGAGTGTCTCTTGACCACATTTTTACAATGCTTGAGGACAGATACCATCTCTTCCTGCCATCTCTGAATCTCTAGGGCACTTTGACTTCACTATTGACCAGTCTGTAAATAATCCTTAATTTTTACTTTTAAAAAATGGTGATTTTTATAAAAGAAAGCTTTTAAAAGTTCCCAAAGAAACAGTTAACAATTTTGTTTCTAGTGTACGTCCACAGTGAACTCCCACAGCTCTGCCATATTAGGTGCACTTTTTAAAGTCCTTTCAGTTTTATTATTCCAGGTGCACTGCTACCATAAGAGATCTTTATAGACCACAGTTATAAATGTCGTTTGTTCCCATTAAGCAAGTGTATTATATATGATCATCTAAATTTATGTTGACTATTCTATAGAGCACTAAATCATGCAATATATCAATATATCTCATCTAAAAATATAAAAATAGAATTTTATTTATAATTTGAGGACTTTTTGTTGTTTTTACTGAGCTCACTATATGCATGTTCTTTCTGAGACTGCGAGACACAAAGCATCCAAATTTGACCATTATTGAAATAATTCAAATAATACAGCTGTCTCAATCACTTGGGCATTTCAGGTGGAATTATGGCGAACTGGGGATGTGGAGGAAATTATAAAAATGATTCTTTTGGTTCTAAGTGATTTACTTAGTTTTCAGTTAAATCAATAGAAGAGATGAAATCTGGCAGTTGATTTCAAATATATTCCTTAGACTCATTTTCTTTTAACAATTACTTTAGGAAACTGGGAAATGAAAACATTGAAAAGATAGGTAAACATAATGAGCACATTTTTATATTATATCAAAGACATTATATATCATTCAGCTCAAAAACAAACTGGAAAAGTAAATGGGCAACTTATTGTTTTTTATCAGTGAACACACATACTCTTACTGATTAGTTCCTAAGTTTGGAAATCCCTCCTTTACTTTACTCAATCATTTCTTCTCATATTTTCCTCTCCCTGTTAATCTTCTTGAGTGATAAAGGTGCTATTAACATGTAAAAATTAGATACAGATAAATTATTACTCTCTAGAAAATATTTATTGACATGTTTTAAGTTTCTTTCCATTTTCTGAGAAATAAACATCATGCACAAAATACAGTAAAATGCACTTTTCCCATTTCAAATAAATATATTTTACTCTTGTAAAGAATTCAATAATCTTTGTAATGCACCGCAGTATCTTAGTCAGGGAAATAAAGCAAAGAAAATCTCTAGTTAAAGTGTCACCAGTTTTAATGATTCTCACAGCATTTTTCTGGAGAAAGGGAACACTATTCTCTGTTGAATTATATTTAAGCTTGGAAACTTGCTTCTTGTTTAGAGAAGGCAAAGATAAGGCCCTTTAAAAAGTGTTTAGTGTCAAAAAGGGTTAGTTTGGGAGAAAGATAGCATCCAACTCCATGGATGAATGCACTAAATTATGTCTAAACTTGCCTGTTACTTCCTAGAAACCACACTACCTTCTGAATTATAATGATTCCTTTGTATCACACTGATAATTTTTCAAAATTAGTGGTTAAGTATTTAAATTAACAGTTATGTATGTAATATAAACCCAGACAGAATTTTAAAGCTCTATTAACAGGAAAGGTTAAAAATAATGGTGCTATACAGGACAAATTTATCCTTTTCACAATTGTTATTCTTAACATTATAGGAAACGAAATCTACCAAATCATACAGCTTAACACAGACTCTTATATACACATATATCCCTGATCAGTTGAAGACAATGTGTTAGTTTGCTCTTGTAAGTAGTAAGACTATTTTAGTAACCCGCAAAAAAATCACTTAGGTAGTCACCATTATTTAGAGTTTTCTTATGTATAATCTATCCACTCTCAAAAGAACGTAACACCAAGTAATAAAAGTCATTAGTACTGTCTACTGTGTTAGCAGTTAATTGGTACTTTATACACTAGCAAGTTTAGGAAAGTAAATCAAACTTGACTGTAGCCCCAGACATACCATACTGTGGCTCACTTACACGGATGCAGAAATGTTGGTCAAACTATGTCAAAAGCTCAAAGCATAACTGTGTCCATAAAAATCTTACACAGGCTATAACACAGGTATTATATTTGTCCTCAGCATTACAGAGGGCATCAACTACTGTCCCGGTAGTGACTTATACTATGGAATATTTCCCTCTTCATTTTAAAGGGTAGAAAATTATATGCTTAGGCATTCTTTCATGACAACATTTTATTTTTACACATTTCTGAAACAGGTAAGTATGTGCTCAAAAATTCACAAGTCCAATAAAATAACTTTCCTTCTTTAACATTATCTATAATTCCTCCATCTCAAAATGTGTATTAAAACTGTTTGCCATGGACGTGTGTTCAAAGATCCTCGACAGGCTTGGTTTCAGCAGTTCTACTGAGTGACACGACAGGTGCTGAGTCGTGTCATTCTTCAGGGACATCATTTGGTCTGTCCCAGGCTCCCTTCTATCATAATAGAGAGCCCAGAGAAGAGTAATGGTGAGAATCATGGCCAGGATTTGTGTCACTCCAATGGAGATCCCCAGAAACCTTAGCACCTGCAGTTGTTTGGTTCCTCTCAAAAAGGAATACATTTTCTTCCCACATCCCTGTAAAAGAAATAATACGGTCAATATTACATTGGATGTGCTACAGAGGGTCAAAATAGTGAAAATATCTCTATCTTTAATGGAACCAAATGACTTGAATCATGAAGTTTTAAGAGAGCGACTCTAAACAGGAACACCTATCAGAAGCTGGAAGAGAGATGGAGGTGTGGACTTTTTGAAAAGCTTGCCCAAGTGAGGCTGATAAGCTTATTCTTTCCTCTGTCTTCTTCACAACCTGAAATTGAGAGGCCCTGGTATAAAACACAACATCTAGAGCAGGGTTTGGCAAGCTTTTGTTTTTTGTAAAGGGCCAGATAGTAGATCTTTAAGGCTTTGCAGGCCATATGGTCTTTACTGCGACTACTCATCTCTGTCACTGTAACAGGGAAGCAGCCACAGACAATAAGTAAATGAATGGATGTGGTTGTGTCCCAGTGAGACTTGAACAAGGAGGCAGCTGGCCACAGCTGGGGCACAGGCCATAGACTGCTGACCCCTGTTAGAGACTGATCCAAGATATTCATAAACAATGTTTCATTATTATTTTTTTATTCACTGCTGGATTATAGCTCATTTGGTCCGAAGCTTTTCCCAAAGATCAGGAATGTTTTCCCAGTTTGCTGCTGAAACATGCTGGTGCGTGGAAATCAGTCTATTCCCCTCTTCCTAAGCCCCACATGCACACATACCTCTGTCCACTGCCTGTCACAGAAATACACATAGGGAAATTTATGGCACAACAGCAAGTTCTAGTTCTACCAGGTAAGGGTTTGAAAGGTGTCTTTAGCTCTCCTATAGACTAGAGACATCTGATTTTAAAAGATTAGCAAGGATTTTTTGTGTGTGTTGTTGTAAGTACAAAAGGCTAAGGAGTGCCTATAGCAGATACAGAAGAGAATTTTAAAAAACAGAGAAAAAATGTTAAGAGGAAGAAAAGCCACACTGAAGGAAAACTTGGGGGATGGGGAGAAAAGGAAGTAGAATGTGACTAATAATTGTCATTAAGTCACCTCTCAGGTGACCAAAGCATAGGTGACCTGCCATGTCTTTTGAATCCACAGCAAAGAAATGATAATACACTCTCCTAAAGGGAAACTGATATCTCAACTAAGGTGAAAATCTAGGAGAATTTTATAACAATAACAAATTTCAAATAAATCTTTGAAGATTCTCAGATTTTACTCTACTTGGAAGCTACCACTCCTGCCACAATTTCATGGATTCTGGCAGAAGACAGAGACAAAGGACTTTATCACTCATAGTAATAGAAATAGCCAGAGGTATGTGCTAGTTCCTCGAGTCCCACAGGCAACATGAAGAAAGGCAGATGATGCCTGCACAGAGGATGTGTTGCATCATGGGAGAGGAACCACAAGCTCAGGGAACCCTAATCTTTTATAAGGGGCGGTATGCATATTTGTCCTTTGCATCGGACAGATACATTATCTTTATTATACTGGACAGTAAATCTGCCCTTTTCTCTGGAGAGAGATCCTACCTCTATCTTCAAGGCGATTTTTCATGCAAAACCTTTGAAAAGACAGTGCAGAACAAACACAGCCAGCACCTCTGTTTACGAGACATGCAGAAATGCAAGAGACACATGGAAAATTTGTTTTCAACAAGAACTTGATTTTTTAAAGTTTTTATTCTGAGTTTGGGGTAAAAGTGACACAGTGCTTACCCTGTTGAGACAGCTACCTGAATAAAAATAACCAGATAATTATTTAAATAACTGCCTCCTTGTTTTCTTCTTCAGATTCCACAAAAAAAAAAAAAAACAACTAAACCAAGGAAGGCAAGGTTACTGAATCAGTTGTTAAATTGTGCATTATATTGGATGGGAGGAGTGAATAATAATAGATTTCCAAAGACACTGATCAGTAACTATATTCCAATAAGTCATTAGTCTCAAGAAATACAATCATGTAAAGCTAGTCACAGACACATTCCAGTAACTACATTATCTGGTTTACCATGTATACAAATCAACAGCAAATCAACAGCAAAAGATAAGCAAAGTTTCATCAACTTCACCAAGAATGAAAATATTTATAATTTAATACTACTTAACATTGGTTTAATGAAATCACTTCTTTCGCGATCTTACTTATTTAATGCATACACAAATAGGCATGTCATGTGCACACATACACACACATCCTGTGAGAAACCAAAATAGATATCACAAGAAGACAACTCACCAAAGCTCAAAGACTCTTCAGAGTTCTACTCAGCCAGTCTATCACAGTCCATTCACTCTTATGTTTGTGTGCCATTCTAATAAGCATCCTTAGATGACACTGGGTAGAATAACGAATAAGATCATGAACTGCAGAGCCAGAATTCTGAATTTCAAATCCCTGCTCTGCTATTTAGGAAGCTATGCGACTTTGAGCAAGCTATTTATTCTCTCTGTGCTTTAATTTTCTCATGTGAAAACACAGATTATAATAGTGCCTACCTGTTTGGGATGTTGGAAGAATCAAATGAATAAACACATTTAAACACCTAGAATGGGGCCTAGTATGTGTTAAGGGTTCGGTAGGTGTCAGCTCTTCTCTGGTGTGTCAGCCCAGAGAAGATAAGAAAGCTCAAATTAAAATAGAAAAATCTATGAGAAGCAGGTATTAGTGGATAAGCATGAAGTACAACACTTTTAACAAGACTATGAAAATGCCAAAATCACTGCATTGTGTCACCACTGAATATTGATGCAACAGCCCTTGTCCACAAGAGCCAAGGTGGCTGTCACTGGTTTTCAGGACAGGGAAGTCCCTATCTAAAATGATTAGTTGTCACTGAGACATTACATCACTAGTCTTCTCATTAAGCAGAGAACAATTTAAAATAGTTTGGAAAGAGTCACATTTAAAAATAGTTAAACTTAAAAAGTTTAGCTTCAGACATTTGGTAAATTAATGTATATGGACATAAAACATAGCATCATTGCCAAGTAATGCAGCACCTGCTCAATATATCTATCTTTAACAAAACTGACATAAGAGGCTGTAGATTATATTTAATTGATTCCTTACCTATGTTCTCAGGACTTAGTATAAAGATGGAAATTTAATGAATAAAGAAAGAATTAGTATAGGCCTATTAATATTTTGGTAATAATAATTAAATTTCAGAATTAAAGGTGCACCAGAGGAGAAAAAATTGTGTTGATGATTCAGTCCTGGGAATGGCTCCAAGTCATTTATCATTTGACTTTTACCTTTTCAGCAGTCCCTGGTGTTTAAATTTTACCCATACAGTTCTTCCTATTGTCTTAAGATCCCCCACCCCTTTTGGCTAATTCATTCTAACCTGAAAAAGTGTGCAGGAGAGGCAGTATTTCTTTTTACATCTGTGAATAAAATAAAGCAGAGATTAATAACTAAGCTACAGTCTACAGTGCTTCATATTCTGGCATTGGGGACCGTATTTCAATTTTATTTTAAACAATCACATTGATTTTAAGAAGGTACAGTAAATTATATTATCCAGAATGGTTTGGCAATGTGATATATTAGTTAACACTGAACATTCTGGAGTAGGAGGAGACCTTGCAAGTCAATGAATTCACCTTTTTAACATTTTAAAATATGGCTAAAAAGCACTTCTAGAATAACATCAGCAAAACTGGCAGGAAAAGACCTGTGAATGTCTCTCCTCCATGTGAGCAATGAAAGCACTAGCAAAAATTGTCAGAATCAACTTTTTTAGAACTCTGAAAATTAAACAAAGGCTTCCAGTATTCTGAGAAGTATTTATTTAAGAAAAACACCTGAGTCTCAGTAAGAACAGCAAGCTTTGTGGCAGTTTAATTTGCTCTGTTCCCATCCCGCTCCCCAGCTCTGCAGTAGCCTTGAAAATTAACAGCCCACAGTTATGGTGAAAACCAGGGGGCTGGAAGCCAGAGACAGCAGAATAGGGTTATAATTCCTTCAAAACCCTGACATTCTCAGGACTGTCACTATTTGTCCCTCCTGGTGGTTTCAGGAAGACCTTGCTTGCAAGCTTGCCTTTATTTGAATCTGACTTGCAGCTCTACCAGGGTGGACAGTCTTTCGCGTGGGAGTGTTTGCCAAAGCCACCAGAGGTACCTGTGAACACTGAGGCTGCCCAAGGCAGGGGGTAACAATTATACACAATGAGCGAGTCAGAGAGCTTAAAGGGAGAAGCTGGGAGGACGAGGAGTCTTGGCAAAGCCCTGGGATATCCATGCGGATCTAGAAAGTCACACAGAGGTGAGCTGAGCTCATGCCCACGGTGTGCGCAAGCTATGGAAGCTCTGGCAAGGCCATAAGATCTCACCTCTGGCTACATTGAGGCTCTGTGCAGCCTTGGAAAACGCTAGAAAAGTTACTCATTCCAGGAATCTAAGAAATTCACTAGTTCATTCAATAAGTGACCACTAAGCTAACTGAGCAGAGACCTCAATGGCCACACAAGACAGACTTTACAGAGTTAGTTCGGGAAAGTCGTTAATGAACGAACAGTAAGTTTAGGGAGGGAGGAAAATCTGATTTCCAGAGTTGCTACATCATATTATTTAACATGTATAGGTCTCAACAGCAACAAAAATTACAAGACATGCAAAGAAACAAGAAAGTATGGCTCATATCACGCACAAAAAGAGCCATCAAAGAAAGAGCACTTCCAACGAGAGGAACTCCCTGCCTCACCAGCCAGCCCTGCCCACGCCTGAGCAAAATGAACTCTGACCCCACGTTTCCTTGTTGGAATCTGTGTTCTTAGTAAGGCACCCTGGTCCTAGCGCCACCCTCAGATGATCCCATGTCTAACGCAGGGAGCCGTTACCTGAGGAGCCGGTGCTTCCCCTTCAACCACTCTCTCTTCTCCAGACTAAGTGTTCCTAGTCCTTCAAGTTTTCCCAAAATATATATATTGCATCGTCCTGATGACCTCATTGTGGATTGTGCGGACTTTGTCAGTGTTTCTTTGAAAATAACACTGATTTTTACTTTAGAAAACTAGAGAATGCAATGAAATACTGAGACAACCACAGCTGTTGTGAATGGGGTTGGATTCTATGAAAAAAGCTGTTTAGGTATCCCAGAGGCATGGACGTGGGATTGAATCATACAGTAGATAGTCAGGGCCTGGCCTCCATCCAGGTCGCTGGGCCCTGAAGATGGCCTCTGTGTGGAGGTGGCAAGAGGCCTAGTTAGATTCCTCATTTTTTCTAACAGTATGTCAATCCTACACTTTTGTGAAGATTTGTGAAAAACAATATCCGAGCTATATTCCTAGGTAATTTAGAATAGTAAATAAAAAAATCTCACTAGAAAAAAACTTCAGAATTTTGCTCCCTTTGAAAAACTAGAATATTTGATTTTTTACTATTGAAATCATTCAGATGATTATGGTTGCTTTTCACCTGGGCTTTCAGAAAGCTCAGAGGCATATACGAAACTCCACAACAGCAACTCCGTTTGCCTTACGTGAATGTCTAATTACTCTTTCCCTAATCCAGATTTTCCAATGCTGTTTATCTTTTATTATTAATTCATGTTATCTTTTTTTGTTATACGTGGCATTAAATCCTTTGTTTAATAAAAAAGATACAGGGTGTATAAAAAAATAGAGTACATATTATACAGATAATATATAAAGTAGACTATACATTATATATTTTATATATATATCATATAAAATATAGTGTGTATGTGTAACATAGTATATAGTAAAACATACATAGTTTATATTTTTATATAAAATATAAGTAAAAGCACAAATCTATACTACACACAATTTATTACTTCTTTGATGACTTAGAAGGTATTGCAGAAATTTACAGCATATTAGATATCATCAGTAAACCATTTTGAACCTTCACTTTAAGTTAAGGATTAACTTCCCAAAAGAATATTCCTTTTCTTGGGAAGACATTATTTTTCCAGATTTCTGTGTATAAAATAATTATCTCCCTCAGTCACACTCTAAATTCTTCATGGAGACAGCTCCAAGGTTTAGGTCCATTCTGTATTATCCTCATTGAAGTAATTCAGTCTGAATACACATAACTTGTGAGCTTATTTTGAGCCGACTGAATAATCATGCATAAGGTTTACACTTTTCAGTGTAAACTTGGATAATTTTGTTGAAAAGAAAGACAGTCTAAAGAAAAAAATATAAATGTGCCTCTATATAACCTATTGTACTATTCATATTTAGCTGCATAAACAAACATTTCTGTTCAGTGAGTCAAAGAGGAAATACAAATGTTAAAGTTCAAAACTGCATTGCACTTTTCAAAGTGTGTTTTATTCTGAATAGGAAAGAACTGAATTGAACTTATTTGCTTTTCTCAAAATAAAATATTATGAGTTCCTTTACCTTAAATATGTTTTCTTACTAAATAAAGCTATGTTAAGCCACAGGGTTAACCTCAGATAATGCAAAGGTATGAGTAAGACATTTTGGCTAACCTACTTTATTTGCTGCAATATTAAAATTATGATCAATTATTAACTGTAAATAATAACACTACCTTTTTATCAGAGAAAAACCACCAGTTCCTAATTTCCTGGGATCTGTTTGAAGGCATGTCAGAATGCCTCATTTCACTAGAGGAAATTATACACTTGAATTTTTCTATGATCTATCTCCAGAATGAGTCTCTAAAATTGGAAGAACACCCATGGCTTTTCACTACTCAATATTCACAGGCCACATGAAAAAATCAGGCCGACTTCTAATGTGCTTATGAAGATAAAGTATAAATAAAACCTAGGTGCCAATACATGCCAGTACTGATATTTTTGTAATTGATTTTTGGTAATAAACATGACTCTCAAGTCTGAAATGACTGTGTTAATTATCAGGTACAAGTATATAATCTTCAGCCCTATTTCTTCTAAAATTGAAAAATTGAATGATAGCAGTTCATGAGTTCATGAGCTTTAAACAGGTTGGACCAAAAGTTTCTCCACTGATAATCACAAGCTCTGCAGGGAAATAAATGCTTCCTTAAAAGCAATTAAACAGCAAGTAATAAAATTCACTACAGGACTTTTCTATTCTCTTAAGAGTCACCCAAACCCTTGCATAGGAGATGCAGGAGAAAAAGTCTTCTTATTTCTTAATAATGACAGGGTCTCATATCTCATTTAATCCTCGCAGTAGCCCCATAATCTAATAGGCAGAATCATCAGATTTAAGAGACTGCAATTACTGAATATTTTTCATTTTTATATTAAAAAAATGCTGTCATGAAGAAACTAAAGTCAGAAAACCCAGAGGGCGCTGCTCTCCCTGGGCAGGCCAGTTCCTGCAGCAGGCAAGCCCTGACTGAGCAGAACATTCAGAAACTGCTCATGCAAACACTGTCTGTCACTGGGCCCTTTTGTCCATCTAAATGTTCATCTATCAGAAGTAGGAAGGTGTTAAAATAAGTAAAGTAGGAAACCATATGAAGCGCCCAAAACCCTGACCTGAAAATCTACCTTCAGCCAGCACAAGTCCTATAGCCAGAAGATGCATCTTCTCCCATCATTACCAGCAAAAGTAGGGGCAAGTTGGCTAGTTAAAAATCGAATCACAGATCGCTAATTTTTCTATCTACTTTAATAAATACATTAATAAATTACTGTTATTATTGTCATTGGCTACTACCGTGCATTGAACATTTGTGTTTATTATGTGCCAAGTGGTTTTCTAAGGGTTTCTCGTCAAGTAGCTTGATTTATCTTTGGAATAATATAATGAGGCAGGTACTATTACTATCTCACTTAATAGATAGGGAAATTGAAGTTTAGAAGTGAAAAAAATCTACAAACCCTCAGCTTGCCTCTCCTCATGTATTCCATACCTCAGAACTTTAGTGTTGAAAACTTATGGGCTCTGGCATCAAATAGACGTAGGCTCCATCGCTAACTAGCTCTAATAGCTCGCTTAGCTTTTTTGTGCCTCACTTTTCTCTTGTTAACTGGAGATAATGTACATTCATAGAAATGTTTTAGGGCTTAAATGTCATAATAGATGTAAAATACTCATTCATAGAGCTATATAAATGTGTATTCTATTTGAAAAATCCAGTGTGTACTTTTCAACGCCTAATTTGCTTTAACTCTCAGCTATGACTGGTAGAATATACTGCACACAGGAACTGTTCTAAGGGCTACCCACTTTTCAAATAACCCTGAGATGGGTACTCTGGTTTACCCTCATCTTATAGCTGAGGAAAATGAAGCACAAAGAAGTTTAAAAAAAAAACTTGCCCAAGGTCACATAGCCAGTTAGAAGTAGAGCAAAGATATAACACAAAGAGTCTGGCTTCAGAGTCTAGTCCTAACCTCTGAACCACACTTCCTCACTAAGGAAAATCCATTCCTAAAATCCTTTCCTTCTTTGACTTTTAGGACACTGCTTTCCATTTCTTCTCTGTCTACAAAAGATGTCTCCTTCCCTGTCCTTATGTGTTGCCATTCTCTAACTTCTGTCCTCCACCACATACATGACACTCTTTGTGTGGTTGTACCTCCTTCCATGCATTCATTGACTCATATATGCTGATAACACCCACTGTGTAAATTGTTAGTCCCTCAAACGTACCCAGTCTGTTCTCCAGGTCTGCATAGTAATTCATGTCCCCTCCAGGAACACAGCCCGCTAGCTGGAGACCACATTTCCCAGCCTCCCTTGCAACTAAGCACAGCCATGTGAGCCCTCCCCCACTGACTGGAACTTCAGAGAAATAGGAGCAACTCTGGAAGACAGGCATTACAACAGGTGAAGCTGTCTTACCATCCTGGGCCCCTGGATGACCTAGTACAGGAGAGCTGTCTGGCAGCCTGGATCACCTACCTGGTGTATGACAAACAGACTCCCACCTTATTCAAGCCATTGCATTTGGAGTTAGCTCTTCCTCTAATTAGCACACACAAAGCCTGTATTTCTGGCTGAGTTCTGTCTCCTGAGCTTCGTATTTCTTCCTGAATTTCTGTACCTGGCACACCTGATGGGAACCTTGAATCCTGCAATCCTGCATTTCCAAACTGGAACTAATCAAATCCAACCTCTCCCCTCAATAAATGGCTTCTTCATCTATCCACTGTCCAAGTCCAAGTCAAGTGTCCTTGTAGCTTCCCTGACACTCCCCACACCTCCTTCATCATTCTGTTCCTTCTTCCCTTAAATATCTTTCATCTTCATCCCCTCCTCTCCAGCCTCAATGGCACAACCTGAATTCAGCCCTTCTAATCGCTCACATGAATTACCTACAATGGTTTCCTAACTCTCTTCCCTGCCTCAACACCGAATCCTCATTTCAATTCATTCTCCACAATGTGGATATAATGATTTTTAAGCACAAATTCAAAACTGTTACTTTGTGAGGTGCTTTTTCAGGTCAAAATATTATAATAGCTTTCATATCAGTCAATTCTAAAGACAGAATTTTCAAGTCTTTACTAAAAAAGCACGAGAGGAAAAGTTGTTTGAATAGTGAATAGGTAACAGGAAGCTCACAGTTGAACCATATCAGAAAGAGAGTGAAAGAAAAGAAGGCATTTGTATACCTGAAGTGAAACTTGCAGAATAGTTCAAGCCCCAATTTGATCAAGCAAAACCTGAAGATAAAAGGGATTTTCCCACCACCAAGCCTAAATGGTCCTGCAGGGCTTTTCAATGATAAAACAGCTACCACCTCAAGTCAGAGTCAGCCTGTCCCCCGCCTGCGTTGCTGAAGAGATAATGAAGTCAGTAGAGGCAGGAGGCATTTGACTTTACATAAAAGAGCCCTGAGAATGGAACTTCTTGGAGATATTCCATCTAAATAACCACTGAGCCTGAAAGCTACCTACTGTTTACTATCTGGGCAGGAGATTCTGTGTGTGTTTATCTGAGAACAGACCTTCATTATTAATAAATCAGAATCCCACGACTACTCCATCCTAAGCCTCACATTTGTGAGCATATCTGCCTTCTTATTTAGCAATGCACAACTCACAGACTTTAGTATAAAAGCATGTATTCAGGACATACAGAGCTCTTCATAATCCTCTGTCTGCCCTGTCCAGCCCTCTCTGTGTGGCCCATCTCACGCACTGTGCTCCAGCAGTGTGGTCTTGCTTCCAGCTCAACTTTGCACCAGGGCCTCTTTGCTTGGAATGCCCTTTGTGGCCCCAGGCTGCTTGGCTAACATCTGCTTATCTAAGATTGGAAGCCCAAGGAGTTACTGCTCTGTCCTGTGCTCTCACTGCAAATCTCAAACAGAAACACAATGGCAATTAAGGATTGCCTCCCCTATGTCAGGCTCCTTCTTGTGCCAAAATTCAAGACCATCCAATTCCTACATCTTATTCCAGCCACTGACAGTGAGGATCATTACTATGCAGATTTGACTAACTGTACATTAGTGCAGCTGCTGTTACCTCTCACTTCCTGCCTTAAAACTTCTCTTTCAACACTTGCTCCTCATTTTGTTTCCAATTTGGCAATTTACTTGGTCTTAAGAAGAATCATCCTAATAACTTAAGAGCAGGTTTACCTGAAAGAAAAATAACCCCATAATTATGTAGAGCTTGCCAGAAGGCCACACCCCTATTCCCCACCATGCCCTTTCGTATTTACAACATTCTGTCACATCTCTACTTCTGGCTCAGAAGTGCTGAAGAAATACTTGTGTTAAAGGTGTTGTGTGTGAAAATTATAAAATAAAAGTGGCCTCTATTAGTCAAAACAGACATACAGTATTGACTCAACGTTCAAATTGGTCAAAGATGTTGTTAACACTTAGAAGAGTGTTAACAAGCAGCGTTGAGATACTCCCTAGAAAAAAATATATATACATAGATTATAAAACAAATACCATTTGCCAAGGACAGTAGGGTACAAAGGAGATAGGCAGGAAGAAGATCCAATCTGGGTGAGGCTGACAGCGTGAATTCATGGCTGTCAGCTCACAGAGCAGATAACACACAACTGAGAGAATAAAAACCACAAACAGCCCATCCCACATGGTTCTCCATGAGCTGCCCCCACCTTTAACCTGGAGGAGGACCCCTACATGTCCATGCACTGGAGACCTACACATACTTGTCATCATTCGGGGTCTTCGTCCTGTAAGCCACAACTCACAAAGATCATCCCCCTTCACAAATGCCCCCTGCCCTTCTCCCTCTCCCTAGTTATAGATGTTTCCTGTTACTCAGAGAAGAAATAAACAACCATCTAAAGAGGCAGAAATGGTTTTGAGCAACACAATTTGTCACAAAGTAAATTATTAAGAGCATTTCCTATTCAAACTCAACACCACACGGAATAGTCTAAAGGACAAATGCCCCAAAGACATGCAGCTGGTGAGAGCCATCTCTGCCCTTGCATAAACCTCTGTGAATACTAGTTTTCTGAAGAAGTAGCCAATATCTTTTAAGAGAAGTCTTCCTCCTAGCTACAAAACCAAGAAATGTGTCTTTAGGAGTACATTTTACTTGACTCTCTGTCCCCTTGAAGTATGGCCTGTCATGAGTCTGCTTACTTCCATTTATTTTTCTGGGGGTCGCATACAGAGTTGGAAAGTGGCATTTCAATCTCTTTGAGGAGATGTTTATGCTTCATTTCCTGTCTGAGAGAGAAAACACTGCAATTATTCTCTACAACTGTGTTCTTCACCCTTTTAGATATAGAACCCCAAGAACAGTTGAAAACTATGGATGCTAGTCACTGAAAAAAATGCATATAAAACATTGAAAAGAACTGGGCAGTTATCACTTTTCCCTTGAAGCCCATCTAAGAGGAGCAACAGGTCCATGGGCAAGAGTCTCTGCACTTCAAAACATTTTCTCTACCAGCCTCTGCCTTCTTTCCTTCTGTTTTTCTTCTCCAGATAAAGTCTAGGCACAGACCTTAGTTACAGATCTGGTGGAAAACTCAGCAGGTGAAAGAAGAGATGCCTAACAGTCCTGTATCTTACCAACCGAAACTCTAGAGTCTCACTGAGGCCAAGTCTCGCATGTGATATTTGGAAAGTATGGTTACAGAAACAAATCAATCAACAGGCTGGTAAGCAGTCAGTAACAATTTCCCAGGCCACCTCTGGGTAGATTTTTGTACTTGCAGCTCCCTATACTCAAAAAATACTCTGCAACAGATCTTTGCACATCTGCATCCTTCTCATCAACTGGTCTCAGTTTAAGAGCCACCTCTGAAGAGAACCTATTCCTTACCATGCAATCTAAAGCAGCATCCTCACCAATAAAGCCATTCTCTAGCACATGACCCTGTTCAGAGTCTTCAAAGTGCTTACTATCACCTGAAATTATTTTTTATTGCTCTTTGTCCTTGCTAAATGTCTATATCCCTAACTAGAATATAAGTTAAAAGAGTGGAGAGATTTTTGTCTGCAACATTTTGCATTATCAGAATGTAAATATCAGTATTTACAATACCTGGAGCCCAGCAGGTCCTCAAAAAATATTTTGAATGAATAAATCTGATGGAAACAAATTGATGGCTGAAGATATTTTCACTTGTGATTTTTAAAAATCTATACTTTTATATAAGTATGTAGTTCATTATAGGTATTTGAGGAGCTGTGTACCAAACCCAGCAATACCTCTGATGGGAATGTTTCTAAGATGTGCAATTGTTGCTAAGTTTCTGCTCTGTCACTTTTCACAGGTTTCTTATGTGCCATAAAATATTACTGGGTCAGGGACTATGCAGGCCACCAGATGGTTGAGAATGATTTATTTCCTTGATTTCCGTCTACTGAAGAATGAATGCAGGAAAAAAGCCAGTTCTTATCTCTGAGCTTACAAAACATGAAAGAAAAGGGACCTTGAAGTTCATCTAGTCCAGATTCACTCTTAATTTAAAAACCTCATTTTACCCACCAATGGCATGATTATCTGACCTTGACTTTAATATTTTTAGGGATGAGACACTCACTATTTTACAAGAGAATTTGTATCACAATTGGAAGGATTTTGATGAGCAAGGTCTTCCTTCAATTGATTCAAAGTTTCCTTCCTGTAACTTCTGGCCGTTGGTGCAACAATGAGTAAATCTAGTTCCTGTTCTGAATGATGAACTTTGAAACATTTGAAGACATCTAAAATACCTCCTTTTAGCATCTGCTACTTCAGAATAAACATCCCAAGTACCTCCAGCTATCTCTCACTGGTTCCTCCTTGTAGGCCCCTCATCTTCCAGGTGGATGATCTCTGGGCACACAGAAATCAGGAAACATATGTTCTCCAGGGCAAAGTGGAATTAAGTCTTATTTTTAATGATCGATTTAATTGTATTTAAAGTACAATTAGCTATAAAGCTACTAAATAGTGATCCACTTTTCTAAGTCAACTATGCATATAATTATGCACTACAGCACTACAAACATTAGTATCTGTTATTAATTGTAAACGCAAAAGCAGAATGAACCTCCATCTCTGCTGGAAGTCTGTCTAAAGAACATCTCATAATATAAGTAATATAAGTAATATATAAGTCATAATGTCATAATGACAATGCCAGCTTACTATTGAAAGTCTTTTGATGAAAAAACTTAAAATAATCTGCGCCATCAAATTTGCACAGGTACAATAGTGTGGCTTTTTTCAATCTTAAAATTCATGGAACAAGCAATTATAAACATACTGAAATAAAAGCATCCCATTATAAATACTTCTAATGAAAATAGTATTTTCTAAGTGAAAATAATCTAAGACAAACTAGTAAAATGAATTGTATTTTTACAACAGAAAAAAATTGTTACATATTTAAATGAATGTTTTCCAACAAAATAGAGTAAAAAAAGTGAAGTGAATTTGTACAGATTCAGACTTTGTGGGAAGATCTGGCAAATTGATTCACGTTCTGCCATTCTCAGGATCAATATTGATCAATAAACATACAATCACTATTAATTACTATAGAAGGTGGAAATTACTATATATGGTGGTATAGCCAATAATTTCTCACATTGATGTTCCACTCCTAAAAACTAACAAATTGGATTAAGTTCACACTAGGAAAGTTGGTAGGTTTCAATTCACATATCTACACTTACATATACATGGCCATCATTTGCTTTCTAAAAACTTAGTGATAACTTATAATGTTTGAATATCCACAATTATGTCTGCATTCAATATAATCTTAGAAAATATTAAGCACTGTTTTCTGTTTTATGGAACAAACAGGACTTTAACTGTTGAACTTGTTAATTGACATCTCTATTACAGACACCTGCTAATATTCAGCTTTCATCCAGAGAAAAAGATGTAGCATAATCACTGAGGAACTCAGGGACATTGACCCAATAATTCTTTGTTCACTATACAACACCTTGCATATTCTTTTTTCATCAAAGCCAAAAGGTTATTACTAAACGTAATTTGGTTAAAATGATAACACCCAAAGACAATGCTTCCCAGTAGTGTGAGACATTGCTAAAAGTATTTTACTTACCTTTTAAAATAAACACTTATCCAGTTGTTTGGACAATTCTTGTAATGAATTGAGTTGTGTCCCCTCCAAAAGCATATGTTAAGGTCCTAATCCCCAGTACCTTGGAATGTGATCTTATTTGGAAATAGAATTGTTGTAGATGTAATGAGTTAAGATGAGTTCATAGTGGAGAAGGGTGCGTCCCTCATCCAATATGACTTGGTGCCCTTACGAAAGGGGGAAATTTGGAGACAGATGCAAATAGGAAAAATGCCATGTGAAGATGAAGGCAGAGATTGAGTGATGCTTCTATAAGCCAAGGAATGCCAATGATTGCCATCAAACCACCGGAACCTGAGCGGGAGGCATAGAACACATTCTTTCTCACAGCTCTCAGAAGGAGCCAAACTTGCTGACACCTTGAACTAAGATTCATAGCCTTCAGAATTGGGAGACAATAAATATCTGTTGTTTAAGCCACTCACTCTGTGCTACCTTGTTGCAGCAGCTCTAGGGAACCAATACAATTCTGAGGCTCAAAATTACCAGGCGCTCTTCTTTGTGTTATTCCTTCAGAGTCCAAAGCACTTTATTTTGGATATTGCTAAATGTGCCATAGTCTTGTTCTCTGAGATGAATGTTTTTTAACAGCCGAAAACTACTATATCTAAGACATGAAAAGAATGGATCATTTCTGTAGGTAATCCAGGATCTTTTTCAAATAAGTTAATTTACACTTTAAGTTAATGAAACTGATGTTTATACAACTCTACAACTGACTCTGGCAGCCTAAAAGATGTTTTAAACAATAATAGTATTTTCAGAGAAAAATACGTAACCTCTTAAGGTAACCATCTTGAAATATGTAAAAGCACATGTTTCATAAATCCTAATGTGTTTTGTCTTAAAGCTTTATCTTTACAGCCATACTATATATGTGTGTGTGTATGTGTGTTATATTGTGAATAGTGCTGTTACTTTATGTTAAGCCAGAAGTTTTCAATAGTGCTGTGTGATGCCCAGGGACTTAATTGGAAGTTTGTCTGGGAAATGATCCCAGCTCTTCAGCCTGAGCAGGTTCCCTTCCATGTGATTTACATTTTGAGTTTCCATTCTTGACCAAGACTGCAAATAAACTTTTTGTAAGGATGGAAATATCCTAGATCGGTGTTGTTCCTAGATCGGAACTAGCCACTAGTTCCAAATAGCTGTTGAGCCCTTGAAATTCAGCTAGTGCAACTGAGGAAATGAAATTTTTATCCAATTTAATTTAAACAGCTACATGTAGCTACTGGATACTGTATGGGATGGTATAGATTTTAATTTGATATAGGATTCTGCTGCTAACGAAGTCTGAAAATCACCAGTAAATATGAAGGAACAGGAAAACTTCTGATAACAAAGGTATAACTGATGATTCTGATAAATTCTCCCAGGACACAAATATGCAAGTTTCTCGGGTATGAGACACTTGATTTTCATCCCAGGGAGCGTCTAACTCCATTAAATCAGCTAACTAAAGCTAACATCACTGATCGTTAGCCAGCAGGGGGAACCGAAGAGCAGAGGACAGCATTCTCTCTGGAGAGTGAGACTGTTTCCCCTCCACTTGTTTCAGTCTACGTGGAGGCCTAAAATACATACTCTGCTCAGGAACTCCAAACGTTGTCTTCCTAAATATCCAGAGTTAGTTACGCACTCTGCATGTGCCTGTTTTCAAAGGACCCCCTAGGAGGCAGCAATGGAACTTGAGACAAGAGTTTACAATCCAATTAATTCTAAACCCTAGTCTTTCCCAATTCCCTTTGTTAAAATGTTTTTAGTATTCAGATTTTTATATTGATTTTTAGCTTTATCATGTTTCTTCACATATCAGAGAAAAATGTTAAGAGCCTTTGGGTTTAGACAGAAGAGGGAAATTTCATTGGCCCATTCTTTACCTAAAAGTCCTTATAAGAAAACTTTTATTTGTAAATTAACCACGTGTGGCCTTACCTCCTGATAAAGGTCACTGAGATCTTCCTGGTGGGCCTGTTTGGAACATCCTGGGAATTCCCTAACACAACAGGAATCCGGGGGCCAGTCCATCTCTGTCATTTCCAACCAGTCGGTGAAATACACTACTCCACAGCACTTAAACTGCAAAAGAACAACTAGTCAGGCCCAGAAATTACAAAAATATTTTCTTAACTTATTGGAGATTTCTTAAATTTTTGTACCCAGAGCTAAACTCACTTCTGTCATCACCTAATAATACATGTACGTTCTACATCAAGGACAAACATGTAGTAAATGGCTCCACAACAGAAGAATTCTGAACAATACTGCCTATAACACATGAGAACAGATCAGGCATGACTTGAGTCTCACTACCCAGCTGTAAGATCCTCTACAAATGATCATATAGCCACTGGGTTAATTTACACACTAACACAACAAATAGCTGAAATTTTCTATTTATCATTTAACCTCTTGGCCACTAAGGAATAGTTGATCAATCTATTTGTATATTACCTAGTTAACAATTTAACTACTTACAAAATTCATATGTTATATTAAAAGTTTCCATAATGTCTGTAGAAAGATTTCTTGACCAAAAAAGCCCACATCATAAAGATTAGCCAACTTGGATTCATTAGCCAGTAAAATTCCAAAACTGTTTGAGATATAAACACAGTTTTGGCCAACAAATTGGTATTCAACCAAGTGACAGGCTTGAAACAAATTATCATATTCTATCACCATAATCTCAGAAGAAATGATGTGACTTCAGTCTAAATAAAGTTGGATTTAAGATAAACTATGTTGCCTTTTTTCTTTTTTGTCTCATTTCACCAAAGATTAGCAAAAACTTTCTCTGATCAAGGTTTGGAAACACTGCTTAAAGACATATGTAGATTAGATTCAGAATTATTAACTATGATAACTTTCTACCCTTAGGTAAAGGGGAGTTACCTTTCCATATTGTCAAAAATAAGGACTATGGAGGCAAGTACTAAATGATTTCCCTCATTTGTGGAGTATAACAATGAAGCAAAACTGAAGGAACAAAACAGCAGCAGACTCACAGACTCCAAGAAGGGACTAGTGGTTACCAAAGGGAAGGGGTTGGGGAAGGCGGGTGGGGAGGGAGGGAGAAGGGGATTGAGGGGTATTATGATTAGTACACATGGTGTGGGGGGGGGGGCACGGGGAAGACAGTATAGCGCAGAGACAAGTAGTGACTGTAGAGCATCTTACTGTGCCAATGGACCGTGACTGCAATGGAGTGGGGGGGGACTTGATGGCATGGGCAGGCAGCAGCCACAGTGCTGCTCATGTGAGACCTTCATAGGATTGTGTATCAGTACCTTGAATGAATGAACAAATAAGAACAAGGACTATGGGCAGTCATGAGAACTTTGCCAAAAGTGACTGGCACTGCGAATTATGTAGCCCAACAGATCTATGCCCAAGATTAAGAATGTGTCATAAAATATCACAATCTACCATTTCAAAATTCAACTACCATCAGTTTTGGAGAATTCTGCACTTCTCATGTAAAACGAAAAGAAAAATACTAAAAATGATTTTACATCTTTTCATTTACCTAAATACCTAATTTTTAAAGGAAAAAAATCCCCTTAAGAGTACTTAAATGTTGAATTACTGATGCTATGAGTTATGCTAAAATTTTCCAAGAAACTTTAAAAATATTTTTAGTGGTTTCCTTTTACAAACTTTTTCTAAAAGCCATGAATATACCTAAACATCACAAACTAGGTCAAACATAATTTGACATTATATATTTTACATAAGTTACAGAATCCATCAAAACATATGTAGTAAAAAGACTTCAGTTTCTAAAAATCATAAACAAGTACTTTTCCAAGTCAGTATTTTCCTCGCACTCAGAGAAAACCTACTTCTCTCATTTCCTAGTGACATGTGTTTTTCCATGTTGATGACAGGGTAGCTCTTGGAACACAGAACACTCCAACTCCATCCACAATAGAACAGCCCATTTACTTGGCTTTGTCAGGAAATGAGGTGCTCTACATAAATGAATTTTCCAAATAACTTAGGCATACCAGTGCCAAACATTTTTTATTTTAATAAGTCGCTGAGGGTTTTTTTTTAACGTAGTTTTTTTTCCTTCATCAACAGAAGATAATGAATGTGTACTGAAATTTTTCCTGAAAACTCCCTTAAGAAAACCCATTGTTATGTCACACATGCCTGTGATCTACATCTTCTTGTACTTTTCCTGCCTCTTTTAAAATGGCATTGTGAAATGGGGCCACCCTTGCTAACATTGTGTCAAACCAGAAAGTGCCACCAGCATTCTACACATGAAGAAGTGAGGATCTGCTGGGTTAAGAAAGTTGCTGGGACCACAGAGCAGTGTGTGGCAGAGGCTGTTTGTTTGAAGCCTGTATTCCAACCACTATATTAAAACATATTTGCTAAACTCCATTTTTTGTTTAAAGGTATTAAATAAATGTTACAAGGGCTTAAGCAAGAGTCCACAGAGCTACAGTGCAGTCAGGAAGCCTGAGGCTTAACAAGGTCACTTTCAACTCTACAATTTATTTTAGGAGAGGGAAGTTATGAGCTGAACTGTGGCTCCCTCACCCTAAATCCATGTTGACCCCAAGAATGTGACCATGTTTAGAGACGGGGTCTTTACAGAGGTGATTAAATTAAGGTCATAAGGGTGGGCCCTAATCCCTATGACTGATGTCCTTATAATAAGACACTTAAACACAGACACATCCGGGGGAAGACATGACGACACAGAGAGAAGACGTACATCTGCAAGCCCAGGAGAGAGGCCCTGGAAGACAGCAACTCTGCCCACACCTTGATCTCAGCTCCTGGTCTCCCAAACTGTGAGACAATGAACTTCTGTTGCCTGAGCCAGGCAGTCTGTGGCACATTGTGATGACAGCAACCCTAACAAGCTAATACAATGGGCTTTTAAAAGCTCTTTGAGGGTGTCCAGAGGTCTTCACCACTTCCTTTTAGGCAAAATAGGCCTATGATATGGAGGAGATTCGTTACCATGCAACAAATCTAAAAATATGCGTGCTTTCATTCACAATGCTTGTACATTGTCCATCTAGGTGGAGGCCCTCTTCCCACCATTAGAAAAAAAAATCATTTTTTTTTTCTTAACCCGGATCATCATGGTCTACATCACAAATTCTCAGAAAATAAGCTCTGGACAGCTTCTACCCAGGGCAGTAGCTGAACATAGCTTATTATAAGTTCCCTAATGTTTCATTTATTTTCCCTTCATGTTGTTTTTAGTACAAATGAACAGTAAACAAACAAAATCAGGAAGCATTTAAACAAACAGGAACTCTGTGTTACAATGATAATTTTCACCATCTCAATGACTATGACACAAAGAGCCAGATTTGGAGACTATCCTGGACTTGAACCTCTGCCTGTATAGTGGCCTGAGTAACTGAGCAGAGAGCTGGATAGCTGACATTTAAGACACTGATTCTCAAATACCTTATGGCCCCAGCACTGAATGAAATTAAAGAAATAGGAACCCTTGGGAATGTTCTGGAAACATCAGTCCAATCACAAAGAAACTGCTTGGGAGAAAAGTTTGGTTGGAAACAAAAACAATGGTTAATTTCAAGTCACCAGATTTTAAACACCTAAATATAGACTCTGAGAAGATGGTTGAATGTAGTGCTCTATGGAAGTTAGGTAAACAAAGCTAAATTACTTAAACTTTGTAATGTTATTGTTAAAGATAAACTAAATAAAAGAAAATTTATCTTAAACTTCTCACTTAATCTTCTCAACACCCTGAAGAGGTAAGTACTTATTATCCCCATGTTTCAAAGTGAAAAGACTGAGGCTTACGAAAGTTAAGTAAATTATAGAAACTCATGTAATAGTAAGCAGTGGAGCTAGAATTTGAACCAAGGTCTTCTGACTAGAAAGTTCATGCTTTTAATGATTTACTGGCTTATTCTCAAATGAGAACAATTATTTAAAATTTTTAAATGATGATTGAAATATAGATAGCTCTAAAAAAATGAAAAATGATCTATTCAAAGTGAAATTGGATTATTTATTAAGGAACTCTCATATAAGGAAAACGCCACAGTTTTAGCAAAATGACTTTTAAGAAATTCTAAAATATATGTGAACCATGTGAAATGAAAGGGAAATGGTATACCTGGGAAGAAAACCAGGGCATGGAGTAACTAAGGTATTTCTCAATAAAGAATTACACTGGTGGTAACTGAATCATAAGATCCACTTTTTTAGCACAGAGTAAATGACCAAAACCAATGTTTGGAACATTTGTTTTGGAAGTGTGCCATTTATTCCATACCCTCTACCTCAGAAACTGTAGCACTTACCTCTCTCTGAAAAAAATTCCAAGCATGAGTAAGCCACCGGTATCTAGGTAAGCCATAATTTGTCATTCTAGCTTTCAAAGTGACCATGTCTGACCACTGTACTGGAACCTGGAGATAAAAATCAAAATATCAACAACCGTAACAGATAAATACACACATTCAAATACACAGACATTCACATATTCACAAACACAATCACTCACAAACTCATTAACATACACATACTTGGAATGTATTGCAATTGACAAATATTATTTTAAATTTATATTTGTGACCTAAATTAAGCTAAGGGTTACTAATACTTACTGAGCCATTTCTACATGTAGATTTTTGTACTAAAGGAGGGGGTACTTCGTATTTAGCAAAGAATGCAAAATCATTTAATGTCAATATCATGCTCGAGAAAATAAAATAGTTTACTATGCATCCTACAGATCCACCTGAAAAGCTCCTCAAACAAATCATTTCTGCAGAGAAATGCCCTCTGATTTGACTTCATAATGCTATGTAGTTATTCTTTGAAATGACTGCAAATTGTAGCCTTGCAATAAAAGAAGAATTAAAAAGGGCAAGAGTTCAGCTCATGAGGGCCTCACTCTGGAATAAGTTTGTCAACGCCTTTTCAAAATTGGATTTTGGAGGCATGCTAGAATTTTGGAAAAATAGTTCTCAAATTAAAGCATTTTTTGTGCTTTTATTCTCAAGTCACCAGCATCATGACCCTTAACAGAGTGTTGAATCATGACAGAACTTCAGATACACAACACACAGTTGGCCAGAAATCTAGTCAGTGTGTCATGCTGTGTTTTATCTATAGTGCCATAGGAGAAACGGAGGTATAGGAGTCCCATCACACATGTGCTGTTACGTTTGGATTATGGAATTGGGAAACCGGACAGACTGATCTGTGGAGTAATACAGACTGGGCTTAGTCAAGCAAGCTTGACACTAACTCAAGATGTAGGTTATTTTGAAGTCTTATTTTTAAAAATATTAATATCAATAAAGTAGTTTAAAAATTCCTGACCACAGAAAAGTCTTCATTTTTTTTCCTTTGCTAACTTTCTTTTTTTTATGACTTGTAAATGTTCAATTCAAAAGAAAACACCTCAACACTTGGGCACACAACTTAGTTCTCCAAATAATGGGCCAGTTGGGTATACTTTGTGTCCAACTGAGTTCAGGGAACTAACTAAAGTTCAAGTTCTCACTATATTATTATTATCTTGTATCCTTTCAAGCATAAAATAAATTGAAATAAATTCTCTAGGAATATATAATCTGAAACAATATTTTTGACATATTTTTTTTCTAGAAAAGGAATAATGAATAGGAGATGACTATATAAACAACATAATGGAGTGACAGACTGTCTGATGTCAAATCTCTTGATTTGGTTATTAGAATTAGCCTTACTTTTCATTTTATTTTCCAAAATAAATGTAAGTTGTTTCCCTCTTGTGGCCCCAATTGATCTGAGACCAAATGTGGCAAAAAACAGAGGAGATCACTGAGATTCTGGCACAAAATACTGTGATTTGGCAATGAAGGAAAACACATTTACTGGCTTCTTTCATGGAACTGTTAAGAGCACAAAGTTCATTCTATGCAAAGGTTGGGTTCTGCAAAATTTGGCAGCTAATAAACTTAATAGCAGTTTTCATTCACACTGCTATTAGTACAAAAGCAATAAAAAACTCTGACAAACTTTTTCTAAAGGACTACTTTCCACATTTCACTTTTAAACATCCCTTGCTCTATCCTGGTGACTGAATGGGGGAGATACACACAAGCACAGTTATATATGCCCTCAATAGAAATTGCAGTGTGCACCCATTTAATGCCACTGTGTTACTAAGAAGATATTCGCAGATTACCCATTAACAGGATATAAGAGTTCTTTGAACAAGTACAAATTCCCTTCCATTCAATTCTTAGAATTATATTACAATCAAACTATTTCCTTTCAAAACCCTTAAATTAATTCTGTCTGAACTTGTTATAACTTAGATTTATCAAATATTAGCATGACATAAACACCATACAAACCATTTTAAAAATCCACAGAAAGTAAACTCATTTCTAAAAACCTTTTACTTATCAAAAAAGAACACAATCAAAGGCTGAGGTGAAGGGATCAATAATTAATTATATGATTTATTATCTATTGCCTGAATGTCAAGAAGACACATGCATGTATTTTTTGAGAACAGAAAAAAAATTAAAAGAGACCATCTCTTTACCAATAAGACCCAGAAACTGAGTCCCTGAAACCAACTACTTTTTTACTCCCCTAAATATAAACAAAGTTTCTAGAGATGAAGTGATCATGTGATTTTCAAAGAGAGCAAAAGCAACCCTATTCTAATGGGAGATTTAGTTTTGAAGAAAGTTCTTAACTTTATATGAAACTAGTCAGAACGTGCCCTGACTTTTCAATTTTCAATAGAGAAAAAATTGTCATAAATTCTCTTTTCTTACTGAGAGTTGTCATACACTGAGTGTTTTCAAGGGGTTCAGATGTGTGGCAGTGCCAAAGCCCCATTCACGTCCAAAATGGAGCATGCAGAGTACCCACTAGTCTGTAATTACCACTGAGTATTCTGACCAGTCTTACTACAGTAGCAGGTTCACCATAGAATCTTAATAATTGCGTCAGTACCGGAAGTGACTTCAGTTTTATTACACAACTGCCAAAATTTGTCTCCGAAATAAATACAGAATAAGCTCCCTCTCTTCTTAAGAGCCTTCATATTTTAAAATGTTGAAGACTCACCTGGTGAACTTGCTCAAATGCAAATGCCCAGTCCCTGCCCCTTCTTCCTCTGCCTTTCTCGCCATTCTGATTTAGCATATCTGGCCTAGAGCCCTATAATGTGCGTTTTTAAGGATCCTCCTGGATGACTCCAGCTGTAGACAGTCCAAGGACAACATGGGGGAAAACATCTCTCTCCTGAAATAAAACTACTCTACGATGCTTGCAGTGCAAAAAATCTGGTCTGCCACCATGCAAATAGCCAGCAATCACAAACATGCAAAGGTGCTTGACCGCAAAGGTGATAAATACACCAATTTTCACCAGCAAAGTGAGAAAACGTTAAGTGATAATGCCCAGTGTGAGCAAGGGTGAAGAACAAGTGGTCAGCCAGACATGACTGGTAAAATCTAAAGACTTGAGAAGCTGTGATCTATATTCATTTGAACATAGGTGTAAAATTTATTCCATGACAAAATGAGAGGAAAAAAAATGCTGAAGAGCTGTTTCCACATAGCCAACTCTCAAACTGTGAGAGCATTTGAAGACTGAGGTAAACACACTGCAACTCTTCAAACACACTTTAAAGTGGAAGGTGGTTCATCTTGCTGCAAAAAGGAGATGCATGCTTCCTAGACATCAGCATACAGCTGTGGTGAACATTTGATAGGTCTCTCATGCAGATCTTCAAGATTTCTCAATCCTGTCACAAATGCAAATCTTTCCTCTTATCATTCAGAAGTTGGTAAAATTATTTTCAAACAGATGTTATTTTTAGTCTATTATATACAGGTTTAAGCAAGCTGTGGAATTAAAGACATACAGTACACCAAATGCAGTATTACAAACTATGGTTTGGAACCATGCCTTAGACACAGAAAAGAAAGGGTTATTTTTCAGAAGTAAAGGGACTACTCATTGTTATTGTAGAGTATAAATACTCAGATTAATAATTGTGTCCTAAGCTACTCCAAAGTATCTGATTTAAAAGGCCGAACTGGATATTATTTCAGATTGTGTTTATATCCCATTTTGACTCACCATAATTTCCTGCTCATATGTCCAAACACCACAAGCCAGTTCTACACAGAAAATGACAAGTAAACTCCCCAAGTACTGTAGAAGAACAGAAAATTAATGCTGTTAAGATAAAATCAAAGTAAAATATGTTCATCAGAGACAAACTAAATATTATTCACTGCTGTTTATCTGACGGACAGAAAAACAGAGGCGCATATTCAAGAAGCTCCCTTGGGAGTAGCTGGGAGTAATTTCAGCATATTTATAGACATCTGTGTACAACATCCAATACTCACCTCAGTGGGCCATGTGATAGTGCCTTGTTTACCATTGACTTTCATCATTAACTCACTCAAGAACCTTGTGCAATGAATAGGACTACCTCATTTTACAAATGAGGAAATTAGTGCAACAAGTGGACAATGTGACTTCTTCAAGAATGTGCATAGTCAATTTGGAGGGCTTAGGCCATTGGGGCCCTGTGCCGTGGGCTGTACTGGGACGTCCCCAACTGTGGAGGCAACTTTACAGAAGTAGATAGCAACAGTGTGAGAAGGAATGGGCTCTCTGAAAGCTCCTTGCACTAATTCCAGCATAAACAAGACACCACCACTGCTCTCCTGAATCTTTCACTCCCTTTATAGTGCTAGTCAGGCTGGGGGTACAGGGTAGTGATGTTTATTGATTGTTCCCCTTCACTGGAATGACAGCTCCATTAAGGGCAGGGACTTCATTGTGTTGCTCATCACAAAGTAGGTGCTCAATAAATGTGTATCCCACAAAAGAATAAATGAAAATAAAAATGAGCAATATGATGGTAAGAGACTGGGAGCTGCCTTGGACTGGTTGGCCAGAAAAAGCTTTGGTGATATTTTAGATGAGTCAGTAATGACTAGGAGAAGGCTATGCTGATAAGATCTGTGGAAGAGCCATCCAGGAGGAAATACCAAGTGCAAGGTCATCTTTCAGGGTGAGCTAGTTAGTTAAGAACTCAGTGGTAACTGAAGCACAGAGTGGGGTGGGATGGCACACAGAGAGTGTGAGCAGATGACAGGTACAAAGAGTCAGATCTTCATGGACTACAGAAAGGATTTGGGATTTTATTTTAGGTTTAACTGAAATCTATTAGCAGGAGTATGATCTGATGTGCATAATAAAAATTGAATTCTGGCTGTTTTGTGCAAAATGACCTGTTGGAAAGCAAGGGTGTGATTAGGGCAACTAAATTAAAGATTGCAGAACTAGGATGGTATCAGGGAAATGGGAGGGGAAAATGAACTTATTTAGGACTGTGAGCCATCAGGACTTGAACACTGAGTTTCTTTGCTCATAATTTTTGCCAAAAAAAGGAGAGGTAAATATAAAAAAGAAAATTGAGCTGATTTTCTACTACTTCCATGTATGTCCCCTATGATTTAAAAATAAATCATTGCTATTTGCTCTCATATAAAAAAAATAAAGACTATATAGCTGCATAATCTCTTAGACAATACTGTGACTTAAAAATAATTGGTTCAAAAGAAGAAAGGTCCCCTTTTGGGATCCTACATCCTATTAAGGGGATGCTCTTTTACAAGCAGTTTTATTTTCGATACATGTAGTTCTCCTGGTCAGCTTCAATCTCCTCAGATCTCATTTCCAAGTGTTGCCTTCCTTTGAAGATTTTAGCCTTGAAATGACGATTAGAAGAAATTTTGTCAACACAGTATTCCAAGTCAGGCTTTCTCCAAACTCTCTCATGATACTTTACTCAAGAGATTGCTAGAAATAAACAATACTATATTTGCACCTTACATTACAAAGAGATAAACTGTTCAATAATTATACACAAGATCAGTTTTCTTATATCTGATAATATAAAATCCTAGGGGAGATTAAGACTCCAGAGTAAAACTATATTATGGGATACTCTTGTTTTCTCAGATCACCGACCTAAATTCTTTCAAAATTGATATGTGATTACAACGAAAGCCAAGGCAGCTCTGAAAGGCAAGATACTGCTAAGATAAAACATGGACACGTACGAGAATTATGTGTGCTGTTGCTGCAAAGAGAATAGGAGATATCCTAACTTTGCCTTGGGGATAACCATGCAGATTTCTGGATTGATTTTACATCCTTTTGAATTCCACTGGAGTCATATCCTTGTTCTTGCCTCTTGTAGTCACTGACCAGTTTATGATGTCTGTGTTGCACCACAGAAAGGTTCCCAGCATAGGGCCAAGGGCCACGCTCAGATGCATGTAATATATGCAATACCTGAGTAACTGCCAGGCCTATGGAGCCAAACAACACTAAATAACTAGAGGCCTGCATCACCTTTGACTTCTTAAAGTGAGCTTTACAATGAGCTAGCTTTACTGTAACTTAAGCATCCCCAGGAATGCACACATAAAGCATATATATATATATATATAAAACTATCATTACAAACTGAACACTGAGATTACCAATCATGGTAAAGAGGGAGTTCACATGAGTTGGACATTCTTTTAACTCTGGGAAAACTAAAATGATCGACTCTTTCAGATTTCTAGTGTTCTCATCGGTGCAAGTTCTCCCATATAAAACAATGGTGTCTTTATTCCATTTATACTCAGGAACACCTTCAGATTTAAAACACAAGTTTCATCAATAGTATAAAACTTTCTTGGAACAAATTAAACCTAGAATTAAATTCAAATAAAATATTTCTTTTTACAAATGCTGCTGCCTCTTCACAGCAGTCACTCTGCTTTGTTATCATTGCATTAGCCTCACTCATCCAGTCTTCTAATTCCAAGGAAATCTTCAAATATCAAATCCATCCTTAAACCAACATACATTTACCCCTGCATTTATTTCCAATTTATTCTCACATTGATTATTGCACAGGGAAGCATTTCGCCATTATTTAGCATAAGGGCTCGATCTGAGTTAGGCATCTATAAAACATGGTGTTAATCCATAAAACAAAACTAGCAAAGAATTAAACAATAGTGCCCATGGAACTCTGTTATGGTTTGAATTGTACATGTATGTCATATTTCAGTACAAAACCGTCTGTTGTCCCCAGTGTGACTGGGAACAGGTGTGTATCTCCCCTTATGGTGTCAGCATGTGTTTCCAGGCCTCTTACTTTCCTAGTGCACAAGTTTTGATGAGAAGGCCTGTGCCAATCTAGTCTGCAGAGCCATTCATTCCTGTCTTCTCCTTGTGCTGTTCTGGAATGGTGGAAAGGGGTCTGAATTTGGAGTCAGAAGACTGACACTCTAGCCCAGCTCTGAAACACACTGTGATCTTTGGCAAATCATTAAACGGCCCTGGCTTCAGTTTGCTCATCTGTATAATGAAGATAAAAGATATACCTTTCTTCACTGTTATCATCAAGGTTGGTGAGACACACATGACAGTGGTTTGGAAAGTTTTAAGTTTGTCAAGAATTATATAAATACTTTTCTGAACTAGTTTGTGAAATACAATCCAATATTGACAAGCCCTTTCTTGCCATACATAGCCTTCGTGGCCTGCAAACTGCCAATTTCTTCATTATCATTTTTCCAGTATTTCTTCTCATTCTTTCTCCTGTTATTTTTCTCATTCTTTCTGTGTTTCCCCATCTGCTGTACATCAGGCCTCAGAGGCTTCACGTTCAAACCAGTTGACTGCCTCACCCACGAGTCAGTCACAGGACTCACAGAACTGCTGGCCCACTGGTTCTGGCTGGTAGGCCTCTTGTTCTTAAACGTTATTTTATCCTCAGTGACTGGGCAGTCCCTGGCACACAGGAGATACCCAAGGAATGTTTGTGGTAATGATCAGCTTACTAACTAAAAAGACCAATTTCAAATTACATTGTGATTCTCTAAGGTGAACCCTGTTCTTTTTGTTAACATTTGATTCCTTTTGACTTCTGCTTACCCATTTATATTTCAAATATTATCCTTCTGTTTTACTGTTGTCTTTTTTGTTTTGTGGATTATTCTGTGATAATCCAGTGTGCCTTTAAACATTTAGACAATTTACATAGCTAAAGAAAAGGAACAATGTGCAGACTCTCCCCGTCATTCCTGACCTGCTAACAACTAAACATTTTAGACAAACGAAGAATGGGAAAGTGTGTGTTTATAAAAGGAAATTGGAATGCAATTATTTGTATGACAAGCTATTTTGTTTTAAAAATTATGCAATACTAAGTTCCTTAAAATAGCTAAATTCCTCTACTGTAATTAAATTAAAATTTGTGTTATAAGAATAAGTTTCATCCTTAAACATATGTTCATAAAAAGCCTGCATCAAGTAAGGCAAGCTCATAATAAGACATGTCACCCAAAAATGATGCAATTAATTAGTGATACTTTTTTCACCAAATTTCTCAAGCTGAGAATAATTAATTATCTTTCAATTAAAAAATGAGTGCCCTCACCAGGTTAGATAAAACATGATGAATGTGAAATTGCTTTCTGGACTCCTTTTTAACAGTTATACAAATGGAAAGAGCAGGGGCTTTGAAATAAAATAGAGCTGGCTCCAGATTCGGGCACCTTTACCTACCAGTTGGATGACCCTGGGCAAACAAAGAGGCCTCCGTGTCTTCACTTGTAAAATGAGAATGTTAAAACACCCTTGCAGTGCTGCGCTAGGGATTCAAACAGGTGAAGTGCTGTCATATAGGAAGCAATCTCTAAATGATAGTCATTATTAACCATACATAGTCTCTCTTGGAACATAAACTCAGTAAGGACAAGAGGTACCATTATGGCTTAGTTATCACACTACCCAGCACAGAGCAGGTACTCAAGGTGTATTCTTTGAATAGATGTAACCATGATTGTAGGATGATGGGGATTAAAACTACCAGCATCACTCCCACTAAAAGACATCTAATTCCACAGGCTATTTGGTAAAATCTTTAGTAAAATCATCATGCGGTAAGAATATAGCTGGTATTTTTCAAAACATCTTTATTAGGAAACTAGAACAGGAAGGGCATAGTGGGTAGGGAACCTGGCTTCTTTTTCCAAAAATACTGAAATCAATTGTCTGTTATTTTAAACTAAGGTTGTCACAAAATGGCAAGAACGGCATATGTTACTAGTCCCTTTGTCCGCTGGATTTATCTGAGGAGGAAGGGAAGGGCATGAAATCTCACCTTCCTATATACGCCCTTGGTGATATGTAGGTAAATGTATCCCCATTAGAAACAAAGGGGATTTAGTTCCCCCACTGAAAGTTGTTTCATTGCATTATCTGTGTACAGACAAAATAGTATAAATCTCAAGGAAGTCCTTTCTTAAAGAAACATTTAGTTCTAAAAGTGATCTAGTTCTTTGACACTCTCCTCCCCAGGATTTCCCCTAAAGAAAGCAGATAAAACACTTGCCCTATCCCTTTTCCCTCCTGAAACTTCCCTAAAACAACAATAAAGGAATTTTTTTTTTAAAGCACAAACCCAGAGATAAAGGAAAAGGAGATGACAGCAAGTAGAGTTTGGAATGTGCAGAGAAGATAGAAGAGAGCAAACACCTCAGCAGTCGCCCAACAGCTGAATGCTCAGCCAGTAGTGGGGAGAGTCAGGGACAACCTGATTCACACTACAGTGTCCCCAAATGCTCAGGCACTGGCAGCCCTGGAGGCCTCTGGAAGTGGCTGAAGGTGGGGGCTGAAGAGAGGATGCCTTGTTGAAAACCTGTTTAGGAAGAGGTTAGATGCCTTGTTGAAAACCTGTTTAGGAAGAGGTTAGACTCCTCAGGTCCCCCTCCCCATATACATAGCTGGGTGACTACCCACCCCCACCAACAGAAAAGCTGGGGGATTTATTCTGTGGAGACAGTGAAACAGAATCTCAGGTCTGGGGACACTAGGCAGAGTAGAGGATAAAGTACAGTTCTGGAAACAGAAAATTAAAGTTCAAGTTTACACACCTTTCCCACAAAGGTTCAAAACTCCAATCAAAACCAACATAGCACTGGATTTCTCAGTAGAATACTGGAAGCTAGAGAGCAGCAGAGCAATGTCTTCAAAATTCCGAGGAAAAAATGATGTCCAACTTATAATTCTATAGCCAGCAAAATTAACACATAGAGGTATATAAAGTAATTTTTACACATACAGTCTTTTAAAAATTGTGTCTACTCTGTATGCTTTTTTCAGAAATTACTAGAGGTGCTTCCTGAAATGAAAGACTAAACAGAGAAGGACAATGACTTGGAATCCAGAAAACAAAGGCCCCAAAACAATAGGGAGGAAAAGGAAATTTCAGACTGGTAGTAAAGGGATATCGCACAACAGTAACAGCTTCAGCAGGCCCACACTGGAGCAGGTCTAGAATGTTCTGAAAGATTTCCTTTAAAAAAATATCATTGGTAGAATGCATGAAATATTTGAATATATAAAGAGAACATTTAGAGCAGAGGGAGTTTAGTGTTGAATTAGACTGAAATACATAGAAAACAAAGATAATTATTAATTCCAAGAAAAACAAAGTATTATTCCAGAAAGAAAAACTAAACCTTGTACTTTCCCTGGCCCAGCTGTGAAGCACATTTACACAGTCATAATCAGGTAAACACTGATCAAACCTAAATTATGACATGTCTGAGTTGAGGTGTGATAGGAACTATACATGGGGGTGGGAATCAGGGGAGGCATGAGGGCAGAAAAGGGTGCTGGTTTTTCATCTTCCATAAGAAATCAATGGATAGTGCTTAAAACTAAAATATAAAAGAATGAGAAAAGTTACATAAATATGAGATTTAGAGATGTGGAAGTAAATTCCAAGGGAATATGCTGAAATAAAATTGAAAGCAGCTGCCTTTTAGGAGTGGAAAGTTGTCAGCCTGGAGGACTAGTATTTTTCATAATAAGCACTTAAGAATTAAATTTTCTCTGTAAATTAGGTGTATGAAGCACTCTGATAAAGGTAAAAACAAAATGAAAATAAACAGTAGCCTCCCCTGAAGCCTTGATGCCAAAGAGAAAAGGGTTCAAAGAAGAAGCAACTTATGTATGTTTACATAAAGAAAGTTATTCAAAAGGGATGAAAATTAAAAGTAGCCCAGTTGTACTTCATGGTAATTGAGATGGAAGGGGGTCAGTGGCAACTGGTAATTATGCTCAGATGGTGTCATCCTTCTGCTTAATGTACCTTCAGGAGCTCAAAATAGTGATGCTATAACAAAATGCAGAAGGGTGTACTTATAAGGGTTTATAGACCCCACCTCACTAGACCCTATTTGGCAATTTGGATCTCTCCTGCAATATTGTTCATTAAAACTGCTCAAATCAGTGAATTAGATTATTTTCCAGAATAATTTCAGTCACAAAATTTTAAAGCCTAGAACTCTATATTATGGGCAATTTCATTCCAGAAGGAAGGCCTTGATTTGGTTTATTTGCTCATATATCTTTGTATATATAATCAAATACTGTGTGTATATAAAATTACAAGTATATAGAAAGTATGTAAAAAACAAGCATACTTTTATACATGTGTGAGTGCATACACACACATGTGCATGAACAAATCATTTATTTTGCCAGAGATGTACACACATTATATAACTTACCACTCAATAAATATTACAAAAATATCATTATCTGTTTTTTGAAAAGAGAACATGGAGCTAGGGGCATTCATCTGTGATTGAGAGGCATTAAATTCCTCAGAGAACAGGTTTTGGACCTTACACCCTGGATTCAGATCCTAGTTCTACCACTTAACAGTGGGCAAATCAGTTTTTATAATGAAATCAATACAATTTTTATAATGAAGTCTGATGTCATGTAGACAATGTGCATTGAACAGTTCATTAAATTGAACTTTCATAAAAGTGCTAATAAACAAGTTATTTATTTTGTTTTCATCTTTACTTCTTTACTGTTAATAATGTATATTAATACAATTTATAAAAAGAAGTACTTGCTTTTGTATAAAATATCAAATAATTTTTGCTTTTGGGAAAATAGATTTATTTTTTAATTTTCATTTTTAAATTCTTTATCAATCTGATGAAGATAGAGAAAAGCAATGTATCCTAACAAAGCCAATCAATTTACTGAGTGTTTACATTTTGGAAAGTATTAAAGTTTATAAACAGTTGAGAGATAGAGGAAAAAAACAACTTTTGATTACAAAGAGCATTTTTATAGGAAGTAAATCCTATTAACATAAAACTTATCCTCATTGTATCCAGCTTTATAGAGAGGACTCTGAGATATATACTATCTAAAGGAAGCAAAAAACCTTGTAGCCAACCTACCATAACCTACCAGGAAGTTATTTTCCAAACTACTTTTCTATATAAATGCCAACTGGAAAAGAATTTTTACATTAAAACAAAATTGTAATGTTTTCTTGAACACTTTTACATAAGCTGCTCTGTGTAAGCAAGCAGATAGTCAGCCAAGTATCATAGAATCCCTCAGTAAGAATGTATTGCACTGAGGGAAAAGTAAAAATTATAAACACGAATCTGCTAATCTCTTAATTTATAATGAAAAACTGAGATTGGTTTTTCATAAGCAACATTTTACACAATTTGAAACGAGAAAAGTCAGCATTGCTTATTCTGGATAATTAATACAACCTGAGGCTCACCTCCCTCCAAATAAAAACTATTTCAAAATATAACATACCCTACTGGACAACTTAATGTTCTAAAGTCACAGTGCCTTTTGACTCCTATCTACATGCTACATAACTGACACTTTTAATAAACAAAAAGTGTGATTAAAGGCCTGCATTCACTAAATGATAAATGATAAACTCCAGTCTCTACCCTGTCAAATACTAAACTCTGCAAGCTTTCAGTGCTAAGTATCTCTATGTCAGTTGTTTATTTTTCCTTCCCCAGTGATTGGAGGTTTAAAAATATAATATTACTTATAGTTAGTAAATAAGAGAATTCCAGTGCCAAATATTTGTACAAGATAATGGAACAACCGACGTTCTGTTAAGAATCCACTGGGACTGGACTTCTAACAATCCAAAAGGGCCTGCTGCTTAAAACACTCATCCACACAAAGCATCTGGTTCAGCCTTCCCTCAAAATGATGTCATAGCAGACACAGGCCTGGTACTTTCTAAAGGCCAATTATTCACCATGTTCTATGTTTCTCTACAGTTCTTTCAAAGAAAAGGCAATATTAAATATTTTTTCTTTGAAGAATCATACATGGAATGAGGTCAGTTTAATTCAGAAAAAAGCTAGAACTAGAAACCAGTTTTTGAAGAAACAAAGTCTTGCCATGCCTGAGCCCTTGCAGAAATTCAAGCTAAGGTAAGAAAGTATAGGCATGCTGTGGCCCTTTGTTCATTCTTATGCTTGAGGAAATATAGAGGACTATTTCTAATAATGGATCTTAATTCATTCCCCTTTTCAATTTTATTTACCCCAGTAATTACTGAGTTGATTCCTTTATAAAAGATGTTGGTGACATTCAAATTAGTACATGTTTGTTTCATATGTTGTTCAAATTATTAGTCAGAAAAATGTGTTATGCCAAGATTGAGGGACTTAGTCAAGGGCTACGAGTTCCCAGGGTAAGAGACCTATATCATGAGAGTTAAAGCATTAAGGGTAAGGCAATAAAGTAGCTGGACATGTAGTCAGGTCGCCATGTATACAGTGCCTATTGCTTTGAAAGCTAGGTCAGCTAAAGTCTGCATGCTCAGCCCTGTTTGGAGAGACTTACAGGGTGTTACTGGTCTCTGAAGAGGATACCGCTACATATTATTGGACCATCCCTCAAGCCAGGGGTCCCCATCACCAGAAACTGGGCATTTGAGCAAATAGGAAGGAACCTTAGAAATTTCCTAAGCAACAAGGCCAAAAGAACAGACTCAATAGCTGATCCAGATCGTGCCTCTCAGAACCAACCAAATGTGGCCAGGTCCCTCCCAAACACAAAAGTGGAATGAGTTCATTATCATAGGCACTTTAGGACCACACCTTTTGCAAGACAGCAGTTTAGGAAATTGGAAATTGTTAAAGATGATTTTTTTAAGCAAAAAGAGAATTTATACTTTTCTATAACTTTGCATGAAAGTATCTTCTTCTAAATCACAGTCTTTTAATTATTTTCCCTTTATTTTCAGACAAGATATGCATGTTAACTTATTTTCACATATTCCCCAGAATAACTGCAAACCCTGTTTGTTAAAAAGAGTATTAAAGAAAAATGTTTCCTTTAAATTTTTCAAATCCGCACACACACATATTTAAGGAAAGTGGACAAGTTGATTCTTTTTTGTTCTTTTTTTTTTTTTGATAAATCTGTTCAAGCAAAAACACTTCCTTCCTAAACCAAAAAATATATTTTCTTCCTGAAAAGAAGAAAGTGAATGAACATAACCCAATTTACAGTCATGCTTAATGTTTGGGGAAAGAAGACCATGTGTGAATAATGAAAAAGCCATTAAATTCTTACCAAAGTTGCTCAAACATCCTTAATTCAGTGTAACTGATAAAAGGAACAGTTTGAATTAAATAGCATGAGTTACAGATTGATGGAAAGATATGCACTTTTTTGTTACAACAAATATTTGAGCTATACCAGTGTTGAAAAGTGGAGACACTAGAGGCCTGCTTTTAGAAACAGACTGATGATGATCTGAAGGGAGCATGTCCATTATCTGTAAGTAAATGCTTCTAACATGCTTGAAGAGCTTGGTCTCAAATGAGTCAAGCAGTTTGACAACAATCCTCTGGTACTAGTCAATTGTTTATGGAACTTTATTTCCCTGAGGCTGGAAAATTGCTGCAGCATTCCAAAGGACTACCGTTCTCACTTTTCCACAAGCATCCTGGAACCTGGCTTGTGTCTCTAAGGGCACCTTAGCCCAGCAACCAGTTTCCTGGTGCCTACTTCGACTTGATAACTATTTTTGCTATGAAACCTGAACTAAACACAAACAGACTAGTAGAAGTTTGTTTAAAATATACATCCAGACAAAATTCTAAAACATTAACTAGACTTCTCTCCCTTCATTAGCAAAGGCAGATGGTTAGGGGAAAAATGTATATCTTCAATCCTCTCTTCTATCATTAAAAAACTTCTGTAAATGTGCCTCAGCCCAGAGTGGCAAGACCAGGTTGCTCTTCTGTCCCAGGTAAATGAGCAAAAGGTCAGGAAGCAAGCAAGAACAGACACTACTATCTGGATGATGTAGCAAAAGATAGATCTGACCACATCATTCTCAGGCTCGCAAAACTTCAAACTGCAGAGTACGTATGCATGCCATTCATGACTCTCCATATTTGGGCCCTAGCTCAACACAGCCAATTCTCAGCCCACACAGTCAGCACACATTTGCCATGTGACCTATACATGCCCTTCTCCAAACACACTGTGAGCATCCAAGTCTTATCTCTCCACTAGCTTTTCAGTTCCTCAAAAGTACCGTGCTCCGGGAGAAAGGACCCTTCTATATACCACAGCCTACCTCTGCCCATGATTCACCAACCACCCACATTTTGCCCTCTCCCATTAGATCTCAGCTCCAACACTTCTTCATGTCCCTTTATACAATGTTCTCGTAGAACAAGGCTATGGTTCCTTAGAGTTCTTTTAAAGTACCTTTAATAATGCAAAGGGAAAACTGTTAGAATTAAAATCCTTTAATTCTAAAAGGCAAACCTCTTACGGTCTCACTAACAGTTACCACTCCATGCCCTTAATTCAGCTGTGCAAACCCTGCACAGAACTTGAAATTTTAAAATATTTTAAATGTGTGTTTCCTAGAAGAGATACTAAAAAATTCATATATTTATGCAATTAGAAACATTCTGACATTGGCAAAGATTGTCTAATAAAATGCCGATCTTCTTAAAGACAGTGTTTCAAAAATGTCTTCCTAGTTGTGATCACTGTGAGGAAATTTAGTTTCCAAATTTTACAATTTTAAAACTAAAAAATGGTAACCTAAAGGAAATTCAAGGATAACCACTTATTTTAGAATAATCAAATGTATTGCTTTACAGGAATACTAAGTGAGACAACTATTGGGTTTTCACATTTTAAATAAAATTTAAGTTACTGTTTCTGTCATGTGAGTACATTTATCTTAACCTGAGCACATAATAAAGGCCTGTTATCATCCTTTATCTGAAAAAAGAGAAACATATATGGATCACAATTCTGAAAAAGGAAGCTTTTTAAATTTATGAAATTTTATGAAAACAACTTTAATTCATAAGCTGTTATTTAGTCATCAATTTCAGTAGACACTGCATTTAAAGTATTAAGCATCATTTCTCTAAAAAGTTTACCTGACAGCTACTTTCCTACTTCGTTTAAAGGACTTAGTGCACCCATCTGTTATATGTGTCATTTGCCCCTTTGTTTTGACTCTGAACATTTAGGAATAACTGTTTCCTGAGTCATCTACATAGCTATATGATTTTATATGAATGTCTACTGCTTCACATTTGCCAGAGGAAGCCAATGAACTGAGAAGCAGATGTGAAAGCAAAAACACTTCACAATTGCTGAGTTTGCCTCAAGGTGGTTTGTGCTGAACTAGTAACCAGCACTCACAGCGCATGTGCTGCCAGAGAAAAAGCTGGCTTTGAACTCGGTACAGACTAAGGACATTCGTCCAATCAATAAATATAGATTTACATGGCTAATATTTAACCAAAGCTATCTCAAATGTATATATATATAAGGAAACAAGATATAACAACTCTTAAAATGTTTACCATGCCAGAGTACACCTAAAGTATGTAAAGGGCAAAAAATACAAAAACTTGAACCATTCATCCTTCAAACCCTAAAGTAAGCCAAAGTCCAATGAGCATTCATAACCCTATCACCAAGACCCAACACGAAGGGCACGAATATCATACAATTGTCCTGGTCCCCAGTCTCGGACACAACATTTACTTTCAAAGACATCTACTTAATGTGCTTTTCTAGGGCATAGTTAGAGGCAGTCAAACCACCATCATTTAGGAAACAGAAGAGGTCACAGAACTGTGTCCTGGGAGGGGCTCAGGTTGGCGGCATGAGTAGGGTGGCAGAAATCTCCTCCCAAAACCATATATATTTTTGAAAGTACAACAAATACAACTACTCCTAAAAGAGAGACCAGAAGATACAGTACAACAGCCAGGCTACATCTACATCTGCAAGAACTCAGCATCTCACGAAAAGGGTAAGATACAAAACCATGACCTGGTGGGACCCGAGCACTCCCCCAACCCCAGCTCACCTGTGGGAGGGAAAGAATCAGAGTCGGGAGGGAGTGGAAGCACAGGACTGCTAAATAACCAGCCCTAGTAATCTGCACTGGGAGCACAGACACACATTGCATGGTGTACTGGATATTAGAGAAACAGAAAAGTAAAATCCAAGACGGAGACTGTGAGTGGGTCTCCACAGCTAGCTCCCCTGAGAGAAAAGAAAAGCGGGCACTTTTTCAAAGTCTTAAAGGGACAAGGGCTTATCAGCTGGACAAAATCATCCCAGCACACTCAGCCCAGCAGGCTGGGAACCTTGAGAAACTTCACTTGCCCTAACCCCCTGGGGGTAATCCAGCCCTGTAGCCCCTCACGGAGACAAGCAGCCTGCCATTCATTCCCCCTGGCTGGCACTGCAAGCAAACCGGCTGACCTGCCACAGCTGCAGAGCAGCCAGGGAACAGCCCCGCCACAGCAGCCACACAGACTCTTCCCCCAGCACGCAGCTAACCGGGACAGACCCAGAGGCTGCAGCTGGCACGCAACTGCCTGGTACAAACAGAGGAACCCGGAGCAACGTCTGGAAGGCACGAAGGGTGCTATTCTCACAAGACAACACACCCAGTGTGTCTGCCACCTCCCCACAGGGCTCCAGGCTATTCGAGGACGGCCCTGCCCATGGCAGCTCAGGGGATTATCCCAGAGACTGCTCCCGGTGTGCAGGTAAATGACACAGGCAGGGGAGAAGGGCAAGGACACCAGTGAGCAGGAAGGGACATTGTTCTCCCAGATGACAAACTCACCACCTGCCTGCAACCACTTCTATTACCATGAAAAGGCAAAAGAATCTGGTCTAGTCAAAAATCACTCAGACCTCCCAAGAGAGAGGGCCTTGTAGGATAGATATAACCAATCTTTCTGAAAAAGAATTCTAAACAAAAGTCATAACCATGCTGATGGACCTGCAGAGAAATATGCGAGAGATAAGGGATGAAGTCCAGAGGGAGATAACAGAAATGAAACAATCAACAGAAGGTCTTAAGAGAAGACTGGACGAGGTGCAAGAGACTGTTCATGGAATAGAAATCAGAGAACAGGAATATAGAGAAGCTGAGGCAGACAGAGATAAAAGGATCTCTAGGAATGAAAGAATATTAAGAAAACTGTGGGACCAATCCAAAGAGTACAATATTCACATTATACGGGTACCAGAAGAAGAAGAGAGAGAAAAAGAGATAGAAAGGGTCTTTGAAGAAATAATTGCTGAAAAATTCCCCAAGCTGGGGAAGGAAATAGACTCTCAGACCATGGAAGCCCACAGATCTCCCAACACAAGGAACCCAAGGAGGACAACACCAAGACATATAATAATTAAAATGGCAAAGATCAAAGATAAGGACAGAGTATTAAAGGCAGCCAAAGAGAGAAAAAAAAAATCACCTACAAAGGAAAACTAATCAGACTATCATCAGACTTCTCAACAGAAACCTTACAGGCCAGAAGAGAATGGCATGATATATTTAATGCAATGAAACAGAAGGGCCTTGAACCAACAATACTGTATCCAGCATGATTATCATTTAAACTTGAAGGAGGGATTAAACAATTTCCAGACAAGCAAAAGTTGAGGGACTTTGCCTCCCACAAACCACCTCTACAGGATATTTTAAAGGGACTGCTCTAGATGGAAGCACACCTAAGGCTAAATAGATGTCACCAGAGAAAATAAAATCACAGCAAAGAAAGCAGAACAAACAAATACTAACTAAAGGCAAAAAATAAAATCAACTATCCACAAAAGCAGTCAAAGGAAACACAAAAAAGTACAGAATAAAACACCTAACATATAAAGAACGGAGGAGGAAGAATAAGAAGGGAGAGAAATAAAGAATCATCAGACAGTGTTTATAATAGCATAATAAGGGAGTTAAGTTAGATGGTTAGATAGTAAAGAAGCTACCCTTGAACTTTTGGTAACCACAAATACAAAGTCTGCAATGGCCATAAGTACATATCTATTGAAAATCACCCTAAATGTAAATGGGCTGAATACACTAATCAGAAGACACAGAGTAATAGAATGGATAAAAAAGCAAGACCCATCTATATGCTGCTTACAAGAGACTCACCTCAAACCCAAAGACATACACAGACTAAAAGTGAAGGGATCGAAAAAGATATTTCATGCAAACAAAAGGGAGAAAAAAAGCAGGTGTTGCAGTACTTGTATCAGACAAAATAGACTTCAAAACAAAGAAAGTAGCAAAAGATAAAGAAGGACATTACATAATGATAAAGAGATCAGTCCAACAAGAGGATATAACCATTATAAATATATATGCACCCAACACAGGAGCAACGACATATGTGAAACAAATACTAACAGATTTAAAGGAGGAAATAGAATGCAATGCATTCATTTTAGGAGACTTCAACACACCACTCACTCCAAAGGACAGATCAACCAGACAGAAAATAAGTAAGGACACAGAGGCACCAAACAACATACTAGAACAGATGGACCTAACAGACATCTACAGAACTCTACACCCAAAAGCAGCAGGATACACATTCTTCTCAAGTACGCATGGAACAATTCCCAGAATAGACCACATACTAGGCCACAAAAGAGCCTCAGTAAATTCAAAAAGATTGAAATTGTACCAAACAACTTCTCAGATCACAAAGGTATACAAGTAGAAATAAATTGTACAAAGAAAACAAAAAGGCTCACAAGCACATAGAGACTTAACAACATGCTTCTAAATAATCAATGGATCAATGACCAAATGAAAACAGAGATCAAGCAATACATGGAGACAAATGACAAACAACAGCACAAAGCCCCAAATTCTGTGGGACACAGCAAAGGCAGTCCTAAGAGGAAAGCATATAGCAATCCAGGCCTATTTAAAGAAGAAAGAACAATCCCAAAGTAATAGTCTAAATTCACAATAATTGAAACTGGAAAAAGTAGAACAGATGAGGCCCAAAGTCAGCAGAAGGACAGACATAATAAAGATCAGAGAAGAAATAAATAAAATTGAGAAGAATAAAACAATAGAAAAAAAATCAATGAAACCAAGAGCTGGTCCTTTGAGAAATAAACAAAATAGATAAACCCAGAGCCAGACTTATTAAGAGAAAAAGAAAATCTACACACATAAACAGAATCAGAAATGAAAAAGGAAAAATCATGACGGACCCCACAGAAATACAAAGAATTATTAGAGAATACTATGAAAATCTATATGCCAATAAACTGGAAAACCTAGAAGAATTGGACAACTTCCTAGAAAAATACAGCCTTCCAAGACTGACCAAGGAAGAAACAGAAAATCTAAACAGACCAATTACCAGCAATGAAATTGAATCGGTAATCAAAAAACTACCCAAGAACAAACCCCCGGGGCAGATGAATTCACCGCTGAATTTTATCAGACATATAGAGAAGACATAACACCCATTCCCCTTAAGGTTTTCCAAAAAATAGAAGAGAAGGGATTACATCCAAACTCCTTCTATGAAGCCAGATCACTCTAATACCAAAACCAGGCAAAGACCCCACAAAAAAAAACTACAGACCAATATCGCTGATGAACATAGATGCAAAAATACTCAACAAAATATTAGCAAACCAAATTCAAAAATACATCAAAAGATCATCCATCATGATCAGGTGGGATTCATCTCAGGGATGCAAGGATGTTACAACATTCGAAAATCCATCAACATCATCCACCACATCAACAAAAAGAAGAAAAACCACATGATCATCTCCATAGATGCTGAAAAAACATTTGACAAAATTCAACATCCATTCATGATAAAAACTCTCAACAAAATGGGTATAGAGGGTAAGTACCTCAATATAATAAAGGCCATATATGAAAAACCCACAGCCAACATTATACTTAACAGCGAGAAGCTGAAAGATTTTCACCTAAGATCGGGAACAAGACAGGGATGCCCACTTTCCCCACTGTTATTCAACATAGTATTGGAGGTCCTAGCCATGGCAATCAGACAAAAAAAGAAATACAAGGCATCCAGACTGGTAAAGAAGATGTCAAACTGTCACTATTTGCAGATGACATGATATTGTACATAAAAATCCCTAAAGACTCCACTCCAAAACTACTAGAACTAATATCTGAATTCAGCAAAGTTGCAGGATACAAAATTAATACACTGAAATCTGTAGCATTCCTATACACTAATGATGAACTAGCAGAAAGAGAAATCAGGAAAACAATTCCATTCACAACTGCATCAAAAAGAATAAAATACCTAGGAATAAACCTAACCAAGGAACTAGAAGACCTATACCCTGAAAACTACAAGACACTCTTAAGAGAAATAAAAGAGGACACTAACAAAGGGAAACTCATCCCATGTTCTTGACAAGGAAGAGTTAATATTGTCAAAATGGCCATCCTGCCTAAAGCAATCTACAGATTCAATGCAATTGCTATCAAAATACTGACAGCATTCTTCAACGAACTGGAACAAATAGTTCTAAAATTCATATGGAACCACAAAAGACCCCGAATAGCCAAAGCAATCCTGAAAAGGAAGAATAAAGCAGGGGGGATCTCGCTTCCCAACTTCAAGCTCTACTACAAAGCCACAAGCCACAGTAATCAAGACAATTTGACACTGGCACAAGAACAGACCCACAGACCAGTGGAACAGAATAGAAAGTCCAGATATTAACCCAAACATATATGGTCAATTAATAAACGATAAAGGAGCCATGGATATACAATAGGGAAATGACAGCCTCTTCAACAGCTGGTGTTGGCAAAACTGGACAGCTACATGTAAGAGAATTAAACTGTATCATTGTCTAATCCCATACACAAAGGTAAACTCAAGGTGGATCAAAGACCTTAATGTAAGTCATGAAACCATAAAGCTCTTAGAAAAAACATAGGCAAAAGTCACTTGGACATAAACACGAGCAACTCTTCATGAATATATCTCCCCAGGCAAGGGAAACAAAAGCAAAAATAAACAAGTGGGACTATATCAAGCTGAAAACTTCTGTACAGCAAAGGACACCATCAATAGAACAAAAAGACATCCTACAGTATGGGAGAATATATTCAAAATGACATATCCAATAAGGGGTTGACATCCAAAATATATAAAGAGCTCACGCACCTCAACAAACAAAAAGCAAATAAGCCAATTAAAAAATGGGCACAGGAGCTGAACAGACACTTCTCCAAAGAAGAAATTCAGATGGCCAACAGGCACATGAAAAGATGCTCCACATCACTAATCATCAGAGAAATGCAGATTAAAACCACAATGAGATATCACCTCACACCAGTAAAAATGGCCAACATCCAAAACACAAAGAACAACAAATATTGGCAAGGATGTGGAGAAAGGGAAACCGTTCTACACTGCTGGTGGGAATGTAATCTAGTTCAACCATTGTGGAAATCAATATGGAGGTTCCTCAAAAAACTCAAAATTGAAATACCATTTGACCCAGGAATTCTACTCTTAGGAATCTACCCTAAGAATGCAGCAGCCCAATTTGAAAAAGACAGATGGACCCCTATGTTTATCGCAGCACTATTTACAATAGCCAAGAAATGGAAGCAACCTAAGTGTCCATCAGTAGATGAATGGATAAAGAAGATATGGTACATATACACAATGGAATATTATTCAGCCATAAGAAGAAAACAAATCCTACCATTTGCAACAAAACATGGATGGAGCTAGAGGGTATTATGCTCAGTGAAATAAGCCAGGTGGAAAAAGACAAGTATCAAATGATTTCACTCATTTGTGGAGTATAAGAACAAAGAAAAAAACTGAAGGAACAAAACAACAGCAGACTCACAGAACCCAAGAATGGACTAACAGTTACCAAAGGGAAAGGGACTAGGGAGGATGGTAGGGAAGGGAGGAATAAGGGGGAAAAAGGGGCATTATGATTAGCAGACATAATGTAGGGGGGCGGCACAGGGAGGGCTGTACAACACAGAGAAGACAGGTAGTGATTCTACAGCATCTTACTACACTGATGGACAGTGGCTCTAATGGGGTATGTGGTGGGGACTTGATGATGGGGGAGTCTAGTACACATAATGTTGCTCAAAAAAAGATATAAGGAATTGTATAATCAAAAAAAAAAAAAGAACTGTGTCTTGGGCTTCTGTGCACACAAAAACAAGATGTCCAAACTGAGTCTCTGGGTCCAGAAATGCCTAAATCTTCAGTTTCCTCTGCTGGAGAGTTTTTTGAGTTTAACAACTAAATTTAAAAACTATAGCTTTTAAAGAATTCTAGTTAACATGCCAAAATATAATGCATGTATTGAAGGGATACATTTCTATAATATGAAAATGCCTAACATTGAATAATACCTCATTTCCTGATGTCAAGTAATAAAAACATTACTATGGTGTAATTCTTTCTCCATAATTCCATCTCAGCAAGGTCTACTGAAATTCAGCCACCTCTCATCCAGTCCCTACTGTCTTAGTTCAGACCCCAACCATGCTTTCTGAAGATGATTTGTGTAACCATGGACAGGGCTTCCCAGTGCCTCCAGCCCTAAAAACGCTGTCATTTCACCCCACACTGGAAATGCCCTCTATGGGCTCTCCGTAGCCCAAGAGATAACGTCAGACTCTCTCCTACAATGACCTTTACAATTGGACGACTTCATGCACATCTCACTCTCCACTCACACCAGAACCACACTGAATTTCTGCTTTGCCTAAACTTGCCATGTTCCTTCACCCCACCTGTCTGTGCACACATTCTTCATGCTGCTCTAAAGTCCCTTCCCTTCTCCACCAGAAAACTCTTCCACACTCCCATACACAGCTCAGATAAAGATTTTCCTGCAAAACCTGCCAGAAGTCTCCAATCACTCCCTATTCTAATTCCCATAATGTTTATAAATTGAATACTGGGTTTTGCTATGTCATTTATTTTTGTATTCTCCCTGCCCACCTTTGTATGGGAAGTGTCTGTCACAGATTGGGTACTTGACATGTGTTTAAGGAGGGAAAAAGGAAAGAAAAGGAGAATGGGAAGGGAAGAAAGGAGAAAGGAAAGAAGAAACAGTTTTAATCTTTGACAGGATAAGAGAGAATTACAGTAGAATTTTTAGGGTTCTTTTTATAATGAGGATATCAAAAGATTATACTTATAAAGGTTAAATGGAATTATAAATGAAGCATATTTGTCTTACAGAAATAATGCCAGTATTAATTAAATGTATTAAAATAGCAGTGTGCTAGAGTAACATGCATGGACTGTATTTGAATGCTAATGGTAACAGCTAGCAGCTGTGTATCTTTGGGCATTCTACTCTTCCTCACCTGTAAAATAAATCTGACTATCTAAAGTTGCTGTATTTACTGCAAAAGAAGGTAAAACACTGGACAGATGCTAAACATGCAGTCAGTGAATAGACCTTGATTTAGAAATAAAGATGCTAGTCTCTCAACCAAAATTACAAACAAAATATAAAGATATTTAACTTAGTTTAATTTTAACTTAATGGCTTAGGACTAGCTATATAAACATAAAATGTATAACTACTTAACAGAAAGTCTTAAACAGAGACTGCAGAAAATTACTCTTTGAAGATATTCCAGTTTTGCATTATGATTTCAAATAACAAAAAACTGAGAATGGCTCATTTCTCCATGGTCATTAACAATTTACTTGATTTCCATTAAGAGAGTCATTTTAAATTTGGTCCAATCACTGTGTATTTTAAGAAAGCTTTAAAAGTGCTTCCATACAATCACTAGCCATATGAAAATTCTGTGGAATAATAATATTGAAACAAAAAAAGAAAACCTTCCCTGATAAACACAAGGTACTAGTCGTAAAGATGTAAGGTGCCTCCAATTTCATTTCTGACCAACACTTGACTAGATGTGGTTTGCTGGCAGTCAAGCATATATTAGCATCACAATCTCCTGATGGTGACATTCAGCTGTTGTCGATATTGTAAACACGTCTGTTCAATCTGTTTACATTCCCCCTGAGCTGGCACCACTTTCCTAATGCCTATGTTAATAGTAAGGTAGAATTGCAGTAACAAATGAATTTCATTTAGTCTACAGCTAAAAGCCTTGGGACGTACCCATCTACGGCCTAAAAGCAATTTCCATTTAGCTTCAATTTGTCTGTTAAAGAGAGAAGGAATTTCTGCTACTGAAATTACTTTGAACAACATGACATATTCAAGTTTATTTTCCAAGTCATTTTGCCTTGTTTTCCCAATATAATTAGAATTTAATTATTCTTAATCTCCTCATATAAATACATAAGAGTTTCTGTTCTAGGACAGTTTCACACTTATTAAGAACAAATATAGTTACAGCAGGGTTGCCATACTCAGCAAATAAGATTACAGGCTGAGTAGATATATATCCTCAATATTGCATGGGACATACTCACACTGCAATATTACTTTATTGTTTATCTGAAATCTAAATTTAATTGGATGTCCTGTAATTTATTCAGGAAACTTACATTAGGGTGTTTTAATAACTTGCATCTAGAATTCAACAGAAGGGTCAAATTCATGACCAATGTTACCAGAAATATTTTCTGTGGTGGCCTCTTAGCCTGCAGAGTTGGTTTTTCTTGGAGGGGGTAAGGTGGCAGGGCAGGCTGGTTATAAAGATCTGTTTTGAGGGTCTCATTTTTTCTTGATCGGTCTGATGAATAATGGCATTCTGATTTTTGCTGGAGAACCATAGCCCTGTTGCTAGCTGTTTTTTAGTAATCATTTAAGAGATATGGCGGCTCTCAGAGATACTAGTTGTCTAAAAAAAAATTCTTCCTGCTAATCTGGCTAGGTCTTAAAAGTGAAACAATACTTTGAATACAAGGAAATGGGCAAGTTGGTTTGAATGCATTGGGCTTGTTTAAATATTTACATCCAAAAGAAAAGTAAGGAGCCACCTAAATTTTGTTTTAATCAGGCTAAAAAGCTAAAGGGCACAGAGGAAGAAACCATGAGAGCTGCCTTGCAAATATCTGCCAAAGACCTAACATCATGTCATATTTTGCCCGAGTTCCCCCACTTTAGCAAGTCATTCACTTTGCAGTCTAAACATCTAACAGCCAGATTGCTCCTTTAAAATCTCTCTCATCACTGCCTTCCAGGCATCATCCTCCATCTGATGCGCTGGCCTCTGCTACTCATTATCAGGAGGCCTCTCCTAATTTCCTGTATATTAGGCAATTTAATAAATGTTTATTATTAATAAACAAGGTGAATGGTTCATATTAACAAGTTGTTTGTAGTCTGGTAGATTGGGCTGGTTATAAAAAAGGAAATTTACAACAATGGAAATGTGCTAGATTTCAAAGGGTGAGAAACATCTATTAGAGACATTTGGTAAAGGCCCAGTGACAACAGGATTGGCAATCAGAAACACTTTGAGGTCTGAATCAAAACCCCGTTTTTGCTACATGATGGTGGACATATATACTACTACTGAACCTCTCCGAGCCTCATTTATAATTATGTTAGATGATTGTTGTCAGGTTTAAAATAAAACGTGATAGGGAAAATCTTTTATACAATGTGAGATACATTTATAGCACTTAGGTAAAGGCAGTAATTTGATTATAGAGTAAAACTGGGAAGTTGTTATAAATATATTGTTGGAGCTGGACTGCCATGGTCTGGAAACCAGATTCTCCATTTACTAGCTATGCAAACTTAGGCAGATCACTTAGCCAGTGCCTCATTTCCTCACCTACATTATGGGAATAATAATAGTACTCTCCCATTAGGACTGTGGAGAGGACAAAATTGATCAGTTCATGAAAAATTCTTCTTATTAAAGAATTCACATAAACCTCTAGAGTATCTGTAAGCACCTGAAAATGTTAACTATTTTTATTATCATCATCATCTTTGTCATTATTATAATTTAAGACCAGTCTTCATGGGCTGGTAGTATTGAAATAAAAGTATTAAGAAAGTCCCAGCTCAGGGGACAGCAAGAATAAGCAGAGAAGAATGGAGCAAGAGAAGTTTGTATAAGGTCAGAAAATACAGTTTGACCAGAGAATATGAAGTAGGTGAGAAAGATAAAAATGGAAGATGAAGGCTTGATTGCAGAAGAACTCGATGCAAAATCAGGGCATCTCTACTTCATTGCCCAACCAGAAGTCTTTCCAGTTTTTGGAACAGAGGAATAACATGATCGCCATTGCATTATATTAAACTGAGACGTTAGATTTGGGTAAATTAGGAGACAACAGAGGCAGGAAGTTTACTTAGGGGGCTCTGCGCTGTTTCAGCAAGAAGTCAGGGGAGCCTGAACCTGAGTGCTCCAAGTAAGAGTAGAGAAGACACAGGCTCCTGAGATTGTGGATTCAGTATTTATAGGACTTGGCACCTGTTTAGAGGAGGATACTGTGGAAAGCAAGTCAGAGAAGAAACTGCCTGAGAAGCAGATGAAATGCACATTGTTTATGAGTGACAGGGAGTTGGGAGTTGAGACCACAGATCATTCCTTAGCAAGGGAAAAGGTGTGCTGGATCGAGACAGAGTAAAGTCGAGAAACTTTTCATGGGAAAAGATGAAGCACAATGGGAACTGGGAATGAACCGCAACAGACAGTCAATGTTACGAAACAGCCAAGATGGACACACTCAACAGCAATGCACTGAGGACTGCCTGTGAAAAAGAGTACACCTCACAAGCAAAGGCAGGGACGGGATACAGCTGTGTCAGTCTATGCTCCTCACCCTTCTAGAGGATGTGCTGGCCCCTCGGCTGAGAGGCACCTCCTCTCTGGCTTCAGAGCACCGGTGAAAGCCTTCTTAGAGGTCTCATCAGACAGTGGTGGGATTATCAGTCTATCATACATACACACTGGTCTAATGGTAAAAACTAGTAATGTCTATACTGTCAGTAAGTATTTGAAGCATGAATGGATGTACAAGTTAGTGGCCCTTACAACTTCAGTCCTCCATGTCACCTTTGCATCGTAGGGCACTTTCCAGCCTCACAAACTAGCTTTTCGCACACAGGTTTCTATGATCCATTCTGTCTCAAGGAGAGATCAAATTACTTTGTTCTTTGTCAACTTGCTTTACTAGCATTCAAGCAACCTAGTGGAATGTGTAAATGGTTTTCAAAATGTGTTCTTAAAGGTCTTTGAGCTTCCATGAAGTATGCTCTCTCACCCCACCTGATCCCACGGTCCAGGGACCATCCAGAGTCACACAGAATTGGGGGAGGGAGAAGAACAGCAGTGAGACTGTGGTTTTAAAATAAGCTTCTGAGGATATTTTTTTTAACTTTAACATACCTTATCCATGAATTCTAAAGTTCATACAAAGTAAATCCTGCAGAAGTTTTCTTAAATTACTGTCCTTATACCTTAAGTTGCAAAATAAAATTCCAAACCCTTCCAACCATTTTCTCTCTCATTATATACCAAGTAGAGAGAAGTAAGGCAATGGGCATGACCCCTTCTCAGAGTGGTTTATTTTCTGCAGCATTTAAGTTTTTCCGATCATGGATCTGAAGAGTTATACTCCAAGAAGCCAAGTAATACATTAACACAGGTTGTTCCTGTGAAGTGCAAAGCTTTAGTTCAGCTTCACACTAAGATTCTGTTTTAATTGGCTTGGGATGGGAGCCAGTCAAGCACTGGGTGTGTGGGAGTTGGCTCCTGAGAGCCAATCTGTGCTCATCTCTCCCCAGCCTTGCATTCAGTGATACCACCCTGGTAGCCTGATATCAACCATGCTGGGAGTATTTACCCCACAGAAATGTTCAAATGCTACAATCGAGTTTTTTTTTTATATGCTCAGATATCTAACATACCAGCATACTGTTAAACTATTTTTTAAGTTCCCTGCAAGAAACTAATGTGCAGCTAGCATTGAGAACCACTGCAAAGAAAAGAATACACTGAGTGAATTTTTTAGGGATCTGATGTGTCTACAATTACATGGTAGCAGCCTCACTACCTGGTGCCCCTAATATGCAAAATTTTATACACTCAAAGTACTTCAAAAAATATGTATGTAAAAAGTTCACATGTAAACTGTACTTTTAATTGGCTCAAATTGTTATTATTAAAAGAGAGTTTGGTAATTTTTTAAATAAAAGCCTAATCATAGATTTTGAGCTTCCATGAAATATGCTATATGAATCATAGAATTTGAGTGCTGAAGGGAATTTAAGAAGTAATTTAGTCCAACTCTTTCAGAATCAAAAAAAAGAAAAAACACTTAGATTATAGAAACAAAGACTCACTCATACCCAGTAGCCTATGTAGAGGCAATGCCGGGATTGTAATGTCTGTCTGCTACCTCACCACCTGAGTTTCCACATGGTTTATACGCAGGTTTATTCTTAAAAAGAAGAGAGAGAAAGAAACAGAGTTCCATTATGACTTCACAATTCTAGTCCAAAGGGGCCTGTTTGAGTGGTAATAAGGTCCATGACATGAGAAAAAACTCAACTTCCCAATGAAAATGTCAACACATAGCCCAAGTGAAATAATTAAATAGCGTGCATATTTCCCGGCCTCATCATTCGACCACTGTGAATACTTGTACTGAAGTCATCTCTCATGGAGAGAATGCTTCCCTTCTCACAGGATGTTGAACAATCACCCCAGATTAGAGCATTGCTCTCACAGTTCCCTAAGCACGTAACTGTGTGCGCTGATGAAAACACAACACAGTGTACTGGCTGGTCTTTTTAAACATACGAAAGAGAAGATAAAAACACCATACCCACGCAAGAAGCAACAGATTTCTTTTCACTGTTCCACAATATCCCAACATCCCCACAATGATAAGGAAACAGCAGACGGCAATCATGACGGGATGAACCACAGGAAAGTAAGTCAAGATGACAGCCTCCTCTACCCTGAAAAAAGAACAATAGTGTCATATTATAGGTAAAATAAAATCAAAATGCACCTGAGACATAGTACAAGACACAGCGGTGATTTGTGTTCATAATCTGTTAAACCATGTCTCAAAGCTGATGACTGTAGTGGTATTTTCAAAATCACTGTGCTATCACCAATTTGCTTGATTTTCTTATTTTTGTTTTGTTTTGTTCAGTTTTTTAAAGAAGTGCTAGCATTCCTACCCCAATTCATTAAAAACACATTTGAAGATGGGGCCTCAATGGAAATCTATTAGCTTGGAAGCCTTTGCCTCAGGAAACCACCAAGGACCCTCTCCTCCTTCCCAGCTGAGAACAGTCCCCTCCTCTTCCCTGATCTGGGTCTCCACATACAGCACTTCCTTCCCAACAACTGACTCTTCCCCGAACCGTGAAAGACTTCAATATAAAGGGAAATTGGTCCATATTAAAAGAAAGAGGATGGAAGAGAGAGATGATTTGTGCTGGCTGGCAAATTATGAAAAAATCATTAACTAGAACCATAATACTAAGGGTAATAATAACGACAACAAAAAAAGGACTAAGTGTTTACTAAGCTCCATTGTGTTAAGGATTTTACAAAACCATACCTCAGTTAATCCTTCTGACATTTCAGAGTAGTATATGTTGCCATCCCCATTCAGAGATGAGGAAATTGAGGCTGCGAGAAGTTTAGTAATTTGCCCCGTATGATGTTAGGGGATCGACCTTTGTAATTTGAAAAGGAAATGGCATTGCTGGGTTTTGGTTTCTTTAGTTCAGGAATATGAGAGTTAGAAAGTTGGCAGTGATTTTCTTAGAAAGGAGTAGCTAGGCTATCCTTTATACACAAACGTGATACGGCTAACATACGGTCAGGAGGACAGGCAACTGGTATTCCCACACCCAGAATGTTCTCTGGAATAAGATGCATGCCTTAATGAGAATGTGAGAAAATGCAAGTGTCTGCAACAAAGGTTGCCATGGGCAAGAAAAACTTTCCAAACGGTCCTGAAAGAGCAATACTATCTAAACAGCTAAGGGCAAAGTTACTTAGAAACCAGCATCTGAGGAAGCTGATGAAAGGTAGTAATCATTAATTATGAAGCCTACCTTGTTTCTGCAGTTAAAGTCAGAACATTATTTAGGTAGTCCCTCATCCAAGCAGAAACTGCCAACACAGTGATGGACATTAGCTGGGGAGAAAAATGTACAAATTGGTTACCAAGAATGTAGGCAACGTTCTCAGCAGGATTCATAATTTATTAAGAAATTTCATCACATTAAGAAAATTAAGGATTTTCATCACATAATCATTATGCTTTTTCCTAATTACCATTTATGACCTGTTGAAATTTACTATTACTATAAATATCTGCCATTCTATTTTGTAATCTTGTCATAGCCACTAAACGGAGTGTCACAAAATAGGATACAGATAGCCACACTATGAAATGGCTGATTCCAGGTTCAAACAGGAATTGAATTGTGCAAGGCAAAGTGGCCACAGAACACACATTTTTTCAAGTGTGTAAGATAAGCCTAAAACATGCTGGACATAAAAGCAAGGAAGTGATCAAATATTACTAATGTCAAAGCAGGTGACTTGAAAGGGCTTCCATTGACTAAAGTTCAAACAATTCGAGCATCAAAATAATAGTAATAATACAATGAATGCAACTGTTTGAAACATTACATATTCTAAATGTATGAATTCATAATAACTAAAACTTACTTGTCTGGATACTCAGTTTTCAGAAGAGAATCCAATATTTATCCTACTTTTCCTATACAAACTAAAAAAAGAACCAAAGATTTAATGAAAGTTTTTACAGAATTCCTGCTGACATGCACAGAAAGCATGACGGAGTATCACTATTTAACAACCCCTTCTAAAACGATGGCTCTCTCTCTAGGCAAAGATCCTCAATAGCTGCCAAAATGATCAGGTCAGTGTTTCTCAGTCCTGTCAGTACATCCAAATCACCCAGGACTCTGAAAAAAAATTACTGAGCCCAGATCCACCCTGGACCAGTTCTTGGAAGTGGTACCTAGGCATCAGAAATGTGTAAAGCCTACGCAGATGTTCTAATATGTAGTCAGGGCTGAGAACTATTGCATTCTGTAAAAGGCTGATGGGGACTTTTAGAATGAAGAGACCAGGCTGATGTATAATACCAAAGAGACTCCACTAATCAATCTTAGTATCACAAAAAGAGACAAATAGTTACAATGTGATGTCCCAACATGCAGCAATCAGAAGTACACAAAGATACCTTTGAAATATTTTTACCAAGTAGTCAAACCTGAATTTAATCAAGCCTCCAGCTCTAATTATCAGTTTATAGGAAATAGAGGGAACAGATTTAAACTTGTTAAATGCCACCATGGGGATGCAATCAGCAAAATTGAGAATATGAGAGACTTTTAGAACAAATGATTTGGTTTATTCAATTTTTTAAAACTTGCGAGTGAAAAAAAGGAAAGAAGGAAGGAGAAATTGTTATAAATTAAAAGAGATTTGAGACATTATAGGTTACCCAGTGCAGTATGTTGGGCTGGTTTGGATCCTGATTCAAATGAACCAACCACAAAGGCATTAATGAGGCAACTGGAATATTTTAACATGACAGGGTATTTGAAAATATTAAGAAATTATTGCTGGAGAGTTCCGGGAAGATGGTGGCATGAGCAGGGCAGCGGAAATCTCCTCCCAAAACCATATATATCTATGAAAATAGACCAAATACAACTATTCCAAAAAGAGAGACCAGAATATACAGGACAGTGCACAGCCTGCATCTGCACCTGAGAGGACTAAGCACCCCACGAGGCAGGTAAGACATAGAGCTATGACCTGGCAGGACCCGAGCACTCCTCCATCCCAGCGCACCAGCAGGAGGAGAGGATTCAGAGCCGGGAGGGAGTGGAAGTACAGGCCTGCAAAATAACCAGCCCTGGTGATCTGTGCCAGGAGCGCTGACACACATGGCATGGTGTATCAGATATTGGAGAGGCAGAAGGTGCAGGTTCTGTGCTGAGAATGCGCCCAGGTCCTTGCAGCAGGCTCCCCGGGAAAAAAGAAAAGCGCGCACATTTTTTTGGCAGTCTCAAGGAGGCAAGGGCCCAGGATCATCCCAGCACACTCAGCCCAGCAGGCTGGGAGTCCTGAGGAATTTCGGACCCCTTGGCTAGAGACTGGGAAAAAATAGCCATACTGAAACTTCACACAGAGAACAACAGCCTTCCATTTGTTCCCCCCCTGGCCAGAGCTACAAAACGCCCTGCGGAGCTGCGCAGCTGTGACTGCGCAATAGTGGAGCAACAGCGCCACCTACAGCATCCTTACAGAATCTACTCGCGGTGGACTTTTTTTTTGTTTTTTGTGTTTTTTGTTTTTGTTTTTTCCTTTCTTTTTTATCTCTTTTCTTTCTCTTCCTTCTTTTTTCTGTTTTTTGTTTTTGTTTTTTTTAAAGTCTTAAAGAGCCCAGCTGACATACGTGGCAACTACCAGCGATCACTTCTATAGCCATGAAAAGACAGAGGAATATGGTACCGACCAAGCTCACCCAGACCCAGACAACACCAGAGAGGGAGACTGAAGGGATGGAAATACACAATCTTCCTGAAAAAGAATTCAGAATAAAAGTCATAACCATGCTGATGGATCTACAGAGAAATATGCAAGAGCTGAGGGAGGAAGTGAGGGAAGTCAGGAAAGACAATGCAGAAATGAGACAAGCCATCGACGGGCTTAGCAGCAGACAGGATGAGATGCAAGAGGCTGTTAATGGAATAGATATCAGAGAACAGGAATAAAGAGCAGCTGAGGCAGAGAGAGAGAAAAGGATCTCTAGGAATGAAAGAATATTAAGAGAACTGTGTGACCAATCCAAACAATGGAACAATATTCGCTAATTATAGGAGTACCAGAGGACGAAGAGAGAGAAAAAGATATAGAAAGTGTCTTCGAAGACATAATTGCTGAAAACTTGCCCATGCTGGGGAAAGAAATAGCCTCGCAGTCCACGGAAGCCCACAGATCTCCCAACACAAGGGACCCAAGGAAGATAACACCAAGACACATAATAATTAAAATGGCAAAGATCAAAGATAAGGACAGAGTATTAAAGGCAGCTAGAGAAAGAAAAAAGATCACCTACAAAGGAAAACCCATCAGACTATCATCAGACTTCTCAACAGAAAACTTACAGGCCAGAAGAGAATGGCATGATATGTTTAATGTAATGAAACGGAAGGGCCTCGAACCAAGAATATTGTATCCAGCACGATTATCATTTAACTATGACGGAGGGATTAAACAATTTCCAGACAAGCGAAAGCTGAGAGAATTTGCCTCCCATAAACCACCTCTACAGGACATCTTAAAGGAACTGCTCTAGAGAGAAGCACTCCTAAGGCTAAAGAGCTGTCACCAGAGAAAATAAAATCATAGCAAAGAAAGCAGACCATCCAAACACTAACTAAAGGCAAAGAATAAAACACCTAGTACATAAAGAATGGAGGAGGAAGAATAAGAAGGGAGAGAAATAAAGAAACATCAGACGGTGTTTACAATAACATAACAAGAAAGTTAAGTTAGATTGTTAGAGAGTAAAGAAGCAACCATTGAACCTTTGGTAACCACGAAAAAAAAGCCAGCAATGGAAATAAGTACATATCTATCGATAATCACCCTAAATGTAAATTGACTGAATGCACCAATCAAAAGACACAGAGTAACAGAATGGATAAAGAAGCAAGACCCATCTATATGCTGCCTACAAGAAACTCACCTCAAACCCAAAGATATACACAGATAAAAGTGAAGGGATGGAAAAAGATATTTCATGCAAACAGCAAGGAGAAAAAAGCAGGTGTTGCAGTACTTGCATCAGACAAAATAGACTTCAAAACGAAGAAAGTAGCAAGAGATAAAGAAGGACATTGCATAATAATAAAGGGGTCAGTCCAACAAGAAGATATAACCATTATAAATATATGTGCACACAACACAGGAGCGCCGGCATATGTGAAACAAATACTAACAGAATTAAAGGAGGAAATAGAAAGCAATGCATTCATTTTAGGAGACTTCAACACACCACTCACTCCAAAGGACAGATCAACCAGACAGAAAATAAGTAAAGACACAGAGGCACTGAACAACACACTAGAACAGGTAGACCTAACAGACATCTACAGAACTCTACACCCAAAAGCAACAGGATACACATTCTTCTCAAGTGCACATGGAACATTTTCCAGAATAGACCACATACAGGCCACCAAAAGAACCTCAGTAAATTCAAAAATATTGAAGTTCTACCAACCAACTTCTCAGATCACAAAGGTATAAAACTAGAAATAAATTTTAGAAAGAAAACAAAAAGGCTCACAAATACATAGAGACTTAACATTTTCCTAATTAATCAATGGGTTAACAACCAAATCAAAAGACAAATCAAACAATATATGGAGACTAATGACAACAACAACACAAAGCTACAACTTCTGTGGGACGTAGCAAAGGCAGTTCTAAGAGGAAAGTATATAGCAATCCAGGTTTATTTAAAGAAGGAAGAACATTCCCAAACGAATACTCTAAAGACACAAATACTGAAATTGGAAAAAGAAGACCAAATGAGACCCAAAGTCACCAGAATGAGGGACATAATAAAGATCAGAGAAGAAATAAATAAAATTGAGAAGAATAAAACAATTGAAAAAATCAATGAAACCAAGAGTTGGTTCTTTGAAAAAATAAACAAAATAGATAAACCCCTAGCGAGACTTATTAAGAGAAAAAGAGAATCTACACACATAAACAGAATCAGAAATGAGAAAGGAAAAATAACGACAGACCCCACAGAAATATAAAGAATTATAAGAGAATATTATGAGAATCTATATGATAACAAGCTGGAAAACCTAGAAGAAATGGACAATTTCTTAGAAAAATACAACCTTCGAAAACTGACGAAACAAGAAACAGAAAAACTAAACAGACCAATCACCAGCAACAAAATTGAAGCAGTAATCAAAAAACTACCCAAGAACAAAACTCCCGGACCAGATGGATTCACCTCTGAATTCTACCAGACAAATAGAGAAGAAATAACACCCATTTTCCTTAAAGTGTTCCAAAAAATAGAAGAGGAGGAAATACTTCCAAACTCATTCTATGAGGCCAGCATCACTCTATTACCAAAACCTCGCAAAGACCTCACCAAAAAAGAAAATTACAGACCAATATCCCTGATGAACATAGATGCAAAAATACTCAACAAAATATTAGCAAACCGAATTCAAAAATACATCAAGAGGATCATACACCATGATCACGTGGGATTCATCCCAGGGATGCAAGAATGGTACAATATTCGAAAATCCATCAACATCATCCACCACATCAACAAAAAGAAGAACAAAAACGACATGATCATCTCCATAGATGCTGAAAAAGCATTTGACAAAATTCAGCATCCATTCCTGATTAAAACTCTCAACAAAATGGGTATAGACAGCAAATACCTCAACATCATAAAGGCCATATATGACGAACCCACAGCTAACATCATACTTAACAGAAAGAAGCTGAAAGCTTTTCATCTAAGATTGGGAACAAGACAGGGATGCCCTCTCTCTCCACTGTTATTCGACATAGTACTGGAAGTCCTAGGCATGGCAATCAGACAAAACAAAGACATACAAGGCATCCAGATTGGTAAAGAAGAAGTCAAATTGTCACTATTTGCAGATGACATGATATTGTACATAAAAAACCCTAAAGACTCCACTCCAACACTACTAGAACTAATATCTGAATTCAGCAAAGTTGCAGGATACAAAATTAACACACAGAAATCTGTTGCTTTCCTATACACTAACAATGAACTAACAGAAAGAGAAATCAGAAAAACAATTCCATTCACAATTGCATCAAAAAGAATAAAATACCTAGGAATAAACCTAACGAAGGAAGTGAAAGACCTATACTCTGAAAACTACAAGACACTCCTAAGAGAAATTAAAGAAGACACTAACAAATGGAAATTCATCCCATGCTCTTGGCTAGGTAGAATAAATATTGTAAAAATGGCTATACTACCTAAAGCAATTTATAGATTCAACGCAATCCCTATCAAAATACCAACAGCTTTCTTCAATGAACTGGAACAAATAATTCTAAAATTCATATGGAACCACAAAAGACCCCGAATAGCCAAAGCCATCCTGAGAAGGAGGAATAAAACAGGGGGAATTACGCTCCCTGACTTCAAGCTCTACTACAAAGCCACAGTAATCAAGACAATTTGGTATTGGCACCAAAACAGACCCACAGACCAGTGGAACAGAATAGAAAATCCAAACATTAACCCAAACATATACAGTCAATTAATATTTGATAAAAGTGCCTTGGATATACAATGGGGAGATGACAGCCTCTTCAGCAGCTGGTGTTGGAAAAACTGGACAGCTACATGTAAGAGAATGAAACTGGACTACTATCTAACCCCATACACAAAAGTCAACTCAAAATGGATCAAAGATCTGAATGTAAATCATGAAACCATAAAACTCTTAGAAAAAAACATAGGGAAAAATTTTTGGACATAAGCATGAGCGACTTTTTTATGAACATATCTTCCGAGCAAGGGAAAGAAAAGCAAAAATGAACAAGTGGGTCTATATCAAGCTGAAAAGCTTCTGTACAGGAAAGGACACCATCAGTAGAACAAAAAGACATCCTACAGTATGGGAGAATATATCATAAATGATGTATCTGATAAGGGGTTGACATCCAAAATATATAAAGAACTCATGCACCTCAACAAACAAAAAGCAAACAGTCCAATTAAGAAATGGGCAGAGGACATGAATAGACACTTCTCCAAAGAAGAAATTCAGATGGCCAACAGGCACATGAAAAGATGCTCCACATTGCAAATCATCAGAGAAATGCAGATTAAAACCACAATGAGATACCACCTCACACCAGTGAGGATAGCCAATATCCAAACACAAACAACAACAAATGTTGGTGAGGATGTGGAGAAAATGGAACCCTCCTACACTGCTGGTGGGAATGCAAATTAGTTCAATCATTGTGGAAAGCAGTATGGAGGTTCCTCAAAAAACTCAAAATAGAAATACCATTTGACCCAGGAATTTCACTCCTAGGAATTTATCCTAAGACTGCAGCAGCCCAGTTTGAAAAAGACATATGCACCCCTATGTTTATTGCAGGACTATTTACAATAGCGAAGAAAGGGAAGCAACCTAAGTGTCCATCAGTAGATGAATGGATAAAGAAGTGGTGGTACATATACACAATGGAATATTATTCAGCCATAAGAAGAAAACAAATCCTACCATTTGCAACAACATGGATGGAGCTAGAGGGTATTATGCTTAGTGAGATAAGCCAAGCTCAAAAAGACAAGTACCAAATGATTTTACTCATATGTGGAGTATAAGAACAAAGAAAAAAACTGAAAGAACAAAACAGCAGCAGACTCACCAAACCCAAGAATGTACTAATAGTTTCCAAAGGGAAAGGGACTGGGGAGGATGGGTGGGAAGGGAGGGACAATGGGGGAAAGGGGGCATTACGATTAGCAGATATAGTGTTGGGGAGGCCCGGGGAGGGCTGTACAACTCAGAGAAGACAAGGAGTGACTCTATAGCATCTCACTATGCTGATGGACAGTGACTGTAATGGGGTTGGTGGGGGGGACCTGATGAAGGGGGTAGTTTAATCACCATAATATTGCACATGTAATTGTAGATTAATGATACCAAAATAAACTATAAAAAAAAGAAATTATTGCTTACTATTTTGGATGTGGCAAGAGTATTAAGGTTTTTTTTTTAAGTACCCATAGCTTTTAGAGATATATGCTGAATGGTTTAAAAACAGTGATGCATGAGGGTTAAAAAACAATGATACATGAGGGTTAGGGGGAAAGTGGAGGCTTTGTTGATAATTGTTGAAACTGGGTAATTAGGGGTTAATTATATAGTGCTTTCTACTTTTGTGTATGTTTTAAATTGTCCATAATTCAAAAAAATTTGTTTTAAAGCAACTACCTAGAACATGTTCAAAAGGAGTCTTACTGGGAAGCTTTTCCAAAAGCTGAAGGTTAACCCCAAAGTTCTGAAGATCTTTCCTATTTTGATGGAATTTTTTCTAAAATGTGCCTTATACTTTTCTTCTTAAGCATAGTAGGGTGAAAATTACCTTGATTTTTAATAATTTCTTGCATCTTAATGAACATAATTCACCATTCATTATGTCTTATATATTTAGCTGTAAATGCTGAAATAATGAACAGGCAAGCTAGGAATGAGCAGGTACTGACTCCAGCAGTGGCCATGAAAATGCTTTCTGGATAAAAGCTTCAAGGTAAAGCAAAATATGTAGAGTTCTGTGACCTCTTACACAGGGAAGTATGGCCACCTGCTTGGAAAATCAGCTAGTGAATTCACTTGTCCTTCATTCAATTGCAAATGTTTACTTAACACCTGCTATTCTGCCTGGTACAGTCTGTGCTAGATTTGGAGATCCAAAAATGGGTAAAAGAAACAAGATCCTGGCCTTTGTAGACACAAGGAATAAATATATAAGCCAGATAATTACACATGGTAACATGTACCATGAAGCACAGAAAAGTGAAGTAACCTGGCCAAGGTATTTCAGACTCTGAGTGGCAGAGCTGAGATTCAAGTCCAGGTGTTTGTTCTTTGGAGCTTTAGGTTTGGTCACAAACTTCCTTCTGGGTTTAGAAAGCAGTATGGTAAGTTTGATGGGCAGTGAGGAGGCTAGCCTACACAGCATGCAGCATTCCTTTTAAAAGGGGAACATGTAACAACATCAAAGGCAACTGTCAACAAAACAAAAGGGCACCCTACTCTATCAGGGAATAGATTTCAAAATAACATATCTGCTAAGGAGCTAATATCAAAATATATAAAAAATTTTCATACTACTGAATACCAAATAAATAAATAACCCAATTAAGAAATGGGCTGAGAACCTGAACAGACATTTTCCAAAGAAGACGTACAGATGGCAAACAGACACATGACGAGATGCTCAGCATCACTGGTCATCGGGGAAACGCAAATCAAAATCACCATGAGATATCCCCGCACACCAGTCAGAATGGCCACTACCCAGTAGACAAGAAATAACAAGTGTTGGCAAATATGTGGAGAAAAGGGACCCTCCTACACTGTTGGTAGGAATGTAAATTGGTACAGCCACTGTGGAAAGCAATAAGGAGATTTCTCAAAAAAATGAAAATAGAAATACCATATATCCCAGTAATTCTGCTTCTGGGAATATACCTGAAGAGAAAAAAAATGCTGATTTGAAAAGATATATACACTATGCTTATTGCCACATTATTTACAATAGCCAAGATAAGAAATCAACCTAAGTGTCCACCAATAGATGAATGGATAAAGAAGATGTGGTATATATATATACAATGGAACAGTATACACAGTAATCAAAAGAATGAAACCTTGCTATCTGCAACAACATGGATGGTCCTAGAGTGTAGGTATTATGTAAAGTCATAAGCCAGGCAGAGAAGATAAATATATGATTTCACTTATATGTGGAATCTAAAAAGCAAAACAAATAAAATAGAAATAGACTCATCAACACAGAAGAGATTGGTGGTTGCCATGGAGGAGGGGGGTGAAATAGGTAAAGGGGAAAATGAGGTAAAAAATCCCAAGTATAAAATAAATTAGTCACAAGGATGAAACCACAGCATAGGGAATTTTTTAGAAGGGGTTTTGATGGCAGAGATAGTCTGTAGTGGTCAGGCTGAGTCTGAACTGTATTCTTTGGGGAATGTATGTGACCTTAGGGGTCCATGGCCTAAAACAGGTTAAGAATCCTGGGACCACAGTTCAGAGGAGAATTAGGAAAATTATTACTACAATCATTTCTTTTGGTAATGAAAAACAGATTGTAAGCCTTAATACTTACCCAGTGGGTCAGCCACAGTGTAACCATGCTTCTAGGTTCCATACACTTAGCACTTTAACATCTGTTCTATATGCCTATGCGGAACACACCTTGGTCTGGGCAAACTGATAATATGCCTGAGTCACCTTGTCTTGGCTGCATGCCCTCCACCCACCTTGGGAAGAGTCCTTCTCCCAGGCATCTGCTTTTCCTTCCGAGATACAAATCAACCAATCTGAAGGCCACACCCCCAGCCACTTCTTTTACTATTTCTCACTCTGCCCACTCCAGACCTGCCCTAATCAATCCAAGGTCAGGTGCCAGACAACTAGGGACACCCCTATACTCCAAGAGGCTGCTGAAATTATTCCAACTAGCTAATCCAAACCTACCTACCCTGACTTCCCCGTTCCTTCTGGGAGAAGCCACAATAAAAGCACTTGCCCAGCCACCCCCTCTCTCTCTGCCTTGCAATGGATCCCAGTGCCGCCCCTCTTGACCTGCCCTAACAAGACATGTACTCCCTTTAGGGACTGAAGAATATAATAAATTATCTTTTCAATGGCAGTCGTCTCTGATCTGTTGCCTTTACCATACCTAAATGATACAGAACCTGTTAAAATACCCAGGACTAGCAGGGAACAATGGACTACTTGATTAAATCTGAGGTTATGTTTTCCTTGGCTGTATGTGGGTCTTCAAACACCTTGTAAGTTCCATGGGGGGACAGGAAAAATATCAGTGTGCCATTTTATTACTTCAAATTCTTAAGTTTACCTCAAATTACTTCAAATTCTTTTGCAGCCATAAATAATTCTCCTCCTTCTTTACCATTCTTTAAGAAGTAACTGATCTTGGTTTCTCCATCTTCTAATTTCTTACAGGCTATTTAGAGGCTTTTCAATATAATAGCTCTGAGACAGGTGTCAATGAATTACTGGATTCTTAATTTTGTATATTATCAGTAGTTGCCATTATACACAGTTATTCCATGTATTAAGAAAAAAGGTGTATTTCTTTTAGATGGCACATTCCAAAACATTTCTAATATGGTAGAATGGTTAGGAACATGGGTTTTGAGGTCATTCTTCAAATGGTATGACTTGCTACAACTCCTTTAGTTGTGGGTGGAATAGGTGACTGACCTGTTCCATGGGGTCAAAGGATTTTCTCTAAGAGAGCTGAAATCTGAAGAATAACTATCAAGTTCACTAGGGAGAGGAAGGTTGAAAAGAAACTTCCAGTCAGAACGAACAGCAAAGGTCTCAGGGTAGAAGGCAGCATGATTTGGTCAAGGTAGGAAAATTGGCATGTGGCAAGAATGGAAAGCCAGGCAAAGGCTAGATCACACAGTCTTAGAGGTCATTTTAAGGTATATGGTCCTGACCAAAATGACAATGAGAAGCCACCGAATCAAAAAGCCATGGTTTGAATTCCAGCTCTGCTCCTTTTTAAAGCTGGATGACTCTGGATGTGTCAATCTTTTCTAAACCTCCATTTCTTCACATATAAAATGTTGTCATAATAAGAAGTCTGATTTTATAGAGGATTTATATGATGAAAAAACAGAGTGGGATCTCATATATATGACCAATTAACTATCTCAAGTCACTTGACCTTGGGGCTTTCTCTTAATGTTTCTCAGTTTGAGAGACAAGACCAGATCTAAATCAGTTCAGAAATGGGATCTTCAGATATTTGAAGGTCTGACAAACGGATGAGGAGGAAGCTCTGACAGCTACCCATGGCCACTCTCCATCTTGACATCCCTAAAACTAAACTCATCGACATTCCTCTCAAAACCTGCCTGTCCCTCCCACTGTTGCCTGTCTCAGTAAACAGTATAATCAACACTTCAGTCATATAAATAGCAACTTGGTGGTCAGGCGGAACCCCTCCCTCCTCAGTCCTATATCTAATTACTTTCAAGTCCTCCAGACTGTTCCTGACATGGCTGGTGGGTTTCTCCACTTCCCTGCCACTTATGGCTAGTTCAGGCCCTCAAGCTCTTGAGGCAATTAGTCACCGTACAGTAGAATTGTCCATCTCACAGCCGCCACCCCAGATGGAGCCTTCAGTGAGCTTTACAAACTGCACATCCAGGTCTTCGGCTTAAAAGCTCCCACAGCTGCCCCTCAGGGCTCCTCCCGCCCACTTCCCCCAACGCTCCCCTAGAGAATAAAGTTTAAACTATTGAGCAGGACACACAGGCCCTCCTCAGTCACCTCAGAGCCTGTCTCTTCCATCTGTTTCCAGCCCGTTCCTTCCCACACACATCCTGTACTTCGGTGAGAGAAAACCTGCTCGCCTTCTCCATGAGGCCTCATGCCCTCTGCCCAAGCCTCTAAGTCTTGCTCAAGCAGTTACCTCTGCCTGGCATGCCCTCTGCCCCAGCCATTCTGTCCTCAGAGACGAGCAACCTTATCCGTAAAGACCAGCTCAACTGTCAGCTAGCGTGTACAGATTTTCTCCCAATTCCCCCCCTTACCCGGAGTAAGCGCTCTTGGACACACTTCATAGAGCCGTTATCTATTGTTTCCTATTTTTACCCACCCATCTCACCCTGCTACAGGACACAGACTGTGTACAGCCCCATCACATAACACAGTCCCAGGCCCAGTAGTGAGACCTGAGATATATTAGATGAATGAATGAAAAAATAAATTAAAGGAAGATGATTTCAACTTGCCAGATAAGTAAACTGTTTAAGAACTTCAGCAGATGCTTTAAGAAGAGCTAAGCTTTCTATCACTGGGAGAGTTTTCCAGTAGAGAGATGCTTGCTAAATTACAAGATTAAAGACATATATCAGATTGGAAGCTGGCTTCAGTCTTCTCAAAAGTCCTTTGAACTACACACTTTTGTGTTCTCCTTAGCCCTGTTTTTTGCAGTTGTTACCCGAGTGTCTATTACCCAAGTATCTGTGCACAGAACATTACTCAAAATAAATCAAATCAACACAAAGCTTTATCTTAAGTAAACAAGCAACTCTGAGAATAAATTACCTTTCATTATGCCATTATTTCCAGCTACATTAAATGTCTGAGAACAGTTTCATTTTCAAAGAATGACTGAGAAAATCATCACAGTAACCACAAATATACTGCATACTATAGCAAGAAACTAAGCTAAAATGAGATGAGGTCACCTCAATAACCAATCCTCATGTTATTAAATCTAGAAGCACAAATTATGCAAGCAATTCAGAACTCCTTCCTAATAATGGTATTGTCTAGTAATTTCCCAAATTAAAATGATCCTTCAAATGTCATTCATGAAGATTAGTTATTAGGCACATTGCATTATAGTGATCATATATAGCTATGTTATAACTCCTTACATTTTCTCCAATAATGTAAAATATTATTTGTAGTTGGAGGGAATATTCAGAAAATAAAATGAATATTACTTTAGAGAAATATATTTAACACCTTACTTAGCAGGATATTTGCCACATTCTGTCTTGCCAAACATTCAGAAAATGCTAGCTCTCAACAAATATTTATAAATATGAAACTTGCTGTGTTGGAAGGTATATTCTAGTTTTGCTTGAATCTAATTATGTAAAAATAAGTATTGAACCAAGTTGTTTTCTAAATAAGAGTTTTACATGTATGCACATTCCCTAACCTTATTATGAAATGTATACCTATAGTTTCTGCCAAATAATATGGTCACAGTCAAAAAAACAGACTTTTAAATCCTTCAGCTGTCTGTCATACATGATATATAGTCTCATATAAGGTGACAGTGACACCAATCATTTCTGTTCAGATGTCTAAAACCACCTACCTGAACTTTTCTTTTTATGCCAAATCTGTTAGCAGAGTAGAATGCAGAAGAGAGACAGGGAACTTAGTTACAGTTCTGTCTCTACAGAGAAATTGGAGAAGTAATTCAACTTTCAGTACCTCTCTTTGCTCATGTCAAAAATGGAGAAATGGAACTTGACACTTTTAAAATTCCCTTTTTAAAAAAAAATAGAAGAATTAAAATAGTTAGCTATTGAAATGTAAAGGTAAACAATTCTTGATTATTTGGAGGCTGGCAGCCCAATGCCAGTACTTCGCAGTGACAGTTCTGTTTCATGTTCCCATGCCTGCTCCCCTCTGCCTTTGGGGCAGTTTATACCTTCTCAGTTCACCTTCCATCAGGGGATGAGCAGCAGAAAAGAGAGCAAACAGAAGACACTATTTTCAAGTGTTGTAAAAAAAAAAGGGCAATGCAAAAAATAGCTGAAATGAGTTCTGGAGGTTACTTGTATCATTTATGCATGAACATCTGTTAATTAGAGATGATAAATCAATAGTACCCTGGAGCTGTTATAACTAAGAGTTTTTATAGATCATGTTGCCCTGTAGAAGGAGTGACCATATATCCTTCTTTGACCTGCTTTAAGCTTCTGTTGTCCTGGCATAATTTTTAGTAAAGATATCCTCTCCACTTTACTCTCAGAATTGTCTTGATTTCCATGACAGATTATATGGTCACCGTATAGGCGCTGCGGTAAAAGAAGGATGAAATGTTTCATTCTACATTGCAGTTTCTATGCAGTCCAACAGCAGGAAGCTCCAAGTCCACTCCCCCAGTGCCCCAGCTCATGCTTATTCTGAGTGGGGACAGATGAGTGAGGGGCCTACTGTTCCTGTCTGTAGCAGAGGTATGCCCCCAAGACTCATCCAAAATGTCTTGCTCCTCAAAAGGCCTTGCTTAACACCCATACAGTTGCTCAGCTGGGCCACACTGTATAAGAAAAGTTTATCAGCTTTGCCCCTGAATAAAGTTTACTTAAAGTTTATTTTTAAAAAGTACTAACATTTGTTGGAGAGCGCTCCACTTTTCCTAAGTAAGAGTTAAAGGAAACTTGAATGCCTTTCATAGTACAAAGTTGAGAGCATCAATTTAAAAAGTCATATTTTTGTATGACTCTATAGATACTGTGTGCATGCCAGTGTCCACCTGCTAAGAAACTCTTTAGGGTCTGCATGGGTCAAGCACCTACGGTTCATTACAGATGACTAGAGAAAAAGAAATAGAACATTGAGCCTTCTGTTGTTTCATACCTCACATATATCCCAAAAAGGTGAACTAGATTTCCTGTCCACCTTTAAGGATTTCTCTTATAAGTTTCTTTTCATATTTCATAAGAGTAGTTCTTCTCCACTGCTGCTATCTTCAGTAATGGTAAATGAAAAACAATAGCTCTTATCTGCTGGTGAGAAATGGGAGTTAAAAGCTACAGATGGGATATTATACTTTTACAAAATAATAAACATATTTGATGAATGCCAGTGTTCATCAATTTCAGGAACTTCCAAAGAGAACCATATTTTTTATCCATACTTGTAGAAGCAGAAAATTACCATCTAAGAATGGCAAACACTCATATCATAAAGCCACAATTTCTTTAAAATGGAGGAAAGCTTTCATTTACTCAAATAACATGTCATTCAAATACTAATGTGTAATAAATATGAAGTGAAAATAACCCATATCCTTGCTCCATCATGACCAGAATGAGAATCATGGTCTCAAAGGAGTTCCTGGGGCAGTTTACTCATGGACCATGTCTCATGTGCCCTTTCCCATTACAAACCCACAACACTCACTACAAACCTAGAAGGTCCAGTATCTGCCCGCCACCCCCAGTCCAGCAGCACCAGGCTCATGCTTCTTCAAAGCATGGAAGAGCCACTGAGAAGATGGCAAATCAAGGTCACTGGTCCATGGCATTGAAGAGAAGGTATTGCATTTGTGATCGTGAATGTGTTGTGGATTGCTTCCTCTTAGACATGCCTGTGCCTCACAGTTTAAAAAACTATATATTCAAGATGTCCTTTTTTACTTCAAAAAAAAATCACTCAGGTTTTCAACTCCCAGACAGCAAAACAAAATTGTATAGGTCCTCAATATTTTCCCAACTAAAACTTTATTTTGCTTTTCTCTAAAATCCTTCTGGGGTAGGGAAGGGGAAAGGGTATGAGTATAATACAAATAGATTGAAAAAAAAAATCTAAAGTGGAGAGTAAAAGGTACAACCTTTGATCTCTTAGGTAATGAAGGCAGGTTTCTCAATCTTTCAAAACTAGAGGTAAGGACAATCCCCTCTCTCTACCCAGGAGGTGAAGGCTGGCTTCAGAAGTGGGGCTCATATGCCACTGGTTTGTTCTGCTTGTAATTCCAGTGTGAAGTCAAAGCGAGGACTAAAGCCTTGCTCCTTGAGGAGAGGCACTGGGATTATCAGTATGAGCATCATGGAGGAGCTTTTTAGAAATGCAGACGCTCAGGCTCCACCCAGACATGCTGAATCAGAATCTGCCTTGGAACAAGATGTCCAGGTGATTCCTATGCACATGCCGTTGGAGTAGCACTGCTTTAGAGGACTTGGAATGAGCAGGTGGACAGCTAATCCCTTCCTACCGGTGATGTTTAGTTCTCCATTGCAAATAAATTCACTACCGTTCCCAGTAGTAAAATTTCCTACTTGGAGAAAAAAAAATTGGACTTTGACTCCCTGTTCTGCTCATTAGCAAATTACAGAAGTTCTCTGAGCAACTTTTCTCTACCTAAAAAAACAACAACCTATTTTCCAGGACTGCTATGAGAATCAGATAAGAAGGAGTATGAAGATGCCCAAGAGTGTGCCTGGCACAAGGCTGAAAACTACTTTTGACTCAGTAAGGAAATATAGGATCCACAAGTATTGCTTCAACATGGAAAGAATGACAATTTCCCCAAAGTTAGCATATACATGTCATACAATTCCAACATAAATCTCAACAGCTATTTTTAATTATACAGAATAATCTAAAGTGCATATGGAGAAAGAAACCTTAACCAAGACAAGAAAGGAAGGTGCTTTTAAAAAACAGAAAAATATAAAATTCTAGAGAAAAATTCTACTAAAAACAACATATGCAGAGGTATGAATGAATCTATCTTTGTACTTAACAAGGGAAAATACAGAGGGATGCATACTAGGTGGTTACCATGGACTGTTTTGTCAGAGGGGATTGATACTCAAAGAAGAGAAGGGCCAGAGAAAGAAGGAAGCAATCTCTATAAATAAATAAATGAGAACACCAACACAGAAAGTGAGAAAGTTGAAATACAAGATAACAACAAAGAAAGAATATTTTCAATTCTTTGGAGACACAAAGAGCCCTGAAGTTGTTCAAGGAATAGGTGTTTTTAAGCAAATTCATTACTCAGAAGAGCAGTATTTTTGTTAAATGATTTGGGTTTTTTACTCCACCAAATGCAGATTATTAAGAAACTTTCCAAGGTTCAGAACTCAGTAATCGTCCATGCAGAGGCACTGTGTAGGGGCAAGAAAGCTGAGTTCTGCTCCTGGCACCGTCGCCACTGGGCTATTTAACCTTTGGCAAGTCACTAACCTACACTTACTTTTTTCATCCACAAAGTAAGGAAGTTCAACCAGGTCATCTTTAAATCCCCCTTAGTTATAAAAATATGATGATTCTATAATTAAAAAGCATAAATTAGAAAAGTGAAAGACTAGTAAATAGGAGTGAAAATTACTACACATTTAAAGAAACAATGTTTTAAATCTTAATATCTATTAACTAAGCAGGTAATTACCAGCTTTAAAATGTACATTTTTAGAATTTAAAACTGAGATCAATTAGTGATTTTACATTTCCAAACGGTGCATTTAACTACTCAATGCTTTATTTCTCATGTTGAGGAAAAAAATGATGCCAGTTTAGATATATTTCACATTACTCATTGAAGTAAAGTTTAATTTGTCACCTTAAAAGGGAGCTATCCATAAGGAATATTCAAAGTTTTAATTTTATATTTTCTTCATAAGTTTTATAAATAATAATGTGATTATTAATAACACATCATGAAAATTTATGCCTGGGTTCAAAATATTAAAAAGTCATTAGCTCATAGAGCATAAAGATTTCCATGAGCTTGTTAAATCTTATGTATTTTATTTCCTTAAATGGTTATGGGATTTTCCAAAAGCATACACAAAACTCCTTAAAACTTGGCCAATTTAGAAATAGTTATATGAGAAACACCTTTTCAGGCTGTATGGGATCTTTTAGAAGAACTACCCCAGTCTCTTTATAGAATATCTGGGTATGAATTCCTACAAAAACATAGTAAGACTGCTTGCCTCAACCAGATAGTATAGGCTACGAAGAAGTAAGGAAACAATTTATGGCTTGCACATTTATCTGAAATTCCTGAAAGCAAGCAGTTTCCTAAGTAGTTCGTCATAATTTTCTTTATCTACAAGCACGTGCATTTATTTATATCCCTAGATTAAGTTCAAGTCTAATTTTACCGCCACTTGTAGGAGTGGATTTCTTTTTTGTAATTACAAATGGAACTTGAGCTAAATCAAAGGCATTTTAAGGTCAAACTTTACTTCTCTGAAAATCAGAGGGTGTGATCCCATGTAATTAATTAATGCTTAGCCATGCCCTTTGGCGCATTATACGGTGGCTGCAGGAAACCGAGTCGAGCCGTCCCCACCTGTTGGTGCAGTGGAACAGTTTGACTTACCCAAAAGAGGAGATTGAGGGCGTAGAGCAAGCAGCGCAGGCACTTCACGGAATCTTCTCTGGCCATTGTGAGTCCGGGAAAGGAGAAGACCCATCCTTTCACCACATCCTATCCCCACGGGCAAAGCAGCGGCGATCTGCTGGGGGAGGAAAAAACCCGGACTTTTCACCACTGCGCTGCGCACCCCCAGCTCATCCCTCCTCCGCCAGCACTCAGCTGGGTCCGCAATCTGGTCTCAAGCCTAGTTCACTCGAGACATCGCTTCATAGAAAATCATTTGTTACAGATATAATAGTAACCTAAACTCCCAGAAGTAGCAAACCGGCTTCAGATATCACCTGCTTGAGAAGAGAAAAGATTGACTCTCCGGATGAATGGAGGCGCACAGAGAACTCCGGTTCTCAGGGGACACGCGGCGGTGTCCTCTGCATTCTGATGAGATGCTCTTTAACACCTCCCTCAGTCCACGCCCCTCCTCGGGGACAGCTCAGCTCGGAACTGTCCCGAAGGTCGGAAACCACACTCCCCCCGGAGACGCCACAGGCGCCGCCGGCGAGCCCCTCTTTTTAGGACAGTTCCTGGACCCCCACCCCCAACCCCATCCCGCAGTTCGAGTTTGGATATGCGGGGCACTGGGGGAGCGGGGGGCGCAGCGCCGAGCTGGGACTCTGCCCACGACTAGGGTTTCTTTGGGAGAACGTGAGGAATGATGTTTCGGCCCCGGAATGATGGATTAGCCTGGGACCGGGGGCGGGGAGGGGCGCCGGGGAATTAGGGCCGGTGCAGCTGTGCAGACGCCGAGTTACTCATTCACGTCCTCCTCCCCCGGCCCCGGCCGCGACCCCGCGCTCGGAGCTGCCCGAGGAGCACAAAGCCGAGCGCGGTCACCGCCCCGCCACCGCGTCCGCGCGCCCCCGGCAGGGCGCGGGAGCCCCAAAGCCAGCCTCTAAGTAGTTTAGCACACAGCGCCGGCGGGCTGGCGGGACGCGCGCAGGAAAGACGCGAGACACGCGGCCACTCACCGTCGGCGCTGGACTGCGTGCCCCACTCCCGCCGGGGGACGGTAGGGGACGCACGGCGGGGGCTCATCGGGGCAGGGACGCTCTCCCGGGGAGCCCCGGGGCTGCACTGGCTCCAGCTGGAGACGCTTCCTTCTCTTCCTCTCTCCCCGCCGCCGCCGCCGTCGCCGCCTCCTGGGAAAAAGAAAAAAAAAAAGAGTCCTGGGCAGCAGTTGCTGGAAAGTCTCTGCTAAGCCACCTCCCAGCGCCGCTGTCCCTCCCAAGTCCTCGCCAAGTCCGGACTCGAGGCAGCGGCGGCGGCCAGGGCCAGCTGCACAAACTCTCAGCGCATGCTCCGGCCGCCGGCTGCCGGCTTGGATCTTAGTGGGTGTTTCTTGTCCCTTCACCCGGCGCGAGTACCCGAAGGGACGCCTCACCTCCACAAGACACAGTCCAGAAGGAGTTAAAGCCTAGAGACTTTGGGAAAGTCCACGCAGTAAACCTCTTTAAAATGGTGGTGTCAGGTTCGAGGAGGCTGGGTTTATGACCATAGGGAAACTGGCTTTTATTATATGAAAATATTTGTGTTTGAGAAGGCGGGTGGAGGAATGGCCCAACCCAATTCCTGCAATGAGAAACTAGTTTTCACAACCTTTGTGGAACCACCTCCTGTGATTTGCCACTAACATGGTGATCCTTCTTATTGTTTTGGTGCCCTCCCTGCTTTAAAAAGCAACAAAACCCAGTTGTGTTCCCCCTTGCACATAATAGCATTTACATGAACCCCCCGAGTAAATGTGTCCAGGTCTGACATCCAGGATAGGAAGAAAGAATATATTTAACTCTTAAACAAGTGACCCAAAGTCACCAGAATTTTCCCCCAATAAGATTGTTTGAGTTTTAAGTGGGTGATTTGTCTTGAATTGCATACATAGCGATGGGTCTCTGAATTTTTTTGAAACTAGTAATTCAGGAAGAATTAAAATAATAGGAGATGATTCTTCCAAAAGTACCTTCCCTTTTGGAAGTTATGAAGTTTCACACTTAAAAAAAAATCACTCTATCATATTCTTCATGTAAAATGTTGATGTTTTATGCCTCATAATAGTCCACATTTCTATGTTAATTTTGTGCACATTGTATGGTAAATACAACTTCACTAACAAATATGAATACCCTGAAATACAAGCAATATTAAAAAAAAACTAAAAATGAGAGTTCTCTTTAAATTCCTTCAGAGAAAAAAAAAGGGAATTGGAGGCCTGTGTCCATCATCATCTGTCTAGAGTCAGTTGCTGTATGACCAGTGACAACAAGACGCACACTCTCATTTGCATAGAAGTAAAATCAAGACTAAAAGAGATGCGGAGCATTCCAGGTTAAGGTTAGGAAAAGTCTTGGTAAGCAAGTCACTAAGCCAATTGCAAGGCAGCAAACCCAGAAGAGCACAAAGATAGCCATCCACACAAAATACCAAGAAAAACATGCAGTTATCCATCAGATGACTCTAACTCTGGCAACAGAGCATCTTCTGGAACATGGACAAGAGCAAAGAAACTCACTTTTATCTTCTGTCAGTTTCTGCTCAAGTCAGGGTGTACACCAGTTCTCAGCACAGACTGCTCTAACAGCCCACCTTCTGAATGCTGCTGGTACCACACATTCCTTTGAGAGAGAGAAATATCCCCACACTGAGGGAGTCTATGACTGCCACTAAAACTGACAAAAAGAGTGCAGATAATTCCCATATCAATGAACAGAGATCCTCTTCTATTTCCAGAAAGCAGTTAAATGCCTTTTCATAATTCATAAACTTTTAAGGGCCCTGGAGTAATAAAATTTTAGAAATATGTGTGTCCCCCTACTTTTTAGTAAATAAGGAGTATGGAACCAAGGGAAGTTAAACAAGTTGCTCAGTATTACAACTCTAGTCAAATCAGGTTCCATACTAAATTCCATACTCAAAACTGCTATACATGAGAATCACTTGGGGAGCTTCGGAAAAATCCTAATGCTCAAGCAATACCCTGCACCAATTAAACTGAAATCTCTTCAGACATCCACTTTTTCAAAGTTCCCAAATTCATTCTAATCTGCAGTGAAGTTTGAAAACCACTGTAACTAGCACTTTTCAGATGCCTGAAAACTAGCAAAGCACTCTCTTCCGGTTTAACTGGATCAAATTCTCCACCTGAATGTTGATAAATTGGGATTAATATCCCCAATTACAGGTAAGAAAACAGAGCTGTAGTTATTGCTATAATAATCCTGATAAATGGTCATCAGAATCTATGAATCAACATTATAGTAGAGGAGAGCTCATTATATTTGAGATAGGGCAGTATGGGCAGTTTTGATTCTTTAAACCTGACTACACCTCTTTTTAACTTCTACCCCTCAATTCTAGTTCTGCCTTTTGGAGAGTCTACAACATGAGCAACCCTTCTCCATCTGATAGGCCTTCAACGCTTTAAGGGCAGTTGCTCTTTCCTCTCTCCAAGTCTCTTCTCCAGGATTATAGAAGCACAGTAAGATTTTTCTATATGAGAATAACTTTTTTGTGTGTGCACAAAAGGGTGATGGAAAATCACAAAATGGTCATGACTATTTTGAATGTAGAATAACACAGCAGGGAGAGTGTATGGTCTGTTCACTGCCCATCAGGTAAGAACCCAAGTTTATGGTCATGTCTGTTTCACTAAATACTTTTTGAGTGTGTGGCACCCACTGTACCACATGCTGAAGATATTAAGAATCAGATGGGCCCCTGTCCTCCAAGAAAAAGCAAAATTATTTTTTCAGTTTGGATAACAAGAACTAAGATTTATGTGTAATCTCGTTATGTGTCAGTCCCAGAGTCAGGAGTAAAACTCAGCTATGCAATAAGGTAATATAAGTTCCTCACTCCACCAAGTAACTCATTTGTATATATCTTATTCCATTCATTCTGCTCAAATTGTGCAAGGGAAGGAGCTGCATAGGTATTTGGTTGGCTGAATGAGTTCCTATTGTTTCTTGGTATAATCTCCTTGCAAGTACACCTAAGAGAGCTCTTCATTACAATACAGGAAAGAGACCTAATGTTTTAAGCAAGTAATATGTTCCTGACATAATAGGTGCTTCTCAAAATATATCTTATTAATTACCCATAACTACACAGTGAGATACCGAGACTGAGATAGTTGATGTCTCCAGGGACATAAAAGAAGTAAGTGAAGAAATTGAGAAGTTGTCAGACTCTTTCCATTGTTAGTCTGTATTACAATAATATTTCAAATTGGGGTGGAGACTCTTTGACAAGCCACAAGAAGAAAAATATTCTATACATGTTTTATTAGTTCTTGAGAATATGAGGCTGAATTTCAACTATATATACTCAGTCTATGATTGATAAATCTACTTTCAGCTTTTACTTCTGAAAGAGTACACCCAACAGGACCTGAAAAATCCTTTCATCACTGACTTAGGTAGCCTACTCTCAACTACCAGTTTAAAGTTAGCAAATAAAATACAGAATGAACAGTTAGATTAGAACTGCAGATAACAAATAATTTTTTGGTGTAAAGATGTCCCAAATTTTGCATGAAACAAATACTGCATTGGACATGTAAATACTAAAAATTATTCATTGTTTATCTGAAATTCACACTTAACTGTGCATCCAAAATTTTTATTTGCTATTCTGGCAACCCTATGCAAACCAGAAAATTCAACTCAAAGTCACACAGCAATAGGACATAAGTAAATATATTATTTCTTGTAACAATAAGTCCAAACATAGCAATTCATCTACTCAACAATGACATCAAGGGATTGGTTATTTTTCCACCTTACTCTTCTGATGTACACAATGTATCAGCTAATGTCCTCAGATTATCTCTTCTCATGATCCCGAGATGGCTTTGCAAATCAAGGCATTGCATCCAGTTACTACTTCTAGAGGAGAAAGAAACTATTCCCTGGGTGGGGGGGAGTGGGAGTGGGGGGGTCTCCCTTAAGATCAAGAGAATCAAGAGAACCTCTCCCAGAAGTTTTGCAGCAGGTTGCCCCTTATGATTCATTAGCTCAAACCCCATCACATACTCACATATGCACCAGTTATTGACAAGAAGTACGGGTCTGCTGTGACCAGTTTAAAACAATCAGGACAAATTCCTTGTGCCTGGAACAATTCTTCTCCAAAGTGCATGGCCAGACAGAGGAGGGTAGGTAGTTGAAGAGCATCAGCATTTTGTTTGAACTTCAGGCTGGAGAAAGAAATGATACTACCATCCTCTCTCCTGTTCATTGCTAAAAAACCCTAGCTCTCAGCCAACGATTCCTGTGGCATTACTCAGCAACAGCCCTTAGCTACTGAGAACCAATGATGCAGAACCCTACTGGTCACAGCAAAAGATCCTATGAAAGCTCCATTGCATCATTCCCACCCCAAGACATGAACTTACATTCTGCACCCATATTCGCCTTGTACACCATATGGTGGTGATTAAAGGATTGCCCAAATCAGCAACCTCATGAAAACCCCAAAAACCCCTAGAAGAATTTCCTCTTAAAATTTATCCAAACCAGCCTCTGTACAAAGTTCAGAAGTTTGGACTCATTTCACTACCTGACACTGGTATAAATAATCTAGTCCTACTCAATAAATACTTATTGAATTGTTACTACAAACTCAGAATTTTGATAGGAGATAACAAAAGTTCTAACATAATTTTGACTCTCAAAGAATTTATCACTTCATTAGCATAGTTCCTCTTCTGAAAGCAAAATTTAGAGAACTTAAGAACTCTTACCCTGTATAAAGTCTTAATTTACAGTTCTTTGCAACAAACTGTAAAGAAAAGGAAAGAATATGGACTCCCATTTATGAATAGCTGCCAAACTCTACCTTTCTTAGATCCCTCAGGGATTGTTCCATCGTACCGCTAACTCAGCTTCTTGTCCCGCCTGCGATGTAACAACTAGGACAAAGGGAAACAGTCACCACGAGAATCAGACATTTGTTTTCATCTGCTGACCTTTTTCTTTGCTGTGCTTCAAAACTTTCAGGTTACTCCAACACTGCATTAGTAAGACATTAATTTTTTTATACCAGGTAAAAATATTTTATTTTCAAAATTATTTTCAGTTAGCTAATCCAAACTCACAAGTGTCCTCACACTACCATCTACAAACCAATCATTTTATGTAACAAAAACAATTGTGATTTTGTGATTATAATTCAGCCTGTACAAAAGGTTTATCATTGAAACCTACACTTCCTATTCTTATGTTATTATTTGTATGTGTGTGTGTATTAAGACCCCAAGAATGGCAAGAATGGCAAACTAGAGACATAGTGAGGTTTCATGTCATAGTTCATAGTGCGAGTGCATGCACAATTGGCTGGTGAATGAGAAAAGAAAGCTAGTGTTCCTGCTTCTGTTCAGTAATGATGTTACTTTTTTTCATTGTTTCAGGAACTATTGCCATGATGTTTACCACCTTTGTATTGACAGTATTCTTTCCTATAAAGCAGTATTAAAGGATTACTAGTCACCATAATAAAGGAAGAGATAACATGTCAGGGATATAAGACATCTGTATATAACTCATGCCATTAGTTTTTTTTTTTTTTACTGCAGCACTTTATTTTCCTCACACAATGATGTGTTGCTTTCATGCCATTAGTTTTGATAACTTACAAATGTCTATTATTTTAATACATCGCTTAGTTTTATCAGTAATACTACTCACTGTAAATGACTAGAAAAAAAGACTCGGAATGTAATGTTTGATTCAGAAAATGTATACAGATTTTCCAAAATGACTGGCAGGAATTAAATGTTGTGTTTTGTGGTGTGAGTCTTATACTGATGGTGTTTCATGAGTCACTATCATGTTAGCACTGGGTCACAGAGAGGAATCTTTCCATGTCTGTCAATGTGGAGATGAGCTGGTTCTCACTTCAGAAAAGGTGATCTAAAATGAGGCAGCAGCCGGCTTGGGCTGCAAGGCTGACCACATGTGAACTTAATTAAGGAGGTCCCTGCAGCCATTCCTTAGATGACACACAGAGGCTGAAAATATAGCAGCCGAAAACTTCCCATTTTTTGGGTTTACTCTGTCTCTCTGTTCTTTCTTATACTGTACCCAACTAGTGAATACTCTAGGGCATTTTAAATCATGTCCCCTCTTCCCTCTCCTCCACAGCCTTCATTCTGTTCAGGCCACTGGTGCTAACTCTCCCATGAACTTATCGTGTGTGCTATGCTTCCCGGGGCTCACAGACAAGCCTCATTCAGTTATGGGAGCAGGCAGTGATGGCCAGAACCTAAAAACTAGACCAATCAATTAGGGTGTGACTGGAACTTGAGTGAAGACCCATCAAAAGGCCATGTAAATCCAGGCAGCTGAGCGGAACCAAGTATGAAGAGAATGTGTTGGCAAGCTTGAGGTGGAAATTTCAGCAGGAAGACAGATGGCAGCATCACAGAGGCCCAGCAAATGGGAGCCGACAGGCGCCCTGGCAGACCAACAGAAGTCAGGGGCACCGGACTTGGCAGCAAAACACATGAAAAGGTTCACAACAGCAAGGAAGGACCCTCCGCAGGTCAAGGTGATTTAGCCCCTCTCTTCTGAGGCCTAGTTTGATGAGGCTGGTCCAGGGAGATGAATGCAGGTCCTTAGAAAAGCTAGATTCAAGAATAATAATCACAGAGAAATCCCTCTAGTCCCTAAGAGTAACATACTGACAACAACAGGGGTTTGAAGTCAGCTGCGCACTTGAATGCTGGCTTCCCCACTTGCTAGGAGGATGATAATGAGCACACGACTCTACCTCATAGGTCCCCATTTCCCTATCTGTATACCTACCTCCTGAAGTGGGCATGAATATAATATGTGAGTGGCCTAAATTTAGCTTGGTCACATTGTCCTTTGAGGTTTAAATAGAATAGGTTGAGCCCCTTTTCCGAGAGCAGTGGGTAAACTTTTCTCCCCTTGCAACTCCTCTTGGGATGTGCAAGAAGGGAAACACAGTTCTGAACCAGTTTATGGACCACTTTGCCTTCGTGGGCATGCTGGTCTTTTCTCTGAAGAGTGACAGCCTTCAAGAAGATGCCTTCCTTCTCAAAGTATGGCCAGCACAAGCCTACATTCGTAGCCTCCTCCATAGCAGCACCACATACAACTCAAACACAAATATTAAAAATCCTCCGGCTACTCTAATACTACTTATTTCTTGCTGGTTGTCTTTTCCTGAAGTTTCCAATGTTGACAGAACCTCTGTTCTCTGTTCTTCCTCACTGCTTACACGCCAACCCCAAATTCCTGGGAATTTCTCAGGCAGATGACACAGCTTGGGCTGCAAGGCTGACCTTTTTGTTTCCTAGTCTTCTTTCAAACTCCGCCCTAGAGGTCTCACCTTTCACACAGTTCTCTTCCTAAGAGAAATGCTGGTGCTAGGCAATTGGGAAGAGATTCATGCATCTAATGGAGATACATCCTATGCTGCAGACAGTGAGTTTTCAGAAGAGAATCTGGGATTAAGACAGCCGGGAGGAGTCATTCTGGGATCAGGGCAAATACCAAACACTAACCTCTGAAATTATTCCTTCCAAGAAGCCACATTTTGATTGGATTAGTTTGTAGAGGAATCTGTGCCCAAAAGCATTGTTGAAAACAATACAGGGATCAGTGGGCATTTAGTGGAATTTACCATCTCTCTGTGGTCAGGCAGAGAGTAGAAGGGACCCCTACCAGTGCCACCATCATCCCAGGGTCCCTGAGACACAAAGCTGTGCCCCTGGGGAGCAACACCAGAGGCTAAACACCATGGGGGGAAATGGACTTCACTACTAAAAGATGTTCCACAAATAAACAAGCAAATAACAAGTCCCAGATGAGGAGGGAGCGACCAGTACCTAGAGTTGCTACAACATATTATCCAAAATGTCTAGTGTCCAACAAGTTCGAAGGCCTGAAAAGAAATGGGAAAGTATAATTCATACACCAGGAAAAAAGCAGATGTTGCCTGTGAAGTGACCTAATGTTGGATCTCACAGGAAAGCATTTCAAAGTAGCCGTTTGTCAAAAGAAGTGAAGGAAGATGTAACACAATGTCACCTCATACAGATAATATCAATAAACAGAGGTAAATCCATTTATTAAACAACCAAATGTCTCCATATGTTCTAGACCCAACAATACATTATATATAATTATATCTATGTATTATATAAATATAAATACATTTATATATAACTACATATATATAAAACAATACATTATATATATATGTATGTGTGTGTGTATATATATATAGAATGTGTTGTTGAGCCTAGAACATATAGAAATGTAATAAAATTGTTACATGTTTGTCAATAACAGCACAAAGGAGGTGGGTGGAGCAAAGCTATAATTGGCTAAGGAAGTGACTATAGGAGATAAAGTAGTAATTACATAAAACAGAAAGAGAAAAAGGAAGGAGGAATGGAAGGAAGGGAGGGAGGGAGGAAAGAAAGAAGGAAGGGAGGAGGGGAGGAAGGAAGGAGGGAGGGAGGGAGGAAAAATAATTTTCCTGCCTGCCTCATCAAAGATAATGACACCAACCCCTATCTTCCTTAGCAGCTGCTAAATTCCCAGCTCCCTTCTTCTGCATGCTCAACTGCTCTGGTGCTGAAACAACCTTGACATTGCAGTGTAGATGGTGTGACAGGAAGGACAAGACTGCCTGCTACCAGGGCTTCTGAGAAGTCCTTGGTAGCCCGGCTGCGGCCTGTCCCTGTTGGCCCTACACTACGGGTCCAAGTACTAATTATGGGCTCCTGCCTCTGCTTCCCTACTTGACATTCCAATTCTGAATCCAGTTTAGAATCAGAAATCCTCCCCCAAACCCATCTTCCTGGCTATGCATTAACACCGTTTTTAATCTCTCCCTCCCGAGACTAGGTCTTGTTCCCTAGTTTAATTTGTTTCTTCTTTTTCTGGACCTGTTGAGAATGGACCCCTACTGTCCATTCACAATGTTACAGTGCTGCAACCTGCTTCATTTTAAATTTTCTTGATGCTGTGTAACCATCAGCTCCCCCATGACAAATACCCTTCAACACACACACACACACACAATGTCAGGCCTCCTTGGATACTAAAACCTGCAAGAAGCAAGACTGAGTCTGCTCGACCCTTCAGAAATGTACCTCAAGTCCTAGACGTGGGGCATTGTCCCCAACACATTCCTATATTACCCTGTAGGGATTAGTATAGTTTTTGTATCTTTGTTTTTGTTTTGCCTAAACCTGCTTGAGTTTTAACAGTGAATACATGTAAATGTCTTTTCAGTGTTGAGCTATGGAAGTAAGCAGGTTATTGGCTTCTCTACTAAATGAGCCTGTCATGTAGTTTTCTGTGTCCTCACTGTCAAGCTGGTTTTGCTGGTTTGTCTGTTGTTTTTGCTGGTCACAGTGTGCGTGCAACAAGTGACGGCGCTCTCCCCAGCTCTGTGCCCTGCTCTTTCCTGTCAAAGCGAAGGAATAAATTTTCTAATGTACTCTGGGCAGAAAATCAGGAGAACAAAGATGATAGAACAGTACTCAAAGTCGAAGGAAATATACTATAATGAGTCTAGAAAAAGCCGTGAGCTTTAGTGCAAGGATTTTGTTGTCTATTTTTGCAAAAGAATTTAATGTAAGGATTGTGTGTGTATGTGTGTGTGTGTTTTCCTCATCTGTGTTCTGTGTACTTAAGCTCCTAAAATTAGTGGCTGAAATTAGTGGCCTCTGGTCATGAAAGTATTACTGTTAATCTTTTGAAAAAAAAAACTCTGAGAAAATATTTGAAGGGAATTTTACTTTTAACAGATCATAATACTCCCAATCTAATTTTGTATCTGAGCTACTTCAAGCTTGTGAGTGAAATGATCACTGAACTGGGAAGCAGAAAACTGAGCTGCTAATCCAGATTTGCCCTGAGCCAGGAAAGCTGGAGTTGTGTAGTGGCTCTCCATCTGCAGAGGTAAGAATGAGTTTCTTTATCCCTATCATTCAATTAACTTCTTTAATTTTAATATTATAATTCCCACTCGAAGTTGGATTCAATCATATATTTAAAATTTTGTCCTTTCTAGTTCTGCCAAAAATTACTACCTATAGTAATTTTTTTAGAGGCATACTTTCATGACCTAATAACCTTTTCATAAATCTACCCCCCAAGTGCTGATATGGTAACTGTCCTTCAATTCTATTGGTAACAATAGTTCAGTGTTTTGATATTATTGTGATAAATAACATCTCAATAGTTGAGATTCTAAGTTATGTTTACAGTATTAGTTTACATATTATCTTTGGTTGAAAAAGATCTGTTTATAAGAAGTGGTTCCTGTGCTGTATAAATCAAATACTTTTGTCTCCTCTAGGTGTATCTAGGCATGATAGATATTGAATTTGCTTTCTTCCTTATTCTTTTGTCTTTCAACTTTGAAGATGGCTGTGATTAAAACATACCGTTGTATTAGGCAACTACATTTGTATTTAGACCTGTAATTTTTTGTCCATTGGACATTCATAATTCATTGTAAGTCAATGTTAATTGGTAGCTCTAATTTCCTTTATTAATTCAGATTCAAAACCCTAAATCATAATGCATTTAACCTATTATTCTTTCATTTGCAGGATAAAGACATTGTTATGTGGTTTTTATGACTTGGCAGTCGTCACAAAATAATGAGCATGTCAGTAATCAATAAGAGCTTGAAACAAGTACATCTGAGATTCTCAGTTGAATAATAGAATGCGGGAAAGGTGATTTTCAAGACACGCTTTCTGTTAAAACTAGCAGTGGTGCCCAATGTTTCAGAAATTTTTGCAATGCAGATAATAAAATTGCAAAGAATTGGGCTAGAAATATCAAACTCATTTCAAATACTGGTTCATCCATAAGGCACACTCCCCATGTTGCATGTTCTGCATGAATTCTGGAAAAGCAACGCTTAACTTACCCTGATGAATACAACAATTATAACACAAAAGAAATCACTAATGTATCAGAACAGAAGAGTATGGCCTGTTAGCATCTAATTAGGCTTTTGCTGTAATTATCCTCCATTTGAGAAATTTTCTTGATGCAAAAATTATCAAACAAATCGTAAGTATTCACTTAGTTTGATTAGTCAGTAGCACTAAAGCACATTTAATCTGTACCCTTTTTATATACTTTGTTCTAATGAGCTTAACTATAGAGAAGCTGAATATTTTACCACTGTAAACCTTTTAAAATACCCACATCATAAAATATTTCTTATACAACCTTATCTCCTATCCCCACAAAACTCCCTCAGACAGATTCCCAACATTGTGCTGTTATCTGTGCTGAAGCTTTCAAAGAGGAGGGAAAGGGCTAAGGGAGCATTGTGTGACTGGCCTGAAAGCAGTAAGAGAACCCAGGAGGAAGGAAGCTGGAAAAAGGAAGGCGTGGGGGAAGGGGCAGAAATACTGAGAGATGGAGGAAGAAGAAAGGAGGACAGGGGAGGTGAGAGGAGGGGAAAGGAGGAGGCTGGGTGGGGATGGGAGGGAAGAAGACTGAAATGAGGGAAGGAGGAATCAGAAGAGGAAGAGTTAATGAGATGTCTGAAATAGAAGCAAGAACATGGAGATTGTACACATATCACTCACTAGTGATCCAAGCCTGACTTGAAAAATTACCTATCTATCTGGCAATGGGACTTTCTTGTTGTTATTGTTGTTGTTTGTTTTTTTCTTTGGGAAAATGTACATGAAGAGAAGACTCAATTCTGCCTATATTTCTCCCAAACAGAAAACTCTCCAAGTTCCCTAATATCTTTTTCCATTCCTTTCATAACCAAGGAAACTCTGAGCCACCTAATTGGGCAGTCTTCGTTCTCAGGATCACAAGTTCTTGCTGCCCCTGGAATGTATGGCCCTTAATCGACTGAGGGCTCACAGGAGGGCAGAACAAACTCCAGTTCAGTGCTGGAAAGTAGTTTAATTTAATGTGCATGCTCGATTTTGGATGGTTGGGACAGCCACTCCATCTGACATGCTGGCAGAATTGAGTTGTATCCAAGTCGGTTTCTTCCCTATTTGCATCAATGATGGGAAAAAAGCAATCTTTCCTATTAATAATTTTTCATAATTTATGATCAGCACAGTTTATTTGCTATTCTGATTACCTTTTGAAAACCATGCTTGGAAAGGTTGTACTAAATGAGTTCTTCCTCGTCTTTATGTATAATGGTCCTGAGATATTTCAAAGGCATGTTTACATTAGAATGTTGTTTGAATACATGAATGAAGTTTTGATCTGGACCTATAAAAGCCATTTCATAATAATTTAATTTTGATTATAGATCTGAAGTATAAAGAAAGTTTCAAAATAAGTAGTTCTAAAATCTTTTCTACCATCAAAAGTGATGTTTAGTAAAATAAATACTTTATGAATAATTAAGGAAACATGCTTAGATTCATTGAACTAAAATGTAAAAAAATGCTGCACACTATTGATTCAAGTTTTCAAGAGAGGGGGGAGCATTTGGGAATTGTTCTCTAATTTAATTAGAGTTTATATTCATCTGGCAAGCATTGATATGGCCGCACAGGTTATTAAAATAGTAAATGCTTCTGACCTACATGGTAAATAGCTGCTGCTCCGAGCCCCTGTCTCCCCAGCTATCCTGTCACTCTCCACAATCTTTGCACTACCTAGAAAATAAAGCATTAAGGTTGGGGCGGCACGCATCCTCCAGGATCTGTTCCAAGAACATCCCTTCTAATTTATTGGTGTCTGAGTCACATGGCATTCGATGTGTTAAATAGAACCTCTGTATGGATACGTGCTGTCTGTTTTCACCAACATGAGAGAATGTGTTTGCCGCAGGAGGGACAATACAGTCACCATAGGTTTTGTTTGTTTGTTTTAGCCTGTGAGCTTTCATACCCTTCTTTCCTTCCACAAGTTCCAGCTGAATTCACCCTGACTCTGGGTAGCGTTAGATTTTGTTCTACAGACACAAGTGCCTGTCTAGTGACTTAATTTCCCTTGCCACTGCGACTCCACTGTAGAACCCTGTTGCTCTAGTGATGTAGGCAAATCATGGCATGACTCCACTGTCATTGTGCCTTCTTCCCACTGTCTTTTTCCTTCTTTCCTTGTTTAAGGGGAGGAAGGGGGTGTACGTAGAGGGGTGAGCCAATCTTCCTCCAGCCAGCATAACAGTTCCTTTAATGTGTTCATAATCAGAGTGGTTTGGGACCCCAGCATTTTCTGTACAAATTTTTTGTGTTCCTGGAGCGAGCTTCTTTTGGAGCTGGAATGAAGGTGCCACAAGTAACAGAAATCAGCTATCCTCACTAATAATTACATTCATGGGTTTAAAACAGAACACCTTCACTCTCTTCTTTCCCAGCTCAGTTCCTGAGTCCTAGGGCCACATTAGGAGAAATTCCTGTGTTCTAGAGATGCCTCCCCACAGCGTTGCTTCAGTCCCAGCACGTCCAGACATCACAGCTCTTCCAGGAGGTAAATAAAGCCTTCTGGGTGCCATCTAGGTGTTAGATGACGTTCAGGAGTGGAAAAGCCATCTGGATCTCCAGCACATTACTCACCATGCAGTGTGCTAAAACAATGCACTTTCTTTCCCAATCTTTCTTACTACATTTAGCATATTCTTTTCAGTTGTTATCCTTAATTGTCCTATCCTAGTCAAAAACATATCCAAAATAATTGAAGAGTTTCTATTTTAAGAAAAAGTACTAAGTTCCTGAATAAAATAACATCTCTTCTTTCTGTATTTTCTGAGGAAAAAAAAATGTTTTGCTGACATAAATTCTCCTCTCTTCAAATTCATTATTTTGTTTTCTCCCTCTCATCTCTGAGTTAAAAAGCCTTCAGGTGAGAAGTGATGGAACATTGATGTGTTATATGAAACTTTCCCTTTTCCACTCAGCACTAATGAAAATATTTGCCTTCTGCTTAACTAACAGGTCTTTTCTTTAAAACTTGCTGAACTTGTTTTTTAACTTAGTAACTTCAGTGCAGCCCATAACAGGGGATGCTTTAGATTTACATCTCTTTCATTCCTTAAGAAAAAAGAAAGGAAAAAAATGTCCCCAAGCTTACAGGTTGAATAAGGAGAACGAAGAAAAGTCTCTTACTTCATAAAATAATCATTTTAAACTCTCATTGGCTTATCAAATTATTGATTTCCATTAAATACCAACAAAAAATCAGTTACTATTGCAGAATGATATACATAAATTGCCAATATAATTTAATTTTATTTCATAACAATGGGGAAAGCACAAAGAGAAATGATCATCCATCACTAACAGGCACAGAATGCTTTAGAATTGTAACAGTAATATCTGCTCAATGGGCTAATTCAAACTGAACACATGGCATATCCAAGTTTTTTATACCCTAAAATCATCTCAAGTCCACCCGGAAATGCCCTTCTGTAAATCTATCCATGTAATTTTTTTTAATTGGTAAGACTTAAAGGTATATACAGTCAGCATAAGACTATTTTAAACTGTTTCATCAAACTCACCAAAATTATTCCACTGAAGCTAAATAAATAGTCATCATATTACTACCCAGAGTCAGCAGCTGCTTCTATTTAAGGCTTTCATATATGTCTTTACTGTCCCCTCCCTACTCGGCCAAATTAACCCAGGAAAGAGTTAGTGGGATTAATTTCAAGAGCTCTTTCTCCTTGCAGGGCACTGGAGATGATGGAATGGGGAGCAGCTGCGTTTCCTGAGCCATTCTGTCCCTTCTGGTTATTTTTCTTCCTTTTCTTTCCCTCCTCAGTCTCTTTCCTCCCTCATACAATCTCAATTAGTTCTCAAGTTTAAATTACATTTATAACTTGACAACTCCTCTAAGTGTATCTCCAGCATTGACTCCCTCCACTGGGAACTCCAGATTCAATATTCAATCATGTACAGGATACCTCAAGCTTCTGTGTGCACAGTGTGACTGTCAGCAATGGAACACCACACCACTTTTCTGTAAGTAGTAAGTGGAATCATTACTCATTCATTACTCAATCAGAAACCTAGATTTTATCCTTCATTCGTCCTTTTCTGTTATGCCTAAACTGTTTTCACTCTATTGGAAAGTTCTATCAGTCAACTGCAAAATATCCCTCAAATCTATCTCATTCCCTGGCTCTGTTGTCACCAGCATAGCTAAGAAAATGGCAATCTCTCAACTGGACTACTTCTTTAGTTTCAGTCACATTGATATTTTTGGCCTTGATCCATTCTTCATAAAAATATAGTAGGAATTATTGTCATATTATTACAGATAAGGGAACTGAGTTTCCTGACGGTAAATAAATTTGCCCAAGGTTACATGGCAATAAAGATAGAGCTAGAATTTTAAACTGCATGAGCCAGCTCAGAGTTCAGCAATTTATCTCATTCTGTATAACTACAAAATGGATCTGACTAGTTCAAATTTTGGGTTTGTTTTACTAAACTATATTGTTGTTCTATATTTAAAGAAATAGTGACCACAGGAATACTTCGCACATCTCCAAAATTAAAATAGACTAGAGAACTCACATGTATACACATCAGTATGTGTGTGTATGTGTGTATGTAAATACCAATTATCAAAGATTAAGAGATTATTGGGGAGGGAATATGAGAGAGGTGAAATTATGTGCACTTTTATTTTCTTCTCTGTAATTTTCTGTTTCTGCATTTTTCCAAATTCTCTACTAGTAACATACACCAGTTATAATAAAAAACTCACAATAAAACTCTAAATAGGTCTGAAGAAAACTAAGGAATATACTTAAGTAAACTAAATTTAAACTGAAATCTTTGATCCTTTTAGATTAATTTTATGACCAAATTTTCATTACTTTCACAATGTTTAGTAACTCAATTTTTATTAACTTTGTAGATTGTGTTATAGGGATTAATCAAAAGGTTTTTTGCAACTGAGATTAGAAATTATAATTTTCCTTAGAAGATTTCCCTTCCTCTATATTTTCCTAACCAGATTTATCATCAAAAGTCTTTATTTTGGTTAATTCTTAAGCCACCCTAAATAATATTTATATTTAAACTGCATTTTCATATACACCTGAAATGAATCATAAGGAATAGCACAGCATTTACACATGAGCAACAAATGCCTCTAGAGACTTTTGATTTGTCGTACTTGTGAACAGTCAGCCCCTAGAGTTAGTGCCTCTATAGCCTTTCCTTGCTCCACCATACATCCAGCTTCTATTGACAACTCACTGGCATTTCAACACAGTAGGCCTAAAACTGGATTCTTTAGCAGCCAGGCTAAATTAGTGACCCTCATGTACACAGTATGTAACCTCTTTTAACATGTAAATAGTGTATCAGAATTACTTGTTGGTCTCTGGACTTCACTAGACTATAACCTCCTTAAAAGCAGTGTCTATCTCTTCAGTGTCTAAATTGTTTGATAAGCATTCTGTAAATATACCTTTCAAATTCAAAAAATTAACTTCTCTAAAATAATATAATAAAATAAATCACTGTAATCAAAATCTACATCATGGTAAGAAGTGTAACTCATTTTTGAAGGCAATTTAAAGTTAGTCATTCAATGTGTATTTTAATACCTAAAAGATTCAATCTCCACTAGGTCAAATGAGGAAGAATTCAATGGAATAGTTTATCAACTAGAAAATTTTTACTTTTGGTATACCAAGTGTATTTGGAGTGATAGTAAAATATTTGATTTCAATGTTCTTTACTTCATGGAATTGGTCAGCAGTTTTCTTCTGTTATTCATTAGACCCCATCTCTATCATTCTATTTCTTTAAAATAGAGTGTCTTTAGATGTATGAAGACTTCACTGAAACACAGTGAAATTCAGTAAGGCTATCAATGGAGATCTTTTTCCTTTTACATAAACTCCCTAAACAAACACCTTACTCTTTTTGCATCCAAATATTGTCAACATCTTTGACTCCCCTCTCTCTCTCTCCAATAAATTATAGATTATTGTATTTGATTCTCTTAATGTTGTTTAGTATTGGGGCTTGATATAAAATGCCACTTTGAGAATTTCATCAACCACACAGTATGTGGAATATATTTTTGATAGTTTCCACAAGAGTTTCAAAGTCTGGTATTTTGCATCAAATATTTATGGGGGAAAAAAACCCTGAAGCATTCACTGGCTATATGAACAAAGCTAATCCTAGAGTATGTGGCTAGTGAATGAAGTTACCTTAAGAAATTAATTAGACCAAAAGCTATATGGACAATTGTTGGGCTTAGGGATTGTCCTCATTCCATAGGGTATAGGATATGTGATCTCTGAGAGACTGAGGCCAGAGCTTCAACCCCATGAAGTCTGAGTCAGAGTTCTTGTAGGGTATAAGTTACACTCTGCAGATCATCGCCTAACATTGCACATGGGTCTTTGGAGCCTGTTGGCAACCAGCCATGATTCACTGCAGCAGCACATTGTCCAGGCAGCTGGCCTTTCACACACACATGCACACACACACACACACACACACTCAACCCACTGCAGAAATTAACTCCTTCTCACCTAACAACACATACACCTTTGTTTTCATACTGCCCATAAGAATCACATCTTCCTCTGTGAGGGCCAGTTTCGTACCCACTCTTTTCATATAATATCTCTAAGCTTTGCAACAACCCTATAACATAGGTATTATCATCCCCAATTTACAGATGAGAAGACTGAGAGGTTGAATATCTTGCCCAAAGTTTCAGAACTCTTATAAGGCTGAGCTGTAATTCAGACCAATTGCCATTGGTAACTCCTCTTGCCATTGATAACCAATGATTTATTTATGCATCACAGTGGGACCTGGGTAAAGGGCAGAAGATCTTGTGAAGTGAAAACTCATGGAAAGTCATTAGGAAGTTAGGTAAATTCAATCATTAAAGTTGAAAGCCCATCTTCGTTATTACCAAAGCTAACTTGCTTGAGAACGGTTAAGAACCCATGATTACTTAAAGCATGTGCTTTAATCTCAGTACATTGCTTTAAATATTCAGTACACTAAGGAAATAAGTTATTTTAATAAAGCACTAAAAAAATTGCTGAAGTTCCCAAAAAGTAAGGGAATTGCCAGTACTGTGGTCAGAATGCAGTATGTTAAAGATCAGTTGCCTATCCCACATGGCCATCCAAAGCCGGCATTCTCTAGTGAATTTACCACAGCCTAACTGAGACTCTGGTCTCAACTTTTTGATATCAGAAGTGACTCCTATTAAATGAGAATTTTGGTTCCTCCATACTGCTTCTTATGGGAGAAAAAAAATCATTAATAAGTTGCTACTTTTTAAAATATTCAAATACACCTGTAAGTGAACAAGCATTAGTTCTTTAAGTTGTCAGTTCATTTTATAAACCTTATTATGCCATGTATAAAGTTGCAAATCTTCAGAGACACTTTAAAGAAGGCCCTTCATTACTATATGGAACCAGTTATAAACCTTGTTAATTAAATTCCTTTTAACATTTTAAATTGCATTAATACATTTAATAGACTCAATTTCTTTCTACATACACATAAATTAGTTTAACAAACTTTCTCAAGTATTTAAGCAATACTTATAAAATTAATAAATGAAACTTTAAAAATGGTTTCAAGTTTTCTTAAATGTTCAAATATTATATACAAAATTAACTATGGTCAGTCTAGATGCACAATTTTCAATCAGATCAATTAGACACTTAAAATGGTGTACAAGTTAAAGTCTCTCATACATTACAGCTACTTGATAATTAGTGTAAAATATTAATATTACATTGTGGATCTCTTAAACATTTCTACAATTAAGTCTAAATCTTTCCAGATATGAAACATTATTTGCACAAAGGAAACATACCATCTCACAAAATTTTAGGAGTGATATTGGCATTTAACTTTTGCAGTGGCTTTCTCAGCTTTTCAATGATGTGAGGCTAGTCCTGTGGTAATATTGGATCCTGTCTGTGACAGGGATGGAGCGCACTAGCTATGCAGCTAAGTGCACTGGATGCTATTTCTTCACTGAATGAGACCATTGACATTGTCACTGGTATAGCTGCTCAATCCCAGTTACCCCACAGCCAAGCCCCTGACTATGGGGAAATAGGCCAAAAGGCAAGCATCTTGTGAGACGGCTAGCTTCCAAAGAGGAGGGGGAGAGAGGTGAGCAAAGAGTGACATCTTTCTCTTCCAATTTTCACTTACTAGATAAGACATTTCTTCTGTGGCAAGAGGGGCCAGGAAATTCTTCAACCTAAAGAATAGGGAGTAAGTGCCCCATGCCTAGGCAACACCCACCTGCTCAAGAAGGACTGACCTGATCTGCCATGGGGTCAGGAAAGGGTTGAGTACCAGGAACTGCTTCTGTCCCTGATTGGGTCAAGATGGGCACCGCCAGTACATGCCTCTGTGATTCTCATCTTTCCACTCTTTTACTGCGTATCAATCCCTTCTCTCATTTGCAGGGTTTTTTTCCGTAAGTTCTGTTAATATATCAAATGAGGTTAATGCTGTTTCGTGGGTCTGGAAACTATTCTCCCTTTCAAAACATTCTTTGCTACAATCCATTACCATATCTCAGTATTAATTCCCTCAATTCCAAGTTCATGAAAGATAATTCAGTCCCCCCCAGATCATAATAGAGGTACTGAACAGACTCCATGGAGCTAAACTGCACAATGAAATTGAGAGATTCTTTTCTGTTTACATTTTCATAGGAACCTTCATTTAATAGCACTAAATGCTTTATTTTTACATGTAAATCAGACTTTCTGCTCAGTTTCTCAAAACTAAAAAATAATTGTTTAAGAATAAATCCATAGGTGCTAAATCTGTTCTTTAGGCAAGGGAAGATCAATATTAAAGTAAGAAATGTGGTCACTTCTGGAAGCAAATGAGGGGAGATGCAGCTGGAATTATACACAAGGGACTTTCTAAGTACTGTTAAGTGTTTTATTCCTTACGCTGAGTAGTGGGGACATAGGTGTTCATTATTATGTATACATTAGTTGTATGTTTTAATATTTTTCTATATGAATATGTTTCAAAAATAATTTATCCATGATAAAAATGGCAAGTGTAATGATTCCATTTATGTAAAGTTTTATGCATGTGCATGTATGTATATGTGTGAAAATATACATGTGTCAAATGACAACCATTATAGTGTTAATGGAAGATTTCTCAAGATAGTGAGATTTCAGATGGTTTTTGGTTTGTATTGGTTTTGTTCTTCTGTATTAATGTTCTTATGTTATAAATTTAATTAGAAAAAACAATAAAACTATTTTCATTGTGAACCAAAAAGAAACATAACTGCTGCACACAAAGTTATTAAATGAAATTGTATATGTAGCTTTGTTTTCCAAATTTGTTATTAAATTGCATTGCTATACATTTATTTTTCTCTAATTAAAGAAAAGACAATATCTGGTGTATTGTATATTGCAAATGGGGTCAAACTTCACTCTTGGTACCAAAAACAATGTATTATTTTTCTGTTGTTTCTGTAACAAATTACCACAAACTAAGAGACTTAAAAACAGCAGAAATTTCTTGTTTTAATTCTGAAGCTCAGAAGTCCAACATGGCTCTTACCAGGTTCAATCAAGATTTTTTCAGGGCTGTGTGCCTTTCTGGAGGCCCTAGAGATGATCCATTTCTTTGTCTTTTTCAGCTTCTAGAGACCATCCATATTTGTTGGTTTATGGCCTCCTTCATCTCTATAACCATTCTTCTCTCCGATTCTCTCCTCTGTTTGAAAGATTCTGTAAGGATTCGTTTAAGTTGGGCCCACCTGGATAATGCAGGATGATCTTCCCATCTCAAAGTCCTTAAGATTAATCATATCCTCAAAGTCTCTTTATTTATGCAAGGTAACATTCCCATGTTCCAGAAATTAAAACAGAGACATCTTTGAGTGGCCATCATTCTGCCTACTATGTTTGTCTTATAGATATGAAAGTACAGTTCTGTGTTTATCCATATGTAATTTTCTTCTATTTTTTAAAAAACTAGAAATTTATTTTAATCTCCAAGAAAAACATGATCAAATCGGAACATAATTTTAATTTACTCAAAATAATTTCTAAAAAAATGGAAAATATTGTTTACGATAATGACCCAATGGAAAAATAGGTCCTTTTGTTTTAATTGTCAAAGAAACATGGAGTCATGTAAATTACTGAAAGCCCAAACTTTATAGATAACTTAGGGTTTTAAAAAATAAGGTTTCTTTAAAAAGACCGTAACATCGACAGCTACAAAGCAAGAGTAGGAATCATTGTATGTATTATGTATATCCTTCGACCAGGGTCAGCTTTCCAAACAGGTGACTTTCCAAACAAGTGACAAGACTATCTGTGGGAGTTGCTGTATGCTGTTCAGTCCTCTTTTTACTAAACTTACTCTATTACCTGGGGTGCAAGTTCTTCCAATAGGGATTCATTCGTTTGGGTTCAAATCCTAGATTAAAATGCCAGCTCTCAGAATGTAAGCTAAATACTAGCAAAGACCTTGGCCTGGATTTGTTAAAAACTAGGATAAAACTTGACATTTGAGGAGGGAAGTGCATCAGAAGAAATCTACCAGAAGCTGGGAATGGGTCACTGAAATGGAAAATACAATAATGTAACTTTATCCTATTTTCTGTTTTTTAAATGTACCAGCCTCTACCAAGAATAAGACAAGTCATGTCAACCAGTTGGGGGAAGATAAAATATAAGGATATGGAGGCATTTTTTAATTAAATTTTAAAACTGTAATGTCCTGGCCAGAGAGAAGAGTGACAGGGATTCTTGATGAAATAATATCAAAGCTAGATGTAATTCCCAAGAAATGGAAACAGATATATGCAACCTATCATAGATCATTGATCATATTTATGCCTAACATTTTATAACATTTTCTCTGCAGTGCTCATTGCTTATTCAGATTAATAAAAAATAACCTGAAATTAATGGCAAAAGCCCCATGAAAATACTGCAAAGCAAGGACATTATTTATAAGATTACTTCTGCTTCTGCTCAAAAGAGTTGAAAGCTTTATATCACTCGGTGGCATATCTCATTTTAAGCAGGCTCATCCGCTTTCATGTCTGTGCTATGTATAGCATGCTGAACTATCTTCTTAAGATCAAAGGGAAACTCACTGTACTTTATTTACAAAGGCAAATGTAATGGGTAACCAAGGTTCTTATTTTACTAAACTGACTTCTGTCTTTGAACTACTGTCTTCACTGATCCATAGACCATGCTCAAACGTGGAGAAGGCTTCCTTGAATCTGGAAAATCTTCTTAGCCTAATTGGTGCACTTTCTTTGAACTGCATGCCATGGATTTTACTGTCCTGTAAGTGTACAACAGAGATTTCTTCAGGATACATGAGTACTAAAGTCTGTTAGAAAACAAAAGCAAAACAAGTAAAAAATGTACAACACTGCAAAATTGAAAATAGTTTATCTTAATATCAATGGATAAGAACTCTTTCCAAAGTACATGATTATGATAGCAATAATTTTTACAATAACTGACGTACTTACCTGTGTTTAACTGGCTGTGGAATAAATTATAATGCTCATATCTATATGGATTTAAGTGGAAAATATGTGCTTTACATTAATATAAATGAGCAAATGACTATATGTGAAGCAATGTGATGCAACAGAAAGAATATAGGTTTATGAGTTTTGCATTAACACACACCACTGTAAGAACAGGGTGATGTTGTCAAATTGTTAACATTTCTGAATCTCAAATTCTTAATTTCAAAACAGGAAGTCCCCTTTTGCGATATACATCAGTGTTGCTCACCAGTATTTCTGCCTCTTGTGCTTTATGAGGGAATGGGATTCTCTTCCCCATTATGGTTAGGAATGTTGCTGTAACTTACTTTGGCTGGTAAGATATAATCTGTCATTTCTGGGAAGAAGTGTTAATTGGCATTACAAAACTTTCCAGAAGTATCTTTATTTTCTGGGACAATTTTGGAAGCGTGTGTTGGTATGAGATGGGGTTGCAAGTCTGAGCTACCACATGAAGAAGTGCTGCTTTTGAGAATTACCTGGATCTCAAATCTTACTGTTTTAAGCCACTGAGAATTGTTACTGCAGGATAACCTACCCTATTCTTACTGAACATTAATGCGATTAATGAAAGGATTGAGTGAAATAATATAAACAAGCACCTAGCTGAGTGCCTAGCACATATTACTTGATTCATAAATGCTGGTTAATAAAGTTTTCCCTTCACTCTTTCTAACCTTTCCTATGAACTTTTTCATCTCTCCTGCCTCTTTCTCTGGCTCACAGAAACCAGCTATTACAGACAGAAGCAAAAAAATACTTCCTAACCATTTCCACATCTCATACTCCTCATAGTTGCAATCTCAAGAAAGAAAATTTTAAAGATGGGTTAAATCACCTGGAATTGCTGTTTTTGTCTTCTGGAAGAATCACAAGTAGTCTTCTCTGGATTATCCTCCTTTGATGCTGTCATCTTTGACTACTTCCCAAAAACCATTGCAGTTCTGAAGGGTATTTTCCATTATGTTTCACATTAGGGTCATGATTTCCCTTGGTCTAATTGGTCTGCAAATTAGCTCTAGTTCTGTTTAACGATCTTGGTCTTTAATTCTTTTTTTTTTTCTTTTTTAATTTACTGCAGGACCTAGAAAACAGAAGTATACAGACATGGAAAAAAACAATCATTCTAGCTCAGTGAATGTGAGAAATGGCCCTGAACGTATATTATTAATAGCTAACATATACAGACCATTGACTATGTGCCAGGCACTTTGCAAGCAACCCTTTATGTAATCTTCATGATCCTATGAATTAGGCACTGCAATCAAGAATGACGAAGCTGAGTTTAGAGAAACTAACACACTGTAATATCCCTTGCTAGTAATGAGTGGAGCAGGAACAGATGTCCAAGCAGTTTGACTACAAAGTCCATACTCCTAACCAGTTCCCAAGACCTTTACTATATGATTAGGATCTCCCATCAAACCATTCTTTAAGTTACCAAGTTATATGGTTATAGAAAACTATAAGCAGATCATTCTAAGTTGGTTTTTTATACACCAAGCACCATCATTTCATCCCCACAGGAGAACTTGACCATATACCACATTCCTCCATAATAAACGCGTTTTCTGCACATACATTATACTGGAATATCACATACAGAGGAGATCTGTATCTGTAAATTTCCTGGAAATTAGGTCATTTGGAAATCAGAGGGAGGAAGAAGAGAGGAATGATTTTATTTTCTCTTTGTCCTCCAGGACTCAAGTAACGATCTTTTTAAATTATCATTATTATACTTTTGTGTTATTCACAGAAAAAATTTACAAGGAGATATTTTTAATCCATATGTATTGAATTATTGAATATAGTTGTACAGAAGATGCTATGCCAGGAATATTTATGAAACACAGAGATCTGATCCTTGCCTCCCCAAACTCAGTTTTGGAAGGGGGAGTGATTGAAATGGGTACTAGATTTTGGTTGTTTTGTAACTGTGATCACCTGGTGTGATGGGGAAGAGAATAATGCAGCTTTAGTTTTCTTTGTAGAATACCTTAATTTCATTCCACATTTAAGTTAATTAAAACTGTTCTGGAAAATTATCTCCAGTGCCTTCTGCTCTCATTTCTTTCTGAAGAGAAAAGGAAAAAAAGACAATTATTTTACTTATTAATTTCCTCAAACAATTTTGTAGTATAGGGAGGCTGCTTAGAATACTTCAGAATTTCTGAGGTAGAAAGGGGATATTATATATAAGGAACTGAGAGAGCAGAGGAGTAAGATTAAAGAGCAATTGAAAGTTATAAATGTGGTCTTACACAATATTGCTTTAAAATGGCAACTGGCTTCATAATTTTCTCACACCATCTTATTTCTACCTCAATTTATACATATATGTTTCTGCATTGTGTGGATGTATTGAAATAACAGGCAAATTTTTTATAGTTTTGGCCATTAAAACATTTCAATAAATATTATGTGCAAATATTTACAGGTTCCCTTTACTCATATCCATGTAATAAATCCTTGAGAGGATTTCAGCTTAGTAACCATTTTGTGTAATAAGTATTCCAAATATTAATCTTATCTCTGTGGAATCCATGGCTCTGTAAGTAATTCACCTATAGTTAATTTGCCTGTAGTATTTCCCTTAATGATCAGTTTGTCTAAAACAAAATCAGATTGAGTCATATGCTAATCCATGTAAGCTCATTTGTTTCCCCTTCTTTAAATATTTGTTCAATATTAATTTTGTGGGAGAATATAGTTTTCAACTAATGATAATTAAATACCAACTTTAGGTTCAAAAGGAAGATTTATTATAGACCCTAAATATCACAAAGCATCTTAACTACTTTCATTTCTAAACTGTTTTCCCTTAATACTTTTAATTGTATTTTTCTTTCACTGTGAAAGTATTACTCCAAAATAGTCAACTTGTCAGGAGGCATTTTAAAGGTTATTAACTTTGATAATATAAATTATTTATTCCTGTACATATTATGTGTCTGAAGAATTAGGGCACAGAGAACTAAAAATAGAAGAAGACAGAAAATGATTTGGCAAGTCAAAAGATACGACTTGTTATTGCAGGGAATGAAGTAAAGTGAAGCACAATAGGGCGCACTGATGTTACTTGCATATACATAAAAATGTATCATTTATTAAAAAATCATTTATTGAAGTTATTATGCACAAAACACTATGCTAGATGATGTGGAGTACTACATAGCTTGAAAGACATAGCCCCAGTGCTGTATCTGTTTTACATGCATATAGGTAAACCTCTCTCGCATGGCTTCGCATAGCACTGATTTATTTTAGTCTTGGTCGCTACTTTAGAAAAAGAATACACTCTCCTTCTTTATTTTAGGCATCTCTGATCACTTTGCCATTAAATTCTTTTTCACTTAACTAGAACTCTTCTGATTCCTATCATACTGCTTGATTGTTATTTTAAAGATAAACATGGAATTATTTTAATAGTTTATATCCTTGTTATGGAACCTGAAGACAACTGAGTCCCAAATGGATGTAGGATCGTGTTCTAGGTCTAAACCACAGTGGTAAAGAATTCCTAGATGACAAAAATATCAGTCAAGAAATATATATCTAAACCTTGGTCATAGGTAATATATTGCTCTGTCAAGGAAATATCTCCAAAAGAATTATATTGTAATGCTTTGATAAGAGTGAGTTGTTATACTGTTCCCATTTCTATGAATTCATCCTCATTCTAAATGGAGACCTAAGAGTTTAATAAGAATAAACCAAATGCTTATAGCAGTTTAATATAACTGTCAAAATTGAAAACTAGCTACATGACCTTCAGCTGGTGAATGGATTAACAAACTAGTACATCCTTCAGTGTACTTGTACTCAGCTATTCAAATATACTTCTGATACACATAAAAACACTGATGAATCTCAAATGCATTATGTTAAGTAAAGAGAATCTGACTCAAGAAGTTACATAGTGTATGGTTCTATTTACATGACATTCTGCAAATGGCAAAACAATAGGGACAGAAAACAAATCAGTCAGGATTTTCCATGCCAGGAACTGAGTATGGGGAGAAAGAATAATGACAAAAGGGATACATGTGAATTTGGGGGAATGATGGAATAGTACTATATCTTGATTGTGGTACATTTTTCTAAATGCAAAAATGATGATTTGCATTGTATGTAAATTGCACCTCAAAAGAAAACAGTAACAAATTGGAACATATTCTCTAGTAACTACAAAACATACTATGGTTAAGTGGAATATATTAACTCTACCAAAACCTGATGCAATAATTTTTATGGATTTCCCTAAGGTGAAAGATGTAACTATAGTCTGGGATAGAACAGTTTTTGTGACATTTAATTCACAAATGTCTACATAAACATGATATAAAGCCCATATGTCTGCCCCTTTGAAATGTATGTTTTGTATGTCATAAGCAGAAAGTTGATGGCTTGGCAGCTGTCAGTATTTGTTCAGTTTTCGTGATTTGATGCACATTGGAAATAAAGCCATCTTTTGCCAGTAGTAGCTCAAAGGTTACAATTTTGTTAAATAATTAGTTTACATAATATTTTTCAAACTGGAAAGACCAAGCAAAGTTGTGTCATGGTTTTTAAAATAAGGGAATTAATTAAAAAATAAAAATTAACTAAGCATACATAACTTTTTTTTATTAAGGTATCATTGATATCCAATCTTATGCTCAGGTTTCATATGAGTAACATTGTGGTTACTACATTCCCCCCTATTATCAAGTCCCCACCACATACCCCTTAACAGTCACTGTCCATCATCATAGTAAGATGCTATAGTCACAACTTGTCTTCTCTGTGCTATACGGCCATCCCTGAGCCCCCCCCATATTATGTGTACTAATCATAATACCCCTTAATACCCTTATCCCTCCCTTTCCACCCACCCTCCTCAACCCCTTTCCTTTTGGTAACTGTTAGTCCATTCTTGGGTTCTGTGAATCTGCTTCTGTTTTTTTCCTTAAGTTCTGCTTTGTTGTTATAATCCACAGATGAGTGAAATCATTTGACACTTGTTTTTCTCCACCTGGCTTATTTCACTGAGCATAATACCCTCTAGCTCCATCCATGCTGTTGCAAATGGTACGATTTGTTTTCTTCTATGGCTGAATAATATTCCATTGTGTATATGTACCACGTCTCCTTTATCCGTTCATCTACTGATGGACACTTAGGTTGCTTCCATGTCTTGGCTATTGTACATGGTGCTGCGATAAACATAGGGGTGCATATGTCTTTTAGAATCTGTGATCTTGTTTTCTTTGGGTAAATATCTAAGAGTGGAATTCCTGGGTCAAATGGTATTTCTATTTTTAGCTTTTTGAGGGACCTCCAAATTGCTTTCCAAAATAGTTGAACTACTTTACATTCCCACCAACAATAGTAGGGTTCCCCTCTTTCTGCATCCTCACCAGCATTCGTTGTTGCTTGTCTTTTGGATATTGGCCATCCTAACTGGTGTGAGATGATATCTCATTGTGGTTTTAATTTGCATTTACCTGATGATTAGCGATGTGGAGCATCTTTTCATGTGCCTGTTGGCCACCTGAATTTCTTCTTTGGGGAAGTGTCTGTTCAGATCCTCTGCCCATTTTTTAATTAGGTTGTTTGCTTTTTGTTTGTTGAGGTGTGTGAGCTCTTTATATATTTTGGATGTTAACGTCTTATCGGATATGTCATTTATGAATGAATATATTCTCCCATACTGTAGGATGTCTTTTTGTTCTACTGATGGTGTTCTTTGCTGTACAGAAGCTTTTTAGTTTGATGTAGTCTCACTTTTTCTTTGCTTTTGTTTCCCTTGCCAAAGGAGATATATGTTCATGAAAAAGTTGCTCATGTTTATATTCAAGAGAGTTTTGCCTACATTTTCTTCTAAGAGTTTTATGGTTTCATAACTTACATTCAGGTCTTTGATCCATTTCGAGTTTATTTTTGTGTATGGAGTTAGACAGTAATCCAGTTTGGTTCTCTTACATATAGTTGTCCAGTTTTGCCAACACCAGTAATTGAAGAGGCTGTCTTTTCTACATTGTATGTCCATGCTCCTTTATCATTGGGCATTATGTGTGGGTTAATATCTGGACTTTCTATTCAATTCCATTGATCTATGGCTCTGTTCTTGTGCCAGTACCAAATTTTCCTGATTACTGTGGCTTTGTAGTAGAGCTTGAAGTGGGGAGCATAACACCCCCTACCCACTTTATTCCTCCTTCCAAGGATTGTTTTGGCTATTCAGGGTCTTTTGTGGTTCCATATGAATTTTAGAACTATTTTTTCTAGTTCATTGAAGAATGCTGTCAGTATTTTGATAGGGATTGTATTGAATCTGTAGATTGCTTTAGGCAGGATGGCTTTTTGACAATATTAATTCTCCCTACCCATGAGCATGGGATGTATTTCCATTTATTGGTGTCTTCTTTGATTTCTCTTAAGAGTGTCTTGTAGTTTTCAGGGAGTAGGTCTTTCACTTCCTTGGTTAAGTTTATTCTTAGGTATTTTATTCTTTTTGATGCAATTGTGAATGGAATTATTTTCCTGATTTCTCTTTCTGCTAGTACATCGTTAGTGTATAGGAATGCAACAGATTTCTGTGTATTAATTTTGTATACTGCAACTTTGCTGAATTCAGATATTAGATCTAGTACTTTTGGAGGTGGATTCTTTAGGGTTTTTTATGTACAATATCGTGTCATCTGCAAACAGGGACAGTTTAACTTGTTCCTTGCTGATCTGGATGCCTTTTATTTCTTTGTGTTGTCTGATTGCCGTGGCTAGAACCTCCAGAACTATGTTGAATAAAAGTGGGGAGAGTGGGTGTCCTTGTGTTGTTCCTGATCTTAGTGGAAAAGCTTTCAGTTTGTCATATATGGCTTTATTATGTTGAGGTACTTGCCCTCTATACCCATTTTATTGAGAGTTTTTATCATAAATAGATGTTGAATATTGTCGAATGCTTTTTCAGCCTCTATGGAGATGATCAGGTGATTTTTGTCCTGCTTTTTGTTGATGTAGTGGATGAGGTTGATGGATTTTTTTAATACTGTACCAGCTTTTCATCCCTGGAATAAATCCTACTTGATCATCATGTATGATCTTTTTGATGTATTTTTGAATTTGGTTTGCTAATATTTTGTTGAGGATTTTTACATCTATGTTCAGCAGGGATATTGGTCTGTAGTTTTCTTTTTTTGTGGTGTCTTTGTCTGGTTTTGGTATTAGAGTGATGCTGGCTTCATAGAATAAGTTTGGAAGTACTCCCTGTCTATTTACTTTTTGAAAAACTTTAAGGAGAATGGGTATTATTTCTTCTCTAAATGTCTGATAAAATTCAGCAGTGAAGCCATGTGGTCTGGAAATTTTGTTCATGGGTAGTTTTTTATTTACCAATTCAATTTCAGTATTGGGTTTTGGTCTGTTCATATTTTCTGTTTCTTCCTGGGTCAGCCTTAGAAGGTTGTATTTTTCTAGAAAGTTGTCAATTTCTTCTAGATTATCCAATTTGTTAGCATATAATTTTTCATAGTATTCTCTAATAATTCTTTGTATTTCTGTGGTGTCCGTAATGATTTTTCCTTTCTCATTTCTGATTCTGTTTATGTGTGTAGACTGTCTTTTTTTCTTGATAAGTCTGGCAAGGGGTTTATCTATTTTGTTTATTTTTTCAAAAATCCAGCTCTTGGTTTTATTAATTTTTCTACTGTTTTATTCTCCTCAATTTTATTTATTTATTCTCTGATTTTATTATGTCCCTCCTTCTACTGACTTTGGGCCTCATTTGTTCTTCTTTTTTCAGTTTCTTTATTTGTGAATTTAGACTATTCATTTGGGATTGTTCTCCCTTCTTTAAATAGGGGCCTGAATTGCTATATACTTTCCTCTTAGAACTGCTTTCGCTGCATCCCACAGAAGCTGTGGCATTGAGATGTTTTTTTCATTTTTCTCCATATATTGCTTGATCTCTGTTTTAATTTTTTTGTTGATCCATTGATTATTTAGGAGCATGTTGTTAAGTCTCTATGTGTTTGTGGGCCTTTTTGTTTTCTTTGCACAACTTATTTCTAGTTTCATACCTTTGTGATCTGAGGAGTTGGTTGAAACAATTTCAATCTTTTCAAATTTACTGAGGCTCTTTTGTGGCCTAGTATGTGGTCTGTTCTTGGAAATGTTCCATGTGCACTTGAGAAGGATGTGTATCCTGCTACTTTTGGGTGTAGTGTTCTGTAGATATCTGTTAGGTCCCTCTCTTCTAATTTGTTGTTCAGTGCCTCTGTCTCCTTACATAGCTTCTGTCTGGTTGATCTGTCCTTTGGAGTGAGTGGTATGTTGAAGTCTCCTAAAATGAATGTGTTGCATTCTATTTCCCCCTTTCTGTTAGTATTTGTTATGCATATTTGTTGGGTGCATATTTATAATGGTTATATCCTCTTGCTGGACTGACCCCTTTATCATTATATAATGTCTTTCTTTGTCACTTCTTACTTTCTTTGTTTTGAAGTCTATTTTATCTGATACAAGTATTGCAACTCCCTGGTCTTTTCTTCCTATTGTTTACTTGAAATATATTTTTCCATCCCTTCACTTTTAGTCTGTGTATGTCTTTGGGTTTGAGGTGAGTCTCTTGTAGGTAGCATATAGATGGGTCTTGGTTTTTTATCCATTCTGTAACCCTATGTCTTTTATTTGATGTGTTCAGACCATTTACATTTAGGGTGATTATCAATAGATATGTACTTACTGAGTTGCAGGCTTTGGATTCATGGTTACTAAAGGTTCAAGGGCAACTTCTTTACTATCTAACAGTCTAACTTAACTCGCTTATTATGCTATTACAGATACAATCTGAAGATCCTTTTTTTTCCTCCCTTCTTTTTCTTCCTCTTCCACTCTTTATATGTTAGGTGACATATTCTGTACTCTTTGTGTCTCCCTTGACTGACTTTGTGGTTAGCTGATTTAATCTTGCATTTGGTTAGTAATTAATTGTCTACTTCCTTTACTGTGGTTTTATTTTCTCCAGTGACAGCTATTTAGCCTTAGGAGCAGTTCCATCTAGAGCAGCACCTTTAAAACGCACTGTAGAGATGGTTTGTGGGAGATAAATTCCCTCAAGTTTTGTTTATCTGGAAATTGTTTAATCCCTCCTTCAAATTTAAATGATAATCTTGCTGGGGAGAGTATTCTTGGTTTGAGGCCCTTCTGTTTCATTGTATTGAATATATCATGCCACTCCACTCTGGCCTGTAAGGTTTCTGCTGAGATGATAGCCTGATGGGTTTTCTTTCATAGATGATCTTTTTTCTCTCTCTGGCTGCTTTTAATACTCTATGCTTGTCCTTGATCTTTGCCATTTTAATTATTATATATCTTGGTGTTTGTTTTCCTTGGGTCCCTTGTATTGGGAGATCTGTGTACTTCCATGGCCTAAGAGACTATTTCTTTCCTCAGATTGCAGAAGTTTTCAGCAATTATTTCTTCAAAGACACTTTCTATCCCTTTTTCTCTGTCTTCTTCTGGTACCCCTATAATGCAAATATTGTTCCATTTGGATTAGTCACACATTCTCTTAATATTCTTTCATTCCTAGAGATCCTTTTTTCTCTCTATGCCTCAGCTTCTTGGTATTCCTGTTCTCTAATTTCTATTCCATTTACCTTCTCCTCTACCTGATCTAATCTGCGTTTAAATCCCTCCATTATATGTTTCATTTCAGCTAGTGTATTTTTCAAGGTGTCTATCTCCCTCCTTAATTCATCCCTTAGCTCTTGAATATTTTTCTATAGTTCCATTAGCATGCTTCTGACTTTTATTTTGAATTCTTTTTCAGGAAGATTGGTGATTTCCGTTTTGCTGAGCCCTCTTTAAAGTGTTTGAAGGATTTTGGATTGAACAAGGTTCTACCTTTTCATAATCCTATTGGGTAATGAGAAATATTAGGTTTGTGTAGGCCATGCCATCTAGTGCCCAGAAGCTCTGCTCTTTGGAGGTTTCCAGCACCTGGAGCAATGGTCACAGGTGAGCAGTGCCAGTGCCTACCCTAAAGAGTGAGCTCTTTTCTGCTTCCCAGCTGCAGAGTCAGCCTCTGCTGTCAGGGCCAGTGGGCTGTGTGCAGCGAGCAGCCTCTGAATTAAGGCCCTAAGCTTCTGTAGGTGGGCTTCCCTCCAGCTGGCCTGGAACAATGGCGGGAGTCACAGGTAAGTGGTGCTGGTGCCTGCTGGGAGGACAGAACCCTTTCCTGCTTCCCGCCATGGTGTCTGCCTCTGCTGTCAGGGCGTTACCCCTGCATGCAAGGAGCAGCCTCTGTGTTAAGCCACTGTAGTTGCTATAGGTGGGGCTGCCCTCCTGCTGGCCTGGCATGATGGTGGAGGCTGCAGGTTTGCACGCAGGTGCTGGAGGGGATGAAGGAATGGCAGGCTACTTATCACAGTGGGGGGCCTCAGGGCTGCTTTTCCAGCTGGGGTTACAGAGCACCTGAAGCTCCTGAAAGTTCCCAACCTGCTGGCTCAGTGTTCCAGGACGGTTTTGTCCACCTGTTCCTTCTCCTGAGCAGCAAGCTCTGTGTAATCCTTGCTCTTTAGCAGCCCTCTCACTGTTGGGGAGTCTTTCAAAGTGCCCACCTTTCTTTCGTCCCAGAGCAGCCAGTTGTGGGAACCTTTTCTCCACAAGCGGCTAGAATCTATCTCTGACTTTGCTTTTCAACCCCTCTGATCTCCAGAGCACCATGAAATGTGGGTTTGTGCTCCCAGATCAGATTTCTAGGGCGGCTGGGTATTTACAGTCCAGGGCTTCTATTCCCTCCACCCTCTGTTTCTCTTCCTCCCGCTGGTGAGCTGGGGTTGGGGGAGTGCTTGGGTCCCACCGGGTTCCAGCTTTGTTACTTTACTCTTTTCCATGATGTAGATTTTCCATTCTCTTTTCCCAGATGTAGACTGGCTCATGCAATCTTATTTCTGGTCACTCTTTTAGGAATAGTCATATTTTTTGTATTTTTGTAATATATGTGGTTTTGGGAGGATATTTCTGCCTCACTTCTCAATCCACCACCTTTCCCCCTCACCCATACATGACAATTTTAATGACATAAAAACTGAATCTTTCAGAAGAAAGTGATATAAAAAATACAAATAATTGTTATAAGATACACAATACATATAAGAAGGCACATGTCTTATACATCTGTTAGGAAAATGGAAAAATTACTTTAGATAGAAGAGATAATATAGAATGAGGCCATCAAGAAAAGACATTCATTAGATTTCTGAAATGTCTGACCCTTTTCTCTCCTTAAACTGATTATGTGATCCATTGCTAGCTAGGGCCTCAATCCATACAAATATGGAGCAAATAATATTATATACCATCAGGCAAAAAATTTTTTTCAAGCAAAGCACTCTGAAAAACACTTTAATGTTGTCTCAAAGTGATTATTAAAATTAATACTTAAGCATACATTAAATGTTTTCTGAGAAATGTATCAATGAATTAATGTGGTTATCTAAGATACAATATTGCTAGCATGTAGATTTATTCATTATTTATTTCTAGTTGTGGCTTTCAAAATTTTATAATATATTTCAGATGAATATAGATCAAATTAAATTATCATGATCTGTTTCTCCATTAGCAAACTGACTCCAAGGAAACTTCACCAAAATATAGGATATGTGATAAAATGGGCTTCTTATATAAAGTGAGGTAATTCGTAAGATTTTCATTTTCTCCAAATAAAAATTTGTAAATAATGTTAATTCTCATGTTAGGACTTTATAAGCCTACATTTAGTTATCCTTGTTTAGTAACAACCCTTTAATTGAGAAAAGAGAACACAGAATGAAAAATACTATAGAATGATTCTTGAGACAGCAGGGAAAGTGCTGATACAGATACCCTATTCGTGTAAGTGGTTTAAATTTAACATAGTGAAAATGGATTTAAGTCAATGACTCATCAATGCCATGTTAATCACATAGAAGAGGATTAGTCTCTTACTCAGTGGTGACTGAAATTCAGACCTGAGTAACTCACAGTTTATGTAAGTAGGTGGGATCTGTGGAATGTCTCAGCCTCCCAGTGCTTGCAATCCTGATAGAGCAGGGAAAGTCCAAACAATACAGGAGGTGAAGCAGAGATGCCCATCCATCATTTAGGTTTGGCTCTCATACTCAAATCCCATTCAACTTAAGTAGCATGTCATGGCCTCAGATCCTTGCAAGAGATGGAAAATACTGATTGGGCCAGCAAAAATCAATTGTAGAAAACACTGTGGGGTTCTGAGTGTCATGGCTGCCTACTGGAAGTCATAATTAAATGTCATGGTGGCATTTACTTTTGTTCCCAGAAATATCATATACACACACAGAAAATTGGAAATGGGGGAAAATAAGAAGGCTGATGGAAAGGTGAGCTGCTTTGGTAAGCAAGGCTAGACAGACACACTGACGTTAGAGTAATGACCAAAGAATGAGAGATTATGCTTCTAATTCAGCTGGGCAAAGTCATCCCCAACCCAACGAGTGTGCTGTTGGGAGGACCCAAAGTTGCTGGGACTTCAATGATGTGCTCTGAGGAGGGAAGAAGAGGATCTCACCTGTGACTCTGCATGTCTCCCTCATCAAAGGTTCCAAAGTTCTGGAGGTTCTGGAGTGGGACCTTAAATACAACTCTTTCTGCCCAAGGCTGGGAGAACTAGAACTCCATCTGAGGTTATTTCACTCATTCTTCATTCTTAAGGTAGGAAATCATTTTCCTAAAAGTGATTTTTAAGTACTATTAAGGCTTAGACAAAAGATTGTGTTTTTGAGGGTGTGTAATGAATAGAATTGAACTGAATGTGTGGAGCATACCTCAAGGAAACTTTCTGATGGGGCTGCTATGGGATTTGCCAGGATAAACTAGGAATCTGAGTGTAAAAAAAAGGCTCTTTTTGAGGAGAGTAAAGAACTCACCTTGGTTAACTAGTCTGCACTTGTGGAAAGGCAAAAATTTGGGGAAATAGGTATCCTTAGTATTTTTCATTGTGCAGACTGATTGGTCCCACCACCTTCAGGAAGATTACGTTGCACAGGAAAACTGAAGGGAGCAGAAGCTTCCAATAGTACATCACTCTGGGCTGGACATGATCAGGTGCTCCTCCAAATAGGTGCTTCTCCAGCAGGGCTCAGCCAATTTTAACTCAATGCTGTGGTTGCCCTGGAGCATTTTATAGCATGGACAGTCTTTATATATATCTGAGATAGAAGTAGTTATAAATGTAGCCATTGGACGCTAGCCTCTTTAGTTGTAGCTGGGTTTCTTATCAAACATTTTCAGCTCAGACTGAGGCAATTTTCAAGATACATTTTGCCATGACATGTATGCCTTTACTAATCATATTTTAAACCACGGGATCCTTTTCATAATAGCCAAACGGTGAGCTTAAAGAAGAACTGCCATCAACTCGTTGGCTTTGGCCAAGAGAAGTGCATTTTTAATCTTTCTTATTGTCATGTTTTCAGCTGTGCCAAGGAAGAAAGAAAGTGTGTGTGTATGTGTATATGTGTATATGTGTGTCCAGAAAGACATAAAAACAGAGACAGACACAGAGTGAGGGAAAGGAGGAGGAAAAGACTGGGGCCGGTAAGGATATACATGTCTGGCTATTTGTATGTTGATATGTCTGTGCATCTGAAATCTATGTATAGAAGGGGAGACAAAACCATACAGTTGAGGTGAATAATACAATTTGTGAAAAATAAAAATTTGAAACTATAATAGTATCTTCCCAACCAAAGAGGTCGTATCTTTGAAAATTCTTGTGTAGGTGAATTTATATTTAAGGAAAATAGAATAGAGTTAACTGAAGTCAAAAATTAACCAGTTAAAGCTATTATACTTTTATATTCACTATACAAAGAAGAAAAGAAACTATCATCACTAAGGATAAGACCAATAATGATCAATGAAAGCAACTAAGAATTTGTTCTGCACTATTTTGTTTTAGTTACCACCTAAATCACTAACAAGTCTCTCTCTTCACTGCAGCTTCTATAAGATATATGCACAGCTGTTGGATTAAATTGAGGATTATGTACAAACTAGTGTAATATTTATAGAGTCATAGTCCATGAGGTCCAGGATCAGGTCAGCAAAGCAATCAGAACACAACAAAAGAGATCATTTTAAAATAATTTAAACTCTTCACATGTGTTTCTTAGAGTCCATAAAAGAAGCATTTTTCTATGGCAATGTTTAAAATTCTTCTTCCCTCACTCATCTGCTTCTCTCTCACAAGGTAACTTCTGTGCCATTCTGTCCAAAATCCCTCTGAAAAACTTCCTTGAAAGTTTTGATCCTGAAACTGCTCTAGTGTTCAAATTATTCCCTTTCAGCACACATTCCTTCTGCAGTAGTTCATCACAAAAGCCCCAAAGACAAGTGGAACACGACAGTACCTCTTTTGGAGCTCATAGAGGGGGAAACTGACTAGATGAAGCCGGATTCATTTTAATGGATGAGGGGGAGGAGAAAGGCAGTATCATTCATCGCTTAATAAATTTGCCATCATAACAGCGACAAGACTTTTTTGTTTTATGTCTTTCTGATTTGATGGCTAGAGATGCTAACATCTACATGCCAATCCCAATCCTTTCCTTCCTGCTTCCATTGTCCCCATATCCTTAGTTCATCTCCATTAGCTTTATTTTGTACATGATCCAGCTCCCTCACGTATTTTCTAAAGACTAAGTTTTCATCTTTTTAACATTATCTTTTCAACCTTAATTGCAAAACAAAGTGTTCATTCTCTACTCTCTGATTTACTCCTTTTTCTATTCCTAACCCTAGCTCTTTTGTCTTTAATTATCAACAAGGGTGATTTGAAAAATTGCATACACTAAAATCCCACATTGGATAATTGACACAAACATTACATAGATAAATTAGCAAATTCCAAATTTTTATCAAAGGAGAACTTTTTCTTGAGAAATGAATACTATATTTCCAAGTCTGCCTTGATTTCTACAATTAAACTCAACCAAAAAGATCACATTTTGTTCAAGGTATGATTGCATTACTTGTACATAGTTTGTACAGTTTGCTATGTTTCCTTTGCTCAATGATTGCAAATTCTTCCTTTCCGCTTATTGCACCAGCTGCTTCAGCATCCTGTTCACAGTGGTGTTGGGTTGCATCAAGGATCACTGTAATACCAGAAAACTGGCTATGGTCCAGGATCCTGGTAGTGTGATATTATCTGGTCATTTTAGATAAAGTATGGGCTTCCATTGATGGTGATGAAATATATTAAGAATAAGATATAGTAATTATGACAGATGAGATCTCACAAATACACAACAGGCCACAATCTGCTACTGCTCACTCTTTAAACCTTTATTTGGTTAGGAAGCTGAAGCCAGTATCATAGACTGCTCTGCCTTCCAGCCCAGCCAGTTTGGATTGACTGTTCCAGTTAGTGTATTATTTCACTACGTGCTCTGCCTAGGCATGTCTGTAGCGATAGCGTTAATTCTAATCATGCCAATGAAAATGTACAATGTATGTGATGTATCTGTGTATCCAATGCATGCAACATCAACACTTCAGAGCGGTTGTGTAATGCTCAAGGAAATGGCCTGAATCAGGTTTTGCATGACTGTTGCCATACTTTGTGTCACATGCCCCTGGCAACCTGGCCAGACCATAATGGATCATGCATAGATCAATGCCTGACCCAAAGACCTGACTTAGCAACTTTTAAGAACTCTACCTGTTAAAGAAGCTGCAGCTTGGTCAGGGGATAACTGTGGCCATATGACTCCCTTTTTGAGAACATGAGTACAACAGGAGACCACAATTAGTAAAAGAACAATAGAAGAAGACATCAGTACAATTAAGTAATGAAGAGAAAGCTTTAAGGAGAGTGGTAATTTTAGGCAAAAATCTCTTGAACATAAGTATGAGCAATTTTTTCCTGGAAACGTCTCCTTCAGCAAGGGAAACTAAATCAAAAGTGAACAAGTAGGACTACATCAAACTAAAATGCTCTGTACAGCAAAGGACGCCATGAGCAGAACAAAAAGGCAACCTACAGTATGGGAGAATATATAATCATAAATGATTTATCCAATAAGGGGCTAAAATCCAAAATATATAAAGAACTCATACACATCAACACCAAAAAAAATAAAATGAAATAACCCGATTAAAAAAAATGGGTGGATGACCTGAACAGACATTTCTTCAAAGAAGAAATACAAATGGACAACAGGCACATGAAAAGATGCTCCAAATCACTAATCATCAGGGAAATGCAAATCAAAATGACAATGAGATATCACCTCATACCAGTTAGAACGGCCACTATCCAAAAGACAAGACATAACAAGTGTTGGCAAGGATGTGGAGAAATGGGAATGCTGCTACACTGTTGGTGGGAATATAAATTGGTACAACTACTGTGGAAAGCAGTTATGGAGGTTCCTCAAAAAACTAAAAACAGAAATACCATTTGACCCAATAATTCCACTTGTAGTAAATTACCTGAAGAAGACAAAATCCATGACTTGAAAATATATGTGCACCCCTAAGTTTATTGCCTCACTATTTGCAATAGCCAAGATTTGGAAACAACCTAAGTGTCTGTCCATTGATAGATGAATGGATAAAGATGTGGTACATATACACAATGGAATATTATTCAGCCATAAAAAGAAAAGAAATCTTGCCGTTTGCAACAGCCTGGGTGGATCTAGAGGGTATTATGCTCAGTGAAATAAGAGATGTGGAGAAAGACAAATACCATATGATTTCACTTATTTGTGGAATATAAAAACCAAGCAAAATATAATGAATGAAACAGAAGTAGACTTATAGACAGTGAGAAGTTACTAGTGGTTACCATGGTAGAGGGTTTGGAGTGGGTGGTTGGGGAGGACGAGAGGGATAAAGGGGCACAAATATTCTCAATCACAATATAAGTTGGTTAAAAAAAAAAGCTTAAGGGAGAATGGGACAACACAGTCAAAGTCCAAAAAACGATTGTGTCATTTACTAAGGCTGTAAGTGGGAAAGAATAGGAAGGCAGACAAAACCTGAGGTTCCTTGACTGGTTTTCCTAGACATTATGGTTTATGTCCACCAGAAAGATGATGGAATTTATATCACAAAGCACATTGATCATGGCAACATCTGTGATGTTGACTCATGAAAAGTTTATTCCAAATAATAAACTGGGCAAACCACTAAAGCTTATTAAAATGAAATGTTTACATACCATTTGTAAATTTCAGTGGTAAAAATACATGACCTAAAATTTACTATTTTAACCATTTTTAAGCATACAATTCAGTAGCATTAAGTACTGGAAATGTAGTGGAAACTAAACAGGAGCAGGGTAGGGGGTAATGTTAATTTGAATAACCTCTTGCCCACAATTTTCATTGTTTTACACCCAGGGCTTTGTTAATAGGCAAGAATTAAAACTGCTATTTTAAAAAATACTTGTGATAATTGAGCCACTTATTTATTATTTTGCCTGGGTCTGTCCTTATCAAACCAAAAATTAATTTTATTTTTGAGCCTAAGACTATACTGGAAAATACAGTTTTTGATCAAAACCATTTAATTCATATATACTTTAACTATATACAAATACATACATATAGTCATTCAGGAAAGAAAAAATTCAAACTCGAGTTTTTTGTATTTTTATCAGTAAAATTTTTTCATTCCTTAAAATCAAGTACTGTTTGTTGAATTAGAGGGCACTTTTCAAACAATCACAATTAGAGACTTTAGCTTTCTCAATACTATTTTAATTTTAAAAACTATGTTTTTATGAATCATAGTGCCGGGGATGCACTTGAGAGAGTAAGTCCCATAACTGTAAAATAAAGATAGCTTCATGTGTCAAAACAGAATCATTAACATTTACACATACTCAAATTTCAAGGTCTGATCAGTACCTTTGAGATTAGTGGGGGTACAGTTTTAAAGCCCCCTTAAGTAATACAAATCTACAACTCAATACAAGTCAATATTTATTCAGAATGAAAAAGGGCCACAAGTTTATGGTTTTTTATTTTTATTTTTTGATATCATTAATCTACAATTACATGTGCAACATTATGGTTACTAGACTCCACACATCATCAAGTCCCCACCATACACTCCATTACAGTCACTGTCCATCAGCCTAGTAAGATGCTATAGAATCACTACTTGTCTTCTCTGAGTTGTACAGCCCTCCCTGTGCGCCCCCCTACATTATGTCTGCTAATTGTAATGCCCCTTTTTCCCCCTTGTCCCTCCCTTCCTACCCATCCTCCCTAGTCCCTTTCCCTTTGGTAACTGTTAGTCCATTCTTGGGTTCTGTGAGTCTGCTGCTGTTTTGTTCCTTCAGTTTTTTTCTTTGTCTTATACTCCACATATGAGTAAAATCATTTGATACTTGTCTTTCTCTGCCTGGCTTATTTCACTGAACATAATACCCTCTAGCTCCATCCATGTTGTTGCAAATGGTAGGATTTGTTTTCTTCTTATGGCTGAATAATATTCCATTGTGTATATGTACCATATCTTCTTTATCCATTCATCTACTGATGGACACTTAGGTTGCTTCCATTTCTTGGCTATTGTGAATAGTGCTGTGATAAACATAGGGGTGCATATGTCTTTTTCAAACTGGGCTGCTGCATTCTTAGGGTAAATTCCTAGGAGAGGAATTCCTGGGTCAAATGGTATTTCTATTTTGAGTTTTCTGAGGAACCTCCATACTGCTTTCCCCATTGGTAGAACAAATTTACATTCCCAATAGCAGTATAGGAGAGTTGCCCTTTCTCCACATCCTCACCAACATTTCTTGTTTGTTATTTTGGATGGTGGTTATCCTAACTGGTGTGAGGTGATAGCTCATTGTGGTTTTAATTTGCATTTCTATGATGATTAGCGATGTGGAGCATCTTTTCATGTGCCTGTTGGCCATCTGAATTTCTTCTTTGGAGAAGTGTTCAGATTCTCTGCCCATTTTTTAATTGGCTTATTGTCATTTATGAGTATATTCTCCCATACTGTAGGTTGTCTTTTTGTTCTGCTGATCATGTCCTTTGCTGTATAGAAGCTTTCCAGCTTGATATAGTGCCACTTGTTCATTTTTGCTTTTGTTTCCCTTGCCCAGGGAGATATGTTCATGAGGAAGTTGCTCATGTTTATGTCGAAGAGATTTTTGCCTGTTTTTTTCTAAGAGTTTTATGGTTTCATGACTTACATTAAGGTCTTTGATCCATTTTGAATTTACTTTTGTGTATGGGGTTAGACAATGATCCAGTTTCATTTTCTTACATGTAGCTGTCCAGTTTTGCCAACACCAGCTGTTGAAGAGGCTGTCATTTCCCCATTGTATATCTATGACTCCTTTATCGTATATTAATTGACTATATATGTTTGGGTTAATATGTGGACTTTCTATTCTGTTCCACTGGTCTGTGGGTCTGTTTTTGTGCCAATACCAAATTGCCTTGATTACTGTGGCTTTGTAGTAGAACTTGAAATTGGGAAGTGAGATCCCCCCTGCTTTATTCTTCCTTTTCAGGATTGCTTTGGCTATTCGGGGCCTTTTGTGGATTTTAGAACTATTTGTTCCAGTTCGTTGAAGAATGCTGTTGGTATTTTGATAGGGATTGCATTGAATCTGTAGATTGCTTTAGATAGTATAGCTATTTTGACAATATTTATTCTTCCTAGCCAAGAGCATTGGATGAATTTCCATTTGTTAGTGTCCTCTGTAATTTCTCCTCGGAGTGTCTTGTAGTTTTCAGGGTTACAGTTTTTAAAAAGGTGAAAAATAACATAAATATTACAAAATCCAAAAGTATGGGCTAATACTTCTATCGATTACTTTGCCTCATCTTTGAATTACTGTTTTTTCATTATATTTTGGGCTATATATGCTTTTGATTGACTTTTCACGTGATGATAATTTTATAATATTGTTTCTGTAGAAAAAACAGGTATTTCACTCTTCTCAAGGGTTGATCCAAATATTTTTATATTAATTAAGTAGGCATCTTTCAGCTTCATAATGCCTTACTGTTAATATCATGTAAATATTTAGGGTTTTTGTAAAATCTGGGAAAACCTCTATCAAGTTTATTATTCATAATGAGCTGCGCAATATCAAGGAAGGTCATTTTTTCTTGTATGGTTCCTAATCTTAAATGCTCTTTATGTTGACAATACTCATTAACCAGTTTGTCTGATATTCATATAAATTGTGTTTTTCTTTCTTTCCTCAAATCAAATTTTAAGTTCCTATATAAAGATTTACTGATTTCACAGCAGCAGACTCACAGAACCCAAGAATGGACTAACAGTTACCAAAGGGAAAGGGACAGGAGAGGGTGGGTGGGAAGGGAGCGATAAGAGGACTAAGGGGCATTATGATTAACACACATAATATAAGGGGGGCATGGGGAAGGAAGTAGAGCACAGAGAAGACAAGTTGTGACTCTATGGCATCTTACTATGCTGATGGACAGTGATTGTAATGGGGGTATATGGTGGGGACTTGATAATAGGGGTAATGTAGTAACCACAATGTTGCTCATGTGAAATCTGAGCATAAGACTGTACATCAATGATACCTTAATAAAAAATTTTTTACTGATTTCATAATTTTCTTTTTCAATGTTGCTGCATATTCATTTCCCATACTTTTTGGATATCGTTATTCTTTTCCTTATCTTCATGATTTAGACCATCAAAAATTTTACTGTGAGATAATAAAAGAATTTTTGGCATTTTGAAACTTCTTCCATTCTTCATTTCAGTTTACATTTTTCTTGCTTCAACTAGGATATTTTCTGGCAATCATGTTTGAATTTTGGCGGAATCAGTAATTCTGAGAAAAAGAAACAAAATTAATCTGAAATTAAGGGAAAAGCACATTTAATTGCTGCTGTATTGTATTGAGCTACATAATTGTGTAATCAAATTACTCTAGGACTATACACATTGCCTTATTGATCATGGGTAGGAATTTTGTCACTGGAACTGGTATTTCTTCAGGTCATTCCACTGAGTCAGTAGGCATTTGCATCTTGCATAGGTTGTAGCAGCCAGACTTCCCCAATTCATGATACAGCAGAAATGCTAAGAGATGATCTAGTATGTTGAAAAGCATAAAATATATGACTTCACACATAGATACACGAATTGCTTATAGTACTACTAAAATTTGGTGCCCTAAAAACACAGGAATTCTGACAAATGCAATTTTGCTCAATTTCCATATTGAAAAAATATACATTGTGCATTTATCATTCTATACATTGTATTATTAAGTATATTTCTGATTAGACAGGCCTTTTATTGACAAGGCATTGATAAGAACAGAGGCTTTTGCTCAGTTTTATACACCAAATGATTGGAATAAGTTTCCACCTATTAATGTCTTGTTTCATACATTTAAGCACCCTCTTTCCTTTTTTGACCCATATATTTCCAGTGCTGGTTGCTGTAAGACACATTCAGACGATGACATAGGTATGACCTTGCACCTTTGTATCACGGCCCCGTGATAAGTCAATATAATGGGCACAAAAGGGTTCCTGGAAACCATCCCTATACCTGCATGCTAACAATAACTTAATGCTACTTACAAGTGTGCGTATAATTACATAAACATATCCTTCTACATTCACACCAAATGTATGTCCAACTCAAATTCCCATCAGATCCCCAAATTGCTTACAACTCCAAAGCCACCTAACACAAAGAAAAATGTGACAAAGAAAACACTGACATGAAAAGAAACATAAGTCTTAAACAAGTGAATTTAAAACATATTTTGAAAATATGACCATATGTAGCGGGTGGCCCTCAAAACACATACTCATGTCCTAACTCCCAAACTTGTGAATGTGACCTTATTTGGGGAAGAGTTTTTGCAGATATAATTAAGTAAAAGATCTTGAGATGAGATCATCCTAGACTACTCGGGTGGGCCCTAAATCAAATGCTAATCCTCCTTATAAGATAAGGGAAGACAAAGACACAAAGGAAAAGACTGTGTGAAGACAGAGACGGAGACTGGAGTGATGCAATCACAAAGAATGCTCATAGAAGTGGAAAAAGCAGGAAGCATTCTTCCCTAGAGGCTCCAGAAAAAGTATAGCCCTGCCAACACCTTGGTTTCAGACTTATGGCCTCCCAAACTGTGAAATGGTAAGTTTCTCTTGCTTTAAGTCACTAGTATTTTGGAAATCTGCTATGGTGCACCATTTCTACAGCCTTTCCAGGGCCTTATAAGGGGTCCAGGTAAGACAGTAGATTTCCTCTCTCTTGAGTACAAATAAGTCTGTGAAACTTTTTGTGTGTAACCTTATATTTTGAAATAACTTCAAATTTATCCTTCACTCAGGCTACCCAACTGTTACTGTTTGATGATATTTTACTATATAGTTTTTGAACAATTTATGGGTAGTTAATAGACATGAAGGTCTCTGCTCCAAATACTTTATTTCCTGAGAAGAAAAATCACTCTTACATATGTATAGCACAATTATGAAAATCAGAAAACAATGATTCAATACCATTATCTGAAAATCTTGTTCACTTTTCTGTTATTGCCCTAATAACATCTTTAAGAAAAAAATAATCCAGTCCTTAATGTAATCAAAGATCATATGCTGCATATAGTTGTCCTGTCTTAGTCTCCTTTAACCTGGAACAGCTCCTCTGCCTTTTTTTTTTTTTTTGTCTTATATGATCTTGACAATTTTTGAAGGCTATAGACCAGGTGTTTGTAGAATATCCTCCGTTGTCTGAGTTTCCCCATGATTAGAGTCAGGTTCTACATTTTTGGCAAGAATACTACAAAAGTAAGGTTGGGTTCTTCCAAAGAGTCATGTCAGGAGGCACATGATATTGGTTTGCCCCATTTCTGTTGATATTAGCATCACTCATTTATGTTTAGGTAGTGTCTGCCATTGTTGAGGTAGATTTCTCCATTGTAAAATTATCATACTTCCCTTCTAAGAAATAAGTATTTTGGGAGAGACACTTTGAGATACATAAATATCTTATTTGTCATCATACATATACCCACTTGTTCTAGCATCCACTGATTCTTATCTGAACTGATTGTGGCCAAGTGATTATTTTCAAACTCCATTGTCCTTTCAACATTTAATAGTTGACATTCTACTAATGAGTTTTTCCTCCTCTCTCATTTGTCTTTCCAAGGTTTGGCTAGGGGAGCCCCTTTAAATTGGTTCTTAGGACACCGTAAACTTTTTATGGTATGTAATAGGAAAGACATGAAATGGGTAGGCAGGTGTGGTATAATAAAAAATATATCTGGTCTTTGTCCTTGGTTCCTCATACAGCGGTCTTAAACTCTTGAATTTTCCTCAGTAATAGGAATATCTTTTGTTATTCATAACAAGACTTTTTCAGCCATACCTGACCTTTGCTAATGACATGACTTGGTGCCCCTAGCTGGCTTCAAGGTTGGGGCTTATCACCAGGAAAACCAACCAGGTAACTGGAGGATTAAAACGTTCAACATCATCCCTCAACCTCTGGGCAGGGGAGAGGGGGCTGGAGACTGAGTTCAATAACCAGTGGCCAATGATTTAATCAGTTGTGTCTGTATAATGAAATCTCAACACACACAAGAAAACTTAAATAGGGTGTGGAGAGCCTCCAGGTGGTGAGCACATCTAAGTACTGGGAGGCTGATGTGCCCTGAGAAGACGTAAAAGCTCCCTGCCACCCCCAGCTCTCATATCTTGCCCTATGCAGCTCTTACACATGGATGTTCTTTAGTTGTATCCTCTATAACAAACTATGTAAATGTCCATGAAGTGTTTTCTTGAGTTCTGTGAGTTATTCCAGTTCAATTTTTGAACTGGGGTGGGTGTGGTTTGGGGAGTTGTAGGAATTCCACAATTTGTAGCCACGTCAGGCAGAGGAGTACAGATAGCCTGGGGACTTGGGACTTGGGACTGGCATCTGAAGTGAGGGCAGTTTTGGGGACTGAGTCCTTAAATCTGCAGAGGTTGATGACAACATTGGGTAGTTAGTGTCAGAATAGGATTGAACTGTAAGACACCCAGCTGGTGGCAGAGAATTGCAGAACTGCTTGGTGTAAAAGGACCTCAGAACAGGGATTACTCCACCTCCCACTGGCTGGATAACATAGAATTAGTTTATAATCTTTTGCTAAAACAACAAAGCCTTTGAAAAAACATATCTAGGATGAAAATAGCCTCAACAACCTTGGACAATAAAGGAGAAGCTAGGGGAAGGAAATGAAAGTAAGACAGGAGCAAGCTTATTCTTTTCACCTGGTCCTCGGCAGGATGTCCCCTCTGCTGTTCTCAGAACTTGATGATCCTCCCAAGTCTTCACCAAATTGTCATGGAAAATAAGATAATAGATTCAAATGTTACAGTTGGGCTTTGTCAATTACAAGGATGCAAGGATGAAAGAGACACCCATAAGCTCAATGTGATGCATGACCAAACCTCAGTTCCTTAATTGGATTAGCTAGCTGTACAATTTATATTCAAAAAGAGTCAAGGGATTTTCTTTACGTACATTAAGTAATAGAGCAAACTTATCATGGCATTTATGCAAACTTATGATAAGTTAGCAAACTTGGAGAGTTATTTAAGAGTTTTAATAGTGCATTTTAATAGTGGCTATAGCATGTTTGTGCAGGGAAAGTAAAACACAAGGATTTTATCAGTTCAGTAAGCTCATAACTACATACATGACTATGTAGCTTGGACTGTTATGGAGATTGATTTCTTCTTCCTGTGAAAAAAGGAGACACTGAGTCTCAGAATGAAGAAGACATTATACAAAACAGAGCTACTTTTAAAAATAAAATTACTGCGGTTGTTATTAAGACATAATCTCTTCTAGGGAAAATCATCCTCAAATGGTGTGGACATTTCCCTAATATTCCCCAAATGTTCTGCTCCCAAAGTGATAGCCACACTCTTGCTCAGTTACAAGTTTATAATAATCCTATTGGCATAAATGATGCCACTTGGGTTGATCGAGTGTAGGATATTTTATTGGGTGATGTATGCTCCTTTTTTCCATCCTGTTACATCCACACCAGACTCCTTAGGTTTTCTATAAAGTACCAGGCATGCTTCTCTGTGGATAAAGTGGGGTTCCTATGGCCAGGATCCTCACTGAACTTAAATGTAAATGGCCTGTTGCTATGCTACCGCTTCCACACCTTTAGGCAATAAGCTATTATTGTGTTATATAAAGAGTTCCACCCAGTACTCCAGAGACTGGGTGGCGGGGCTGAAAGGCTGTAGGAGAGCGGAGCGGAAGCTGGAGTGGTGGCAGCGCCGAGGACGGAGGCCCAGAGGACAGCTGTGCGGGACGACTGTGCAGAGAGGCCCAGAGGATAGCTGTGCGGGACGGCTGTGCAGAGAGGCCCAGAGGTAGAGACCGGCTTGTTGCATCTGAAGCAGCAGTGATAACACAGACTTGCTCTGAGTGAACGGGATTTTAGTGACTGACCCGCCACCTGGAAATAAAGTTGGGTATAACCTTTTCACCCCAAGAACCCTTTGCTGTAAATTTCTTTGGTCACAGTGAATCTATAGCCAACTTTTCTGGAGCTGAAACTCATTTGCAAGGCAATTGGCGAAGTTGGCAGGGTTCACTGTTGACCAAGGAAAAAGACAAGCTGCCCTTATGGGAGGGGTGCTTCAGTCGGTTGCCCCTGTGAATGGGGAGGCAGTGGGTTGTCCCCCAGTGGGTATGTGGTCTGAGGTGGCTTGCCTTCTAGAGGACTGGGCCCCACCCCAGGACTGGAGGCAAGTGGAGGTGACACCTGAGGCTGTAGAGCTGGCCCTTCGTATAGTAAGTAGATCCTTTGAGAAGCAGAGTACCTGTGAGGCAGTGGGGACTGTGGGTTGGCTGCTTCTCACAGTATTAAAAAGGTCTACAGAAGAGACCCAAGAAATGGCGGCATGAGAACGCGAGCTGCAAACTTCTGTGGATTCCCTGAGGAGGGAAATGGCTTTGATGAGAGAGGGGGCAGCACGAGAGCACAGGCAGCGAGGAGCCATTGGAGACGAGTCGGCAGTGCTGCCAGGTGTTCTGAAGGAGGAAGAGGCCATCAAGGAAAAAGACAAACACCTGAGGGAAGCACAGGCGGAGGTGGTCCGAGGTCAGCTGGGAAGCATTGAGCTGAAGGTAAGAGACCTTCTGAAGACTGAGGTAGCATTGCTGCGAGGTACACTAGAAAAGGGAAAGGTTGTAGCAGAGGAGGCACTCAGGGGAGGGGAGAGAAAGGTGCCATAAGCCCCAGAAATGGAGGAGATGGAGAAAGATGAAGGGGTGATGCCAGAAGCACTGGCGCCTCCTATATTGAAAGCATGCCCAGTGGTGGTAAAGAAAATAAAGACCCAGCAGCTGAAGGTTCCCCAAGGAGAGGAGCAGCCCCCTCCCCAGGTCATGAAGCACTCTATGGTCCGCCCCTATACTCAGGCTGAGCTGGTGGATTTGGGCTCCTGGTTTAGGCAGAAGCCCTCGGAGTCAATATCAGCTTCGCTCCTGCTCTGTGAGACTTAGGGATGGATGGAATTGTTCTGTCCGGGTCAGAGATGGGAAAGCTGTCTTCCCTGACAGTGCAGCCTGCCTTGAGGCAGTGATTACAAAATGCACATCAGACCCCATGGAGTTACACCCTTCTCGATTGGCTCATGGCTGCACTCGTGCTGTGTGGCCCAATCCAGGTGATCTACCCTCCTCTCCTGTTAGATGGCAGACATATGCTGAACTCCAACAGGTGCTACAAGAGCTAGGCATGAGAAATGCCATCTATGGTCCAGAGAATTATGGCCCAGATGAAGAGATTTTCACTACTGGGATGAGAAATACTGTACTTCAAACAGCTCCTACATCCCTCTTTGGGTCTCTAGTAGCCATTCTTTCCCCTCACTTAGGGCATCCCATAAGCAAGGTGACACGTACAGTAGCAGATTTAGGAGAGGCTGAAGCTACGAGAATTCAGAAAGAAGTAAGACCTGTTGCTCACAAGAAGAATTTACAGGGCCCCATGAAGGTTACAAGGACCCAGATGTGGGTTGATTTAATACAGGCAGGAGCAGATGGAAGGAAATTAGATGGGAAGTCAAATAGGATCTTACTAGAGCTATGGCAACAGCTGAAACCAGAGCAGCAGTTCCAGCCATTAAGACCAAAGAGGCAGAGATCAGAGACAGAGCCACGAGTCTGGCCTGTGTGTTTGCAAGACTTCCTGCTGGAAAGTGAGCCAACCTCACTTGAGCCACACAGGAAGATGATTGGGGAACACGGTTTGACTGAGGGGAAGGTCAAGGTATCTCCCCTGAGGGACCAGGGGGGAACCAGAGACCACATGATGGCTGGAATGGACATGCTTTGGACTTGATCTGCATGGTGCTTTGAACCTAGCTGAATCCTCTGGCTTGAGGATTATTATAATTTTTGTTACCTGTATCTTAATTTTTATTATCTCTGAGTTGTTGTTATCCTCTACTGCTGTTGCGGAATCTGGTTACAGTGCTCCAGCTTTCTCGCACAGGGACCATTGCGGAAGATGAAAAGCGTGTAGATTGTAAGGCGAGAATCCTGGAGGGGTGGAGTGTGGATAAAGTAGGGTTCCTATGGCCAGGATCATCACTGAACTTAAATGTAACTGGCCTGTTGCTATGCTACTGCTTCCACACCTTTAGGCAATAAGCCATTATTGTGTTAATATAAAGAGTTCCGCCCAGTGCTGGCCGGAGACTGGGTGGCGGGGCTGAAAGGCTGTAGGAGAGCAGAGCAGAGGCTGGAGTGGTGGCCAAGGACAGAGGCCCAGAGGACGGCTGTGTGGGACAGCTGTGCAGAGAGGCCCAGAGGTAGAGACCGGCTTGCTGCATCCGAAGCAGCAGTGATAACACAGACTCGTTAGTGACTGACCTGCCACCTGGAAATAAAGTTGGGTATAACCTGTTCACCCCAAGAACCCTTTGCTGTAAATTTCTTTGGTCACAGTGAATCTATAGAGAACTTTCCTGGAGCTGAAACTCATTTGCAAGACATTCTCCCTCAGGGCTTTTTATTATTTGTTCCCTCCATCTAGAACATTCTTCCCTGAGGTATCTGCCTATATAGTCAGTTTGGGCTGCTACAACAAAATACTATAGATTGGGAGGCTTACACAACAGACCTTTATTTCTCATAGTTCTGGAGCCTAGGAAGTCCAAGATCATGTGCCTACAGATTCAGTATCTGGGGAGAGCTCTCTTCTTGGTATGCAGAGGGCCCCCTTTTCATTGTGTGCTTACATGGTGGGGAGAGAGAGGGCTCTAGTATCTTTTTCTTATAAGGGCAGTAATCCCATCATGGGGTCCCACTCTCATGGCCTCATCTAAGTCTAATAACCTCCCAAAGGCTCTGCCTCTAATTACATCACAGTGGGAATTACAGCATCAAGATCTGAATTTGGGGATGGAGGGAGACACAAACATTCATTCTATAGCATGAGTTCTAAGCAAGTTCTAATTGTTCCAAGTGAGCCTCTTCACTTCTGCACTTCGTCTTACTGTCCACCGTTTCACATGATCTTTTCTTTGTTTATCCCTTCCTAATTCTAAAGGGCAAATGGGTAAAAGACCAGGATACAGACCAAAAGCTTAGGACTAGTGGAAGGAAAGTGGAAAGTATTTCAGTTCTTTTCCCCCAGTACTTTCAATTTTTAAATCTATGGACTTTAATTCTACTAAATTCCATGGACTTTACCAAAAATTACCAGAAGTTAACTCATATAGCTTGCCTAATGAGCTGTTTCAGAAATTTTTAATGGGAAATGCTATCTCCAGTGAATTTCATTGAGTCACTGATATATAGTGTAATAATATATTCTAAGTATTTCAAACTTAAAGCTGGGACCTACTTCTTGAAGAAATGTGTATTAAAAGATTTTCACTGAAATTACAGTATATAAAATTATTTATAAGAAGCAATTAATCTACACTAGCTGCTATACATTTATTCTAAAATACACATTTAGAACAACTTTAGATCATCAACTACTGTTCAGTAAGGTTTTAAAATGTAATATAAGCTCAATAAGTCTACAAATCTAAATCCAACATAATTTATTTATGTAACCTGCCTTGCATTGTAATTTTTGTTTTAGAGAATTAAAAATACAAAACAATGTTTTGTTCTAAACACAGTATCTGAGTTACCACACTCTGTATAAATATCTCTGCTTATAGAATTCTATGTCACTAATCATGACACTCTGGTTAAATCAGTTACAGAATTATCATTTTACCACACTCTTGTTCAGGTACCTTGGCTTATAGAGCTACGTGCCATTAATCATCTCATTGTTAGGCAAAATTGTTTCTTATCAAGGAAAACTTATGCTTGACTCAATAAAAGTACCAAAAAGCTCACATTTAACAAAAGCCAACAATAACCTCCTCCATGTAAGACTTATTCTCTAGAGTAAAACTGAGGTAGAGAGTATAATCTATAACCCAAATAAATATTAATTTTAAGAAAAACAAGTGCAATGGTACAGCTTGGAAAAACAAAAGGTTCCGTCATTGTGGTTAACCAGACAATGTACACTTCCGTGGAAGTTAATATACTTTCTCCTGTTTCCATACCTATACTATCCAAGAGCAGGAAATTGCCCAAAGCTCCAGCTGACTATGAAAAGGCTTACACTGATAATGTGATGTTATTAAGCTTGAAAAGGAAAAGGAATGCTCTAAGTTCACCAGCTAACAATTCACTGGGGATCATAATGGTTCCTGACTCCCAAGTGATTTCATTGAGAAGTGTGTTTCTAGTAGGACTTTCTTTTCTTGAGTCCTCATCGTTGTTGGATTGTGAAGACTGAGGTTAGTTCCTGAAGGCCTCGTGGCTTCTGCCTCACTCTCTAGGACTGTTTGTGCTGAGGGAAGCCAGCCACTAAGCAGTAGGAGTATTCAAGTAACCCTATAGAAAGATCCAAGTGAAAAGGTACTGAGGCTTGCTGTTAAAGCTGGCACCAATTCACCATCCATATGAAAATGCCACCTTGAAAGCAGGTCCTCCAGCCCCACTCAAGCCTTCAGATGACTGTAGAACCCTGGCAGTCATCTCAACTGCAACCTCATGAGAAACCCTGAGCCAGAATCGTTGCCCAGCCAAGCACCTCCCAAATTCCTGACACAGAAACTGTTAGATATAATAAATGTCTATGAGTCTTTTAAGGCACTAAGTTTTAATTTGTTGTGAAACAGTAGATGAATAGTGCACATTATGATCATTATTAAGATAGAAAAGAGGCAGGCAGAATAATAGCAGTAAATCAGGAACATTCAAAACTCAGGTGTTACTATGACAGTGACTCAGATTTGTGGTGCAAGATCAGAGTTACATTACTGGCAAGATCTTTGGGAAAGAAATGCCTAAATCCATCCTATGGAAAATGTGTTTCCACCAAGGTAGTAGAGGGGGAGGGAGAATACAGTTAGGAGCTAGTGGCCCAATTTATGGAGAGAGAAGAAATTTAAGTCTCTGAATTAGTCATAACCATAAGAACCTTTCTATGTGCATGATATAAATATGAATACAAATTATTCCTCTCGTTTCTTCAGATGGAACTTTCATGAGATTTCTGTGAGTCATGCTCCTATTTGTAGTGACCCCTAATCCCCAACTGGGGCTTTTTTTCCAAGAGGTTATTTTTAGCCATTGTAAAATAGCAGCTATTTGAAAGTTATGATTTCTTGATCCATAAAATAACAAAAATTTACAATAATTCCAAAAGTGTGTTCAATGATTTTTATTCCTGCTCTTTACAAAATATAAGTATTATAAAAACAGTAATTTAATTTTTAATTTTAAAAGTTAAAGAAAATTACTCCTAACAGTCCTCCAAGGTTATTACTTTCTGAGCTTTCCAGGCCTGCTAACAGGTTATACCCTCCAGAAAACCAACAGGATTTTTAAAATACTCTTCATTCTGTTCTTCGCTCAAACTTTATTCTATAGTACCCCACTCCTCACTTAGGTATTAAGAGATAATGAATAAACCAATTCGCTTATTTCTGACAACTTCCAAGGAATAGGCATCTTTATAAAGAATAACACTGGTAGGAGATTCAAGTTGGCGGCGTGAGAGGTGAGACAGAGAACTCCTCCCAAAACCACAGATAGTGGGAAAATATAGTTAATACAACTAACCCTAAAACAGCAACAGGAAAGAAGGCTGCACCAGACTGCACACAGACTTCATGGACAGAGCAGACCTCACGAAACAGGGTAACATATGAAAGCCTTGATCCGGCAGGACCCGAGCCCTTCCCCAACCCCAGATCACTGGAGGGAGGAAGAGAAACAGAGCAGGGAAGGGGGTTGAAGCCTGGGACTGCTGAACACCTAGCCCTGGAGATCTGCTTTGTAAGCAGAAACCTACATGGCATGGTGTTCTGGAGGATGGGGAGCTGGGACAGGTGGGGTGCTTGAGAAACAGATTCCGGCTGTTTGTGGAGGATGGGATCCACACCCAGCTGCTCGGGGACAAGGGAAAGGCAGACTGTCTGGGAGGCTTCCCAGCAGCAAGAGGGCTGCTGAAGGAGTGGGATTCACACGGAGTTTGCTGCACAGGAAAAGGGATAGGGGGACAAGGTTGTCTGGGCATGCTCTGCCCAGAAGATTGGGAACTTTGGGGAGCTTCAGGTGCTCCATCCCCCTGGCGGGCTACTCAGCTCTGATGCCCCCCACTGTGACACGCAGCCTGCTGAGCCTTCCTCATGGCCTGCCGGCACCAGCTCACTAACCGGCAGTCACTGCTCTGGCATCAGGCCAGCCAGAGGGAGGCGCCGCCCCACAATAGCTAGAGACACCAAGCACAGAGGCTTATACCTGTGTGCTCAGCCCACTGGCTGTGGTACTAGAGACAGGCAGGGCAGACAGGAATCAGGAAACAGATCTCTCCTCCCCCCAGGCACCACCTCCACTCCCCTACGACCCCGAATCTTACTCTAGGGGCTGAGCAGCTCCAGAGACTGGAGCTTCTGCGCACTAGTGGGCACCACACAGAAATATGAAATGTCAAAAGAACATGATTCAGACCAAAATCTCACAAACCCCAGAAAAAGGACCAAATGAAACTGAACTCACCAATCGTCCTGAAAGAGAGTTCAAAATAAAAATCATAAACATGCTTATGGAGGTACAGAAAAATATTCAAGAGGTCAGGAATGAATTTAAGATGGAAATTCAATCATTAATAAATTCAATATCTGAAATGAAACATACAATGGAGAGATTTAAAAGAAGCTTAGATGTAGTAGAAGAGACGGTAAATGGAATAGAAATTAGAGAAGAGGAATACAAAGAAGCTGAGGCACAGAGAGAAAAAAAGAATATCTAACAATGAAAGAATATTGAGAGAACAGTGTGACCAATCCAAATGGAACAATATTCACATAATAGGGGCACCAGAAGAAGAAGAGCGAGAAAAAGAGATAGAAAGTGTCATAGAGGAGGTAATTGCTAGAAATGTCCCCAATCTGGTGACGGAGATAGTCTCTCAAGCCATCTAGATACACAGATCACCCAATACAAGGGACCCAAGGAAGACAACATCAAGACATATAATAATTAAAATGGCAAAGATCAAGGATAAAGACAGACTTTTAAAAGCAGCAAGAGAGAGAAAAATGATCATATACAAAGGAAAACCCATCAGGCTATCATCAGATTTCTCAACAAAAACCTTACAGGCCAGAAGGGAGTGGATGATATATTTAATGCAATGAAGCAGAAGGGCCTTGAACCAAGAATACTCTACCTGGCAAGGTTATCATTTAAATTGAAGGACAGATTAAACAATTTTCAGATAAGCAAAAGCTGAGAGAATTTACCTCCCACAAACCACCTTTACAGTGCATTTTGGAGGGACTCGTATAGATGGAAGTATTCCTAAGACTAAGTAAATGTCACCCAAGGGATAGACAAAGAGTACAGAATATGATTCATAATATACAAAGAATAGAGGAGGAAGAAAAAGGAAAAGAAAAAAATCTTTAGGTTCTGTTTGTAATAGCATACAAAGTGAGTTAAATTAGACTTTTAAATAGTAAGGGAATTACCCTTGAACCTTTGGTAGCCATAATTCTAAAGCCTGCAATGGCAATAAGTACATACCTACTGTAATCACCCTAAATGTAAATGGTCTGAATGCACCAATCAAAGATGTAGAGTAACTGAATGGATAAAAAAATGAGACCCATCTATATGCTGCCTACAAGAGACTCACTTCAAACCCAAAGACATACACTGACTGAAAGTAAAGGGATGGAAAAAGATATTTCATGCAACTAATAGAAAAAATCAGGAGTTGCAGTACTTGTATCAAACAAAATAGACTTCAAAACAAAGAAAGTAATGACATAAAGAAGGACATTACATAATGATAAAGGGGTCAGTCCAACAAGAGGATATAACCATTATAAATATCTATGCACCCAACACAGGAGCAGTGACATATGTGAAACAAATACTAACAGAATTAAAGGGGGAAATAGAATGCAATGTATTCATTCTAGGAGACTTCAACACACCACTCACTCCAAAGGACAGATCAACCACACAGAAAATAAATGAAGAGACAGAAGCACTGAACAACATATTAGAACAGATGGACCTAACAGACATCTACAGAACACTCCATCCAAAAGCAACAGGATATACATTCTTCTCAAGTGCACATGGAACATTTTCAAGAATAGATCAGATACTAGGCCACAAAAAGAACCTCAGTAAATTCAAAAAGATTGAAATTGTACCAACCAGCTTCTCAGATCACAAAGGTATGAAACAAGAAATATATTACTCAAAGAAAATGAAAAAGCCCACAAACACATGGAGGCTTAATAATCAATGGAAAATTACCAAATAAAAACAAAGATCAAGCAATACATGGAGACAAATGACAACAATAATTCAAAACCACAAAAATATGTGGGACGCAGCGAAGGCCGTGCTAAGAGGAAAATATATTGAAATACAGGCCTACCTCAGAAAAGAACAATCCCACATGAACAGTCTAAACTCACAATTAATGAAACTAGGAAAGGAAGAACAAATGAGGCCCAAAGTCAGTAGAAGGAGGGACATAATAAAGACTAAAGCAGAAATAAATAAAATTGAGAAGAATAAAACAACAGAAAGAATCAATGAGAGCAGGAGCTGGTTCTTCGAGAAAATAAACAAAATAGATAAACCCCTAGCTAGAATTATCAAGAAAAAAAGAGAGTCTACTCACATAAACAGAATCAGAAATGAGAAAGGAAAAATCACTACAGATACCACAGAAACACAAAGAATTATGAGAGAATAGTATGAAAAATTATAGGCTAACAAACTGGATAACCTAGAAGAAATGGATAACTTTCTAAAAGAATACAACCTACCAAGGCTGACCCAGGAAGAAACAGAAAATCTGAATAGACCAATTACCAGCAAAGAAATTGAATTGGTAATCAAAAACTACCTAAGAACAAAAAACCTGTACCAGATGGTTACACTGCTGAATTTTATCAAACATTTAGTGAAGACCTAATACCCAACCTCATTAAACTTTTCCAAAAAGTAGAAGAGGAGGGAATACTCCCAAATTCATTCTATGAGGCCAACATCACTCTAATACCAAAAACAGGCAAAGACACCACAAAAAAAGAAAATTACAGACCAATATCCCTGATGAACATAGATGCAAAAATACTCAACAAAATATTAGCAAACCAAATTCAAAAATACACCAAAAAGATCATACACCATGATCCAGTGGGATTCATCCTAGGGATGCAAGGATGGTACAACATTCAAAAATCCAACAACATCATCCACTACATCAACAAAAAGAAGGACAAAAACCACATGATCATCTCCATAGATGCTGAAAAAGCATTTGACAAAATTCAACATCCATTCATGATAAAAACTCTCAACAAAATGGGTATAGAGGGCAAGTACCTCAACATAATAAAGCCATATATGACAAACCCACAGCCAACACTATACTTAACAGTGAGAAGCTGAAAGCTTTTCTTTTAAGATCGGGAACAAGACAAGGATGCCGACTCTCCCCATTTTTATTCAACATAGTTCTAAAGGTCCTAGCCACGCAATCAGACAACAGAAAGAAATAAACGACATCCACATTGGTAATGAAGAAGTCAAACTGTCTCTGTTGGCAGATGACATGATATTGTACATAAAAAACCCTAAAGAATCTACTCCAAAACTACTAGATCTAATATCTGAATTCAGCAAAGTTGTGGGATACAAAATAAATACACAGAAATCTGTTGCATTTCTATACACCAATGGTGAACTAGCAGAAAGAAAAATCAGGAAAACAATTCCATTCACAATTGCATCCAAAAGAATAAAATACCTACAAATAAACCTAACCAAGGAAATGAAAGACTTATACTCTGAAAACTACAAGACATTCATGAGAAAAATTAAAGAAGATACCAATAAATAGAAAAACATCCCATGCTCATGGATCAGAAGAATTAATATTGTCAAAATGGCCATCCTGCCTAAAGCAATCTATAGATTCAATGCAATCCTTATCAAAATACAAACAGCATTCTTCAATGAACTAGAGCAAATAGTTCTAAAATTCATATGGAACCACAAAAGACCCTGCATAGCTAAAGCAATCCTGAGAAGGAAGAATAAAGTGGGGGGAATTACGCTCCCTGACTTCAAGCTCTACTACAAAGCCACAGTAATCAAGACAATTTGGTACTGGCACAAGAACAGACCCATAGACTAATGGAATGGACTAGAGAGCCCAGATATAAACCCAAGCATATATGGTCAATTAATATATGATAAAGGAGCCATGGATATACAATGGGGAAATGACAGCCTCTTCAACAGCTGGTGTTGGCAAAACTGGACAGCTACATGTAAGAGAATGAAACTGGATTATTGTCTAACCCCATACACAAAAGTAAACTCAATATGGATCAAAGGCCTGAATGTAAGTCATGAAACCATAAAACTCTTAGAAAAAAACATAAGCAAAAATCTCTTGGACATAAATATGAGCAACTTCTTCATGAACATATCTCCCTGGGCAAGGGAAACAAAAGCAAAAATGAAGAAGTGAGACTGTATCAAACTAAAAAGCTTCTGTACAGCAAAGGACACCATCAATAAAACAAAAAGATATCCTACAGTATGGGAGAATATATTCATAAATGACGTATCCGATAAGGGGTTGACATCCAAATTATATAAAGAGCTTACACACCTCAACAAACAAAAAGCAAATAAGCCAATTAAGAAATGGGCTGAGGAGCTGAAGAGACACTTTTCCAAAGGAGAAATTCAGAGGGCCAGCAGGCACATGAAAAGATGCTCCACATCGCTAATCACCAGAGAAATGCAAATGAAAACCACAAAGAGATATCACCTCACACCAGTAAGGATGGCTGCCATCCAAAAGACAAACAACAACAAATGTTGGCAAGGATGTGGAGAAGGGGGAACCCTCCTATACTGCTGGTGGGAATGTGAATTAGTTCAACCATTGTGGAAAGCAGTATGGAGGTTCCTCAAAAAACTCAAAATAGAAATACCATTTGACCCAGGAATTCCACTCCTAGGAATTTACCCTAAGACTGCAGCAGCCCAGTTTGAAAAAGACAAATGCACCTCTATGTTTATTGCAGCACTATTTACAATAGCCAAGAAATGGAAGCAACCTAAGTGTCCATCAGCAGATGAATGGATAAAGATGTGGTACATATACACAATGGAATATTATCCAGTCAAAAGAAGAAAAGAAATACTACCATTTGCAATAACATGGATGGAGCTAGAGGGTATTATGTTCAGTGAAATAAGCCAGGCAGAGAAAGACAAGTATCAAATGATTTCACTCATATGTGGAGTATAAGAGCAAAGAAAAAAACTGAAGGAACAAAACAGCAGCAGACTCACAGAACCCAAGAATGGACTAACAGTTGCCAAAGGGAAAGGGACTAGGGAGGATGGGTAGGAAGGGAGGGACAAGGGGGAAAAAGGGGCATTACAATTAGCAGACATAATGTAGGGGGGGCCACAGGGAGGGCTGTACAACTCAGAGAAGACAAGTAGTGATTCTATAGCATCTTACTACGCTGATGGACAGTGACTGTAATGGGGTATGTGGTGGTGACTTGATAAAAGGGGGAGTCTTGTAACTATAATATTGCTCATGTAATTGTACATTAATAATAGGAAAAAAAAGAAGAATACTTGTAATGGCGGCTGGTTTGTCAAAAAAACTACTTTTGGAAGAAGAGCCTCACACCCAGACATTTGCCTGCCATGGAAGAACTCAGGCCTGAGTCTGAGGGTCAGCATGGAATTTGCATGTGGATAAATGAGGACATTTAGACCAAACGGGCTTTGGTGTAAGGCAAGAGTGACACAGTGAGTTCTGTTAGTTTAAGTCAAAGGGATTTTCATTCCTCTCTACTTCCACAGGCTGGCACTTAAGGGAAAAATATTCTTTATACACCTTAAAATTCCTTCCTTCTTTCTTTCCTTTTTATTATTTTTGCCTGTCTTCATCTTTACATCAAAACTTACTTTTTAGTTTCTGTCCAAAAATATTTAAAAGACTTTCTAAAACATATTTGGAATTTATGAGCACCATTAATTGAATGCTTACCACAGGGTTTAGCTCAGGTAATGATGTTAAGCCATCCACCGAATGTGGCAAGTATGTATTATTATTGTCACATAACAGATGGGGAAGATATGAGCTTGGAGGAGAGATCCCATGCTGTCCAACTCCTAAGCACATGTTATTAATCTTGTATGTACCAACAATGTACCAACAAAAGATATTTTTTTAAAGCACAGGGGACTTTAAAGACACTGCAATGTAAAAGGTTTTAAGAAAAATGTATCTTTAATATTGCCACAGTATTGAAAGCAATAAGCCATATCTAATTAACAACTTTAAATAAGAATTAGCCTTTGGAGACATTTTAATATTTTAATGATCCAAAAACAAACTTTCAAAGTTACATTATATTTTAACTCATATAAGGCAATTGCAAAAATAGGCCTTCAAAAGTTGTTGTTTTTACTGAATACACAAATAAAATGTGAAGTTAAAATTGATCTTTTAACTCAACTTTTGTCTAAGGGTTAATCATTTTTAAAGATGTAAGGTCTTTGTGCTAACAGGTAGTGGGACATAAAAGAATTCACACCAATTTTTGAGTAAGTGGAAATTAAATGGTTAATAGTTGATGATGTTTTTTCAGACTGCAAGGAAACAAAAGGGAAATAATGACTAATTCAGCTGTAAATGAAATGAACTAAAAGAGAAGGTGTGTATTTGTCCAAATCTGGGCTGAAAGTCAAGTTTGAAGATACAGGGAAATTCCATTTTCCTGTTGAGGAAACATGTAATTAATGATCTTGATGTTGAAATAGATTAGTTGCTACCCAAAATTTGTTTCCTTGGTTGAAAATATATACATAGTTAAAGTAAATTTTTCATAAGAGTGACATGTTCATTGTAAAGCACTATTGAGTCAATATTTATCATCTAATTGCATGTACTGACATAACTATCTCTAAGAATTTACATTGAAAATGCGTAACACTCCTGCTTCACTGAGAAAAGAATGTATGACTGTGTAATCCTCAAAACAAATCACTTATGAATGTGTGTTTATAATGTAGACTGTGAAGGGAAAATAGTAGAAAAGAGAGGCACAGTTCCTATTACAGGTAAGTTTATGAAGTGGTGAGATTTTAAAAGAAGTTAAGATTTTCTTAAATAAGTCAATGAACATTGACCTTAGAGCTCTAAACCTTAAGAGAATGAGAGGGAGGCTCCATTTAAACAAGAAATTTTAAAAAAATAAGGAAAGATAATTCTTAAAGTTGTGGAAACCATAGATCCTCACCAACTCTTTTTCTACAAATTATATTACATGACTTTAAAATAGAAAGCACAGTGAATGGGAGAGAGAGAGAAAGCAGTTTTTTTCCATGCAGTAAAGTTAGTTGGGAGCTCTAATAAAGAAACAAAATGTCTTATATTTGTCAGCAGAAAAATATCCAAGATGCTAAATAAAATGCTAGAGCTGGGAAGCCAGGGAGATGATACATGACTCTAGGGATCTGACACTAAGAAAGTCTCATGGTCAGTGTTCTCCTTAATGTAGAAGAGAAAGCCAGAGTTAAGTACTAGTCTTTGTAACTGATGACTAGGGAGAAAACAATTTTTTCAATGTTTTATGCTTCTTTAGATCATGCTCTAAATATTTCTTTCTTGGCAAATCTTAGAAAGCAAAGGAAACACTAAAAACAAAACAATATGCAATTCGAACTAAATCTCAACATATTTGTCACATCACAAGTATAAGAGACTACATTAATCTATTAGATTATCTTTAAAATAATAACCAACCAGATGCAAGAGACATATTTAAAATAAAATGATTCAAGGAAGGTTGAAAGTAAAAAAGGAAAACAAATATTAATCATATGGGGAAAAGTAGGGTTTGCAGTATTAGTATTAGGTAATTATTAAGTCAAAGCAAAAGGCTTAAAGGAAAAAAATGGACACTTTAAAACAATAAAGAATGCAGTCCACAATGAATATCTCTCCAGGATCTTTATGCACGAAACAACAGCTTCAAGATCCAAAGCTGAAGAAAATACAAGTAGATACAGAAAAACAACAATACTTTGCTCAGCACATGATAGAGTAAGTAGATAGAAAAATAAGGATATAAGGACCCTCCATAACAATACTATAGAACTTACAGGTAGATATTGAATTCAATATCCGCAAAACAAAACACTTTTCAAAAATTCCTTTAGCATTTACAAAAAGTTACCATGTTAAGCTACAAAATTTCTATAAATTCTAAAATACAGAAACAACACAGAACACATTTTCTGATCACAAGGCAGTAAAATTAGAAGTCAACAAAAATAGAAAACAGCTACAACATAAAATCCAACATAAAATACCTAGAAATTCAAAACTCCCTGGTTAAACAATTTTGGGGATGAAACAATGATAAAGCCAAAATTTTAGAATATTTGCAATGTATGGTAGTGAAAATGAAAAAATAAAGCAATGCTTAAAGGAAATGTTAGCCATATGCACATACGTTACTATACAAGAATGAATGAAAATAAAGAAGTATTAAACTTGAGAATTTGAAAAGGAATAACAACAAAAAAATGAAAGGAACTGTTTCAGGAAGGTTTTTTGGTTGAAACCCATGTACACTTAAGTCTGATAAGTTTAGGCAGTAAATGAACTTCTCAGAAGAGATATTAGGTAGCTCACCAGCCCTCTGGCAGGACCCACAAATGGGCTTAGAAAAGAGTAATACATTAAAAAAAAATTGTAGCCCTGAATTGAACATAGAGCCACCACTGCTAAGCGTGGAAACTACAGATAGTACTATTAGCTCTGCACATTGTTGGCACTGGCTATGGACACCACTACCCTTATCCTACCATAAATTTCTCAGGGTGTTGGCTTTGTCATCAATTTCTGATTAGGTTCACTCTGGGCCCATCTCATTGGAGGGCTGAAATCACATCTGTAAGGAAATCTGGGAAAGCTATTATCTCTCTGGCTTTTATCCCCTATAAGATAAAGAATTTCCCAATTTCCCAAATAAAGGCAATGTATTCAATGACAGCTCAGAACTATGACAAATATCACCACAGCCCACCACATTAGCTGCTTGATTTTACACACACTCTTTTTCCCCTGAACTTCCAAAAACATCAATAAAAACAACCTAACATAATGCAACATAATTACATTTTCCTCTCATATAAATAAAAACAATCTCACCCTCCACTTGAAGAGAGACAGTCCACCACAATGAAATATCACTTCACACCTGTAACAATGGCTATTATCCAAAAGACAAGAAATAGCAAGTATTGGCAAGGATGTGAAGAAAGGATGTGTGCAGTTGGTGGGACTATAAATTGGTACAACCACTATGGAAAACAGTATGGAGGGTCCTCAAAAATTAAAAATAGAACAACCATGTAATCCAGCAACTCCACATCTGGCTATTCATCTGAAGAAAAGGAAACACTAATCAAAAACATATCTGCACCCCTATGTTCACTGAGGCATTATTTACAAGAGCCAAGATATGGAAATAACCTACTTGTCCACTGATGAATGAATGGATAAAGAATATGTGGTATAAATATACAATGGAATATCATTCAGCTATAAAAAAGAATGAAATATGGCCATTTGTGACAATATGGATGGACCTAAAAAGTATGCTAAGTGAAATCAGACAGAAGACAAATTCCAAGTGATCCCACTTATAAGTGGAGTCTTAAAAAACAGAAACAAAAGCAAAGACAAAAACTCTCAGAGAATATATTGGTGGTTACCAGAAGCAGAGGTGGGAGGAGCAAAATGGGTGAAGAGAGTCAAAAAAGGTAAACTTTCAGGTATAAAATAATTAAGTCCTGAGGATGTAGTGTACAGGATGGTGAATATATTTAATAATATTTTATTGCATATTTGAAAGTTGCTAAGAGTAAATCTAAAAGTTCTCATCACAATAAAGGTAACTATGTAACTATGTATGGTGACAGATGCTAACTAGACTTGTGATCATCTTGTTATATAAATATTGACTCATTATGTTGTACAGCTGAAAACTAATAAAATGTAATATGTCAATCAAACCTCAAAAAAAGAAAAAAGAAAAACAAAACTACAGACTAGTAGTCCTCATGAATATAGAACAAAAAGCACTCAAAATATGAGCAAATCAAATCCATCAATATATAAAAAGTGTTACTACAGTACTACCATAGTAATGACACTGTGGCATATATAATACTGTAACATTATAATATAAAAAGTATTATTAAAGTATTAGTACTCACGGATTTTATATCAGGAATGCAAAAATGTTTTAATCTTCAAAAATAAATCAGTGAAATTAATCACCTTATCAAAAGGAGGAAAATCATATATAATGTCACTAGATTCAGATAAAGCATTAGACAAAATTCAACACCAAATTATGATTTTTGAAGAACTCTTACCAAAGTCAGCATAAAAGGGAACCTCCTCAATTGGACAAATACTTTCTTCAAAAGCTCTACAGCTATTACCATATTTAATGATGTACTTATTGAACACTTTCTCCCAAGGACTAGGAATAAAACAGGAGCATTTTCCTTATTATCGCTTTCAACATTACTTAGAATGCTCTACTCATTGTAACTGGGCACAAAATAGAAGAGAAGTGAAATTGTCTGTATTAGTTTGCTAGGGCGATTATAGTTCCACAGACTGGATAGTTTCAACAGTAAAAATTTTCTTACAGTTCTGGTGGCTGGTAGTCCAAGACCAAGGTGTTAACAGGGTTGGTTCCTTCTGAGGCGTGTCTTCTTTCTGTATCTTCACATCGTCTTCTGTCTGTCTGCAGCCTCGTCCAAATTTACTCTTCTTACATGGGTCATATTGGATTAGGGCCCACCCTAATTACCTCATTTAATTTAATTGATTTTGTAAAGACCCTATCTCCAAATTCAGTCACATTCTGAGGTATTCAGGGTTAAGACTTCAACATACGAATTTTGAAGGAGACACAACTCAGCCCATTACATTGTCTTTGTTCACAGGTGATATGATTATATACCTAGAAAATCTTACAGGAATTTTTTTTTTAATGAGAAATATCCTATTGAACCTAAGTGAATTTAGCCAGGTAATGAGATATAAAGTCAATATTTAAAAGTTAATTATATTTCATATGCCAGCAAGAATAAAAGAATGTTCTAGGATAATAATTGTGCAGTAAGCATTGACAGCAACCAATATTGGTTAGAGTATAACAAGAGAGGTGGATAAGATGACTGAGAATTAGAAGGTAGTTGAGTATGTAGCGTGAGAAAAATAGAAAAATAATTAGAAACCACAGAGAGGGGAGGGGGATGGACAGCAAGTATAAACATAAAACAAAATAAATGGTGGCATGGTTTTGAACACTTGATGGCATTAGGAAATGGTGTTGAAAACATTTCTTTCAATTATCACTGCAGCGAAAAATAAGTTAGGCACACAAATAATTTCAACTTCCAAGGTAGAAGTTAAGAGATGCTGTCCAAGGGGATGGAATTGAGTTAGTTTTCTTAGGATTAGGGTTATACACTTTAAGGCATAATTAACATTGAAAGTCTAACCAATGAAACAATAATTATACATCAAAGTCTAGAAGCCAGGAGGGTGTGTAAGTGTTCTATATACTCATCTTTTTTATTGAAGGGACAATACATCTTATCCAAAAATTAATATTTAAGAACTTTATAAACCTGAAACTTTGAGTTCTGAAGGCAGCTACTAGAAGAATTAAAAACAGAAAATAACTTCCTCCAAAGAATGGAAGAGACCTGAGGATATAGAAGGCAGGAGCCTGCTGCATTTCATTATAAGCTGTTTTATACTATTAGTTTGTTATCACATTACAGGTGTTATTCTGAAAAAAAAATCTCTCTCTCTTTCTCGTTCTCTATCCATCATCTAGTATCTTTATTGCTGCCGAAAATTTGAGGACAATTGAATGACCATTTAGAAAATAATTACTTTCAATTACTTTTTTCATATAAGTCAAAATCAAGTTTCAGATTGTTTAAAAAAATCAGTAAAGAAAGAAATCCTAAAATAACTAGAAGAAAATGATGTAAACATTTAATATCTTAAAACAACAAAGGCTTTTATTGCAACATAACATAAAATTTTGAAACCAAAATTAAAATATTGATAGGCTTGATTAAAACTGGGCAGATTCCTGTCTTTCGTTTTGTCATGATTTTTATTATTATTATCAGTACAGTATAATAAGTATTTTTTTTTTACCAAGGGGAAAGTAATAACATTGAATATAAAAATGGCCTATCTCAAGCTCTCTGTGACTTCTTGTTTTTTTGATGACTATTTAATTTGGAAAAAGACTAAGGATGTACTTTTAAAGTTCCTTGAGCAGGTAGTATCTAATATAGGGAGAATAATGTCTCTGAATTTCATTGTGTTAACTACCAAAGAATATATAAGTAAGAGTGCTGGATTTGGCAGTTCCCAAAATTAAGATTTATTAAATCCTAGAATAGTCTCCCCCGAAAAATATGATCGATTATATATTGGTATGAGGTGACATATTTCATTTTCTTAATATTTACATGCAATCGGTAATTGTTTTATGTGAGTAAAATGTTGCAGATGTCAGTGCTCAGAGGATAAACAAGTCATGGTTCTTGTATCTGTGGAACTCCTATTCTAAAATCTTTAACATATCTTTGCATAAAATGTGGTGATATTTTCTTCAAAAATACAAAATTATTTTCTTTCATTTATTCTATTTCTATTATTATATTTGCTTTAGGGATTCAAGAAGTAGAAAAAGGAAGACAACGTATGGAGGACAAACAATAATAAAGCACAGAAATTTGCTTATCACTGCCCTCTGCTGTACAATTTTCTCAAAAAAACACTACTGGGTTAAGGAAATGACCATGTTACTGAAAGACATGGAACACTGACCCAAGAATACTGTGTACCCTGCAACCACAGCATCTGTCTGCAGCAAATGTTCTCAGCCTTGGCATTATTGACATTTTGGACCTGAAAATTATTTTTTACAAGTGACTGTCTCTGTATTGCTGGATGTTTAGCAGCAGCCTTGGCCTCTGCCCACTAGATGCCAGTATATTTCCCCAAGTCATGACAATGAAAAAAAATGTCTCCAGACATTGTCAAATGTCCCTGGGGGGCAAAATCACCCCTGGTGCCCCAGGTGGAGAACCACTGGTCTACAGGTTAGCAATCATATCTGTAACATGGTCTTACTATGAATCAAGGCCTTTGGCATTGAACAATGTTATCTGTTCTCAAGGATCCACTTATCATCTATGTCTGGATAACACAGAGACTTGCTTGTTTACTCTTATCTGTTCCGTCCTAAAAACACACACATGTTGAGGTATATGAGAAAGCACCTCAATGATACAATGCTGATTCCTTTCAGTGTCATCCGCACCAGCTATCATGACAGTGGGTTGGTGGGGAAGCAGGCCTTAGCCTGCCATGCAGAATAGACTCTGCTCCCTATCAATTATATCCAAAACCTGAATTCTGTTGTTTCTGCTACCTCTGCTGACCTTAACTTAGCATTTTGCATGTTGTACTGTGTTCCAGGATTTAAGTTGGCAAATAATTCTTTCCTCCTTGTGTTCTTGACCTCATTTCCTATTTGTGTATCTGCTTCCCCCAGATCCTGACCTTTATATGTCTGACCCAAGGCCAGTAATGGGACTCAGAATCCTGAATGCTTCTTTTGCTTAATGACTGTGCGTGGTATTTTGAAATGTGGACAGCACTTTGATCCTAATAGCAATGTTAACTCAGCTTTGGAAAATTAGGAAAAGCTGTGGAGAGTAAAACTGATTATTCTGGGAATATTTGAGATATTTGTCCAGTTTTATAGAACTTGGAAAGAGTTCTGTGTGCACACACAACACACTATGTAAGGTACCAGTCTGATTGCGTTCATCTCTCTCCCTCCAAATAGATATCTGATTATAAAATAATTTTAAACTTGGAAAATATAGAATTCTCTAAAGAAAATCTAGTCACCTGTCATCCCACCATTTTTCAGAAATAACAATTGTTAATTTTCTAATGTAGATTCAAATCTAAATATAAATGTGTCTGTTTATATGTATCTAACCACATACACAATTTTTTTTCTTTATAAAAGTATGATCAGATTCCACACAGTATTTTTAACCTGATTTTTACTTCATAATGTATACAGGAATAATATCCAAAATAATTAACAACCCACAGCAGAGGCTGCCCTCAACGGAGAGGGGTCCTGGCATGCCACTTATTAATGCCTTAGTAGGTTCATGATGAGGGAGCCCGAGAAAGTCTCACAGGAAGGGCCAGGGCCGCCAGGGTGGCATGGGACACTCTGGTAACTTACAACAGTATACAAACCAGGAGAAGTATCTCAATTCTTTATATTTTATTGACTTTATTATTTTAGAACAGTTTTAGGATCACAGCAAAACTGAGGGGAAGGTGCAGAGAATTCCCAAATACTCCTGCCTCCACACAGGCACAGCCTCTCCCATTATCAAAACCCTTCACCGAGGTCATACATTTGTTATAACTGGCAAACCTATATTGACACATAATTACTCAAAGTGTTCATAATTTAAAATATGGTTCACTTGGTGTTGTACACTCCATGGGTTTGGACAAATATATAATGACATGTATCCATCATTATAATATGCAGAGTATTTCCCTAAAAATCTTCTGTGCTCTGCCTATTCATACTCCCAAACCCTCTCCCAACCCTTGGCAACCACTGATCTTTTTGTGGTCTCCATAGTTTTGCCTTTCCCAGTTGGAATTGTTAAGTACGTAGACTTTTCAGATTGGCTTTTTTCACTTGGTGATATGCATTTAAAGTTCTTCCATGTATTTTTGTGGTAGCTCTTTTCTTTCTAGCACTGAATAATATTCCATCATGTGGATGTATGGTTTATTTATCCACTTGCTTACTGAAGGACATCTTGATTGCTTCCAAGTTTTGGTAATTATGAATAAAGCTACTATAAACATCTGTGTGCAAGTTTTTGTATGGATATAAGTTTTCAGCTTCTTTGGGTAATAGCAAGAATGCAGTTACTGGATCATTTGGTAAGAATATGTTTAGTTTTGCAAGAAACTGCCAAATTGTCTTTCAAAGTAGCTGTACCATTTTTCATTTCCACCAACAATGAATAAGAGTTCTTGTTGCTCCAATTCTGGCCAACATTTGTTGGTGTCAGTGTCCCAGATTTCAGCCATTCTAATAGGTGTGGTTTTAATTTACATTTCCCTGATGGCATATGATGTGAAATACCTTATCTCGGTATTTTAACAAAAAGTTAGTGCTGTACCAGTGTAAATCAGCTCAACAGCAGTCTTGAAAATACAGTAGTTGAACATCTACCTTGCTAGTAATCAAAAGCATAATATTTAATGGTTGCAAAGTACTTGAATTTGTGGATATTTTATTCAATATGTCTTTACATTGGTCTCTAGCGCTTTATCCCTTTGTTGAATCTATATATCCACTCTTCATCAAAGAAACCATCATTTCCCCATCAAATTTATGTAAATTCTTAATTCTCCCTTCCTCAAAATGTGACCATATGATAGCACCTACCACACTGTATTTGACCAATTTTTCACTAACCACCTTATTCTCTTACCAAGTTGTGCATCTTGCAAGAACAGTGACTGTATCTTGGTCATGTTTGTATTGATGGTATTTGCTGTTCAATAAATGTTTACTGAAATGAACTGTAATAATATTCTTTCTCACGTTCCCTAGGAATCTTATTTGTCTGTTAATATTTAGAACTTAAGAGGATTTTAAATACATAGAGCACAATGAATTACCATATTACTTTCACTTTCCCTTTGCTCCTTAGAGCAAGCCTAATTGAAAAACACTTTGGAAGTCAATCTGCTCCTGTATTTGAGAATTTTTCAAAGCCTTCTATTTAGAAAATTCTTCTCAGTATTCCAGTCCAATTACTTGAATGACAACTGGAATCCTATTTTCTTCACAAAGTTTAACAGTTAGCAGTCACGATAACTCCATCTTGCCCTCTCTGGTCTGCACTTGGAGACTTATGAACTTATGCCTGATGCTCATGCATTTGCTCTTTCAATAATTCATTACATCTTTATTGAACTCATATTACCTGCCAGATCTGTGGATCAACAGATGAATAAAACATAGTCTCTGCCCTTGAGGAATTCCAAATTAGGGAGGCAGGCTCTATACTACAATGTAAGTCTCATAAGATATTTATGAATAGAATGTAAAAAAAAATCCACTATATTGTCATATTTTCACACTCTGTTTGCTCAGTGGTAAGAATACCCTAACCAAGTTTAGAAAAATACTTTATCCCTATTAGCAAAGTAAGGTTTCCTAAGCCTTTAATGATTTGGATTCATTAAAAAACAAGTTTTCAGCAAAACAAGAAAAGTTTTAATTTTCCAAACACCATTTCTTGTCAATATCAGAGGCCAGTGATAGAGAAGAAAAGGAAAAGTAGAATCTTTGAAGGTTTTCCAGCAATGTTAAAAATCCTTGCAGTCACTGAAATAGTTTTATACAGCATCACAAGGAAAAGATGTTTGATAATTTATCTTCACATTATCAGTATCACAAAAATGAATGGTAGGCTTTCAAAATCAACACAGGAAATAGTTATTGACAATAATACCATTGTGTATAAATTTACACTTGCTGTCCGTGAGAAGCTTTTAATAAGCTTAGCTAGCATATCTGACACTGGGAGCAGGTCATTTTCTGAATATATCTCCTCTCGTTACAAGAAAATTATTTCAAAAAATAATCATTAAATGAAATAAATAATGATTATGGCTAGAAAAGAAATTCAGACAGTATAATTTTCTTTTTATTAAACTTCATTATATAATCATGCTTGTAATGAATAATTAACTAACTAATTTTACAGAGAAGAGAAAAGAAAGAAGTATTGTATTAATCCTTTTAGTTACATTTAAACTTTTTTTTTAGAAAAGGGAAAACATTGGTCTGTTGAACTACTAACTACATTAAAATGTAATAGCAATTAAATACCAAACAATAACAATTTTAAAAGGGTACCTTTTAATTTTCAAAATATTATTTAAATTCAGTAATACATTTAATGTATGAACTAAAATTTGCATTTGATAAGCAAAAATATTACACCTAGCAGTTCAGTCAGTTTCACTGTTTTAAATTTAAAACTAAAAAAAAACTCCTCCAACTGATCATATGGAATTACGTAACTGAAAAAACTCAAGTTCTGTGTCTTTGTCTTTACAATCACTGTGCTTTCAAGTGATTGTTTCCAAGACACTTATTTATTTCCAACAGAAATATGTAATGCCAGTTATTAAAATTCAACCATAACTTCAGAGATTGTTAAAAACTTAAACTAACGAAATATTTTTTCAGGGAGAAATATTTTATCACTGACATTGTTTAGAATTGCTGGCACATAGTGATAATAAAAAGCAGACTGTAAAATTTTGTTTTATTATTGTTTTTAAGTCCTCTAAAGACAATGCTACCCCTTATTTGCCCACTCTGGGGCAACTGCTTCTATGGCAATGCCCTTGTGATGGCACGTACAAGACCTTTTCCTTAATGGTACTGTCATTTCTACAAATAATATTCTTTCATGATTACATTTCTGTGTCAGGTACTGTTATACATTATCTCCTTTGAGCCTTGCCACAGTCTGATAATGCAAGCACCCTTCCTTACTCTCATTTCATGGGTCAAGAAACAGTCTTAGGGACATTGAATAACTTAGTTCAGGTCATATGAGCAAATAAGAGAGAGAGTGCTCAAACTCAGGGGTGTCTGATTCAAAAGCCCCAATCCACTCAGTACTGTTTCCATTGATTCAAGTCTGAGTGTCTTCTGAAAGCTAGTAATAAAGCAATGTGTAAGAAACAGTCCATGCCAGTAAAGCTCTAGGATTAGTCAAACACCCCACTCTCCCCATAGGTGGACCTCTCCTATATCCTTCACCGTAGATTCTTTTACCTGTTCAGAAACTTCATCAAATATAGAGTACGTCCTCTTCAGTTTCTCCATCTTTTTTCTGTTAACTCTTTCTGGAATTAACTCCCATTAATCAAGTTGGAACTTCAAGACTGAAGTCCGCCTCCGCCCCCCAATTTCTTATGTATCTTTTCTATTTTCTCTCTCTCTTTTTCTTGTTCATTCTACTTTCTGGATTTATTTCATCAATCATGACTTCTAATACTTGCATTTTTAGAATTCCTCCATTTACTCTATCTAATAACAGTCTCTCAGAGTTTTCATTTACTTAAGTGATTTGTAATATTTGAGTATCAGCTCATTTCCAATAGAGGTTGCTTTTTGTGTCCTAGCCAGAGGAGCAATCCTAATGAATACTACTGCATTTGTCTTTATATGGGCCCGCCATGTTTCACTGGGCCAAACCAATATTCATGATCTTAGTAAGGGGGCTCTGTGCCCTGTGAGGAGTCTGGCCCATGTGTGGTGCAGGTCTGGGGTCTAAATTCCTTTGGGTTGCCTTTTCACCTATGATTTTAGGTGAATGGCTGGCAAGCTTCTTTCTGTTTCCGCAGGTTACAGAAGCGGCAGCCCTTTGAGACTGGCTTTTTGCAAGATGGCTAGCTTTAGCTCCCTACAAATATACATCCTGAAGCTTGTGTTAAAACAAACTGATTACAGAAGAAAATTTAGTTGACACAACCACCTTTATTTAACAGTTCATAAAGCAGACAGTCTCCATTCGGAGAACTGCAAAGTGAGGCATAAGGCAGGAAGCTTTTACAGGATAAAGAAAAAAGAACAAGGGAGGACTTCCGGGAAGATGGCGGTGTGAGCAGGGTGGCAGAAATCTCCCAACACTATATTTATCTACGAAAACACAGAAAATACATCTATTCCTAAAAAAGAGACGAGAATACACAGGAAAGCGCACAGCGTGCAGCTACACCAGAGAGGACTCGGCACCCCAAGAGGCGGGTAAGATACGGAGCCGCGACCCGGCGGGACCCGATCCCTCCCCTACCCCAGCGCACCGGCGGGAGGAGAAGATTCAGAGCCGGGAGGGAGTGGAAGTACACCCCGTGAAGTAGCCAGCCCCGGTGATCTGCACGGGGAGCGCTGACCCACATTGCGCAGTGCAGCAGAGATTGGAGAGACAGAGGGGCAGGATCTGAGCAGGGAACGCGCCAGGGTGCTTGCAGCCGGCTCCCGGGAAGGAAAAAAAAAGTGCGCGCTTTCTTCAGCGGTCTTAAAGAGACAGGAGCCCAGCGGAGGAGCCGGATCGCCCCAGCACACTCAGCCCAGCAGGCTGGGAGTCCTGGGGAGTTTCAGACGCCTTAGCTGGCGACTGAGGAAGCGTAGCCATACTTAACACTTCTCACTGAGATCAACAGCCTCCTATTCGTTCCCACCCCTGCCCGAGCGATAAAGGGCCCTGCAGAGCAGCACAGTCACAGCTGTGGAATAGTGGGGCAATAGCGCCACCTAGAGCATTCCCACAGAATCTACGTCCGGTGGGCATTTTTTTTGTTTTTTTTGTTTTGTTTTGTTTTTTGTTTTGTTTTTGTTTTTTCTTTTCTTTCTTTTTTTTTTTTTCTTTTTTCTTTTTTTCTCTTTTTTTTTCTTCTCTTTTTAAAGTCTTAAAGAGCCCAGCTGACATACGTGGCAACTATCAGTGACCAATTATATAGCCATGAAAAGACAGAGGAATATGGTTCAGACCAAAATCAACCAGACAACCCCAGAGAGGGAGTCTGAAGGGATGGAAATGCACAGCCTCCCTGAAAAAGAATTCAGAATAAAAGTCATAACCATGCTGATGGACCTACAGAGAAATGTGCAAGAGCTGAGGGAGGAAGTGAGGGAACTGAGGAAAGACAATACAGAAATCAGACAAGCGATCGACGGGCTTAACAGCAGAATGGATGAGATGCAAGAGACTGTTAATGGAATAGAAAACAGAGAACAGGAGTACAGAGCAGCTGAGGCAGAGAGAGATAAAAGGATTTCTAGGAATGAAAGAATATTAAGAGAACTGTGTGACCAATCCAAACGGAACAATATTCGCATTATAGGAGTACCAGAGGAAGAAGAGAGAGAAAAAGGGATAGAAAGTGTCTTTGAAGAAATAATTGCTGAAAACTTTCCCTCGCTGGGGAAGGAAGTAGTCTCGCAGTCCACCGAAGCTCATAGATCTCCCAACACAAGGGACCCAAGGAAGACAACACCAAGACACATAATAATTAAGATGGCAAAGATCAAAGATAAAGACAGGGTATTAAAGGCAGCTAGAGAGAGAAAAAAGATCACCTACAAAGGAAAACCCATCAGACTATCATCAGACTTCTCAACAGAAACCTTACAGGCCAGAAGAGAATGGCATGATATATTTAACGTTATGAAACAGAAGGGCCTCGAACCAAGAATATTGTATCCAGCACGATTATCATTTAAATATGATGGAGGGATTAAACAATTTCCAGATAAACGAAAGTTAAGAGTTTGCCTCTCATAAACCACCACTACAGGATATCTTAAATGGACTGCTCTAGATGGAAGCACACCTAAGGCTAAAAAGATGTCACCAGAGAAAAAAAATCATAGCAAAGAAAGCAGACCATCCAAATACTAACTAAAGGCAAAGAATAAAACACCTATTATAGAAAGAATGGAGGAGGAGGAATAAGAAGGGAGAGAAAGAAAGAAACATCAGACTGTGTTTACAATAACTTAACAAGAAAGTTAAGTTAGATTGTTAGATAGTAAAGAAGCAACCCTTGAACCCTTGGTAACCACGAATCTAAAGCCAGCAATGGCAATAAGTACATACCTATCAATAATCACCCTAAATGTAAATGGACTGAATGCACCAATCAAAAGACACAGAGTAACAGAATGGATAAAAAAGCAAGACCCATCTATATGCTGCCTACAAGAAACTCACCTCAAATCCAAAGATATACACAGACTAAAAGTGAAGGGATGGAAAAAGATATTTCATGCAAACAACAAAGAGAAAAAAGCAGGTGTTGCAGTACTTGTATCAGACAAAATAGACTTCAAAACGAAGAAAGTAGCAAAAGATAAAGAAGGACATTACATAATGATAAAGGGGTCAGTCCAACAAGAAGATATAACCATTATAAATATATATGCACCCAACACAGGAGCGCCAGCATATGTGAGACAAATACTAACAGAATTAAAGGAGGAAATAGACAGCAATGCATTCATCTTAGGAGACTTCAACACACCACTCACTCCAGAGGACAGATCAACCAGACAGAAAATAAGTAAAGACACAGAGGCACTGAACAACACACTAGAACAGATGGACCTAACAGACATCTACAGAACTCTACACCCAAAAGCAACAGGATACACATTCTTCTCAAGTGCACATGGAACATTTTCCAGAATAGACCACATACTAGGCCACAAAAAGAACCTCAGTAATTTCAAAAATATTGAAATCCTACCAACCAACTTCTCAGATCACCAAGGTATAAAACTAGAAATAAATTTTAGAAAGAAATCAAAAAAGCTCACAAATACATGGAGACTTAACAACACTCTCCTAATTAATCAATGGGTTAACAAACAAATCAAAACAGAAATCAAAGAATATATGGAGACTAATGACAACAACAACACAAAGCCACAACTTCTGTGGGACGCAGCAAAGGCAGTTCTAAGAGGAAAGTACATTGCAATCCAGGCCTATTTAAAGAAGGAAGAACATTCCCAAATGAATAGTCTAAAGACACAATTACTGAAATTGGAAAAAGAAGAACAAATGAGGCCCAAAGTCACCAGAAGGAGGGACATAATAAAGATTAGAGAAGAAATAAATAAAATTGAGAAGAATAAAACAATAGAAAAAATCAATAAAACCAAGAGCTGGTTCTTTGAAAAAATAAACAAAATAGATAAACCCCTAGCCAGACTCATTAAGAGAAAAAGAGAATCTACACACATAAACACAATTAGAAATGAGAAAGGAAAAATCACGACACACCCCACATAAATACAAAGAATCATAAGAGAATATTATGAGAATCTATATGCTCACAAGCTGGAAAACATAGAAGAAATGGACAACTTCTTAGAAAAATACAACCTTCCAAGACTGACCAAGCAAGAAACAGAAAAACTAAACAGACCAATCACCAGCGAAGAAATCGAATTGGTAATCAAAAAACTACCCAAGAACAAAACCGCTGGGCCTGATGGATTCACCTCTGAATTCTACCAGACATATAGAGAAGAAATAACACCCATTCTCCTTAAAGTTTTCCAAAAAATAGAAGAGGAGGAAATACTTCCAAACTCATTCTATGAAGCCAGCATCACTCTAATACCAAAACCGGGCAAAGACCTCACCAAAAAAGAAAATTACAGACCAATATCCCTGATGAACGTAAATGCAAAAATACTCAACAAAATATTAGCAAACCGAATTCAAAATACATCAAGAGGATCATACACCATGATCAAGTGGGATTCATCCCAGGGATGCAAGGATGGTACAACATTCGAAAATCCATCAACATCATCCACCACATCAACAAAAAGAAGAACAAAAACCACATGATCATCTCCATAGATGCTGAAAAAGCATTTGACAAAATTCAGCATCCATTCCTGATTAAAACTCTCAACAAAATGGGTATAGAGGGCAAGTACCTCAACATCATAAAGGCTATATATGACAAACCCACAGCTAACATCATACTTAACGGCGAGACGCTGAAAGCTTTTCATCTAAGATCGGGAACAAGACAGGGATGCCCTCTCTCTCCACTGTTATTCAACATAGTACTGGAGGTCCTAGCCACGGCAATCAGACAAATCAAAGACATACAAGGCATCCAGATTGGTAAAGAAGAAGTCAAATTGTCACTATTTGCAGATGACATGATACTGTACATAAAAAACCCTAAAGATTCCATTCCAAAACTACTAGAACTAATATCTGAATTCAGCAAAGTTGCAGGATACAAAATTAACACACAGAAATCTGTTGCTTTCCTATACACTAATGATGAACTAACAGAAAGAGAAATCAGAAAAACAATTCCATTCACAATTGCATCAAAAAGAATAAAATACCTAGGATTAAACCTAACGAAGGAAGTGAAAGACCTGTACTCTGAAAACTACAAGACACTCCTAAGAGAAATTAAAGGAGGACACTACCAAATGGAAATGCATCCCATGCTCTTGGCTAGGAAGAATAAATATTGTCAAAATGGCTATACTACCTAAAGCAATCTACAGTTTCAACGCAATCCCTATCAAACTACCAACAGCTTTCTTCAATGAACTGGAACAAATAATTCTAAAATTCATATGGAACCACAAAAGACCCCTGAATAGCCAAATCAATCCTGAGAAGGAGGAATAAAACAGGGGGAATTACACTCCCTGACTTCAAGCTCTACTACAAAGCCACAGTAATCAAGGCAATTTGGTATTGGTACAAAAACAGACCCACAGACCAGTGGAACAGAATAGAAAATCCAAACATTAACCCAAACATATACAGTCAATTAATATTTGATAAAAGTGCCTTGGATATACAATGGGAGATGACAGCCTCTTCAGCAGCTGGTGTTGGAAAAACTGGACAGCTACATGTAAGAGAATGAAACTGGACTACTGTCTAGCCCCATACACAAAGGTAAACTCAAGGTGGATCAAAGACCTGAATGTAAGTCATGAAACCATAAAACTCTTAGAAAAAAACATAGGCAAAAATCTCTTGGACATAAACATGAGCAAATTCTTCATGAACATATCTCCCCGGGCAAGGGAAACAAAAGCAAAAATGAACAAGTGGGACTATATCAAGCTGAAAAGCTTCTGTACAGCAAAGGACACCATCAGTAGAACAAAAAGACATCCTACAGTATGGGAGAATATATTCATAAAAAACGTATCTGATAAAGGGTTGACATCCAAAATATATAAAGAACTCATGCACCTTAACAAACAGAAAGCAAATAATCCAATTAAGAAATGGGCAGAGGACATGAATAGACACTTCTCAAAGAAGAAATTCAGATGGCCAACAGGCACATGAAAAGATGCTCCACATCGCTAATCATCAGAGTAATGCAGATTAAAACCACAATGAGATATCACCTCACACCAGTGAGGATGGCCAACATCCAAAACACAAACAACAACAAATGTTGGCGAGGATGTGGAGAAAAGGGAACCCTCCTACACTGCTGGTGGGACTGCAAATTAGTTCAACCATTGTGGAAAGCAGTATGGAGGTTCCTCAAAAAACTCAAAATAGAAATACCATTTGACCCAGGAATTCCACTCCTAGGAATTTACCCTAAGAATGCAGCAGCCCAATTTGAAAAAGACAGATGCACCCCCTATGTTTATTGCAGCACTATTTACAATAGCCAAGAAATGAAAGCAACCTAAGGGTCCATCAGTAGATGAATGGATAAAGAAGATGTGGTACATATACACAATTGAATATTATTCAGCCATAAGAAGAAAACAAATCCTACCATTTGCAACAACATGGATGGAGCTAGAGGGTATTATGCTCAGTGAAATAAGCCAAGCTGAAAAAGACAAGTATCAAATGATTTCACTCATATGTGGAGTATAAGAACAAAGAAAAAATACTGAAGGAACAAAACAGCAGCAGACTCACAGAACCCAAGAACGGACTAATAGTTACCAAAGGGAAAGGGACTGGGGAAAATGGGCGGGAAGGGAGGGATAAGAGGGAAAAAGGGGCATTACGATTAGCAGATGTAATGTTGGGGGGGCACGGGGAGGGCAGTACAACTCAGAGAAGGCAAGTAGTGATTCTATAGCATCTCACTACGCTGATGGACAGTGACTGTAATGGGGTTGGTGGGGGGGACCTGATGAAGGGGTAGTTTAATAATCGTAATATTGCACATGTAATTGTAAATTAATGATAATAAATTAAATTATAAAAAAAAAGAAACCAAGGAATTATGTTCCAAACAGCTCTGTAAAAGCTCCTGTTTCCATCTTCATTTTTATCATTTATTAAAGACCTGTTTTTACATAAAAAAAAAAAAAGAATAAAGAACAAGGAAGAGAAAAACAGAAAATATCTGATTGGCTGAGGCCACATATTCAATTTTTTGGGGGGAGAGAGGATCAAGGAAAGAGGTATAGAGTCCAGAGTTGGCTTGACATTTGGAGGCTGGCTGACCATGTTTTTGGTTAAGTGGATTGTGTACAACGATATGGAAATTCCCCAAATATTTGTTTGCAGAACTGGCACCCCAGGAGGGGGTGGCTCCATCTTGGGCCTATAATTAATTTCAACATTTGTACTATTTTCACTCTACCACAGTCAGAAGCCCAAGATTAAATAGCTAAGGGCTATAAACCCTCTACTCTTTCAATTCCAGTTCTTCACTACTCCAACTTTGAATTTACTCATTTCTGGCACCTGAGAATTTCATTCTCTTAGTTTCAAGTTTCTTTTATTTTACCCAGAATCCCCATTTGTTTTGAGGGAATGGTTTTGTGACAACTTCAGATCCAGTTACACACCATCCTTCTCAATATCTACCACATTCCATCCTCTAACACCACACAGCAATTCCCCTCTGCAGTCTCCTTACCTCTCCTCTCATGAACTTGTCTTCCTCCCTGCCCTCCTCCAGATTCTCCATCACAAACACCCAGGAACCAGGTCAGGAAAGTAGTATTCTCCTTAGAGAGGTCTTCTTAGTAGGTATTGGGCGGTGACGGCTGGAAACATCCATCTATACGGGAAGTGAAGGTTATTGTCTTGCTGCTTATGACTGATGGAGTGACTCAGTGGATCTGAAAAGATGTAAAATTAGAGAGAGTCAGGTAAAAACAGCATATTATTCTGATTTCTTCCCATATTAGAGGTCTTCCAGGGAGGATACTCTGCTTGCTATAAAGTTAAGAAAATGTTTCAAAGTTTTCCTTGTAAGGTTTCAAGGTGGTGGTTTTCTTCCTAAGATAGGGAAGCAGCAGAAATTTAAGACACGAGGGAAAGATTTCCCTGAGTACATGCTATATATATTAAGGATTTAACTTTTCCTTTCTCTCGGTCTCCTGGCAGCAGTCATATTTTGCACTCATTTTTAAATCTTTTCCCTGTGTTCCAACTCCTTCTGTTAGCCAGGAGCCATTAGTGCAGTACCCACATAGCCTTCCCACTACACTTCTCCTTTGATTTAGTATGATTGTGGCAGTACAACAGTTGGAAGTGAGATAAACCTAGAGTTCCAGGTGGTGTCCAGCCTCAAAATAAGCAGGGCGCAAGGCAAAGTTAAGAGTAGCACCAAGGAGCATCTACCACATGGATAATTTAGGAGGGACTCAACAGTATTAATGATGATGGTAATAGAAGCTGACACTTATATCATCACATTTACCAGGCATTAACCCAAGTGTTTTGCATAGATGATATCACTTCAGTCTAATACTCTTATGACTTAGCTACTGTTGCTATTTCTATTTAATAGATCAGGAAACCGAGGCACGGTGTTACAGTAACTTTCTCAAGGTCATACAACTATTGTTAGAGAAAGTGGCAGAGAAAGGGAAAAAGGTCGAGGAAAAAGCTAGAGATGCTCTGGGGGATCTCAGCAGCAGGTGCTTATGGAGCATGTATTTATTGTGCTGCAGTTAATGCAACTCTGCCACAATGCCTTCAGTCTCCAACTCTTTTCATTCCCAATTTCAAATCTAAAAGAGTGCATCTAATAGGCCTAGATTTGGCAAATTAATGAGGTATGATCAGGGAGTGCAGTAATGTAATACAGATAAGGTCACCCTGTATATGAGGCACACTACCTAGAAATGCAGTAGTTGTAAATGAGCAGCCACTTCAAGTGGTAACTACTATAGAACCTAATGATGTAAGAAGCTATCACATGCTTGAACACATACAATTGTCTGCAGTTGATACATAGTCCAAGAATAAGAATTACATTCATTAACTAAAATATGTAGTGTGTAAATTGGATTAAGTTTTGGTTTCTCTGGAACATGTATGTAGATTGACTGAATTGGGAATGATCTATTCTCTCATTTCCTTAATATGGAAGACTTCCTGAAGAAGCTCAGTTTTTATTGAAGTGAAGGACTTCTATTTCTATTTTTCATTTCTGAAAGCATGATATTTTAGCTACACTGAATAAGCCACCTGCTAAAAACAACAAAAAATGTTGGGCTTAAAAAAAATCAAATACATTGATGAACTGGTATGAAATGATGGAATTCTCAGAATAGAGGAGAAAAAAGAAAGGAAGAAAAATGAGAATACTCTGATAAATAAGTTAGGGCCAAAGTGGGCTTTTGCTGAGAAATTACCTGTCACACTGGACACCTAGAACTCCTGCATTGAAAACTGTGCAACATGTGAGGGTCAGGAAATAAAACCAAGGACCCAACTAAAAGGAGTAGTCTAATAGGAGATAAAAATTGGGGCCCCAGAGGGTTATATACCCAGCAAAAGGGTTAACGGGAAGGAAACCTGATGAAAGGAGATATGCCTGTCTTGACCTTGGAACCCAGAAAAGAAAGTCTCCCCTGAGAATCTGTAACAAGCCATTTGGATTTGAGGCCCAAATTCGATCTATCTGTACAATCCAATAAACTTCAAATTGAGAACTTAACACGGTCCTAGTGTTGATGGTGCCTCCAAAAGCTTACAGAAGCCAATTCTAACACTCCCTAGGAAAACTCAATTTTAACTCTGGTCTCAAAGAATACTGACAATTACAACCCCAGAAACAGGAGTGCAGGATATAGAATCATAACCCACAAGGAAACAAGCACCATGAGCAGAAGCTGGAAGAAATGACAGCTCAAAAAGTGGCATAAAATTTTCAGTACTGGTTTTAACAGACATAGAATATAGACTATGTTTAGTTTGTATAACAAATTAGAAATGGCTCAACAAGAAAGCCAAATGGCACTTTTAAAAATGAAAAGTATTTGAACACTTTGAAATGGACCATATAAAAGAAAAACTGACGAGAAATGGAGGATAAAGTGAAAAAGTCTTAGAGATGTCTTATAGGTATTCAAAGAGATAATGGAGAAAATGGGAAGTAAGCAACGCTGAAGAGATAATGGTTGAGAGTTGTCTACAATTGTGTGGGGCACTAATTCTGAGATTCAGGAATCCTTTAAATCCTAAGCATGGTTTAAAACAAATTTTTAAAGGAAAGAAAGGAAGGAATGACTCCATACCTAGTTCATCACTGTGAAACGGAGAAAATATCAGAAATCTTAATAGCAACCAGGAGAGAAGGGAAGAAGAAAGGGATGGAGGAAGGAAAACTGAAGTCACCAGGTTTTAGATAAAAAGTACAGATAATAAATTAGATAATTTTTACTAGGAATTAGGAAAAGTTCCTTTAAGATTTATATTAAGTATCCTGATTAAGAGCAGCAAAAAAGTCTTGAGTTCAAGAAAATGCAAGGAAGGGGGAAAGCATGAAACACAAATGTATAGTGTTTCAACTCCAACTTCAAAAAGTATAAATAGAATGTTAAATTATGAACTAAAGACAAATTTCTTTGAAAAACGAAGAGAGTTAAGTGACAAGTGGAAATTAATAATGACCAACCTTTACTGAGTGCAAACGTTTTTAAGAGAAAGAAAACACATTGAGCAGTTAAAGTCTGAATGTATCACAATGCACGTTTGCGGGGAGTCGAAAGATAGAAAAAAACTGTCTAGGATTACAGACATGTAATAAGGCTATTTACTCAACGTAATTAGGTTATTGCTAACATAGCCCTTTAGATATTAATGCTCCATTGGTTATTTGTTTTTTTTTGTGTGTGTGTGGTTGCAGGCTGAATTACATACCAGTTACATTAGGATGACGAGGAAACGGAAGGCAAACTAGATTATATAAGAGGCTATCAAGGGCTATTTGTGCATCTTTTAATATGGAAAATACATCTTCACTCCATATTCTTAGTGTCAACTATTTTAGATGGAAGCCAAACAGATGGAAGCCACCCCATTTATATTTTTTGGAGTAGCTACTGAAGATAAATTCCAGCAGCGAGTTCCGTTTTAAACAATCCAAAACTGCCCAAACTTTGCTGATTATTCTATCGTCAGAACCTTTGTTATTTGCCTAGCACTACTTGAAATCCATGCGTCACAAACGCCGGGGCATGGAATCAGAGCAGCAAAGAACAGGTGAAAAGTTGTTGCTACTTGTGTTATGCAGGAGCATACAAATCCGTCCTTCCCCGTGGAAAAAATCAACAAATAAACAGAGGCACCGCATTTTAGATTCTGTTGCGCACTGCTCGCAACGGCGCCCGGTTTTTGTAGTTTCTACAAGAAGAACCGCCAGCTTATTACCTCCTCGCTGGGGAGGGAATAGAACTACGCTTCCCACAAAGGCGCGGGTGAGGGATCCAGTCGGGATACGTCGCTGCCGCAGCCGACCAATGACAGCTCCGGGCGGCAGTGAGGCAAGCGCCGTCAGGCGCCAAAGTGTTTTTTTTTTTCCGCCGAAGCCGAGCGGGTGCTGCTAGCGGAGGCGCCATATTGGAAGGGACAAAACTCCGGCGACAGCGAGTGACACAAATAAACCCCTGGACCCCTTCGTTCCCCCAGCTCTAAGGGCCGCGATGTTGTACCTAGAGGACTATCTGGAAAGTGAGTGGGCGGCGCTGGCGGGTGCCGGCTGTGGGACCTGCGAGCCGGCGGGAGCGCGAGCGGACAGCCAGGCGGGATGGCGGGAGGGAGGGGGGAGGCGGGGGATATTTCTTTCTCACGGTAACTGGCAGCCTCGCTGTGGGCTGCCGGCTCCCTCGCCCCCCCGACGCACTCACGCACGTATGCACGCAACGACGTCGGCGCGTATTTTCACCGTTGGCCCCGCCCCTCTGACGGACTCTCCCTTTGACAGTGATTGAGCAGCTTCCAATGGACCTGCGGGACCGCTTCACCGAGATGCGCGAGATGGACCTGCAGGTGCAGAGTAAGTCCGCGCGTTTGCCCTTGTCCGCTGCCCGCGTTTAGCGCCAGACTTACTTGCCACGACTCCGGCGTCTCTGCTCTTTGACTCTACTCTGGCTCCCTGGCCAGTACAAACGGAGTTGTCAAAAAGAACCCGCAGTGCCGAACCTTGCCTCTTGCCTTCCATGCTTCTGTTCTCCTGGCTTTTAGAAGAGAAGGAGAAGGCGTTAGGGCACCTGCGTGTGCCTTTCTCTAGTTTGGCACTGTGCAATAAAAGTTTTCATACACTCATTGAGAATGTAGTTACATGTTTTAATGCACATCGGCATGCATGTTGAGAAGATTTTGACTTGAGCCTTTACGTATAGAACATAGATTTCAGCATTTATACTTTGTTGAAGTTCTTTCTATTCAAAGTTTCTTCAAGGGTGGATATACGCAGAAACACAGGTTATATGCGGTTCTTTAGAGACCCCAGTGAACTTGGAATGTCAAATTTTGAAAAGTAGCACATTATAGGATACCTTCTCCATGTCAACAGCATGGTGCTTAGAGGGAAATATTTTACCGTAAAGCTTCTTGTCTGCTGTAATAAAAATTCTGGCTTTTCTTCAATCAGTGATCGTTTAGTGGTCCCGTTACTTTTTCCCAAAATTAACCTTGCACTTTCATTAAGTAGTATTTGGCTTATATGATCTTTTTTTTTTTTCTGTGAGGTTTTTAAAAGGATTTATGTTTCAGAGAAGGTAAAGAATGTTTGTTTTGGAGATAAGGTAAATTCTTAGAGCAAAATTAAACTTAAAAACAAAAAAATGCTACAGAGTCCCAAAGTTACGTCAATCATGCTCTAAAAGGACCTCATAAACCTACCCCCTTTGTGAAATGAATATAATATAGCTGTTGCAACTATCTTGTAGGGATACTATATTAAAAATTAAGAATGTGAAATGAATTATATGATACATAATTAAAATGTGTAATTAAGTCTGCCTTTTTGACTATGCGTCACTCCCTTTGGAGAAATGTAGGCGCTCCACAATTGTTTAAATGATATAAATGTCTGGTTTTCATGGGGTATACCTGCCGAAGATGTGTTTCTTGATCCATTTATTCCAGCTATGTTTAGGCTGTATATGAGATGGTTCTCATGCTGCCAGGTTTTCTTTTTAGAAAAGTAGGAGTGAAGGAACATCTGGATTTTGAGGTGTGATAGGGAGGAAAAGAGTATCATGGACAGAGATCAGAGAACCAAACATTCCAGAGTGTTGGAATCTTAAGGTAGCTAAAACCTGTCCTTTTTTCCCTCTTGCTTCTCTGCCCCACCACCACCATACACACTTCCATACCCATTGTTCATGAGCATACCTTTCACAGCCTCTTTGAGTTTCATGTGGTGCATAATACAAAGTGATCAAATAGGGAAGCCACCTTCTTTTATTAGGTGAATTGTAGTATGGATGTCCGAAATGTATGTTTTTCTAGCTTGCTCACTAAGTTCATTTTAACTTTAATGTAGTCGAAATGCTAAAGATTTGCTTAAGTAGTGTTTTCTACAGGATTGAGCACAGATTTTGATGTCATATAGATCCGAGTTCATTTTGGGTTTTACTGACTTACTCACTGACCTTGACCACATTACTTCTGAGGGGTTTTCATCATCTATAAATAATGAGAATAATCTGAAAATTAAAAATAATACAAATTCAAACATATAATACCTAATACAAAGTAGGCACTCAATAAAGGGTAGCTGTCGTTTTATATATTTTCGTTATCATTACAAATTTAAAATTATCTTATAATTTGGACTTAGATTATATAAATTAGAGGCTTCTTAAACTTCCACTTTTTATAAAAATAAGGATTTTCTACAGTTAATAGATATTATGGATTAATAAAAGAGACCTCATTGACAAGTAAGTTAGGAAATGCTTATTTAAACAAAGGAAAATCCTTTTAAGAAGTTAATTATAAGACTTCTCAGAATCTTAAAAACTATTACGCACTGAAAATCTCCAAAAGAATGATATAGTAAAAAGATTTTCCTCAACTTACATAGCAACAGAATCCCTTTTATTTTTCCTTTTTGAGCAGAGATGGAATGAAATGACTGCTCTTGGCACACACTTAGGGAAATACCTATCTAGAATAAATAATATAGTATATTAACTGAGTAAATGATTGTACCTACCACTTTCATGATATGAGAATATGAGATGATGGGTGCTTACTGCCTTGTAACAAGAAGTTAAAATCTTTTTATCACTTTTTATTGTTAAAAGAAACATGAGGATTATTTAGTGGCACTTGCAGTAAGAAATTGTGTTTTGTCACATTTGGCTGATTTAATACCATTAGCTTTTGACCCCAAGGCTATACTATTCAAAAACTAGACTAGCATAGAACCTATGAACATTGTTGACTACTTTGATTATTGGAAATAGTTTTGAAATAGCAACAACAAAAATAGTAGGAAAAATTAAAAAAAATTTTTTGTTAGGGTAATCAAGGCACTATATATAATGAAAGCATGACATATTTAAGTTACTGGCCAAATGAGAATGTCTGTTGTCAGATAACTTTTTCTTTCCCCAAATCAAAGCATGTATATTCAGTGTATGAATTTGGTCATCTAAATATGAAATGTCTTTATTATGTTGTAGATGCAATGGATCAACTAGAACAAAGAGTCAGTGAATTCTTTATGAATGCAAAGAAAAATAAACCAGAATGGAGAGAAGAGCAAATGGCATCCATCAAAAAAGTATGTTCAAAACTCTAGATGATTTATCAGTAATTGGGACACTCTGAGGAAGATATTTTAAAATTAAATAGTTTTCTGGATATCAAAACAAGGAAAAGTTACCGATGGCTTTTTAGAATTTAATTGTGTTTTAGAGCTTCAGATATAGCAATTTTTAATCATTGAAACATTTCGGTAATTTAAAAAATTATTTCAATAATTAATGACTTCTATTAGTGACAGAGCCATAAAAAAATGTATTTTTTTTCTTTTTGTTTTATTCTAGTTTCAGGTAATTAAAGTTGCTTCATCTTTAGAGATATATACTGTCTTCCAATTTGGGCTGCAAACCATAGTGAAAATTGGCAGACTTTGGAGCATATTTTATATATTGCTGCATATCTAAGTTGGTAGAATCATGGAAGAATCTAATCTTGAGAGTTGAAAAGATCCTTGAAAAGTCCTTTAGTTTAAAACTCTAAATTTGTATATAAATTGAGCTTAGAAATACAAAATTCCTTGGGTTTTTATTAGATGTATGGAAAGTATAACTCTCTTACAGATTAAAATGATTATCATCACCTCCCCACCCACCCCTATCCAGGTTTGCTTTAACGGTATGATCTAATTTATTTGGGATTCATTGAAAAAACTACTTAAAAAACCCAAGTTTTTAAACCTAACCAAGGAAGTGAAAGACCTATACCCTGAAAACTCCAAGACACTCTTAAGAGAAATTAAAGAGGACACTAATAAATGGAAATTCATCCCATGCTCTTGGCTATGAAGAATTAATATTGTCAAAATGGCCATCCTGCCTAAAGCAACCTACAGATTCAGTGCAAACCCTATGAAAATACCTACAGCATTCTTCAATGAACTAGAGCAAATAGTTCTAAAATTCAAATGGAATGACAAAAGATCCCTGAATAGACAAAGCAGTCCTGAGAAGGAAGAATAAAGCAGGGGGAATTATGCTGCCTGACTTCAAACTCTACTACAAAGCCACAGTAATCAAGACAATTTGGTACTGGCACAAGAACAGACCCATAGACCAATGGAACAGACTAGAAAGCCCAGATATAAACCCAACCATGTATGGTCAATTAATATATGATAAAGGAGCCATGGATATACAGTGGGGATATTACAGCCTCTTCAACAGCTGGTGTTGGCAAAACTGGACAGCTACATGTAAGAGAATGAAACTGGATTATTGTCTAACCCCATACACAAAAGTAAACTCAAAATGGATCAAAGACCTGAATTAAGTCATGAAACCATAAAACTCTTAGAAAAAAATATTGGCAAAAATCTCTTGGACATAAATATGAGCAAATTCTTCATGAACATATCTCCCCAGGCAAGGAAAACGAAAGCAAAAATGAACAAATGGGACTATATCAAACTAAAAAGCTTCTGTACAGCAAAGGATACCATCAATAGAACAAAAAGACATCCTACAATATGGGAGAATATATTCATAAATGACATATGGAATAAGGGGTTGACATCCAAATTATATAAAGAGCTCACGTACCTCAACAAACAAAAAGCAACTAAGCCAATTAAATAATGGGCAGAAGATCTGAACAGACAATTCTCCAAAGAAGAAATTCATGTGGCCAACAGGCACATGAAAAGATGCTCCACATCACTAATCATCAGAGAAATACAAATTAAAACCACAATGAGATATCACCTCACACCAGTGAGGATGGCCACCATCCACAAGACAAACAACAACAAATGTTGGCAAGGATGTGGAGAAAGGGGAACCCTCCTACACTGCTGGTGGAAATGTAAACTAGTTCAACCATTGTGGAAAGCAGTATAGAGGTTCCTCAAAAAACTCAAGATTGAAATACCATTTGACCCAGGAACTCCTAGGAATTTACCCTAAGAATGCAGCATCCCAGTTTGAAAAAAGACATATGCACCCCTATGTTTATCACAGCACTATTTACAATAGCCAAGAAATGGAAGCAACCTAAGTGTCCATCAGTAGATGAATGGATAAAGAAGAGGTGGTACATATACACATGGAATATTATTCAGCCATAAGAAGAAAACAAATCCTACCATTTGCAACAACATGGATGGAGTTAGAGGGTATTATGCTCAGTGAAATAAGCCAAGCCAAAAAAGACAAGTATCAAATGATTTCACTCATATGTGGAGTATAAGAACAAAGAAAAAAATTGAAGGAACAAAACAGCAGCAGACTCACAGAACCCAAGAATGGACTAACAGTTACCAAAGGGAAAGGGACTGGGGAGGATGGGTGGGAAGGGAGGGATAAGGGGGAAAAAGGGGCATTACGATTAGCACACATAATGTAGTGGGGGGGGCGACATGGGAAAGGCAGTATTTACAGAGAAGACAAGTAATGATTCTATAGCATCTTACTACACTGATGGACAGTGACTGTAATGGGGTATGTGGGGAGGATTTGATAATGGGGGGTCTAGTAGCCATAATGTTCCAGTAATTGTACATTAACGATACCAAAATAAAAAATAAGTAAAAAAAATACTGAGTTTGGTTATGACTCTCAGTTAGCTGTTTGACACTGGACAGGTCCTTTAATATCTCTTAAGTAATAATGGCTTCCCTACCCCCAGCCTTTATAGAATTGTTCAAGGATCTATTGGGAAGTAAATTTGAAAACTGCAGACTTAGAGTAGTCTTCCTATTTATTTTGCCACATTGGGGAAGATTATATCTGTTAGGAGAAAAAAAATTTCAGAATCTGTTACAGACTTGGTCCTGGCTTGGAGGATACCTGGAGGCCTGGGTGTGTGTGAGTATAGACATCACATAACATTCATCATCCCTTTAACCTATCAAGTTTTTGATGCAGTTGAGCTTGGATATACCCTGAAAAGTCTGGTACTCCTTTGGAATTAATAGGACCCATATTTTTAATTAATTAATTTTTATAATTTGCTTTATACTGAGAAGAAATCAGGTATAGGTTGAATGTATGAATTGATACCTAACTGAAAATGAGGGTTGTAGAACAGTTGGAAACAGGTGACAGGCAAGTCAGAATCCTTTCAATAATTTTCCTTTTAAAAGATTTTAGAAGTGGAGAACATAAATGTTCTTTACAAATTAGATGCGTTTTAACTTTTTTTTAAAACTATTCATTAGCTCATATAACTTTTACTAAAAATAGAGGCTAGACTTGGAATTGTGTTTATTTTTATTTTTGTCTTTTCTAGGAATTCTGAACATTTTCCTTTAATTGTTGGCCATTGTCCATAATTTCTAATTCTACCTCTTCTCTACCCTTAACTGGGTTTTTATTGCTAATGTAAGATAACTGACAGTGATAACAAGGTATGATAATAAAAATGCAGTTACATGTCCTGGATATACATATTTTTAAATTACTAATTCTTGAAATTAAAATGTTTTTATTCAGGATTACTATAAAGCCTTAGAAGATGCAGATGAGAAGGTACAGTTAGCAAACCAGATATATGACTTGGTAAGTAAAATGAATGTGCATGCTATACTACAAGTAATTGCATTTTGTATTACATTTTACATTTTATTGGCTTAAATGTAATAGGAAGAACAGATGAAAGCTGAAATACTGCTCCCTTGATTCCATTCAATTTGAGAACTCAGTGTCTAATTTTGGAAAAAGTCAGAGTCTACAGTGTTAGGTAACATCTGTAACCTTGTATTTTAACCACATCTACATTGCTGTAAGATTGTACCTAATGTTAGTCCTTTTTTTTTTTTAACAAGAATTGTTGTTTACTAATCATCTTCTTAAGGTAGTGTATTTACTTTCTAGAAAAATCATCTCAAGATTGTTTCTGTGGTAAAATACACATGAGAATACTTTGTTGACAAGTGTTTTGGTAGCCTGATTAAAATTAAGAGGAGAATTATTTCAATCAGTGTTAATAGGTAGTACTTAAGTATCCGTTAAGTGACATCATTAGATAGGACATGACAGCTGGCTAAAGTGGCAAAAAATGAGAAACACTAGATTAAATAAACTTTTTTAAAAAGTTCTTTTTGTAGCAGTAGCACTTTTAAAAGACTGAAATCACAGAGAAGACAGCTATATGCAATATTTCTCAAACTGGTATAATAATAGTGTGCTTTTTTATGTAAAGCATCTTCTCTGAAAATATATACTTTAGAAAATACTTATTTCTGGTTTTGCCTCAAAGCAAGTTAAAGCTGAAAACACATGTTCACTTTTGGTTAACATAGTATATAGATTTCATATCTTATTTTTGTGATCTTATCTGGATTACTTATTACTGAACAAGTATATGTCAATATAAATGTTATTGGTAAGCAACACCAAACTAAAGATAAGCTAAACAAGATAAAGCTCACACCATATATTGGTGTATATTGTAAATAAATGCTTATACAAAACTAGAAAACATTTGTCCTGTAAAGCCATAGAAAATTTTTAGTTATTTTTATATAATGAAAATATTTTAATGGTTATAATAACTTAGGCTCTTCTTTTCATACAGTTATTCTGAAAACAATTTTATAAAAGATACTGTCTAAAGAAAGATAGTAGGCTGTAGTTTGATTTGCTGTGAAATTTTTTTAAAAGTTCTTGATAGTTTTGGTCTTAAATTATGTCTGTGAACATAGAAAGACATTTATATTTGAATCCAAGAGTACTTTCTTTAGTAACAGTCTTCATTTTTAATGACTGTCAGTCTTTATTTAGAAACTACCTGCTTCAAAATCATATAGCTCTTTGATTCTACTCTTTGTTTTTGTCTACATTTTGTTACTGTATTACTTTTTATACCTTTATTAGAAACACTTAGTATATTTAGAAAATACTTTATGCATTCAGAAAAAAATACACACATAACAAATGTGGTTTTTAAATATGTGTGTGTTTTTTGTGTATCCTTCCCTTATTTATGAACCACGCTGTTCATCCACTGTGTGCTTGGTATAATGGAGTTTTACCCGTGTATAATGGAGAAATAAAAAGTAAATGTTACAAATGGCTCTTGTCCTCAAGGTGTCTGTAAATTTGTTGGGAAGACATGCCCACAAAGTGAAGTAAAAAGCCTGTATAGAAACACGTAACAAATAAAGATTGATGCAGCTGAGTATTAAGGAATATCTGGTAAAAGGCTGAACCAAGTCATCCAGAGTTATTGTTGATTTCGTAGAGGGTATGAGAGGAGTTTTGAATAGAATTTATTCAGAGGCTTGGATTAGGTGTTGTATTGAGAGGAAAACATTTCACTCAGAGATAATGGATAAACACAGAATAAAAATAAAAATGAGCAAATACTTCAAGGATTATAGATTATTTAGGCTAGGGAGTGAGGTGAGGAAGAGGTGATGTAATAAATCTAATAAAATGTAAATAAATCTAATAAAATGTAATAAAAAGCAAGTGTCCATAACAGATTCATTAGAGACTTGAGTTCAGCCACTTTACTGACAGTAGGACTTTGGAAATGTGATTTAATCCTGGAACTTAGTTGCCTTGTCTGTAAAATAGCAGTATTTGTGCTTTACAGGAGGATTCACATGCATATATATGAAATGCTCTTAGGTACTCACTTCTTCTTTAAAGACTATCATTTTTCTAAATGGCTTTTCTACTTTACTGAAGGCACCGATTTTCAAGCGAAGGCATTTCCCTTTCATCCCTGTAGGTTATACCTGCGTTTTCCCTTTCTTCCAGTATTTCTAGGACTGCCTCTTGTCTTGTCTTTACTCTTCCTCTCTTTTTTCCTCCCCTGCCCTTCCTTCACCCCTTCCCTTCTCTTTGTGTTCCTTTTCTTTTCCTCTCCTTCCTTCCCTTTCTTCCTTTTTTAATACTCCATTGCTATTTCAGGAGACAGTGCTATCCTTAATATAAAAACCCACTCTTCTCTGAGATTTAATGTTAATCATCTATATCATACGCACACCTTTGCAGCCGTTCTCAAGCTCCTCGGTTATCACTCATGATGGGTGCTGTTCCTGAGTTGACCTGCATTGCTGCCTACTCTCTTCACGTGGTTTTCATATAGGTACTTTCTTCCCATCTTCTCCCCCAGCTCTGGAGGCCAGGGAAACCAAACGCCCCATAGTAAAGAATTGTTCTCTCATGTCTGTTTACCCCCTTGCGCCCACACTCATCACCCAAGTCGAAAACATTCCTCCGTTACTTTTCCACATGCTTACTTAGTTTTAACAATTATACATTAATTATTCCTCATGCTCAGGCTTCTCTTTTGAGTCTATTCATCGTATCTGAGAATTCCTATGCCCTGGAACTCAGTGTACTAAAACTTAACTCTTAGCCTCCCCATTTCTTCCTGCCCCACCCTTCTTTCTCAGTCTCAGAACCACTGATCTAGTCATTCACACTGGAATGCTGAAAGTCATCCTAGACTTCTCCTGGTCCCTAACTTCTCCACTTTAGTTAACCCATGTGTTTTTCATTTTGCCTTTTAAGTATTTTTCATTATCCCTTCCTCCACTTCTTCAGCCTACCATAGTTCAGGTACTTAAAAAAAAAAATTGGAATGTCTTTGCTTTTCATCTTTGTAAACTTTCTCCAGCTTTCATAATCCTGCATATGCACTCCCTCTTTATTAAAATCATCTTTAAAATGTTCATATTTGTGTCATTTGTATTTAGGAGAAGATACTTGACAGCTAATAACAGAAAAGCCACACAAGAATGATGTAAACAAAAGATGTATTTTCCTCTTATGTAGAATAACTGTTAGAGGAGACAGACCAGAGCTTGCATGGCAACCCCAGCATCATCAGGGTCCAGCTGCAAGGGAGGCTGAGATATGTTGCTGTTTTAACAGGGCACATTGCCACCCCAGGTATGTGGGGTTCTGTCAGTAAGAAGGAGAGACTGGATATTGAGTAGGTAATTAGTAGTTTCTGCCTTTATCCTGCACCTCAACAGAATCATGCCAGCCTCCAAATCATTGTTATTCACTTGATTTTATTATTGCTTGAATCACAAGGTAGCTATTTATTACCTTGTGCTTGTATGTTTGTGTTCCCTACTGTTAATGTCAAGAATTATGTCTTACTTAAAATTTTAGCATCTTCAGAGCCTAACATAGTTATTTCTTAATAGTTTTTTAATAAAATCACCTGAATAAGTTAATGGAGAAGAAAATGCATTGACATGTTATGGCTCCCAAGATAGGAGTCTTTAGGGCTAGAGTTTAATGGTCTGATTGTTGATGTTAGATACATTTTAGTTTAGGACAATTTTTCAAAAGGTAATGGAGTCACATTGTAGTATGGTGAAATTGGTTCAGTTTTGATGAACAAACAATGGTAGACTGCAGTGCAAATAGCCACTTCTTTTCAAGGAATGACTTTAAACCAAGAAAAGTGAAAGTAGTATAATTCAGGTGAGTTTAGTTTCCTTTAGAGAAGCACTTTAGGAGACTAAACACTCAATCTTGTGATCCATATCTTGCCTCAGATCTTTCTGATATCCCTTTTTTTAAATTGCTCTCAATTTTTTTGGTTACTTCAGTTTGGATAGATTTCTTTTTCTTGATACGTTTTGAAGGTTCTTCTGAAAAAGGATTTATAGATGTACCTCCAGCAAAAGGGCATTTAAAAAAAAATATTAGATCTTATTGTGATATAGGTGTTTTCAGTATTTTAAATAAGAATATTTTCTACTTTGTAATTATACATTTGTTTAATTTTCAGTTCCTTTACTTTTAGTGAGGCTCCTTTTAAATTATGACAAAACATTTACTAAATGCTTTTAGACTATATTATACAAAGTAATGACAATATTGGACATTCAGTTAACTCCTTCTCATAGTCTTATTTTATTATTTCCATAAAATAAAAATATTGTATCTCCTAACCAGAGTGCCTGAGGTTAGGTGAGGTTCTTAATCCTTTTGTACCCTCAGAGCCTGGTACAATAGATAGTTCAGTGGTAAACAGAAGGACAAAGAAGGCTTTTGAAGGGGATGTGATCCACTGTTTCCCAAACCTTGATTGTTTGCATCCCACCTTAAGGTTTTCACTGTATCTTCATGTCACCTATACATCTGTTTACTAAGTAAATTTTTAAATGAAATGTATTTAAGAGAAAAACTTACTTAACAGTTTGATACTGTTTACATAAATGAAAATCTAGCATTACTCATCATGCATAAACAATTATTAAAATATTAAGAACAACGTACACCCTTCTTGGAGTGCTTGTCCTCTGTGTGCTGTACCATATTGCCAGAGTGGCTTGTGGCATTTGAGCACTGCATGCTTGCGGGTAAGAAATTTACTTTATTGATCTTGCAAGTAATTGCAAATCGAACATAAGGGACTTACTGACTTGTTCAGTAGGGAGGTCACTAAATGAATTTACCACTTCAAATTAGTTATACTCTCCAAAATATCCACAGTAACCATCCAACTTAAAGTTTTTAGAAATATTAAAGAGAAATTACATTCCTATAACATTTAACATTTGAGAACTTAGAATGCTACGTACAACAGAAGTGAGTGGGTGGGTCATAGTATAAGTGTAAAACTATTGTCATTTTATTCACAGATCATTCGCCCAATAAACAGTGGTACTTCTATTTATACAGTTCTACATAGTGGGAAAGTGTAATTTCCTTTCGTTTAACAAATACTTATAGAGCTCCAGCTATGAGCAGTCATTTGTGCTAAGTGGGCAGTAATGACACAGACAATGAATAGGAATATAGGCAAACTATTAAATAAAATTATTTTAGATTTTTTTAAGTGCCATGAAGGAAATAAACAGTGTGGAGAGAGGGAAAAATGACTAACTAGGGCAGGCTGTTAAAAGTGTAATCACAATGTGTAGAGTCTGAGGAGGTGACGTTTGAAGTAATACTTGGGAAATGAGAAAGAGCCAGCTGTATTAAGAGCTTAAGGAAGAACATTTCAGGCAGTTGATGTACCAAGTGCAAAGTCTGAGGAGGAAAAGGGCTTGATGGGTTAGAAGGCCCTGCGTGTGTTGGCTCCTGCCTGCCTCCTCTCATTCCACTCTTCCTTTTTCAATGCACACCAACCACTGAAAAGAGGCCAGTGTGGTTGGTGTGCATTGAAAAAGGAAGAGTGGAATGAGAGGAGGCAGGCAGGAGCCAACACACGCAGGGCCTTCTAAGCCAATGGATGGGCATGATTTTTATTCTAAAAGTAATGAGAGGCCAGTGAAAGATTTTAAACACGGGTGAAATACATACCTTAGAGGAAGTTGTATGAATACCTTTGGTTAACATTAATATTATTATGGTAATTTCAAGTAAGCATGTAGTGTTTTTACAAATTTTAAGATACAATTCAGTATTTAATGTGTTTCATTTCACCCCTCAGTATTTTATATAGCATAGTATTTCATTGTATTGTTTTTCATTGAAGTATTTTCTTTACTTTTAAAATCAGTAATAAACTTTTTATTCCTATGACCAGTACTTTACTGACTCCCTCATTTATTAAGGAAAGAAACTAGACTGCATAAATATCCACAAATGATGAAATTTGTGGAATCAGGGATTCAGTAGAACAAACTGAGATTTTATTTCAGTAGTTGTTTTAGTGAAATTTTATAAACAGAAAAAGCTATCCTATTAAAATAATTTCCTTCTAGAATCCTGATACCGAATCATTAAACACTTCCTGGGTTTTTCAGCCAGCTGCCACTGCCATAAGGCTGTGTTAGAATACAATACCTAATAAAGTTGATGTATATATACTGAGAAAATTTGAGCATTTACTTAATACTTGAATGATTTTACCAGTCTCTTAGCATGCTCAATACCCTTGAACTTGCTTCTTCTTTATATCCTGGCCTATCCCTAAGATGATTATATTTCAGGCCCACATATTACCTGTAAATTTGAAAAATCTTCATCTGATATTCTAATTAAGGAAATAAATTATGTGAATCTGACCTTTTGATTTGTCTCCTATCCATATTGTCTTTTAGGAAGATGATTAGGTGTAGTTTATGTGTTAATGCCTCAAGTATTTGCAGCCCAAAGACGGATCAAATTTTCATCTAGTTTAAATATAATTCAGAGATGTGAAGAATCACTTTCATGACTTATCATCAGAGAAATAACTTGCCATCATGGATCCTTTTTCTTGCCCAATTTACCATCCTTATTCACTATTACCAGATCTTTTCATGGATAGAAATTTATCTCAACTGCCGTGGATTTCAACTTAGAACTTAGATACCAACTTGTGCTCATTCTGAAAGGGCAAGTTGGACATCTGAATTTTAGAATTTGCAATATTAGAAGCCACAAATCATGTAGAAACCTTTTGAATACTGTATTTCATTCTGTTTGGTTCCATCATGACACATTTTAAAATTTGAATATTGGAAAATGGAGAGTCAAAAGAGAAAGAGTAAAGGATTTATAACTATGTGAAAGTGTTGAAGGATGAGGATTTTTTGTTTCACATAGAGGGGCCTAGTGTGACTTAAATATCTTTTTGATCATGAATATGTTAACAAATACTGATGACAGAATTCCCTTTGTCTCTTAAGAGGTCAGAAAAAGGGTAATAGATTTAAACTTAAAGCAGTTATGATGTGGAGTTATAGAATATGATTTGGGGATGTAGGATAAGTAAGCTCTGGCTAGCATTTATTGACATTAAGTAGGGCACAAATCAATAATTAGACTCTGGTTAGCCTTGTACTAGGAATCTATGGCTAGTAGAAAATCCCTCTCAATTGGATCAGTACCTTCTTTACTATTATAAATCAATCTTATGGGGTTAGGTGTATTGAGGGGTGGGGGTAATTTAGATTTTTACTTTGCATGATACCTATGTGGCTTTTACAGATGTGAGATAAAATAGGTGCTTTAGCCATTCAGAATCATGTGAGTAGAGGGAATGCACTTTATAAATTTCAGTCAAGTTCAGTTCAGTTCTTGATATTTAAGTAATCAGGTACTTTATAGCTTAAGTTAAGTCTTGCAGTCAAATTACTTTCCAACTTTTTGGTTAAGTACAGCAATGATGAATCTAAGGAAAAAATTGTATTGCCTGATAACTGCTTATAATATTAATCAGCTCATAATTTTTTTTAACATACCAGGAGGTGGGAATGATTGGAAACTTTTATGAAGCTTCCCACCACAATGTGGTTAAGGCTTTTCAGTCTTTATTTTAATTATGCATTTGGTTTTCAGAGTTATTAATTCTTTGAGTTCCATTGCTTTTTCTGAGCTGTCTGGTATTGGAAATTACATCATTATTTTCTCTGTGCTGTGAGGTGGAATAAGCCTTATCACTACTATCTGTAATATAATGAAGTAGTTCTTAAATGCAGAGGTGGAGTGAGTTAGGGGAAGATATATGGTGTCTTCATCTCACCCTAACCCCCTTCCAACTGAGATTCTGTCTGTACTGTATATACCTATTACAGACCACAACAATACTTTGATTTCTTTTTCTCTGAGAATCCTAGTTGTCTTCCTATCTCTGTTCGGTCTTTAATTATTAATCTTTCTTTCTATTTGAAGACATTGTATTCTTACTCTATAACTCAGTCATACCTCCTTTGTGTCTGCCACAGCCCAGTGTTACATTTTTTTCTTTATGTGCTACTTCTGACACTTTTTCAACTGTTGCTAGTATGTTGCATGTAGGGTGTGTGTGTGTGTGTGTGTGTGTGTGTGTGTGTGTGTGTGTGCCATAAACCTTTATTATGTTAAAAATCTTTTAAATCTTGATTTTTTAGCTAAACTCAGATTCCTACGAAGGCAGGGATTCCCTCTCATTTTTCATGCGTGCTCCATTTAACCCAGTGCCAAGCACATACATAATAGGAATTCAGTATTTGTTTATGGTATAATTGTAAGTAAGAAAGGTGGTGGAATTTTTCATTGTACTAAGTAATCTTGGAATTTAAATATGAGTATTTTTCTGACTTGCCTTGAAATTAAATTTTGACAGTGTAAGAGATACTCTTGAATGAGGTCAGTGCTCACACTTCATTATTGTAAGGTGGTTCCATTAAAGGATGCTTTAATTCAAATTACCTACAGGTTCTTTGAATAGAAGCAAGTGTCTATAATATGTAATCCTATAGGATTTTAAATATTTTAATTATGTTCTGCCAAATTCTGAAAAGTAACTTTTGTGTGTGTGATGGAGGGAAAATTGGGCTTTAAATTATTGAAAAGTCATAAACCAACACTCCAATAGTTGCTGTTAACATACAAAACAAATAATAAGACAATATTCTTGTTTTTTCATTTGAATTGTACTACTCAGAGTTAAAAAAAACTCTTGGCTCCTGCATGCAGAAGTTCAGAGGGCAATATGGTATAAATGTTCGGTTATAAATGGTGAAGCATAATTTATTACAAACAGATCAGAGTTAAATCTCATTTCCGTAATGCATGAACTATTAACTTTGGGCATGTTACTTATCCCCTCTAAGCCTTAGTTCCTTCACTTATGAAATGGAGACAATAATAATAATCTATCTCAAAAGATTAGAGCAACGGCTAGACAAGATAGAACCTCTAATACAAGGAGCACAGTACCTGGCATCCAACTCACACAAATTGTCCTTTGCTACTTTTCTCCCCCTACCCCTCTTTTTAGATACACATTATTTAATTGAAAATCTCTATTTAAATGTTTTGCTCTCATACTGTATTAGAGACGTTTTGATGTTTGTAAGTTACTCTTAATTGTAACAGTGATCCAGTAGGAAACTAGAGTTTTGAAAAAAGATGTCAAAAAAAAAAAGAAAGATGTCAATAGTATAACATGAATATGTGAAAGATTTCTTGGGTTTTTTTTGTTTGTTTTACTCAAAGTAGTAAATTTGAAAAAGCATGGAAAAGATATTTATTATTAACATTAAAAAATTTAAGATTTACTTGTTGCCAGTTTGAGGAGTCATATGATTTTCTGAAATCAATCAAAAGATCTTTAGTTGAATGAGAAAATAAAATTTGCTACCTTAATGAGGGCAGCAGTATTTACAATAAAACCATTTTAACCACACTCTTAGGGGAATGGAACTTTCTGACTAAAAACCTCTTTTGTTCCAGCCCTTTACATAAATGTTTACAAGTATAATGATTTATGTGACCACCTTAAGGAAATGTATGTATAGAATATAGTAGCCTCTTTGTTTGTAGACTAAGGATCTTTCATTCCTTCCTAAGTAACAGTTACTACAGTATGGCAATGTGGATGGTCCTGTTTTAAGCACCAAGGATTAGCTGAAGTAATCCTAGGTATACTAGAAAAAGTTACCAACCCTCCTGCACTGCCTCCCCCTCCCCCATCAAATCCCTAATAGCAGTTTTGCTTTAATTTTCATATCCCACTTCTGAATATTTTCTAACAAATTGAGATTCTGGTTTCTTAAAACTTAAAAGTTATTAAAGAAGACTTGGGAGATTATTTAACCTAGTGCCTTCATTTTATAGATTAAAAACCTGAGGTGTAGGTTGATACTCAAGGATACTAAGCAGGTTCACTAAAAGAAACAAAGATATAGGTTTCCACATTAAACTGACACTTTGTCTCACAAATTTTGGTGGTTATCTTTGATCTTATTTGAAACAGGTAGATCGGCACTTGAGAAAGCTGGATCAGGAACTGGCTAAGTTTAAAATGGAGCTGGAAGCTGATAATGCCGGAATTACAGAAATATTAGAGAGGCGTAAGTAAAATTTACACTTTTCCATCAGTGTTGGACAGTATGTGTGTAAATCACTGAGGAGACACTTGTCCCACATGGACTTAAGATTTTAGAACAAAGATTTCAGGAAATATAACCACCTAGAAACAATGTAACCATCTGTCATTAAATGCATTGACTTTGCCCTGCTTGTTTATACATTTCTGCTTTGAGAAAGATTGTTTTATCTTCTTCCTAAGAACTGCCTGAAGGCTTTTCCTCAACTGTTTTGTAAAGAAAGATTTTAATTGGTTCTACAATACTTCCTCTTTTTCTCAAAGAAATCTTTCCTAAATTTCCTCTTATCAGCAAGAATCCATTTTAATATTTTTTGCAAGGCTTGACTTGATCTACTAAAATTTACTTTCATCACTTCTGGTATTTAACTCAGGAGATTCCCCAAAATGGAGGCATGAGCTCTGTTACTTTAAATAATTTGGCATCTCCTCCAACCTAAATATGTAATGTCCGTAAAAGCAGATTGTATGGTGGTAGGCCCAGAGAAGATACTCACTAAATGTGAGTTGAACCAAATCATTATTATGGCTAATTTCTACTAGATTTAATTAAAGAGTTCAAACGTTTTTTTTTTTCTTGGTGCATTTCAATAGCAAGAATCTGTTTTTACACACAGAAAAAAAAAGTTTCTTTATACTGTTAGGTTATGTATGGCTATATACATACTCCCTGGAAGTCAGCTAGAGAAGCAACCAGTCATGAATCCATCTTGGTATCCATCATTGCATTTTTTCACTCAAAAGTAAGTCCATCACTTTAGATGGTCATCTGATTTATTTCTGATACTTTATTCCAGGGGAACCCTATTTGAGCATAATAAGTATTTTGAAAGAAAATAGAATGTTCTGCAGCTGCTTTGATTTTTTTGAAATGCTGATACTAGTTATGAGTAACAGTAATTCATGCTCATTCAGAACTGCAGGGAGGTTAATGAAGCATCCTCTGTAGGGACACAGGCGTATGAAACTAAATCAGATCTAGTTATAAAATCTGCACTATACTTTCATCTCAAGGGATCAAGATAAGCCCAGAAAATTTCTTTAGAAGTATTTTAATGCTTAGTGCCAGAGAGTTTATGCCTTCCATTTCTCAAGCAAAATCCCTAACTTCTTTTAGGAACCCTTTACTATCGTATGTCATTTTAATGATCTAAGAATTTTCTTTTATAAAATAATGTCCTATCGCTTAATACTTTAGGATCTCCCATAGGAAGGTCTTCAACTCAGTAAAATTGGTTATTTTTCAGATCTTATCAGTAATGGAGTTATAATATCCCTTCATCCACTTATGTGGTAGCCACTGTCGTGAATTCTCTAATTAAACATTAGCATGCCTTGAGCTGTTTTGGACTTAATATTGAGAAATGGATTACTTATTGTTTAGAGAGAGGATGAAATTGGCTCAGGGTGAAATTGGCAGTGATGACCCTGTAATGTGTTTGCCTGAAATAATACAGGCATATGCGTCAGAGCTTGTCAGTCCTCTTCTGGGCAAGGGGACACAGTGTCTGTAGTTGATTGGTGTGTAAAGTTCTGCAGTGACATTTAATGGTGGCATTTTTCTGTGCCTCTCTCTTTTTTTTTAGGATCTTTAGAATTGGATACTCCTTCACAGCCTGTGAACAATCACCACGCTCATTCACATACGCCAGTGGAAAGTGAGTTTGGTTTAGTGCAGCTAAAAATTTAAATACAATTGAAAACTCATTGTATTGCCTGTATATTCTCTTGATAGCTCTACACAACCAATTGTGAAACAAATTTCTTTCCCTTCCTTTAATTTTGAGATACATTTTTTTTCATTGCAATTCCTGGCATATTCCTTCATTTGGGAAAAGCATATTTGATTTCGGAACAGGGAGTCTTTTTCCCTGGAATTCATAGAGGAAAAAATGTATGGTACTAATAGCAGCATGTACTTCCTACATTCAGTTACCTGATTCTCTCTAGGGAATGTTATAAACTGAACCAAACAATAAACTGCTTAATGGTGGGCTTTTTATTTTTTAAATCCTTGCTTCTCTAGAGCTCAGCCCACTCTTTGGCATATAACAGAGTCTCAAGTGGCTGGTGAGTTAGTAAATAAATGAATGGTTAGGCAGATACTAGCTGGCTACATGACTGTAGTGGGTACATTTTTTGACAAATCAGTTTGATATGAAAAAAAACTATTATAAATTGTAGATAATGTTTTGAAGGCAAAATTCATAGTTTATGTGAAACCGTGCTGCTTCATGGGTTATCTTCACCTTGCCACTGAAGTTTTTTTTAATGTCTGTGGAGTTTACTCTTAATAAAACACATGACACAGAGTTCTGCTTGTTCTGTCTTCTACGAAAGCATAATCTTCTGTACTCCCTGAGGAGTTCAGAATGTAACTATACTGGTTTATAACAGGATGGAAGGATTATGCCTTATCTATAGTTTTCCAAAGTTTAAAAACACATTCTTTATTTATATTCAGAAAGGAAATATAATCCGACCTCTCACCATACGACGGCAGATCATATTCCTGAAAAGAAGTTTAAATCTGAAGCTCTTCTGTCTACCCTTACATCAGATGCCTCTAAGGAAAATACGCTAGGTTGGTTTATTATCTTAAATAAGATTGCTTTTTAATTTTTTATTTGTGTTAAAATAAGGGGAAATGAAAGCATTCAGGATTAATGAATTATACAGATTTTTTTACCTGGTTAAAGTCTAGATACAGAGAAAGAAGGAAAAGGAAAAATGTGACATGAAAATTTTATAGTGACATGAAAATGTTAAGTTTAATGATTATATCTGTGCTGGGAAATAATGTATTTTAATCTCACTAACATTATGTTCTCTTCAACCATTTTAATTTCTTCTTTAATTTTACACAGGGTGTCGAAATAATAATTCTACCGCCTCTTCTAACAATGCTTACAACGTGAATTCCTCCCAACCTCTGGCATCCTACAATATTGGCTCATTGTCTTCAGGAACTGGTGCAGGGGCAATTACCATGGCTGCTGCTCAAGCGGTTCAAGCTACGGCTCAGGTAAGAAGGAAAAGGTTTGGAAACAGGATGTTACATTTTGCTTGAATCTCTGGCAAACTCTAATAGAAACAACTGGACATGAGCAAAAGGAGTTCTTTTACATTGTATAGTTTCATTTTTAAATCATAGTTTTATGGTATCTGACAATTAATGAAATGAATATCCAGAAATTATATGATTGATAATGAAAAGTAAAAAATAGATTCTTACAGGTCCCTTCTCAAAATAATTGCTCATGATGCACATGCTTTTGACTAAAAGCCACAGCACCTGCTAGGACAATATTTCATTCTCTGGGCAGTTCCGGGGCCTTCTCTGTCGCCTCAGAACTTAGGTTGCCTGGAACTTGTTCATCTCTGTACAGTTTATCTGTGTTCCAAATTAAGTTTCTCATTCTATAGTTACTTCAGAGCTGTGTAAAAAGTGATTTTAAATCTTTACATAAAATAAATTACAGTGATGTAGACAAAGTAATATTAGATAAACCAAAATAATGCTGGAACCAGTAAGACTAGAAAAAGAAAATCTATATGTATATTAATACCACCAACACATGTCTATTGAAGATGAAAGAGGGACGGAGAACATCAAGTTTAAAGGCCAGTTATGAAGCATTTAAGAATAATGACTTTCAGCTGGGAAAGGAATTCTCGATGCCCAGAGAAACAGCGGGCTATTCATCATCTTCAGCACTCATGACTACCTTGACGCAGAACGCCAGCTCCTCAGCAGCCGACTCACGGAGTGGGAGGAAGAGCAAGTGAGTTTTGTTGTGTGGTAGCTCTGTACCTTTCCTAAGTGCGAAGTCCGCTTGGCTTCCATATTTTAAACAAAGGTCGCATATAATGGGGAGGTGCGAAGACATGACATTTTCATTCACTCTTTGAAGTGGTAAAGTCTTTAAAAAGTGTTTGGAGTCTTTAATTGTTCTTGAGTTTTAAATTGAGTTAATAGATGACTTCTGTTTACTTTTTTGTGTTCATTAGGATAAACCATTTTTATGGAACTTTTTCCATTTATAACCCCTTATTTTGTCATGTATATTAAGGTAAATTAATGCACAAATAAAAATTTTATCCTGGGCATTTTTAAAATAAGATTATTCATTTTTATTTAAGAGAAGGTTGTCTTAATTCTTGGTCTTATGTACCAAAAATTGAAATTATGAAAATATGCCTATATTTTGTATATGAGACTTAGGATGATTATATAAACTTTATGTATGAAAACTTAACAGATTTGGCACCATCTATTCCAGATACTTGCATACTCTACATGTTCATACATAGTGGGAGTTCAAATGCTACACCAAAAGAGTTACCTAATAATTGTTTTATAATTTATTTTTAAATGTATTATATTTTCTCTTTGCAAGTCCCCAAAAGAATGATCAATACAATTACCATGGAAGTGCTAAATATTTAAAAAATGATTTCATATTAATGCCCACACTTACTGTAATTGCTGATGGTAAAAATCTATATTTTAAATTTTTAATTAGCATATAGATAATGCTAAATTAGTTGTGAATTTTAACACTTTTTGTTTCCTGTCCTACCCAGGTAGGTATTCACTCAGTTGATGGTCATGGTCATTTTCATCAAATGCTTCTGTGTATCTGTACTTTAGATTTTGAGGAACAGTATTTACTTTGCTTAAATATACAGAGGTAGCCATAACTAATACTAATTCTTAAAAACATTACCTACAATTTAAGTTAACAGTAAGTGGTAACTGACTTAAAAACTACTTTTAAAACTTTGAAATATTTTGAAAGAATTTCTTTTGAATACCTTTATTCTCGAGAAAACAAAAAACAACAAACAAAAATAAACTGTTATGAAAAATGTTGCTTCTTGTTGCCCTAAACAATTGTGCTTTTAAATCTTTTTATCAGATTTTTTAGCTTACTGTTAAAAATTAATTTATACATTTAATGTCATTTCATTTCATATCAGTTATTTAGGAGTTATTCTCAGGTAACTTGTTCTGGATACTGAGCAACTAAAATTGATACTACTTTTTCAGAAACAACAACAAGTCTTCAAGTCAGCAATCATCATCTTCCTCCTCGTCGTCCTCATTATCATCGTGTTCTTCGTCATCAACTGTTGTACAAGAAATCTCTCAACAAACAACAGTAGTGCCAGAATCTGATTCAAACAGTCAGGTTGATTGGACTTATGACCCCAATGAGCCACGATACTGCATTTGTAATCAGGTAAAAGTCTGAGATATTCTATAAAAGCACAGTCTGAACAAACTAGGAAAAGGAATGATTTAAATCTTTTAAGTGCTTTTTACTAGTTAAAATACCTTTGCTCTTTTTGTATATTTCTTCCTGCTTCTTATAAAAATGACATTTGCTATAAATACAAAGAGTGTAAAGAAATGTGTATGTCACCCATAATCTCAACCCTCAGTTATAACCTATATTAAACATTTTCATTTACCACTACTGTATACCCTACATGCGTCTTGTCTAGTCTGCTCCGGCTGCCATAACAAATACCACAGACTGAGTCACTTAAGCAACAGAAATCTGCTTTTTCACAGTTCTGGAAGCTAGGTAGGGCAAGATGAAGGTATTGACAGATTCCATGCCAGGTGAGGACTTTCTCTGGGCTTATAGATGTCTGGCCTTCTTTCTGTGTCCTCACATGGTAACAAGAGAGAGCTCTGGTTCTCTTCCTCATATAAGCGGACCAGCCCTATTGGATTAGGACTCTACCTGTATGACTTCATTTAACCTTTATCACCTCCTCATAAGGCCCCCTTCTCCAAATGCAGCTACACTGGGCTTAAGGTATAACACATGAATTTGGGGGAGGGGCACAAACATTCAGTTAATAATATGTGTGTATGTATGAATTTGACAATTGGAATCATGGTATATTCTTTTGTGTGACTGGCTTTTTTCACTAAATCGTGTACTGAACATGATTTGCCTTTAAGATCACTGCTTTTCTTCGCATAGTTATCTGTTATACTGTGTATTATGACTTTTTTAACCAATACTTAGCAATAAATTATTTTAGTGGTTTTAATTTCTTTGAAATTACAAGTAACATTAATGATAGGAATTTTGAAAGTCTAATCCATTTTATACATTTAATTTCTAGGCTGATCCTTTAGAAATAAAATTAGGTTATAATTACTTGACACAGATTACCTTTGAAAATTTATTACCAAATAAATTAATACCAAAAAAAAAGTATATTACCTACAAAAGAATAAAAGTAGATTCACCCTAGATTTCCCCTCTATCACGCTGAAAACGAAGTTAATGGAATAGTCAGTGGAGCTTTTGGGGAAAATCTGAGTGCCCCCCAAAAATTGTCACCCACAGAGAGAAAGTTGTTCAGGTGCAAATATTCTCACTTGTGCAGAGAATCAGAAAGTCTACCATCTAGTTACCCTGTCTGAAAAATTTTCAGTCCATTAAGTATTTAAATTAATTTAAGAGTTAGGAAGTTGTGCTATAAACTGCTGGTGGTGAACAGTGAAAAGAAAAATGAGAATGGACATATAATAAATAGGTCATAGGTTTAAAAGTTTTAATGAAATGGACTGTTGACTGCAAAAATATAGATGACCTAACATAACTCAAAAGGAAAGTAAAAACCTGCAGTAGGTAAATACCCAAGAAAGAAACTTAAAATCTTTACAAAAGGAACCATCCACAAAGGTGTCCTTTGTGGAGGTGATTTACAGAACAAGTTCTTCCAAACTTTGAAACAGCACATAGTTTCTGTCTATCTCCTTCTATGCCCTTGCCCCCAAAAAGTTTCTTAGGAAAAAACTTTGAACTATATAAAACTATATACCCTCTTTCTTAATGCAGTTGTATATTCAGTATATTTTCATCTGGTTTCTAATAGTATCATAAACAATTAATTTGGATTTAGATGCTTGTTATATAGTTATAGTAAAAATATTTAATTTTCTTTTAACTAGGTATCTTATGGTGAGATGGTAGGCTGTGATAACCAAGATGTAAGTATTAATTTTGTCAATTTAGAAATGAAAAAAATCACAGGGTATTATTACTTGCATATTTTTCTTATTTACTCTGTCTCAGTCTAAGAAAAGAGGTTTGCAGTTATGCTAATTATATTAATGCAAGAATATTCCTCTCTGAAATAGATTAGTGTCTCTTAATGTGTTACCAATTTAATTTTCTTAAAGCTAATTTTATGGTTTTATGTGCAGATTACACTTCTCAAAAGGTATTAACGTGTGAAAATTATTAGAAACACCCTGTTCCCCTTTGTTAAAGAACATTGTGTTTAATAGATCCATGAAGATGTGGAATTTTAAAACTTTCTGCATTCTGTCAGGAAGTGTGATGCTAAGATACAGAGCAGGAATGGTGGAGCTCTAATGTGCGGTTGTTTTCCTCCCCTTAGTATAGTGTTTCCTACTCTACTCTGCAGATTTCAGCTGAAAACAGCTTCTGGTATAAAAAATAAAGGAGTTTGAAAGAAAATAATTCTTACTTCTTTTTTTGGAAGCTTAATTTTGGTTCAGGATGGTTTTGTTGGATACTAAGACTATTTCTATCTAGTCATTTCACTCCCTCCTTACTTTCATACAACTCAGCCCCCTTCCATCTGTGTTCCTCCAGAGGGCTAGCAGAATCCTAACTTCTAAAGAAGTCAGTAAGGTCAGACTCCTAGGATTAATAATAAAAGTTTACAATTTTTAGAACAGTCTGAAGACTGAGCAGGGTTGGCTTGTGCATTAAAATTTATACTTTCTTGACCTGACAGGGTCCCAGCCACGTGTTCACATAGATACTCTCCTTCCACTTCCCTCTGTAGAATCACCTGTGCACTGTTTATGATTACTGCAAAACAGTGTTTCCCATTTCAAGAACACATTGTAAACTGTCTTCTGGGGCAGTTAGTAGGAGGTGAATGATATTTCTATGAATACCGTCATGTTCTCTGATCCCACTCATTCCCAGTTGCACTCTTCTGAGTGCTAAAGATTTTCTGTGGAAGCATAAAACTGCTTAATACGTTACAGAGTGGAACACTTTTTTTCTGCATATGTATGTAATAATAGATACACCCAGAAAGGAAACCCAAGGAATCCCTTTATGTCTTTCATTACAACTAGCTTTATTCTACTTTATGAGGGGGTGAATAGGCTGAATAGTAAAATCTTCAAAATACACTTACCTTCTGTATAAGAGACCCATCTCACTCCTTGTCCTTGAAAGTTAGTATCAACTTACTATCCACCTTAATGAAAATCAGCAAATTTCTGTTCATTATTTAGATATGGGACTACATTACATGAGCCTCAGAGTTAACAAAGATGCATAATTTTTCCATTCTTCCATTTCCTCATCTCTGAAACTTATCACTTGGACTAAATCATCTGTAAATTAGCTGTTAGATTTAAAAATTGTATTTCCACAAATCTAGTTATTAATATTCAGTCTACTGGGCATATTTTCATATACTCTGTGACCTTTGGGGTACTAAAATCTATTTCTTTGCAATTTTGCCTTGTAGTGCCCAATAGAGTGGTTCCATTATGGCTGTGTGGGATTGACAGAAGCACCAAAGGGGAAATGGTACTGTCCACAGTGCACTGCTGCAATGAAGAGAAGAGGCAGTCGGCACAAATAAAGGAGGTCATTTCATTTGAGAAAGAGAAAACGTCAACCTAAACATTTTATATAGGACTTTCAAAAAGAAGAAAAAGAAGAACAGTGCATTTCCAGGCAACCACTTAAAGGATTTACATAGACAATCCAATAAGATCTTGAACTTGAATTTTATGGGTTGTATTTTAATAATGTAAGTAAATTATTTATGCACTCCTGGTGTGCTATGAATATTATTCCAGTTAGCCTTTGATCATTTCAGTGGCCAACACATGCAGACGTTTGTACTCCTCAACCATTTTCTTAAGTAATGGGCATTCTGTGACTTAGACTTCAGAGAATTCCAAGGATGAAGATTTTAGGAGAAGTATTTTATGCTCCACAGGCGTGTTCTGCTGCATGTGCTGTACTCCAGAGCTGTTAACGTCACACTGTATATAAATGGTTGCAAAAAAAAAAACAAAAAAGTCAGTGCTTCTAAAAAGAATTTAAGATAATGGTTTTTTAAAGGCCTTTATAATAAGCTTTGTTTCTTTGTGAAACGAATTCAGCAGGCTGAAGGAAACGGTTCATGCGAAAAAGTGCTCACGATTCTAGAGTACCCGGGTATGTAAACAGAAACTCCTGTTGGTAAAAAGAATCTGTGCCATGAGTCTTTATATGTTTCTGCATCCAGATAGAGTGCAGCTCATGAGGGTGGGAGGGGGAGGGTCTGAAGGGGAAAGGGTGTTAAAGTGATACATTTTTATACCAAATGTGTTTATTTTTTTGTGCAAGTAATCCTTAAAATTGGAATTGTATTAGGTGTTAAAATAAAGTTTTTAAAAAATTACTTGTATTTATACTTTACATACTTAATGAAAATTTCTTAATTCCAATTAATTTCCAATTTTCATAATCTAACAAGGACAGAGGCCCAGGACATAGAAGGCTGTGTAATCTATGATTTCTTTAATAATGCCTGGAATCTGTGATGTGAAAATAAGGGAAAGACATTTTTAATGTAAATTTGAAATGCAAATGTATTTTTCTAGAACATCTCTCTGGCTTTTCCTTTAAGGGACATGAAAGAAGTCTCATTACAGCAGATAAAATGAAAATAATGGTTCTAGATGTTTTGACTTGAGGCAGTGTGGCCAATTTAAGTGAAGAGACCCCCTGGATTGGAGCTTAAAATTCAGTTCTATTTTTTATTCTACCACATACTGGTATGATAGTTAATTCAAATTTGAATCACTCTGGGCCTTATTAAACCAGGGTGACGCTGTCTGCAGGATGTCTGTAAAGCACTCCTAAGATTTTATTCCATAGGTGCTATTTAAATTATGAATTTTGCATAATGGATGTTTTATTTAAGGTATAATGTTGAGTCTGGTCGATAGAAAAATCCTCAGAACTTTAAAATGCTTTTTATGTGTCATATTTCTTTTACATTGAAACTTACTGCGTCCATCAGATTTTTGCTTTACCCAAAACCGCTTATGAACCTCTTAGAACTTATTCAGAAAACTGTAAAATCTATGCAATGCTACCCAAAGGGTATGGATTAGATAGGAGATTTCTAAGGTCTCTTCCAGCTTCACGATTCCACAATTCTGAGCTGCTGCAACCTGATTTTATAACTGGACCAGCCCATAAAGCTAAGTTAGGTTCATTTGTGGGTACTCATGATTTCATCATATCATGAGTATCATCCCATGATACTCAGAATTTTCGTGGAGATTTTATAGTCCTATAAGAATATATAATGCAGTATTCAGTTAACTTATTAGCATGTTGCCTGGAGATGCTCAGTGGTAATGCTTAATCTTCCGATTATATATAATGACTTTTTCAAACTCATTTGTTTTATAGGAATTGGTCAAAGGAAAAAGCCTTATGTATAGCCTTATTTTAAGAGACAGTTCCTTGTCAGAGCTAGGAACATCCCTATTTCCAGCTGCTACAGTCCCTTTCAAGTGTGTGAATTCCACTACTTACCAAACCATGCAGAAAAACAGCTTGACAAACTTTGAACTCAAACATTGACTATATTATGAATTGTGTATAAAAAAGTAAACCAAAATTTTGTGCAATGATTCAGTAATGGGTGAAACCTGTTAATATCTGAGATATTAGGGCCAAACATGGAACTACCTCATCAAAAAAAAAAAAGATGTGGCCAACTCTTAATATTCTTTGTGACATTTACACCAAGGGTATAATGAGCATTTTTGGTATTATAAAATACACAAAGAATTTGTTGTAAAAAACTCGTGTAACAATTGGTGGCACAAAAAATCCAAGTGTGGGTTCACATTTCTAGGTGGTGAAAATTGAGGCCTTACTGCTGTGGAGTGTATATTAAATGTTCATGGTGACACATTTGAAGCAATAAATGGCTTAATTAAATGCCTAAATGAAGCTGAGTGTTTGATAAACGTACAGTCATGCTTTTTAAGGGCAGTTTGTTTTTTGCTCTCTTCTTTAAAGCAAATTCCACGTATTTTAGATTTTTAACCATATGTTTGTGTAGTATTGGCACCCTTTGTCCTTAGCCACAGAAATAGTTTTCCCAATCTAACTATTTGGATCTTAGAAAAATAAATGTCTACTATGCTTGGGTTATTAAGGGGTAAGATACTCTTTGAATACGTAGACATTTATTTTTATAATTTTATAAGCATTAAGTGCCTAGATGTTGAGAATACACAGATGAGCATTGTGGGTGGGTGTGGGTGTGTGTGTTGGTGTGGGTGTTCACAGACATGAGCAACAGACTGCTGTATTTCGGTAAGTGCTGGAATGGATGTATAAAGCACCCTGGGAACACTGGGAGACTTAGCACAGCAGGTTTCATTTGAACTGATTCCTAAAGACAGATTAAGTAGGGAAGGTTTTCAAGGTGGAGACTGTTCAATAGCCAAGTATATTCTGGGAACTTAAAAGTAGTCTGGAATGAGTGGATGTAGAGTAGGGAGATACAAGATCAGAGAATGAAGCTGGGAAGCTGAGCTAGGGTCTGCACATGAGCATTTAATACTATGCCATGGAATTACTTGTTACTAAGATTAGGGGTGACATTTCCACATTATTGGGTAAATACATTATGATCATTTTAAGTTTAATAAAATCATAGCATTTTTCTTATTAAATTTATAAAGTAGGGGTGACATAATTCATCTATAATTTGGAAGTTGCTTAAAAATTCTAAATTTAAGGTGACTCTTCTCCCAATTTTTGGGGCTACAAATTAGAATTGTTAGTGAAGATTTTTAGATTTTCTTATTGAGATGATAAAATCTAAATTACTAAAACCAATTACAGTTTCTGACCCAGTATCTCAAGATTCATGATTTGATACTGCTACATAAAAATAAATTTAAACTGGTTTAAAGATGAACTGATTTTAGAATTTTTTGTTTTATTTTTTAATTGAAGTTGAAAAAGAGGTTTTTTATCTGCTTCTGGACATGTTCATTTCAAGTAGTAAGTCGTTTATACTTTATAAATCAATATTTTAACTAATATATTTATTAGAGACCTAGGTATATTGAAATGTTTACTTGAAAGAAATGTAATAATTTCTTAATAAATTTTTCAGAGCCTTATAATTCAGTTTTTAGTTAATCCAGGTCTTTTACTTTTTTCACTGCTGGCAAAGGAGACTACAAAAGACTATTATAATCATTCACTTTTCTGCTGCTTATTAAAAATTTAGAAGGCAGTAGGGGAAGTGAGGGTGGGGAATGTGTGTGCTTATGTGCTGTGTTGCTTCTTCCCTAAGTGTTTCTACTTAGCTATGTTAATGAGTAAGAATAGTTTTTCTTAGGAAAGTGTATAGTTGCTAGTTTTTAATGGCGAACCTAACTTAAAACATTCACAAGTTAAACATCAGTTGTAGGGAAAAATCATGGTCAAAATTTGATTTTTTTTTTGCATTGTTAAATCTACTTCAGTAGAGGGACCATCTATGCTTATACATTAAAATAAGAGCAATTGTTAATGGGTGCCAAGTTACTTTAAAAAGCTGTCTAGGTCAAATGTAATACAAGGGGCCAGCCATGAATATTCCTGAATAACCCTGAACATAAATATAAGTCAGTTCATTAGAGTGTTTTTACTAATGTTACAACTAGTTAGAAGAAGGTTTTAGCTGACTTCCCCAGAATGTCTCATTAGAACTTATCAATGTTTGTATCTCTGATTAAATTTATGTATTTATCTTTTAATATGACAAATGACTATTTTCTTGAATGGGTTTCCCAAAGTGTACCAAAGATGTTTTTGCTTTAACAGTGGTTGTCATAAATGTTTTAAAAAGTCCAGATATCTGTTGAAAACAACAACAAAAAAATAAGCTTATGTATTAGAGATCATATGGTTTAGATATGAAGTAATCTTTTGCCTTTTTGTGGTATACATGTGACCAAAGAACCATAGTCTCTCAAAGAAATGTTTCCTTCTTGCCCACCCAGATTAGGTAAATTAATGCCAGCCTTCATGACAGAGGTAAGATAAAAAACCTACCTTCTTTCCATCCCCCATCACACACATCAATTTTTTAGGTAGCAAAATTTGATGCTGTAAACATTTCAAAATACCTTTTATTTTCTGATAATAAAAATGGATGATTGAATTACAATTGCATTAAAAAAAGAAAAAAACAAGTTAAATTATGTGGCTGTCTTAAGACAATTTTTAAAACTATGGTTTCCAAGGCATATTGCAGGTATACAGAGAAGTGGAATTTCTAATTGAATAAGAACATAATTTGATATGATATAACAAATGAAAGCTAAATTTTGTCACATTTTCTATATTGGTTGATAAAATCTTAAGAATTCTGGGTCCATGCCAAGGTATAAATTTGGGTCCTAAAGCAAGTAAAACAAATAGTATAATCCACTGGATTAAATGTTTGCCAGTCTACCTGTGTGCTCACTTATTGAAGCAATTCTATCTACCATCATCGTCTTTTAGAATGAATGCATAAATATATGTAGGTATATGTGTGTCTATACATATACCTAGATGTATAGATAGTTTTTGAAAAGGATGCAAATCCTAAAAGCAAATTCTATAGGCTTAAAGGAAATTAAATGCACAAAGTTGCATTTGCTTTGGGGAACAATATAAACACACATACAGGAAGTGGTTAAAATCCCAAAGGCGTTGCCACACACTGCTCAGGTATTCATTATCCTAACTGAAGTAACAGATAATCTTAGGCAGCCAACATGTGAAATTGTGCAACAACTATTCTTTTGGTTAAATTTTAGTTTCCCAACCTCAGCACTGTTGACATTCTGTGCAAGATGATTCTTTGTTGTGGAAGTGCTGTCCTTTGTATTGTGGGATGTTTGGCACATTTGGCAACACCCCTAACATCTACACACTAGATGCCTGTGGCGTCCGCCCAGGCCCACAAGTTGTGACAACCAGAAATATCTCTAGGCCTCGCCCAGTGTTCCCTGCAGAACAAAACTGTCCCCCTTGGGTTAAATGTTACCAAGAAGTGAAAATTTTCTTGTAGGAAAAATGGGAATAATATGGAAAATATATGAAGTCATGATGTATAGACCTCTACAAAGAGAATTTTTAAATCACTTGCAGGAAGACACTGCTAGATGCTGCAGGGATGTGGAAATAAGTAAAATAGTTTCTGTTATAAAGCAATTTATACTGTACAGAAATAAAGTACACTAGTAACTAAAATACAGTAGAGAATACAATAAAAGTCATTTTGGTACTGGTGCAAGCAAGCTCAAAATATTTATAATGAGAGAAAGTTGTGAGAAATAAGTGACCAGTCGAGAACTATGGAGAGCTGGAGAGCTTATGTCCCATTTTAAAAAGGCAGTACAAAGTGTCATACAGAATCTCCAGGTGGTTTGTATACTCAGAAACACTGGTTTTGTGGACAGTTTAAAATAAAACACTTCATTTAGAGGATTTGGTCTATTTGGACTGTTTGCTCATCTAGAAATTTGAAAGGTCTAGTTTAAAAAACAAAATATTTTTTTAAACTACTTCTTCAGTGATTGTTAAATTCATCCTCTCCTTTCAACCCGACTCCATACCACAAACAAACCAAAAGGAAACACCCATATGATGGAAGAGTATATTTTGTGTTGGAGAGATTTGAGGAGGAAATTACTGTTTTGTCAAACCTTGAAATTACACAATTCTACTAGGTGTGTCACTTTATTGTCTGAGGTTGATTTGAGATATGCCCTTGAATACTGAAGTGATTTAGTGGAACTGGTACTTTATGAAATTACATGCACAAAAACTTCCAATCTGAAACACTGCCAAAATCCACAGGTTCATAGTTCTGCATATTACCTCCCACTGCCCTCACTGAACCAACTTACTCTCTGCCTTCACTGTTCCCTGTTCTGACGCCTTCGCACTCGAACTCATGCTCCTACTCAGCCTTCCGTTACAACTGAGGCATAAATACCTCCTACTTGCAGTTTCCACCAACTGCTCACTGCCATCACACTTGCTCTTGTTCTCCCAGATGAGCAGCTGCCACCCACCTCCATCTCACCAAACAAGGCAAAGAGAACTAATATTAAATGTTCATGTTTGCTTGGGGGGGCTTCTGTGTTCCAAGAGGCCCATTATTTAATAAATTTCTGTTCACATGTCTGACACCACACCGGACTGAGCTCAGCCTCAGGATCCAAAATATAACAGACGTGCATGCAGCATGCTTTCTTGCAACAAATGTGCACAGAACGCTTAGGTGCGTTCCATACATGATCTCCTCTAGTCATGCCAACAACGCTTCAAAGGAAGCATGAGTATCCTCATTTCACACATCACTTGTTTAAAAACAGTTGATAAGAGGCAGCACCATTGGGTTAACTCTAATATCAGATGTCTATGGACACACTTAGCAGTGGTAATCCCTGCTGTACCTTCTTTTCCACCTCTTCTTTTCACACTCCCACTCTATCCCTTTTCTAACACTAACTCCTTTATTTGCCACCTTCTCCCACTCCCTCGACTCACTGGTTAAAATGGTGAATTGGGCTTTTCAACCTGCCAGTATCGTTTCTAGAACACTAATTTTCCATCTTCTTTCTGATTCCTATTATTTGAAGTCTAGCTATAAAATTCTCTAAGCTGTTTTCTTTCACTTCTCCCCATCCAGGGGCAATGTGATTTTAGCATCTGATTTATGCTTTCTTTTGTACTTTTCTTACTGTACTAGCAATTTAATGATGCATACAAATGACGCTTCAGATTCTTCAAACTCTCAGCTCAGATTTTTTTGCCTTAATAGCGATAGACATGTCCATTCCTCTCACTTGGTAAAGAACTTTGTCTCATTCTGGATCCTATCAACACAGGGACAGTTGCGATTTAGAGATCTTGTAATTCCTATTATCTCTCAAATCACACTGCATACACCAAGACAAGTATCTTCCAACATTGTTGTTTAGCCATTTCCTCTTAAAACTCTCTTGGCTTCTTCTAAAAGTCAAGTGCTACTTCTGTTTCTCAACTCCTTCATCTGTTGTCGGATTATAATGTTAAACACACTGGAAGAGATATATACAATGTTCTAGATAAATCTAGCTTTAGTGTGAATACTTACTCCGTAAAGCTTTAATTCTTTGTTTTTTAACGTGTTAAAAGTAGTTTCTGGCAAGGAACTGTAGACGCCCATTTCTCTGAGACTGTAATAGCGGGGCACCCCTAGGGGGCGCTCCGTCTCACAAAATAGAAATGACTGACAGGAGCGCGCCTCACGGGTGGGATCACCTTAGGGGTGGGCCTCACGAAAACCTCAACCTACAAGAACGAGTTTGGGTTAGGAGCAGGCTGCAAAACCTCTTAGGTTCGAGCCTTGAGGAATGTCTGCTACGAAGCTCCGCCAGTCCCGGGTATCCAGAGGTCGCAAAGCCAGGGCGGAAGAGAGGTGACCAGCGACCCTAGGCAGGTTGCCTTTCTCCTTGGCGTTCGTTCCGCTGATTCAGCAAAAGTGTATGGAGTTTGCAGACCTGCCCTACGAGTGCGCTCTGTAGAGCATTAGATGGAGTTGACTTCTGAACCAAGCCTGCTTATATCCCTTTCTGCTGAGCAAAAGTTATCCACACCGGCTACAATCCACTCCTTACAGGAACGAGGTGTCAGGCAAAAAAAGCCTTTGAAAGAGTCAGCCCTTCGTCAGGAATGGAGTAATAATTGTCGTGAGTTAGGTTCTCAAGCGGAAAGCTCACTCCCAGTCACTTCTGGTGTATACAACAGGCTGTCGTGTTCTGAGGTCCAGACATTGTTTGACCCTCTTACCCCATAAGGGTGACCACAAGTCCCTGGAGTGCAGCTCCTCCCAGTTCGCGCGCGGAGTCTGCTTTAGTTTCACCCTCGACCCTTGTCATCAGTGGACGAAGGGCTAGTTGTTTTTCCAGCGCTGTATTAGGCAAAAGAGGTTACGTAAGGGACCGAACATCAAATACGTATCTAAAATTCTGCAGCCCTGGAGAGGCAGCGCATTTCAGGGGGAATTGGAAATGCCGTTTCCAATCTGGAAGCCCCGCGTCTCTGGAGCGGAGCCGACGGCGCGGCTCCAGCCGCCCCCGGAGGACCGGCGGAGCCCCGGCCGTAGCCCCGCCCCGTGCCCGGCCTGAGTGGCTGGGGGCGCGCGGGCCGCCCGCTGAGGCCCGGAGGGCGGCAGGCGCGCGCGGGGTCTGTGGGTCTGCGTGTGTGTGTCCGCGTGGGGGAGATGCCTTGGAGCCCTACGACGGGGTGTTTCCTTCCGAATGGTTTTGATCAGCAATCCATTAGGGGATCATGAAACTGTTTTTGGCTAAAAGGGATGAAAACTGAGTAAGTACATAGCACTTTGAACTTGAAGCGGAATGAAACAAATACAAACAAAACCCTGACAGCAACAAAGTCCATTCAAACCGAGCATTCCCTTTTTATGTTAAAAGCCGTGAATGCTCACAGGAAAGTGGCAATTTAAAACTGAATAAAGGGAAAGCAGCTAAAAACAGGAAGCGTCTGAAAAGCAGGACTACTTTAAAACTGTAGAAAAATGAGGAACTGCTAAGGCAAGCTGGCCTGCATCCAGCAGGCTCTTTTGGTTTGAACCTACTGAGTTCTTCAGTGCTGTTTTTAGGCTTCAGATTTTACTTTGGTGCTATTTTCTCTTTTCCTGTAAAGCCTTTACTCCGAGTCTAAGGATGTTCAGAAAGTAAGGCATTATCGGAAGCAACAGTTAGGTTATATAGTTTCAACTACCTTTTCTTTTTTTTTCTTAAACCCAGGCCAGCCACTTTTTACTGTCAATGGAAGGGCTCCTATTCTCCACCTCAGACTTTTGAAACCTATGAATCTTTGGCATAACCCTTCGGAAAGTTCTTAAGCGGAATGGAGCAGTCGATTTAAGTGGTGGAAGAAGACAGATTTGTACTTTTCATGCTGACAAAAAAGAGCTGCAATGACTTTCCCGGCAACGTGGACGGGGGCCAAGTGAAGCTGAACTGGTCATGGTCTGTCGTCCAGGGTTCCTTTGTCGTCGGCGCTTCTGCCCCCGGCCCTTCTTGGTGGGCTTGGTGGTGGCAATCTGTCTCTTCTATCAGACCCTGACGCTCCGAGGGACAAGGAAGCTCCCAGCTGCTGTCCCTGGAGCTGCCCCCGGCACACCCACCGAAACCCAGGCAAGCAGATGCAAGAAAGGATTCCCCACGGACAAACAGTGCTTCCTTCTCTCCAGTAATGCACAAGAAATCAGAAAGGTAAGACGGTCATAAGCTACCCTTGACATTTTCTGCAAGGATAGCTGTCTGCCTCTCTCTGTCCTTTCTGTAAAACTAAAATTAACTTCCATGAAGTCTGAAAGAGATCCAGAGTATACACAGCCCAGAGAGTGACCTTATGACAGTGAAACACATGTTAGCTTCAGCTCCTTATACTGACTTGCAGAAAGTCCTGACCATTATTCTCTCTCTCAGAATTTCACATCATTTCAGCTGAATGAAATAGACAATTCGGAGGAGGTGAGAGTGATGTGAATTCGTTCTAAAATATTAGGATTCTAAGAGATGTAAAGATTTACAGTTCAGGAACATAAATCAGAGATTCATAAAAATTGATAAACATTAAGTGTCTCTTTCCTCAAGGCAGTCAGCATGAGTGCCAAGATCATTCCAGCCTCAAAGATACTCCAAAATCCCATTTTATAATTGGTTAAATCAATTTTTCATTGGTGAACACATTTCTAAGGCAATATATTTACTTATGAACCACTTAAAAGAAAAGGATAAGTATAATCAAAAGAGTTGACGTTGTGTTTATTTATAGAATTAGGGAAATATTGATTATTCTATACTTATATTATTCTAATTAACTTTACTAATTTTACATGTCAAGTTTTGGAAAAAACACAGAACACACCAAAGAAACCACACAGGATCTCTATTTTAATATAGCACACTGTTCATACCTGTCAGTGAAATGGACCTTTAAAATAGTCCAGCTTATAAAAGAAAAAGAAGAAAGAGAAACACACACATACAGATTCATAGTAGCAAAGCCACTGATTTTTGTGCTACAGCACAGCAAGATAATTTAGGAATCTATGAGTTTAGGAAACTATCTTATATCTGCAGTAGATATGATCGTGGTTATTGTTTGGAGCAGAATTTCCTGTTGAATATAACTACTGCTACCTCCAGCACCACTACCACCTTGTTGCAAAAACTGTTTTATGTATTTCATCTCAGACTCATAACCCTGTGAGATAGGTTAAGATAGGTACGATTGTCATTATTTTACTGATAAGATGACTGACACTCAAAGATATTTGGGCAGGTCACAGGGTCAGCATTATGACATGGTACATCCCATCCTCCTGGTTCCTGCTGCAGGACTGATGCTCTGAATAAAAGTCAAGTCAAAGTTCTAGAAACAATTTGTGAAGCCACAACTGTAAGAACTCACTGATATACACAATAATACTAGAACACAGAAAACTTGAAAAATTTTAAGTGAGTGACTTATTTTATCAAACATCTTGGCCAAGAAATATCTTATGACAAAGAACAACAGATACTATAACTAGGAACACTTTCAGATGAAACTCAACTTTAATGTGAATCAGTTATTAAATGCTCTAAAGTAATTGAAAAATTTGTATTTTTTCTTCATTTATACTAGCATCAACTTAACTCTTTTGCATTTTTGGTTTTTTATTTAATACATCATATTTATGATGGGTGTAAACTGTGAGTTTGACAGTCACTTCTTGTTTACTTCTAACATTCAAAAATGTAATTCCCTTAAAAATAGTTGAGGTGGTTCTGCTCTTTAAGTACCTAAATTTTTTGCTAAGAATTTTGGACAAAAAGGTTTTTGTTCATTAACTTACAGCTTTTTGACTAATGTCCCTACCTGACTTTATGTAACTTTTGCTTTTGCCAGTAACATAGGCATATGTTACATGTTATTTGTAGACTATCATGGAAAATTCCATTTCAGCTTTGGATCTCCTACTACTTATAAACCATCTGAAACTTATTGGCTGCTTGTGTAGAACATGCATTCTAGAATTTCCTTCACAAAAAATGCCAAACACATAATGATTTTTTCAAATTGTTGAGTCTTAAATAGTTTAACCATAAACAAAACTCTAAATTCTCAATCATAATTCATAAGCCCAGGGGATTTGAAAATTGCATTTTCAAACATTTGCCATGTACCCCTATTTTTAACATAACTTGTGCCAAGCATTGGCTTGGAGTCAGTTTTTATTAGAGGTACAAAGGAAGCTTGAAAGTAAGTATGTGGAAGTTAGTTAAAATCACATATAAGTTAGCTCTCCTTATGATCTGTGTTCCAAAAAAGAATCAAATAGTAATCCAGGTTTGAAGATTAAATATTCTTTATCAGAGCTCAAGTAAAGAAAGAAATGTCTTTGGGGTCAACATTCTTAAAACAGCTACTTATGAAGTTCATTAAAAACACAACTGATGAGATTACAAAGATTTGCCTCAAGACCTAAAATACAGCTTTTAGGAATTTTATAGAAGAGTTATTGTTTCTATCTATAAATGTGGAGTTTGCTGCTACTTTTATTGGCAAACCAAAATATTCATGTTAACTAGGGCCTTTCCTTACTGGTATCTAACCATCTTTAAGTGATTTTTAAAATTACTTAAAACAGATGATTTTGACCTACAGTTCATTGATTCCAGAAGTATTTGGATGTATAAGATGTCTACCAAACCCAGGCATTTCATGCAAAATATTGCGTATATGTGTATCTGCAGTTCTCTGGGGAAAAATATCATGATACCCTTCAGATATTCAGCCCTAAAGAAATACTGAGAAACACAAAAAATGCTTAAAAAGCAGTATGTTTAAACTTTAACTGCTGCTCCAGAAAGTATGAGTTGGGTTTAGATTTATAAAATTAAAAAAGGAGAACAAAATCTTACTTAAAAAATCTACCTGAGAACGTTTGAAAAAGCGTTTCAGTGAAAGCTATAGTGTCTGTAGAGATAAAAATTCAGAAACTAAAGTATACTCAGAGTATTTCTTGAATCATAGTTTTCATACTTCTGTGAATAAGCAATAAGAATTTCCCAGTCTTTGTTATTGCTGTTGTTTCTCAGAGACCTTTTGTACTTTATCAGCCTAGCAACAGAGGGTTCTGTGGTAGCAAATATTTAAAGGTGGGTGACTGGCTGTGCCTTTTACACCTTTACATTTGGGATTTGATTCAATGTCTAAAATGGTTTTCAGTACAGATTGAGATCATGGTATAGCATATGCCAGCTCTCCATAGTGAGGAAGTATTCTTCGTCAGGCCAAATTTTAATTATTTTTTACATTTGAACTTTCCAAAGGGTCTTGCTAAGCAGATGTACTTCTGGCATTTCTTCTGGGTTTTCTATCAACATTAGTTTGAATTTTGGCTGATAACCTGCTGTGTTATTTCAGCTATTGCAGTTGTCTTCACGGAAGTAGGTCACTCAGTAAATTTGTTTATTTTCTTTGAATCTAAGACTTTAATATTTCATAACATAAGTACATTAAACTATAAATAGACACAACAGAAGAAAATCTTCTTAGGATATGTTCCTTTAATGGAAACTTTGGTATTTGGGGTATACAGTTATACTCACCAGAGACATGTGTTTCTGATTATCTTCTGTTGATGCTCTACAATGAGAATTACTGGCTCTTTGTTGCTTGACTATTCGTTCTCTTTTTTCTGACTCTCCATTTTCTGCCAGTGACTGTTTTCTACAACTGCTCTTCCCAGTATCCCACTGCACCCAATGCATATAAATGAATGTTTTCATTATGTTTTAATAAAGTGAATGTTTTAATTTAGTTGTGTTTCCAGTAATGCATAATATATTTAACATTAGAAAATTTCTAAAAATTACTTGTTTAGCCCAGGTTTTCTAGAACCAGAACCTGAGGCAAATATTTAACATACTAACTCCTTATAGGATAATGCAATCCCAGCAGTGCAGAATTTGGGGTAAAAAAGGAAGAGAGAGCCAACACAAATGGGTGCATTACGGGAGACATATCCAGAGAAGCTGCACTAAACTACTGTGTCTCAGAACAGGCACTGGAGGAAAGTGCAAGATGGGCAGGCTATTTATCCCTTGTCTTTCTCCTTCCATCTTGTTACTTGACTATTCGTTAGAGTGGGCCCAGGCTACTACCAGGTGGTATTTCCTGGACTCTTGGGGAAACCACTGGGGAAGCCAGGGCCTCAGTGGCTACAGTCCCACCAGCACAAAAGTGAGGTGGCCCCTCCTTTCCAATCAGTACTGTGCATAGGGGCTCCCAGGTCAGTAGTGGCCAAGGTGGTAAAACAGTGTCCATAACCACAGCAATGGTGTGAGTAATGCCTTCTGGGATGGGTATTGGAGGCAAGGTGATCTAGCATCTGATACAGTATTTATGCTAATTTTGTTTTCTGAAATCTACAGAAATTGTTGAAACATGCTCTTACTCTTGGGAAATGACATCACTTTCTTTAAGCGAATGTGTATTTTCTCACTGAGAACTTGCCGCTCCAATTGAAAAACAATTTTCACTTCATTTTTACCCTTTTTCCTCCTCATCCTTTCATCTTCTTCATTCATTTAGTGAATATTTTTTGAGCAGTTTATATGTTCCAGACAGACACTGTGCTAAGTCCTGGTGACAGAGAAATCAAAGGCACTGTGAGATAGGCAAGTAAATAACTTTCAGGTAACATTTTGAAAGATGAGAAGGAGCTAGAAAGGGTAGAGAAAGAAAAAAGTATTACAAGCAGAAAAGGCCACATATGCAAAGAAGAAGTTAAATAGCCTATACACTTGGAGGATTCAGAGTATTTGCTCTATGGGATATGTGTGTGTGCATGCACATGTAATGTGTTGAGGGAAGCAGAGCATGAGGGTAAACAGATGAGGTAGAAAGTTCAGCAGGGAGTAGTAGGAAATGTGAGCGTGATGAGTCTGGATTCTATCTTGAGGGCAAGAGGGGCTCCTGAAGAATGATTAGCGAAAAGTGGCATGAATAGATTTATGTTGTAGAGAGAACACTCCAGAACACATACTGCAGAAAGGACTGGAGGGGTGGAAATGAAGGTAAGCAGACCAGTTGGGAGGCTATTTCAAAATACCTCTTTGCCAAGTTTTACTTTCCTTTTGTGTTCCTCAGCACCTCCTTTCAACTTTTCCAGAACCTACTCCAAAGTCACTCTCTCTTAGTTACCATATTGCCATTTCAAACCTTTCCATTGGCCCGTCCCTTAAACTTGCTCATAACTGATAAATCAACAAGAAGCTTTCTTTGCGCCTGGCAGCCCATCTAACCCAATGTGCCTCCTTCGTCTTTCCTTCCCTTCTGAGAAGCTATCGCTGGTTCTCTTTGGAGGCACTTCCTGGCTACCCCTATCTATTTCTTGTCCTTTTCATTTGGTCTTTTCTACTGAGACTTCTTTGATGGTGACCCTTACACTACCAAATCAAATGATTTATTTTCAATCCACTGCCTTCTTCACTGAAGCATTTTATACTATTGGACAACTCTTGAAACTCCCCTTTTAAGTTCCATGACACAACAGGACTATCCTCTGACCTTTGTGAAGTACTCAGGGTCTTGTTTCAGGGCCCACTTCCTCTGTGTGATGCTGAAAGTAGACATTCGCAAACTTAGTTTAATAGACCTTTAATTATCTTGTTTTATACTTTCTCTTGGTAATTATATCAACTTTTCATATTGTTAATTTTCACCCTTGCACAGATAACCTATCAGGTATATTTCTAGCTTGGATCTCTTTCTTAAACCCCCAGTCTTGCATCTCCAATTTCTTGTTACATTTTATCGAGGAGTAGTAAGAACTATGAAAACTCAAAATAATTTTCTCTTCAAATGTTCATGCTCAAATCAGTGACTCCTCTTGACCTTCTTTCCATCAATAGTATTCCTCCGTTCCCTGTTCTCCCGGAAGCATAGGTTCTAAACTTACAGTTATATATTTGTTGCTTTTTCTGCATACCTTGCCCATCATCTAAAAATTCATCTGACCTAGGTCCTCACCAGATCTGTAAGCCTCTCCTTGATCCACATGGCCAGGTCCAAATTACATTTTTCAGGCTGCCCATTTTCTTTTTTAACTGCTATTTAAAAAAATGTTTATTTGTGGTAAAAGACACAAGATAAAAAATTTACCCTTGTCACTGCTTTTAAGTGTACAGTTCAGCAATGCTAACTATATTTATATTGGGCAAAGGCTACAGCATTTTTGCCTTGTTCAAAACCCTTATTGGAAGCATTTGTTCCAACCCCACTCAGCTTGTATGTTGCCTCCCAGGCTGTTCTCCAGGTTTATATACTGCCTTTAGACATACAGTTCCTTTTCTAGCTCTCACTTCTGATCTCTCTCTGAGACCACGATGCATGTTTGGCCCTTTATTATACTAAGTAACTTTAGTAAATATCACCTTAGTACAAGCCTGTATGACTGGTGTAAAGTGGGCTTTGCCTAAGTCCCCTGGATGAATCTAAATAATAACTAATCAATATTCTAGAATCTTAGCAATTACCTTCACAATCTCAATGCTGTGTCCTCATTGCCACTAACCTAGACTACTTCAGTAATCTAACTAGTTACCGCTCAATCTACCTGCATGTTCTAAGCCGCTGTGCACAGTAATGTCACTTCTGAAAAGCCTTCAGTAGTTGTAATGTTGAGCCCATTAAATTCGTAGAAACCATCCCTCCCACTCTTAGCACGTCCCAGCATACTTTTCCAGCTTTATCTCCCTCTCTGCCTTTACTTGTAATCCATAGATCATGCCTATTCTTCAGATGCCAACATCTGCACCTCTGCCTGGAGTCCCCACCAGTGAGTGTGCCCCAGTCAATACCTCTAGAAATCTTCATGCTCATCCTTCAGGCATTCTGAAACCTATGGAATTCTACCTCCTCCATGGTGGCAGGCCTTATATCCAGAGCTTGATTGTGCTTCGCATACCTAATAAAACTTATTTTTGATTATCATTATTTAGAAATGAAGAAACCTGAAAATCTTAGAACTGGAAACAAGTTAGAGATCATTAGGTTCAAGGTCTTTATTTTGTAAGTGAGGAAAATGAAGCTCAGAGAAAGAAAGGGTCTCTCTCGAAATAACATGTAGAACTGATAATGATGATAGGCTTGGACGGAGACCTGTGTTTTTTCTAACTGCCTCTATTCTATTTCCATATACTATCTCCATTCACTGGTGTTACCGGTTGAATGGTATCCCCCACCCCCGAAAAACATATGTTCAAATCCTAATTCCCCAGTACCTCAGAGTGTGACCTTATTCAGAAATACGGTTTGTCGACGATACAGTTAGGTGCAGTGAGGTCACACTGCTGTAGAGTGAGCCTCTAATCCGATATGACTGGTGTGATAAAGACAGTCACATGAGGACACACACGTGGGAGAGCGCCAGGTAACGGCGAGGCGAGAGATCGGGGTTACGCAGCTGCAAGCCAAGGAACCCCAGAGATAGCTGTGAAACCGCCAGAAGCTGGGAATAGGCAAGGAAGATGTCTCCTGCAGTTTTCTGAGGGAGCATGGTGTGCTGACACCTTGATTTCAGGCTTCAGGACTCCAGAATTGTGAGACAATACATATCTGTTGTTTTAAGCCACCCAGTTTGTGGGACTTTGTTACGGCAGTCCCAGGAAACTAGTAAAGTTGCCAAGGCAGAATAGTTCAGCACATGAACTCGAGTCAGATTAATAGCCCTGGTACCTTACTACCTTTGACACCTTTCTTGACATCTTTAGGTTTTTTTTTTTTCACACATAAAAATGAATGTATTTTCAACCACCTTCCAAGGCTGAACATGAGGCTTAGGTGAGATAAATCACGTGAAGCACTTGTGTAGCTGGCAGATAGAAATGCTCCATAAATATTAACTATCAGAATAATTATTATCTGATCTCCTTGAGGATTTACTCATGTCTGTAGTTCCTACAGACCCTAGCATTTGGCCTTTGTAATGCAGGTGAGCAATAAATAATTGCTACAGTGAACATAATCTGTACTTGAGTGAGGGTTGTCTGAGCAGAAAGCCTTGTTGAGTTTTTCTCCCGCTCGTCCAGCCTCTTGGCTGGTGCCGTTTCACAGTGACATGAGCCTTTAGAACCAAAACAAAACTTAGGGAGGCTGATTTGTTACCTAGAGTCAGGACTGCTCTGTAGACAAGGTCTTTGATTTGGGACAAATCCTTTTTTTTTTTAAGTTTAAGATGCTGCATTGATGGCATGCTATAGGTGAGGATGTGGAAAGATGAGTTGTGTAGGGAATAGGGGACAGAGGTTAAGATTTTAGACTCTGAACAAGTATATATATCTATTTGTTTAATATCTGTCTCCCTACATAGAAATAAGCCCCTTATGGGCAAGGACTGTGACTGGTTTACTGCCTATGTCCAGTGCCAAAACAGTACTGGCACATAGTGAGCTCTGGATAAGTATCTAGTCAGTGAGTGAATAGATCCATGAACCACACGAATTTGAGGGTCAGAGAAAGCCTATGTTAAAGCAGAGGCCAGGAAGTGAGAGGACCTCCTTCTCCTTCTCTTTGTTCTTCTTGCTAAACTCTCAGTTCTGCCACTCCGTCTTTTTCCTGGACCAGTATCCCTTGAACTCCTTCCTGTACCATTTCTGGCACTTGTAACTAATGCTGATCATCCTGCCATTTTGCCACATTGAATATGCATCGTTACTTATCATCTGTCTCTCCTATTCTCTAGCTCATTTGTGTCTTTGGGATCTTTATCCTGTAAACATTGTCAAGTGTCTACCCTATTAAAAGACAGGAAGAAAAGAACATCCTTTCCCACACCGGGTGCCTTTCTGGCGACTTCCCATTTCTCTTGGCTCCTTTGTCACCATCATCTAACCGCTCTTTCTATCAAGCAATTTCTATTTTAGAATAGATTGATGCTACTAAACATTCAGCTTCTCCTTTTTATATGTTTTTATATTTTAACTAGATTTGAAGGTGGAGATTTAAAAATTGTGTGATGGGAATCTAAATACAGCGTTCTATGTATAGGAGGCTCTCAGGAGATGTTGTCAGTATACGTACAGGTATGTGACTTCCATAGAATTACTTGGGCTGCCTAATGAGCATTTAATGCCTGTGGATTTCTCTGAGCTAGGTGATTAGAGTGACGTTAAATCTTTATAATGAAATATCCACATGAGTGAAAACTTGTTCATACTGAGAGAATTTTAAACAAATTCAAATTTGCTTACATTAGATAAATTTTAACAACGTCTGATGAAGCTCGTATTTAAACATGGCATGTTAAATTTCCTATGAATCAAGGTATTAATAATCAGTTTATAGGTGTCATGCTCTCTTAGTGTCTTGAGATACTGGTAATTGCCTCTGCTTCTTTCTCCTTCTGAGCAATTCTGTTTCTTGTTTCAAATGAAATTGGGAACTCACATAAGATCAACCTCTACATGGGAACCACTAGATACACTGACATTACCAAAAGTGCTTCTTTGAGCCTCTGGCCTTCTGAGGTGAAAGGAATGTTTTGGTTTCATTTTTCCCTTTGGTTTACTTGGGATTTTTGGGGGGAGCCATTCTCACTAAAAGGATGAGCTCATGTTCTAAAATAGGATTTATGTTCTCTAACAAGAACCATACCAAAGTTGGAAATGTGCATAGTAAACAGTACTTCTTCAATTTCTGTATGCTCCACAGATTTGTTCAAAATATAAAGCTAGATATCTTGACTTATCATATCATGTATAGAAAGGAATGTAATGATATAAGATAAACTGAGTCTTTGCTCTATATAAGGATCTTAATGAACATAATTTATTAAACTTTCAATTAAATTCACTAATAGAGGCTAAGGATACTTATGATCCAAAATATTATTAAGAAGATCACATTGATCTGGAAGTGCAGAATGGGCCTGATCACATGATCTGAAATACAACATCATTGGTATCTCTAATCCTTACTTGGGGACTCTTAGTAGAAACTCCCTACCCCGTTTGCTTATAGTGCATCCGCATCAGAGCAACTTGCTAAGGGGAGGCTCCTAAACTTGGTATATTGCTGGTGAGAATGGACCCAACTATCTACAGCAAGCCTTCTGACCTCAAACCTATTAAATATATTGAATAAGAAGTCTAATAGAGCATAGCTTTGTTGTGGAACAGACATTGGCTCTGGTGCACACTGATTCAAATCTACCTGTGTCATTCACTAACTATAGGTCATAGGCAAATTTTACCTGGATTTCTGAACTCTCAATTTTCTCACTGGAAAAATGGAGCCAACTAAAGCCTGCTTGTGGGAACTGAGTATGCGTCTGAAGACACCAAGCATGGTACCTGACCACACTGGGTGTTCAATAAATGTTGGTGTCCTTCCTGAGAAGCTGAGTTTAAACTCTGATCTCAGAAATAAGCACTTTAAATGGCTTATATTTATTTTAGGGATGCACCTATGTAGTACATATTTTTGACCCTTAGCCTGTGAGTTTTCTTCACGTTATTTTTCTTAGGCAAATGTTGAAGGCAGGGTGTCCTATGCTAGCGATCTTTGCTTTCTCTCCAACATCTCTAGAGGAGTCAAAAGCAAGCACATTCTGCTGGTTTTGCAGGGCTGTACACGCTACTTCCTTCCTCTCCCACTCAGGAAAGGGTTTGACTACAAGTAGTGAGAATGGAGCACATCTTCCCTGATTTACAAAGTGTAAGTTATTTATGAATGTTGATATTTTAATTCTTTTCATAGCCAGTTTCTCCTAACACATCTCATAGCTGATCTTGACAAATGGAAGCTGGTCTCTGCTGCCCTAGGTATATTCTGATACTTCTAACAGAGGATTTGGGGAAAAGTGGCCAATTCAGGATGGGAGAGTCAGGCAGGGGAAAAAGCCCAATGGTAGTGAATAATCTAAGGGGAGAAAAGAGAACTGATGTCAAGAGTAAGGTGGCTCCAACATCTCAGTGTTTCATATTTGTTTCGACATAAGAACAAGTGGGTAAGGACAAGTAGGGGTGGTAGTGTAGACTTTTGGAAACCTCCTAAGCCACCGGTTAAAGGTCCATTAGTCGAGGTAGATCCTGAGTGCCCCACTCACTCACTCTAGGCAAAAGAGGAAAAGCACCAATGGGGACCCAGTTCCAATGCTGAAGAGTTGAGTGACCATGGACAAGTAACTCCTTTGGGTGTCATTTTCCTTAGCTATGGCACAGGGAGGGAAATGTCTGTTATAGAGATGTCATGGGATCCAATTAGACATGACAGCTCAGAGTGCTTTGAAAAGCGTGGATATTATAAAAAGTGGAGGAATAAACATCACCACAGCTGTTAAAAGATAAACTGAGGCACATTACAATTTTTAAGAGTTTGAGCAAAAATCATTTAGAATCAGGCAGCCCCAAAATGGAAGTGGCTAAGACTGCTCCCTGAGCAGGAGCTCAGGGGGAGACTTTTATAAAGAAAAGGTAGAAACAAAATAAGGAAATTATTGGTTGGCTAAAGCGTCAAGCCTAGCTCTAGGCTGTGATTGGTTGTCCTTAGGTTTTGACTTCATAACCTTGAGGCATTTACAGGCTTCGATTTGGGGTTGCTTACTAGGCCACCACAGCATTTTGGTGTAATGGGTTCCTTGTTCAATCAATTTAACACAGCCCAAAGGATAATATCAAGAAAATACTCTAATTGCCTTTGGCACTTCTTGAGGGAAAAGAATGCATCTATGCAACAGAAATGTGAGTACGAGGAATACCCCTTTTTGCATTAAAAAGTTATGGTATTGTGTGCTATACAAATGTGAAGTTACACAGTTATGTTTCAGAATGCCACCAGGAGTCCAAATTGCACTGTCACAATTGAACTTCCTCTTGATGTTTTACTGTTGTTTTAACAAGCAATAGGAAGTATAATAGCATTCCAATAGTTTCAGCCCTAAACCTATTTCTTCCCTAGTGGAAAATCTAGCATTAATTTAGCCAAAGTGCACAAATGCTTCAGGAAAAATGGAACAGGAAATTAACTTTTCTGTAGCAGTGCAGGAACTACTGGACCTTAAACAACGCATCAACCAGAAAGCTGACTTTCATACTGAGCAGTAAAACTTCCCTACCGGACACACCTAGAACTCAGAAGTGATTTCGCATGGACTTTTCCTCCTTCTGCCATTTATTATTAACTTTTTTTTTTCTGATTAAACAGTGAAAACATTAATACCATATGTGAGGCTTCCTAAACACAAGCTAAACCTATTTATCCAAGTATTTTAGTGCTACATAAGCTATTTTAAAAACAGACAGATTTGGAGGAGAATTCATTTTCTTTTGTGTGGTGGGGAGTAGATAAGGATAGGGAAAAGGAGGTTAGCTGTTATTTTTCTTTGAAATAAACAATGGTCAAAGTAATGCTGTTTCTGCTTTAAACAAATTTGTTTTCTGGAAAGCAGATTAAGTGTATTTGTGAAAATATATTCTGTTAGAAACATATACCTCGAGAAGCTAGAATTGTCTCCTCTTTTTAATATAAAATAATGATATTTTAAAAGGAAGCCTCTTTTCTGTGCTACAAGTGGGAGGATGTCTCATCATGCAGTGACGGGCACTTAGGATCTAAGCACAATTCCTAGCAAAACCCTGAACAAAGTAACCAACATTTATGATGATGTAACCACTCCCTGTGAAATCCAGCATTTAAATAAAACCTTCTGATAAATGTCTGGCAGTTGCATCAAGGCAGGGATCAAGTTTATACAATGCCTGGCACCTTACAGTTTGAATGAATGGGTGAATGGAATCTAGTATAATTCATACTGTGTGTCCAGTATAGGACTTGCTGTGGTGGCCAGCAATGCTTAAATTCTTCTTTTGTACTCTGAATTGTACTTTCCATACTATCCAGTTCTTCCTCTATTTATAAGATGTTCTTACTCCCTGCTTTCCTGAAAAGACCAAAGCAGTCCATTGTGTTAGAAGAGGTGGTTTCTTTTTTGGGCCTGGTCCCTCAGACCTTCTGCTGGACCCTTTAAGAATAAACTGGGTCTCTAGCAAGGGAACTCATTTTTCTAGCCAGTCCAAAAGAAAACCAAATGCTACTCTGCAACACAGCCCATCCCCTAAAGGAAGGATTATATGGTTTAGGGAGTTGAACATTGTGTAACAGTAATAGATGATGTCTTACTTTTTCTTCTAGAGATAGTGCTTATTTTGTTGTATTACTAGATACTGTCATTTCCTGCCAATTTTCTATTTTAAAGTAGACAGTTGGCCATGAAATACTAAAACATTATGGAATGAGTGTGTAATTTGGAGAGCTCTAAGGCAGGTTTTGAAAGGAATATGTGAGGTTATGTTATAGTGTGTTGGCATGACAGTCCAGCATCCAGCAACATGAGCAGAATCTGGGTAGACTGGGTGGAGGCCTCCAGAGGGGAAGCATGGGAACAAGTGTTCTTAGGGCTCATTCAGGCTGGGAAGAGTGTTCCCCAGGGTAGTCCCCAGTAACAGTCAAAACTGTATATTAATATTGGCCAGTGAGCTGAAGGGACAAGATGCGGAGGCCATGAACAGCCACAGAGGGTGCTCAGAGTAAGCAAGAAGACAGAATGAGTGCCGAGGCATAAATGTACTTAAGGAAACTTGATCTACAAATTTGGTATAAGGCAGGATGTTTTATGCAGAGTGTGATGCCTGAATATTTAACACTCTTTACTCCATTCTTCTTAACACTTTGGGGCCTACATGGGTAGGATGAAGCAGAGTTCCACTGGGTTTGTGACGTGTGTGCCTCTACCCTGTGAAATTTCATTCAGCCAAGAACTGGAGCTGACCTTTGCTGCCTGAAGGTGCAGGGCCTCCTGCATGAGTATGACTTGTCCATCCTCGACCATCTGTGCAGTTCCTGGGAACCTTGGATTTCTGGGGAGAATCCTGATAAGTTGGTTGCTACTGGGACATGAGTGCTGAGGGGGACAGACAGGAGCCAGAGATGCTGTGTGCATGGGATTGACAATATTAGACACTTGAGGTGGGCTTATGAGCCTATCCTCCTCTCTTGGGGGGTATGGTGACTAGGTAGACAGGGGGGTGGAGAGTCTTAATCCCCAACTCAGTCCCTGAATTCTATCCTTGCATCAGGCAGGTGTTTTATTCGGCTAGAGTAGGGATTGTTTGCTATGGTGCTGGAAGAGATTCTAGGCTGGCCACTACACATTGCAGAAGCCCAAGGTTTGTGTGTGTGCAGTGGTGAAGTGTGGGGCTAGGAAGAGAGGTCATAAACTAGGCAGGATAGTAGTGGGAGGGTGAACTGCAAGCCTTGTAGTAGGGAAAGTAGAGAGAGGAGAATTAGGATTGAAATGAACAATGAGAATGAGGAGTTCAGGAATTTAATAGATGAATTCTGTGGAAGTTCGTAAGACAAGACAATGGTAACTATATATTCTAAACCAAAAAGAGTGAATGTAATGTGATAAAGGGCTTTTTAAATCCTGATAGTGTATTTCTTTTAGGACAATATAACAAAGTGAAGGTTAAATCATATTTAGTCATGCAATTAATGTACAGCCTCATTTTTATCTATCACTCAGATCTAAAAAGTATGTCATTGTATATATGGTATCAAAGGCCATTCTTTTGTTCGTAATGATATGTTTGCTGTAACACTGGATTTTTGTCAGAGAAGAAGAGTAGAAATGGTGATCCACTGATTATTTTTAAATGCCTACCTTATCATATTCTACTTGTAATTTGACATACTTGCTATAAGTCATGTAGTTGGATATTTTAAAGTTTTTATTTTGTTAAATTAATTACAGAAGGAGCCCATTAGACGGAAGTAGCTCTGATACGGTGGCAGCCCATGTAAGCAAACCAAAATCTCAGCCTGTCAATGTCACAAGGCTCTGAAATCAAACACTAAGCACAACTGATCACAAACAGCCAGCTAGGCTTGAAGCTGTGGCCAACCAAATAATTTCCTTACTTTGCTTCTGCATTTTCTCTATATATACCTTTCCCCCGGTTCCTGTGGGCAGAGAGCTCCTAACCACTTAAGAGTTCAGTGCTGCCCAATTGGAATGGATTTTTGCTCAGATAAACTCTTAACATTTTAAATATGCCTCAGTTTTTCTTTCAACAATTTGAAATATTTAATTTGTCAAGAGTTCTTTTATATTGGAAAAACTGGACAGCTACATGTAAGAGAATGAGACTGGACTACTGTCTAGCCCCATACACAAAGGTAAACTCAAGGTGGATCAAAGACCTGAATGTAAGTCATGAAACCATAAAACTCTTAGAAAAAAACATAGGCAAAAATCTCTTGGACATAAACATGAGCGACTTCTTCATGAACATATCTCCCCAGGCAAGGGAAACAAAAGCAAAAATGAACAAGTGGGACTATATCAAGCTGAAAAGCTTCTGTACAGCAAAGGACACCATCAGTAGAGCAAAAAGACATCCTACAGTATGGGAGAATATATTCATAAATGACGTATCTGATAAAGGGTTGACATCCAAAATATATAAAGAACTCACGCACCTTAACAAACAAAAAGCAAATAATCCAATTAAGAAATGGGCAGAGGACATGAATAGACACTTCTCCAAAGAAGAAATTCAGATGGCCAACAGGCACATGAAAAGATGCTCCACATCGCTAATCATCAGAGAAATGCAGATTAAAACCACAATGAGATATCACCTCACACCAGTGAGGATGGCCAACATCAAAACACAAACAACAACAAATGTTGGCGAGGATGTGGAGAAAAGGGAACCCTCCTACACTGCTGGTGGGACTGCAAATTAGTTCAACCATTGTGGAAAGCAGCATGGAGGTTCCTCAAAAAACTCAAAATAGAAATACCATTTGACCCAGGAATTCCACTCCTAGGAATTTACCCTAAGAATGCAGCAGCCCAATTTGAAAGGACAGATGCACCCCTATGTTTATTGCAGCACTATTTACAATAGCCAAGAAATGGAAGCAACCTAAGTGTCCATCAGTAGATGAATGGATAAAGAAGATGTGGTACATATACACAATGGAATATTATTCAGCCATAAGAAGAAAACAAATCCTACCATTTGCGACAACATGGATGGAGCTAGAGGGTATTATGCTCAGTGAAATAAGCCAAGCCGAAAAAGACAAGTATCAAATGATTTCACTCATATGTGGAGTATAAGAACAAAGAAAAAATACTGAAAGAAGAAAACAGCAGCAGACTCACAGAACCCAAGAACGGACTAATAGTTACCAAGGAAAGGGAAAGGGACTGGGGAAAATGGGCGGGAAGGGAAGGATAAGATGGAAAAAGGGGCATTACGATTAGCAGATGTAATGTTGTGGGGGCACGGGGAGGGCAGTACAACTCAGAGAAGACAAACAGTGATTCTACAGCATCTCACTATGCTGATGGACAGTGACTGTAATGGGGTTGGTGGGGGGGACCTGATGAAGGGGTAGTTTGATAACCGTAATATTGCACATGTAATTGTAGATTAATGATAATAAAATAAATTATATTAAAAAAATAAAAAATAAAAAATGAAAATATTTCCATAGTACAAAAAAAAAAAGAGTTCTTTTATAGAATATCTTTTTTTCTCCTTCCTGCCCCCCAACTCCCGCGATAAATCTTTGAAAGATACTTAAGTGCGCCTTCCTTAATGAGGAACTATGTATTTCCGAATGCTTTCATCTTCACCGAGTCTCCCTTGACCCTCACACTTGTATGAAAAGTAAGACGGAAGGTTGGTGCTCATTTGCAAAGCCTCGAACTTGGCATCAGAGTCTCTGACATCTAGGAAAATGCCTGGTAGGTTGTATGATGCTTAGGTATTGATATTATTGTAATGACCCCAGTGTTCTTTCCTTTCTGTCAACATTGCCTTTGTGTGGACTTACTATTTTAAGACTGAATTGCTGAATTATCTCGTTGTTTGGGCAGCAGCGGACAGAGACTTGCTATTATTTTAACATTTTTCAAAAGAACAAGGTCTCTCCTTGTCTTCTGCTTGGTATTGAATAATTGTGGGTTGTCAATTTTATATTTCCTTTATTACCAATGTCCATTAACTCCTTCTCTCATAGCTAGGATACGTAAGGTTCAGGGGCTGGAGAGCATTTACTCTAAAACCAGAAAACACGGTCACAGCTTAAGGATGGATAGAAAATAACTTTGTTAAACTCCATGTGATTATTTAAGAGAAGACTGAGGAACAGGAAGAGTGTAGAGAAAGAAGAGAGCAGAAAGAAGGAGAAGAGACAAAAGGGGGCACTTGGGAGTGATTTTTATTTGATCCAAAAAGGAAAGTAAAATCAAATGTGCCAAAAGTAAAGGCAATCTTCACTCTCCAGATCTTATTTAAAGCTTTATTTTATTCTTAAAGATCTCTTGCAGGAAGCTATCATGACCACCATCTCTCAGCCATTCCTGTGTTTTTGTAATCTCAGCTGGGCCTTTGTTATGTCTAAAGTTCCTGCAAACAGTAAACTGACTACCCCAGCTGTGCACCGTGTGTGGGTGGCATCAGAAGGAAAGGAGTCTTGAATTAGTTGGAGGAAGAGCCTCCAGAGGAGTCTGAAAAGGGAGCTTCAAAACAACTAGAAGAGAGAAAAAAAACTGGGGAGAAGGGAATATGAGCTCTTCCAGGTTGGTTTCAATGGAGAGCGTTTCAGTGGGGGTAGAGCTGCTGCAGAAGGCTCGGGAAGGCAAGAAGTCACCGCAGAAGACCCTAGATTTGGACTTGAGAAATCACTGTTCTTGTGGCTTGGTGTAACTCTGGGGGGAAAATCCTGGGGCAAAATACCTTTGAAACCGAAATCAGTCAAAGGGAGAAATAAAGTGAAGAAACCCATTTATTTCATACAAGCAATTGTCCTGCCTCTGCTGACCAGACTACAGCAGAAGAGAGCTGCCCCCCAACCTCTCCGGTCCAGATAAACCCTCACACGCCCTGTAATTACCTATTGATATGTAGATAGACCACTCTGCTCCACCCCTTGAAACACCTATTGATATGCAGATGCACTAAAGCCACGGGAGACATTCTGGAAATAGTGCAGTTTTACCCACACCTGGGTTGTGTTTTTAACTTCTCCCTGTTTCCCAGATTCCTGCCCTGAGTGTGGATTAGCCTGGGGAAGCAATGAGCAGCACACAGCTGAAGCTATGCCCAACATGACTGCTTTCACTGGGGTTTGCAGAGCTGAGAAGCTGTTCAGTCTGCCTTTTTTTTCCCTGTCTTGTAACTTGCTCTCCTCTAGTCTCTCCTCTTTCTTCTGGTTACATAAGCTCTAGGCTCTTAAGCCCCATTTAGAAGGGTACAGTGTGGTTCCAGGTTGTGAGTATGGGGAATGGGCATTACACATAGAGATGACCTGGGAATTCTCTGGGTTTACCTTGAGATTATATGCTCAATATTTTATAGATGGTATGGGAAGACTTTTCTGATAAGCAAAAATCATAATATATCCCTTAAGTCTCAGAATTTCAAATGTTCCCAGTGGACTAAGGCAACTTAACATTATTTATCATTAAATATTATCTAGCTTGGCCAGGTCAGGGTCTGTCCTGCTCTTTTCTTTCTTTTCCTCTTTTGTGCCTGCTTCCCTTCATCTTTTGTGTCAGGCTTATAGACTCCCTCTCTGTTTACCTAACATCTTCACAACACATCCTTTCATAGGACTTTTTTCTCCACCTCTGGAGTGTTTCAGCCTCTGTACCTTACCTCTCTCAGTTACACATGCTGAGATTGACCTTTCTGTTGCTGCTCCTTGCTTTTTCTATGCCAAACCAGGCTCCACAGGGCTCTTGTCCTTCTGAGGCAGGGCAGGGAAATGGGACAAGGATCATGCCACCGTAAAATCTTCTTAGCCTGAGAAACAAGTCCAGCTGATTCTTGAACTTAGTCTATGTGCTGTTCTTCCTCTTCTTCCAGCCCCTTAATCAATTAAGTAATTTTGTAAATAAGACAGGAGGTAGACCTCTGAAGTGTAAATGAACCGATGTGGATAAAGAATGCTGAGATCCAGACCTACACAGTCACCTATATGACCATATTTTTAAGACAAAAAACTTCAAAGGAATTATGAATCACCTGTATACATGATGCCTTATGCTGACCCCTAACCAAGAGACCCTATAAACCCCAAACCCTTGTGCACCTCCTCCTGAGATTGCCTACATTCCCCTTTTTTTGAGTGTGTACTTTTTGCCTTATATAAAGACTTCTCACTATGCATCTTAATCACGTTTTGTCTCTGTGCTTTTCCAGTGGTAAGCGTCTGTTACTTTGCTAATTCATTCGGTTTTCTGAACTTAAGCACAAGTCTTCACTCTCTCTGTCCTACTTCAGACAAGTAGGGAGGGACTACTGAGATCTCTGATTTGAGCTTGCAAGTTCCCATTGCCTGGGTGAACCAGATAGGACTGTAGCTCTAAGATCATGCTCCTTAGTAGCCTGCCTGAAAATATCCTTTCTTTGTTTTTGGGAAGTTCTCAGAACATAATCTCACTCCATACAGTGCTCTGCAGTGCCCCTAAAATCTGGGGTGGCGGGGGTTTTGTTCCCATGCTGTGCAGATTTAAGCAGACACTATATACCAGGTGACTTGGCTTCAGGAGTTGGCAAGGGATTTGCCCTGTGCCTAGCAGGCATTCAGTGAGCTTCTCTTTCCTCCCTCTGTTCTTCCTTGCTCTCTGCTGCTTGCAAGGCAGCTGCCGTTCCCTGCTACTCTTGCTTTACTGAATTCCTTCTTTACCTACACTCATCCAACCTATTTGAGAATTCTTTCTTGTGCAGTCAAGAATCCTCCCCTATCCAGGCTGAAGTTTCACCTAGCGTACAGGGAGAGATGTCCCCAGACACAGCGTCCTGGCAACATTCCCAGTGCTCTCCCTTCCCATGTCCCCTGGTGTGGTTAGATGACTCCTTAAGACAGGTCTCAGGTCTCTCCCTTATGGCTTGATTACCCAGGTCACTGAGGATTTCCATTTTTTAAGAATTTCTTTTTTTCATTATAGGAATGCTGGCATGGAGTTGTTAGGAAATCATGTGGTTTAGGTAGTAAAATCCTTGTCTTCTGCAATTCTGTGAGGGTACCTGTCTGCCCAGCAAACAAATAAAATAAGAAAAACACCCTCCCTTGATCTATAGTAAACACAGTTTTCCTCATCCATCTTCTCCCTGCTATGGCTTTTAGTAAAAGGACTCAAAGAAGCTGTACCTAGGTAGAAAGAACAGCGTAAAGTTACCCACTTTAAACTCTCTACTACTCATTAGCTTTTGGTTGCCTACTAGCTACTTAACGTGATAATAAGTAACATGGCATTACCTCCGCTTTATCCTTGTCTCCTGTTCTTTCTTGTTGCCTACCTGACCATATTTACCATTCACTCACTGTAAAAAGTATCTGTGGTACTGACCTTCAAGGATTTCCTGTTTAAATTTTTCTTTCCATATTTTCTCTTCCTCTAAGAGTGGCCTCTCTTCTCGCATTTTCTTTCAGACCCAACATTCAGAGCACATGGAAGCAACAGCACATTACCATCCAAACTAGCTCCTCGTCATTCTTTGGCACTTTACCCTAACTAGAGATCCTATCTCTTAGGAACTTACATTGCATGATTTCATGAATTGTTTATTGCTCCTCTCACTGAAAAGTAAGCTCAGTGAGTGACAGACTGTATCAGGGTTCTTCGCTGTTACATCCCTCAGAAACTAGAACCATGCCTGTCACATAGAAAGTGTTTAAAAAAATATTAAATAGGTAAATCAACAAAGGAGTGAATTGAGAAAGAGCCAGTGGGAGAGAAGGGGGAGGGAATATTAAGGATCAGGAGAAGGAGCTAAAAGGTAGATGCAGTTCTCAGGTATTTGAGCCTAGAAATAGGGAGAAGGTTTGTTTCCTGTGGGGAGGAAGAGGGTGTGGAATCCCAAGAATAAGCAGAGGGATTAGCTACAGATAAGAGGACATCAAGTTTCTGCTATGGAAATCAGAAGAATAGTGGAAATGTTAGTTGTGCCTATAGGCTGTAGATTTACCAGAACAGAGGCCCTGTAACTCTCTGTGTTTCCTTTGAACAGTGCTAATGTCCTCTGTGAATGGGAAGCATTTATCTGTAGAAATAAGGAATTAGCTGGAGAGTGGAAAAGCTTGTCATACTGGAGAATGTGAGAGAGAAATGACCAGGGAAGCCTGAAGGGGAGCTGGAAGCCTGAAGGGGAGCCTGAAGACGAAATGCCTTTGCCAACCAGAATCTGTCCAGCCGGGCACTTTAATTCAGCAGCTCTCAGCAAGCCCAGCCCAGGTGCAGGACAGGCAGGCTGCTGAGATCTCCCTTTGGTCTCTCCACTCAGTTTCCACAGCATCCTATTCCTCCCAGCTGACTCCGTATGTCAACTCATTATGACTAGTTGCCTATGTCTGCTTTCCTTGGTAGGCTGTCAGTGCAGCGAAGGCAGAGACTTGTCTAAATCCCCAGCTCTTCCATGCTGGAGGCCTTGCCATGTGAATATGATGCAAGTACAGTGGAGCAAGGGAATTAACACATTGGGTACAGAGTGACTGGAGTGTTGAATCATGAAATCTGAGCTGCAGAGGTAGGTGAAAAGGAGGCTAGTAGAAAGTTGGCATGAGGAGGAAAGACTAGTGGTTGAAGAACTGATGTATTGGGAATAAATGAGAAGGGATGGAAATACATGAGATCCAAGAATGGAAAATGTCATTTTATAATTTGAGAGGTAGAGCTGTTTTAGGGACCGCAAAGTACAAGATATGGCCATTGGAGTGGATGGTTGCAGCGAAGTGGAGGAGAGTCATTAGGCATGAAGAGGTGATGGGTATTTTATGACTTGAGGTACAGATGTCAAAGCTGCCACTGAGACTTCAGTGGATTTTTTTCACCCATTTTTATAACACAGAGACTTATAGGGCCTCTGTGCAGGCAAATCTAGTAAAATAATGAAAGGGCTTGTATGTGTTTACAAATGCTGAACTTAACACTTTGCATTCATGCATTCATTTGTTTGCTCATTTATTCATCCATGCCTCTTACTTAGAACTGGCAGTAAGCTGTGTGTACAGTAGTGACCAAAGAAGGCAAGCCTAGGCCCTCATGAAACATACAGACTTGTAGGAGAGGCAGACATTAAAAAATAATATGTAACTATAAATCACCAAGAGTGCCAAAGGGAAAATTAGATTGAGGTATAGGTGGTGATGGGGTTTTGGCAATGGCTATTCAAGTGGGTGCCATTTCATCAGAACTATATTGCAGGTACATTTTTTTATATTAAAACATTGCTTTTGGTCTCTATTATTTGTTTAGAACTTACATAGAGCCACCAATGAGCAAACTTGCCTTTCATTGGATGTTGAATGTGGGGATAGCCCCAGGGTATAGTTTGGGAGTACAGTCAGAACGTCCTAAGTGTCCCAGAGTAGTTCTGAGAAATGTAGGGTCATTCCATGATGAGATCAAGATTCAGCTGAGTCGCTGTGGGACAAAAGCAGAGGTTCACTAAAGGTTCGTTTACGTAGGGAGCATTCTGACGAGGCTCTGCTTGCATATCCAGGGAACTTGCAGTCCCTCGACTATCCTGCAATTATCAATGTTCTAAGTAGAAAATGTGTAGGATATGCATCTTAGCAAACTCCATCCATTTTTTCTTGAATTCTCTAAAATAAGTGCACATTTCACTGAAAAAAAACCTCTTATTCTCTTTTTTTTTGGTATCATTAATCTACAATTACATGAGCAACATTACGTTTACTAGGCTCCCCCCATCATCAAGTCCCCACCACACACCCCATTACCGTAGAAAAAGTAAAGCATAATTCACTATGATAGATTCTGCAATATTTCTAGAATGCCAGAAATCCAGATCAGCAAAACAATATGACTTTTTGTTATATGTGACACACATCTGAGGTCTACTGTATGATTTGTATTTGAGCATCAAAAGATGTCATAAATGCACAGCTACTTTAATAAATCCAGAAAAACATCCTGTGGGAAAAAAACAAGTTGTATTTTTCATACCTACTCTATTTTAAAGAGTTGTATTTCTTGTTTTTGTGCTAAGTCTTGGTGAAGACTTTTTAAGAGTGCAAGTAACTAAGAAATATAGTACTTTTATAACTCTTCATTCACATTTTTTAGTGTACATTCATTATTTTGCTCAAATATTTAACTATTCTTTTCTCATTCTTGCTACTATTCAAATTCTACTGAAATAAGTTTCCTAATACAAATTTTCTCCACTTTCTTTTCCAAATATTCCATGGTAGTATTTATAACAAAGCCTTTTACAGACAGAAAAAAAAGATGTTTGTATTCATCCATTCATTCAAAGAATATTTATTATGTACCCATTATGTGCCAAGTACTATTCTTAGGATAAGGAAACAGATGTGAACAAAACACAGAAATACATGCTTTCATTTACCTTCTTTTATCATGTAAAGAGACAAGAAATAAACATAATAAATAAATTATATTTTTGCATTTAAAGGTGATGAGTCCAGAGAAAAACATATCAGGGTGTATAGAAGCATATAGTTTATTGTAGAAATGCTTTTTGTGAGATACTAAGCCATATTAATTGAAAAGCCTATAGAATTCCTCATATAAAAGCACAGTTACAATATAATCTGATTGTTACTCAATTTTATTCATGTATAGTTAACATCACTTATTGGAAGGACACTGTATTGGACACTTGCATCTAGAAGATTTATTCCCTTTACAACCTAAGGAGGTAGGATTTGTTACTTCAGTTATACATATGAGGAAACTCTGATGCTGAGAGATTAAATAATCTCCTCAATAGATGAAGCAAGCAAGTGGCAGAGCCAGAATTCAAATCCGAATATTTGATTCCCAGTCCTGCTCTGTTCTTATGCTACACTGCTGCATCTACTACTCCCAGTAGTTTATTCCAGTGCTCTATCCTTTGCTTTATCACACGTTGTATATAGGTTTCAGATTTTGAAGTCCTTTCATTAAAAATAAGTGTTCAGTTTAAAAAAAATTTCTTGTAGTCTAACAAAGTGATTTCTCAAGGACTTGCTTGCAGATCTCTCAAGAGGAAGGGAGAGAGGGAAGTGATTCGGGAGGTCGCTGTTAACATCTAGAAACACTCATTCTTTTCTGAATTCTCAACAGGCTTGCAAGTCTAAAGTTCAGTTGTTATCGTGGTGGCCAGGTTGAATGTATTCTTCCACTAAAAATGTATCTCCCAAAGTGTAAGAGTAATCAAGAGCTCTCATTTCCAAAAGCGCTGCTTTGCCATTGAATAATCCTGCATCTGCTGGTGCAGCTAACTTAATTGTTCACTTCGTTTTTATTTCACATACGCAGTGTGTGCACCTGTTGTTGGACCAGCTAAAACTGTCCTTGTCCCTTGGTATTGGGCCATTCTGCTGATACAGTGTGTTATAAATATTACAAGGACAGGAACAGTTTATATTTCCGGATAATACAGCATAATTGAACTGATAAGCTCACTTCCTATTTATTCTCTGTAGTCTGAGATGTGAGTTAAAATTTCTGTCTATGTTATAAAGGCTATTATGAAATATAGCCAGTGATTATACTTTATTTAGAATATGTCTATATAAGATATATTGGTAAGTGCTACATTGCTCTTGCTTAAACTAATCCTGGTTGGGGGGAAGGGAGGGATAGTGTCTTTCAAAATAATAATAACTTAAAGTTTGAAAATATACTCTCCTCTTGTGCAATCACTGCCATTCTTGAGCCAGCTGTAATGGAGAGGAGCATCCTGTGATTATGAAAGAAAATAATATGAGAAGGGAATTCTGGACACTGTGCATTTTGTTTGAGTGACACTGATATATTTGGAAACATCTGTCTTCCCCTTTCACCTAGACGCATGTTTGTTTATTTTGGCCTCCTGTGGGTTACTGGTTCCCTCTAAATCCCGGGTCCAAAGGTATAACCTGTGTGTTTGATTTCAGATATTCCTTCTTGTAAGTTTATCATTGCAACCAATTGCAATATGTGCTAGGGAATCATGTCCCAATTTACAGTTAAATTCTTGAGTTCAAATAGTTTCATTATTAGTAAAATGCAGTATCCTTTAACTGGGGAAAAATCTAACCATCATGATTTGCATAGAAGTTGTGATTGGCCAGTGTTCCATTCTTTTTCATTATATTCATCACGTGTGTATTGAGCACCTATGTTAGCATGTACCAGGCAAAGCTCAGAAACAGAAACAGTTTTGCCCTTTGCTTTTTATGATATATTATTATTTTGAAAATACATATGTAGTGCTTCCTATATGCCAGGTACAGTTCTAAGCCCTTTACAAATATTAACTCTTACAAATAGCTGGGTTTGACAGGGGATTCAAACCCAGCGGTCTGGCTCCAGAGTTTATATCCTCCTACACTACACTGTGTTTTTTTATTCATTCACAGATAGTGATAATTTGTATACAGTGAAAACTAGGGTATGGTTCCTTCCCTCAAAGAGTTTACAATCTAAATCTGTTTCTTCTTTCTTTCCATTCATATCTTCAAAGATCTTGATAGAGCACTATAATTCATTAATATGCTAGATACTTTCATCTCTTAAGCATGTACTATGTGTACTGAAGACACACTGGCCATGCAGGCTACCAGTTAAGGATCTCACATCAGGGAGAGATGCACATTTCCTTTCATAAATGCAAAGGGAAGGATGTATTTCAATTAAAACTTTCCAAAAGAGGTAATGTTTGATTTGGAGTTTGCTAGTGTGGATGAATGGAGAGAGAGGAAGGAATTATAGGTAGAAGGCCCAGTGACAATGGTATGTGTATGAAGGAACAGTGGTATGTGTATGAGATCAGGAATGGAAATGGTAAAGATGGTATGACGAGAGAAGGAAGATAGGTTCTAAATTTGAATGGCCTAGTATTCCTTGTTGAAGGTGTGGAATTGACTCTATCAGTAATGGAAAATAATGAAGAAATTTTAAGCCGTGGGAAGACACATTACTTGTTGTGTTTTAGATCTGTAAAGTGGACAGTTTGATTCAGAGCTGCCCCTAAAACCAATTTGAATCCCCAATTTTGTTGGTTTTTTTTGCCTCTTCCACTTCATCTTCCTCCTTCAAATCCTTTGTTGCCTCTTCTTTGGCCTCTGCCATTGTTTGTCCCAACCCCTATCCAATCTCATGGCTCCTTCCAATAATAAAAAAAGCCTACTTTATCAATGCTTACTCTCAAGTTGTCAGGAAAATATCCAATATCTGCCATTAAACTTTAAATGAATTCAATGTCAGCATTCCTTCTACTTGACAGTTAAAAAATTCCTTTTTGCCAATGAAATTTTAAACGTTGTGACAAAGAGGTTTATTTGGAGGAGCAACAAGCTATTGAAGGAAGAACCTAAAATTATGATACTTCAGTTGCCCTCCTTTTCTCACAGAGATCCACCCGGCCTCAGTGGCATGCATTCAAATTGCTGCGCCCTCACCGAGAGAAGCAGTAGCACTGTATGCCCAAAAAGCTCTGAGGTTGCTTCTCAGTGCTGGCCCTTCCTGAATATGTCTTGGCACAAAATCCATCCTCTCTGAGTCTGTTTCCTCCACTGTTTGTCTAAAAGAACTGTTTAAAGATAACATAGCTGGAACTACTTTATAAAAGCACAATGAAGATCAAACTCATTGCTATTAATTTATATTTTCAGCTACTGTTGAGCTCTGAATTTCTGTGCAGCAGTATTCCTCTAGGAGCTCTATATTTTAATGGCCTAGAATTTTCATCTTTCTCTAATAATGGGGAAAAATTCATTTTACCTTCAATTCTTGCATATGAGGTCACCTCTGTCCTTGTCAGTCTTTTAGAGAGTATCTTTCAATTCTACAGAACAAGTTAAAGGATGACTTTCTGAATGGATCTTGATTTGCATTAATGATGTGCTACTTTTTCCTCTTGAATTTTTATGCCTTCTCTCTTTTTCAGATGGAAGAATCCATTGAGACACACTTTGGCAGCCATGGCAGAAGGGCCGTACTCTACAGGCCAGCTTCCTACAGCAGAATGGAGCTGAAGCTCCACCAACGCATTCTCACTCAACACCACTTTACAGTTGTCATCACTGAAGAAAGGCTCAGTGGTGGCCTTGGACTGAGGCTGCTAGAAAAAGGTCAGAATAAGTAATTACCAAAGTTGCTTGACATAGAATGTTAATTTCTAGAACATGCTTTTTTCTCCCTCTAAAAAATATTCACAGAAACATATTTTTACCCATGCTCAACTTTTTCACGTCATAGAAAACTTGGCTCCTTTTCTACGTCCTCTCAATTCTTCTTTAGCTATCTTTCTTTATTCCTGAAATTATTTTGTTTATATTTTTGTAGCATTTTAGAGTTGCATAGTTCATGTTTAAATGCTACATAAAAAATGTTTATGTTTATGAGCTTGAATACATGTTCTGCCCAACACCAAACTGCTCCATATTTTAAGAAAATTACCACTTCATCTGACTGCAAGGAGAATGTGCTGGAAATTGTTTTGAGAAGCCAGCTTAAATGTGATTCACAGATTAGCTCTAAAATGCGAAACAAGCATGGATATTTATCATGCACACCATTACTAGTCAAGTACTCTTATTTCTACCAGTTGAAGTGAAAAATAGAAGACCAGTTTTTAAACAACTTATTTGAGAAGAAAGTTGAGTAGATGATGAGGGTTAAAACAGGTAGTAACAATAACAGCTAACATTACTGAGCAACTAACCATGTAACAGATACCATGTTGTATTCTGCATTCATGATTTCATTTAATCCTCACCGTAGACCCCTAAGTACCCTAAAATTAAGAAATATTAATCCCCCCACCCCCTCACAGTATTTCAGAAGAGGAAACTGAGGCAACTCAGTGAAGCAACTTGCCCTATATGTTCAGCCTGGCTTGAGGGAAGGGCAGGATTTGAGCCCTGTGTTCCAGTCCTCACTTGTATGCTCCTCCTCTTCACCACCTTATTGATGCACTCACTCCTCTGTCCATATCCTGCACTGTGCTATCATTGTAAGAGCCATGAGGATGTGCCACAGCTATTCAGCATGACGAAATCAGATTTTTCTCTTTGTGATGACACAATGTATCTGTTTTCTGATTTATCAAAAGGGAGGGAAGGAAAAGCAATTTGAATCTCAACTGCTAATCTCAGTTGTGGTTTCCTTTGGTAGAGAATAGTTGAATCCTGGTGCTACAATAATTTTCATTTTTTATTTAAATTGGAACAGTCTTGCCCTCCTCATAGCACTTCTTCAATTAGGTGCCCTCTTGCTCTTTAACATGCTGGTTTATGCAAGTGAGTGAAAGAGGTTGGGAAGGGGGGCGTTTAGCTATGGTCACCCTTTACCACTTTCACCTTTTACTACATTGGCAGTAAAGTTGTATGCTACTTATCTAGCATAGGTCCCAGGGAGTAGAGTCCAAAAAGGTCTACTTTAGATGGAAAGACGGGTCTTAAAAATGTGCAGAGTATGGGCCATTAGGACAGGTCTTCAGAAATGCCATTAGCTGGTCCCTGCCCCCTAAGAGTAATATGGAAATCTAGAACACTGTGCTTCGGGAAGCAAATGAAAAACAAAAGGGAAGGTCAAATCTCTGGAATATCAAAGAGGGCTGGAAACATACTTTATAAACCTTATTGAGTTGTTTCTATTAAGAAGGACCAACCTAAAGTTCTGGACCATCCATAAATTGTATTGTCAGGAAACCATTTATCAGAACAGCTGTCAGTGTTAAGGAAAGGTATAAAACATTTAGTCTCCCTCTCATGCCACAAAATATTTTAGCCTATCACTAAATATGATTGTATATTGTATATACATCACCAGATGATTGTATAAATACCGCCTGCATGCCATGTGAGCTGTGCTCCTAGAGTCATGCGAAGCATTGGCCCTGATAACACACCACTATTGTCTGAAATTTCTATATTCCTCTGCCTCCTGGGTGCTGATACTGTGTATGTGCTCAACATGGATTATCTGTGCATTCCAACTTCTATTCAATTTCAATTTTCAATTTTCTCCAGTTGCAAAACAGAAGGCATATGTGTCCTCTCTCCCTGGATGTCCTTAGGTCAGTTTTTACAAGAAAAAGGAGGATTACTTTTCAGCTTCCAAATATCAAGAAAGTACAGACAGCCTGAAGGCTGTAGAATCTGGCAGCCAAAGGAGCTGCTGGGCCCCGTAGCACAAGTTAACAGATGGCATCCCCAGAATTGGTCAGTATAAATGCTGATTGGCTCCCTTTCCCCACATTCCCTTGGTTTTTGAAAACATCTACTTTCTAACTCTTTCTTGGTATTATTTTACTCTGTGTAATATTATTCCTGGATAGGCCTCAAGAAAGAACAGCAATTTCACAAGTATGGAAAATTGATTTGAGGTTTTTCATTTGATTTTGCAGTTTTCACTATGAGAGCAGTGTACACTGAATACCTGAAATAAAAAAGTTATGGGACCATAATCTAACAGTTCCTTGATTATCTAAAATACAGAAAAAAAAAAACCACTTTTTTTTTTTTTTGCCGCTTATTTTCCAGGGCCACAAATATAATCTACAAATCCTGTGTGAATTGTGGGACCTACTACAAAAAGTGTTTTCTAGAAATTTGATTCTTGTAAGATTTCTTTTGCTTTAGTTTTACATAGTCGCTTCATGCTTATTTTACCATATGTACAACAGCAGAAATTATGATATTATATTGGCACATTTAAACTTAATTTCCCCATGTTGAGAAGCTTGGGGGAAGTAGAAGCAATTGAGAATGATCGGGATACCTACCCACCTATTTTTCACTTTGCTATGGCAGTTTCTGCTGTTTGCTAATCTGAAATTTGAAAATATTACATTAGAAACAAAATAGATACTCCCACAAATGTTACTAAGTACCCATGTGCAGATTTGACACATTTATAAAATGCATTCTTGGTCATAGGAAAACAAATATGAAATGTATTTTCCTTATTCTTCCTATCCATTCCCCTGCTTTCTATCCTGACTTGATCCCAGTCACCTCTGTTGATCTCTTTCTGTACCATCTTTTCAAGCACAAGTGACCCCTTTAAAGCTTGGGGCTCCCCACTCTGTTTTGTTTTGTTATGTTTTTTCTTAAATGTTTAAAGCCAGCAGTAGATAAAAGTTAGAAAAATAAATGGGTCACCAGCTAACTAGACAACATTTTACTATTAAGTATGATTTGTAGCATAACATTTGAGCTTTATATTTTACTTAATTTTTGTAGTACTTATTCAGTAAACATTTGTTAAAAGGAAGAGTATGCAGTCTCGGGTTCTAAATTAGATTATGGACATTATGTTATTTCCCTAGTTAATTTCATTCTAATGACACAATAGAAGTTGGTGGCTCTATTGGGAAAGACAATAGGGCTGTGGGTATATGACCTTAAGCAATTAAATTCTCTGAGCCTAAGTTCTCTTATCTGTTAAAGGCAGTAATGATATTTACTTCACAGTAGTATGTAGTGAGAATGTAATCACTTTGTCCACTCCATCAGAGTTCTGGGAGGAGACAAAGAAACCCAGCCAGTATTTTTCTCATTCAGTAGTCTGTGGTGGGCCCACAAATATATATTATACATGGTCACAGGTAATTCTGATATATACCTCATTTTGGGGAGCACTATCCTTAGGGATAACTATTCCTTCAAGGAATAGCAGTCTTTTTATTTATTTATTTATTTATTTATTGAGACGCTATAGAATCACTACTTGTCTTCTCTGAGTTGTACAGCCCTCCTCATGCCCCCCCAACATTACATCTGCTAATCGTGTTGCCCCTTTTTCCCCCTCATCCCTCCCTTCCCACCCATCTTCCCCAGTCCCTTTCCCTTCGGTAACTATTAGTCCGTTCTTGGGTTCTGTGAGTCTGCTGCTGTTTTATTCCTTCAGTTTTTTTTTCTTTGTTCTTATACTCCACATATGAGTGAAATCATTTGACACTTGTCTTTTTCGGCTTGGCTTATTTCATTGAGCATAATACCCTCCAGCTCCATCCATGTTGTTGCAAATGGTAGGATTTGTTTTCTTCTTATGGCTGAATAATATTCCATTGTGTATATGTACCACATCTTCTTTATCCATTCATCTACTGATGGACACTTAGGTTGCTTCCATTTCTTGGCTATTGTAAATAGTGCTGCGATAAACATAGGGGTGCATCTGTCTTTTCAAATTGGGCTGCTGCATTCTTAGGGTAAATTCCTAGGAGTGGAATTCCTGGGTCAAATGGTATTTCTATTTTGAGTTTTTTGAGGAACCTCCATACTGCTTTCCACAATGGTTGAACTAATTTGAAGTCCCACCAGCAGTGTAGGAGGGATCCTTTTTCTCCACATCCTCGCCAACATTTGTTGTTGTTTGTGTTTTGGATGTTGGCCATCCTCACTGGTGTGAGGTGATATCTCATTGTGGTTTTAATCTGCATTTCTCTGATGTTAGCGATGTGGAGCATCTTTTCATGTGCCTGTTGGCCATCTGAATTTCTTCTTTGGAGAAGTGTCTATTCATGTCCTCTGCCCATTTCTTAATTGGATTATTTGCTTTCTGTTTGTTAAGGTACGTGAGTTCTTTATATATTTTGGATGTCAACCCTTTATCAGATACGTTTTTTATGAATATATTCTCCACTACTGTAGGATCTCTTTTTCTTTTATTGATGGTGTCCTTTGCTGTACAGAAGCTTTTCAGCTTGATATAGTCCAACTTGTTCATTTTTGCTTTTGTTTCCTTTGCCTGGAAGATATGTTCATGAAGAAGTCGCTCATGTTTATGTCCAAGAGATTTTTCCCTGTTTTTTTCTAAGAGTTTTATGGTTTCATGACTTACATTCAGGTCTTTGATCCACCTTGAGTTTACCTTTGTGTATGGGGCTAGACAGTAGTCCAGTTTCATTCTCTTACATGTAGCTGTCCACTTTTTCCAACACCAACTGCTGAAGAGGCTGTCATCTCCCCATTGTATATCCAAGGCTCCTTTATCAAATATTAATTGACTGTATATGTTTGGGTTAATGTTTGGATTTTCTATTCTGTTCCACCGGTCTGTGGGTCTGTTTTTGTGCCAGTACCAAATTGTCTTAATTACTGTGGCTTTGTAGTAGACCTTGAAGTCAGGGAGCGTAATTCCCCCTGTTTTATTCCTCCTTCTCAGGATTGCTTTGGCTATTCGGGGTCTTTTGTGGTTCCATATGAATTTTAGAACTATTTGTTCCAGTTCATTGAAGAAAGCTGTTGGTAGTTTGATAGGAATGGTGTTGAATGTGTTGATAGCTTTAGGTAGTATAGCCCTTTTGACAATATTTATTCTTCCTAGTCAAGAGCATGGGATGCATTTCCATTTGTTAGTGTCCTCTTTAATTTCTCTTAGGAGTGTCTTGTAGTTTTCAGAGTACAGGTCTTTCACTTCCTTCGTTAGGTTTATTCCTAGGTATTTTATTCTTTTTGATGCAATTGTGAATGGAATTGTTTTTCTGATTTCTCTTTCTGTTAGTTCATCGTTAGTGTATAGGAAAGCAACAGATTTCTGTGTGTTAACTTTGTATCCTGCCAGTTTGCTGAATTCAGATATTAGTTCTAGTAGTTTTGGAGTGGAGTCTTTAGGGTTTTTTATGTACAATATCATGTCATCTGCAAATAGTGACAATTTGACTTCTTCTTTACCAATCTGGATGCCTTGTATTTCTTTGTTCTGTCTGATTGCCGTGGCCAGGACCTCCAGTACTATGTTGAATAACAGTGAAGAGACTGGGCATCCCTGTCTTGTTCCCAATCTTAGGTGAAAAGCTTTCAGCTTCTCACTGTTAAGTATGATGTTAGCTGTGGGTTTGTCATATATGGCCTTTATGATATTGAGGTACTTGCCGTCTACACCCATTTTGTTGAGAGTTTTAATCAGGAATGGATGCTGCATTTTGTCAAATGCTTTTTCAGCATCTATGGAGATGATCATGTGGTTTTTGTTCTTCTTTTTGTTGATGTGGTGGATGATGTTGATGGATTTTCGAATGTTGTAGCATCCTTGCATCCCTGGGATGAATCCCACGTGATCATGGTGTATGATCCTCTTGATGTATTTTTGAATTCAGTTTGCTACTATTTTGTTGAGTATTTTTGCATCTATGTTCATCAGGGATATTGGTCTGTAATTTTCTTTTTTGGTGAGGTCTTTGCCCGGTTTTGGTATTAGAGTGATGCTGCTTCATAGAATGAGTTTGGAAGTATTCCCTCCTCTTCTGTTTTTTGAAAAACTTTAAGAAGAAAGGGTGTTATTTCTTCAGTATACATCTGGTCGAATTCAGAGGTGAATCCATCTGGCCCGGGGGTTTTGTTCTTGGGTAGTTTTTTGATTACCGATTCAATTTCGTTGCTGGTGATTGGTCTGTTTACTTTTTCTGTTTCTTGCTCGGTCAGTCTTGGGAGGTTGTACTTTTCTTAGAAGTTGTCCATTTCTTCTAGGTTTTCCAGCTTGTTAGCATATAGATTCTCATAATATTCTCTTATAATTCTTTGTATTTGTGTAGGGTCCGTTGTTATTTTTCCTTTCTCATTTCTGATTCTGTTTATGTGTGTAGAATCTCTTTTTCTCTTAATGAGTCTGGCTAGGGATTTATCTATTTTGTTTATTTTTTCAAAGAACCAGCTCTTGGTTTCATTGATTTTTTCTATTGTTTTATTCTTCTCAATTTTATTTATTTCTTCTCTGATCTTTATTATGTCCCTCCTTCTGGTGACTTTGGGCCTCATTTGTTCTTTTTCCAATTTCAGTAATTGTGTCTTTAGACTATTCATTTGGGAATGTTCTTCCTTCCTTAAATAGGCCTGGATTGCAATATACTTTCCTCTTAGAACTTCCTTTGCTGCGTCCCACAGAACTTGTGGCTTTGTGTTGTTGTTGTCATTAGTCTCCATATATTCTTTGATTTCTGTTTTGATTTGGTCGTTAACCCATTGATTAATTAGGAGAATGTTGTTAAGTCTCCATGTATTTGTGAGCCTTTTTGATTTCTTTCTAAAATTTATTTCTAGTTTTATACCTTTGTGATCTGAGAAGTTGGTTGGTAAGATTTCAATATTTTTGAATTTACTGAGGTTCTTTTTGTGGCCTAGTATGTGGTCTATTCTGGAGAATGTTCCATGTGCACTTGAGAAGAATGTGTATCCTGTTGCTTTTGGGTGTAGAATTCTGTAGATGTCTGTTAGGTCCATCTGTTCTAGTGTGTTGTTCAGTGCCTGTTTGTCTTTACTTATTTTCTGTCTGGTTGATCTGTCCTTTGGAGTGAGTGGTGTGTTGAAGTCACCTAAAATGAATGCATTGCTGTCTATTTCCTCGTTTAATTCTATTAGTATTTGTTTTACATATGCTGGCGCTTCTGTGTTGGGTGCATATATATTTACAATGGTTATTACTTCTTGTTGGACTGACCCCTTTATCTTTATGTAATGTCCTTCTTATCTCTTGCTACTGTCTTCGTTTTGAAGTCTATTTTGTCTGATACAAGTACTGCAACACCTGCTTTTTTCTCTTTGTTTTTGCATGAGATATATTTTTCCATCCCTTCACTTTTAGTCTGTGTATGTCTTTGGGTTTGAGGTGAGTCTCTTGTAAGCAGCATATAGACGGGTCTTGCTTTTTTATCCTTTCAGTAACTCTGTGTCTTTTGATTGGTGCATTCAGTCCATTTACATTTAGGGTGATTATCGATAGATATGTACTTATTGCCAATGCTGGCTTTAGATTCGTGGTTACCAAAGGTTCAAGGGTTGCTCTTTACTATCTAACAATGTAACTTAACTTTCTTGTTAAGTTATTTTAAACACTGTCTGATATTTCTTTATTTCTCTCCCTTCTTATTCTTCCTCCTCCATTCTTTATATACTAGGTGTTTTATTCTTTGCGTTTAGTTAGTATTTGGATGGTCTCCTTCTTTCCTATGATTTCATTTTCCCTGGTGACCTCTTTTTAGTCTTAGGAGTGCTTCCCTCTGGAGCAGTCCGTTTAAGATATCCTGTAGTGGTGGTTTATGAGAGGCAAACTCTCAACTTCCGCTTGTCTGGAAATTGTTTAATCCCTCCATCATATTTAAATGATAATCGTGCTGGATACAGTATTCTTAGTTCAAGGCCCTTCTATTTCATTACGTTAAATATATCATGCCATTCTCCTCTGGCGTGTGAGGTTTCTGTTGAGAAGTCTGATGATAGTCTGATGGGTTTTCCTTTGTAGGTGATCTTTTTTCTCTCTCTAGCTGCCTTTAATACTCTGTCTTTATCTTTGATCTTTGCCATTTTAATTATTATGTGTCTTGGTGTTGTCTTCTTTGGGTCCCTGGTGTTGGGAGATCTGTGTTCTTCTGTGGACTGCGAGACTATTTCCTTCCCCAGCATGGGGAAGTTTTCAGCAATTATTTCTTCAAATACACTTTCTATCCCTTTTTCTCTCTCTTCTTCCTCTGGTACTCCTATAATGCGAATATTGTTCCGTTTGGATTGGTACCACAGTCCTCTTAATATTCTTTCATTCCTAGAGATCCTTTTCTCTCTCTCTGCCTCAGCTGCTCTGTATTCCTGTTCTCTGATTTTTATTCCATTAACAGTCTCTTGCCTCTCATCCAGTCTGCTGTTAAGCCCATTGATCGCTTGTCTGATTTCTGCATTGTCTTTCCTCAGTTCCCTCACTTCCTCCCTCAGCTCTTGCACATTTCTCTGTAAATCCATCAGTATGGTTATGACTTTTATTATGAATTCTTTTTCAGAGATTGTGCATTTCCATCCCTTCAGGCTCCCTCTCTGGGGTTGTCTGGTTGATCGTACTCTGGACCATTTTCCTCTGTGTTTTCATGGCTATAGAAGTGGTCGCTGGTTGTTGCCACATATGTCAGCTGGGCTCTTTAAGCCTTAAAAAAAAAAAGAGAAAGAAAGAGAAGAAACAGCAAAAAACAAAACAACAACAGCAAAAGAAAAATGCCCCCCGGGAGTACATTCTGTGGGGATGCTGTAGGTCGCGCTGTTGCTCCACTTTTCCGCAGCTGTGGCCATGCAGCTCCACATGGCCCTTTATAGCTCTGGCTGGGGTGGGAACGAATGGGAGGCTGTCGATCTCTGTGGAAGTCTAAGTGCGGCCACCCTTTCCCATTTGCCAGCTAAGGGGTCTGAAACTCCCCAGGACTTCCAGCCTGCTGGGCTGAGTGTGCCGGGGCTATCCGGCTCCTCCTTTGGGCTCCTGTGTCTTTAAGACTGCTGAAAAAAGCGCGCACTTTTTTTTTTCCTTCCTAGGAGCCAGCTCCAAGGACCCAGGTGCACTCCCCGCTCAGATCCTGCACCCTCTGTCTCTTCAATCTCCGCTACACTGTGTGGTGTGTGTGTCAGCGCTCCCAGCGCAGATCACCAGGGCTGTTTATTTCGCGGGGTGTGCTTCCACTCCCTCCTGGCTCTGAATCCTCTCCTTCCGCCAGTCCGCTGGGGTGGGGGAGTGCTCGGGTCCCGCCGGATCGCGGCTCCATATCTTACCCGCCTCGCGGGGTGCCGAGTCCTCTCAGGTATAGCTGCAGGCTATGTGCTGTCCTGTATCTTCTAGTCTCTTTTTTAGGAATAGTTGTACTTGTTGTATTTTCATAAATACGTATGGTTTTGGGAGGAGATTTCTGCCGCCCTGCTCATGTCACCATCTTCCCAGAAGTCGGAATAACAATCTTTAGAGTTAATTTAGGGAATGAAATGATACAATACTCTTCCTGCTAAAATGCCATTGCACTGTTTAAGATTTACCTGTAGAGGTATTTGTAAGCATTTCGTCTTTAGGCAGATTTTGAGACGAGTAAGTGGACAACTGTCTTTATGGATTTATGCCTACAAAAATTTAGCAGAATGTAGAGCATATACTTTTACGTTCTTCAATCCCTTGGTTTGGAAAAATGTGTCTTACGTCCTTGCATTTGTAGAACATATAATTCCCTAAAGGAAAAGATAGAAATACCAACCAATTATTCCCTTTCCTAGTATCCAGGTACTATTTATTAAATCAGTGCTTTAGTACATGGACTAGTACAGTGGCCTAAAAAGAGAGTAAATGTTTTCTACAAGTTCTTAGCCTATTTGTATGGTAATATTCAGGTAGTTACATGGTTCAAGATACTTTTTATAGTCCTCTGAAAAACAAGTGCCAACTTGCTATAAAAGCTACAGAGTTGAGTCACTCATGATTTCAAACTGTTCTTGTTTTGTTACTTGGGGGTTTTACATGGGATGTTTTTGGAAGAAACATAAAAAGTGAAAGATTATATTGATTTTCTTGCCAGGGGTTGGCAAACTATGGCCCACTGGCCAAATCTGGCAGAATGCCTTTTTTTGTAGACAAAGTTTTGTTGGAAAATAGCAACACACTGGTTTTCATACTGTCTGGCTACTTTTGTTCTGCAATGTCAGAGTTGAGTAGTTACAACAGAGATTGTATGGCTCTTAAAGCCTGAATATTTATTTTTGGGCCCTTTACAAAAAACATTTGCTCACCCATTTTCTATGCTAATTCTATGTGACTTCATCCTATACCAAGCTGATGGTTAAACTCTAGGACTGAGATAGTTTTTTAACTTTTACCAAGCCTCATTCAGAAAGCATTTGATGGTTTACAATCGAACATATAATAATAAAATTACCAAAATGGATGTATAAACTTAGGGCTCAAACTGGATATTCCTCTTAGTTGCCATAATTTAAGCTTATTTTTGGCTTGCACCTTCAAGTACCCAGATCAACGAGGGAAAGAATAGAATTTTTACTCTCAGGAAGAAGGGAACACTACAGTTCCCTCCCCTAACCTCCCACATGCTCAAGTAGTATATTTAAAACAACTTTCTGAAAGGGATTATTAAGTAGGTAACACTGTTGCATGATACGTCAAGGGCCAGAGCAACATTTGTATTGCAAGTCAAGTGGTTGGCACATCTTGGCTCATATAACAATCTTCCAACATGAGCTGAGAGCTTAACATTTACAGCATGGTATAGTGAAGGCATTTCAAAGAAAGGCTGGAGTTAATACTGTGACAAATAGTACCTATTGATATTAAAATTGATATATTGTGTCTTGAAGAATGATATTTTAAATAATGTTGCTTCAGAGCTTCCCCACAGCCCCCACCCTATAAGGACACTGTAATTTACCCAACTGGGTTCTTGGGAAGCACTATTAAAAGGTGTGGTTAATAGAGTGAAAAATACAGATCACTACCTAATGTTGTGGAAAATAGATTTCAAAAGAAAAAGCCTATTTCCTTCCCTGTTCATAATTTAATAGATTTCTCTCCTCCTATGTTTTCATTTACATTCACTTGCACTTTTACAAATGCTCCACACATCAGTGTATCATTTGAAATTTAATCTAATTTCAAAGGCTTATTTATAGTGGCTACTGGCCAAAAGTTGTTTCTAAAGTTTATATGGAAAAGAAATGTCTACTTTTGTAGTGGAAAGCATATTTCAGATTTTTCTTCAGTTTATTTGTATTCAAAAAGAAGCTGTGAGGAAGTGGAGATTTAAATTACCCATATATCCATAAGTAAGAAGAGTTTAACCACAATAATTGCTGTCTTGGGGAGGTAGTAGATTGTGGTAATTACGAAGACTAAGTTTTAGAGTAAGTCTGAACCTGGGTTGGAGTCCTGGTGTTTCTTTAATGGTTACATGACCTTGGATAAGTTACTTAACCCCTTAAAGCCCCAGTTTTCTCTTTGTGATTTACTGCTTTGTATTGTTGTGTGACTGACACATTGTAGGCACTTCAAAAATGGGAGATAATATTACTGCTGTCAGGAACTGGTTACAGAAAACAGACTGTGGAGATTTCTTTATGGGGAGGAATATTTAAAATGGTTCTATGTGACATAACCTAAGGGTGCTGCTGCTGGGTGTTTTGGGATAAATGAATCTGATAGGTGTTTTCAAGGCACTTACATGTTCTCATTGAAAGGTCGGGGTTCTAAATCCTCATGACATTCCAGCAACACTCTCCTGAGTATTTACACAAGGAAAAAAACCCTCACTTCCAAAAAATCTGTAAGCTCCTTGAGGTCCAGACCATATCCAGTCTGCTTATTACTTAAAACTATGCCCTTCCCATAGGTATACATAATAAATATTATTGAATACATGAATAAATGAAAACAAAATAATGTAACAACACTTGGGTCCCTTAAATAGTAAACTAATTGAGAGAACTCATATGAAAATTTAATTGAGAAACCATTTATTTTTTCTATAACTTTACAGGAACAGTGACATTTTCCTAATGTTCAAATCTGCCCTTGTAACAAGGGTAAGGCAACCATGAACACAGTAGTAGAGAGAATTGATGTTTTCTGCAGCCAACAGTCCTACACTGTTGAGGCTTTTAAATGTTTGTGTCCAGTTTTCAGAGTTCTTCTCCTCTTCTGCTGCTTTTAAGACTCCCCTACCTCATTTACTAGTGTTATCAGCCTGTTGGTTTGGGGGAGAATGGATGAGTTCAGTTCTAAACATATTCAGTCTCAGTTGCCATGAGTTTTTCATGTGGATTTAGTTAGCAGAAACTGGAGCAAGCAGAGAGGCCAGGGTGGGAGATGATTTGTGGGTTACCTACTTAGAGGTGATCATTGGTTCACTGAGGGTTTAATATTCCACAAAATAATAGAACACATAGCATTATCTAAAAATGCTCCCTAGTAAAGGATGCATAAAAGTAAGCGTGTATAGCTGTTGCTGTCAAGAACATAGAAAGCACTGGGTCAATGCCTGTCATGACATTTAGGTCCCATCTGTGTCCTCTACACTAGGCTATCTCTTCTTTGTAGCGTAGTGTAAAATACTCACTTTTCTGCTCTTCCCATCCCTTGCTTTAGGAAAGTAGATCATATGACATACCATTTTTATAACATATACTTCTCTAAAGAAAATGACTGAGGCACCATCAGATTATTTCTCTTCCGTATCATCCAGGTACTATTTAGTAAATCATTGTTTTAGTTCATAGAGTGGAATAGTGGCCTGAGAGAATAAATATTTTCCAAAGTTTTTAACTTGCTCCCAGGGTAGAGTCTAAGTAATATGTGGTTCAAGAGACTCTGGTACAGAGTGTATTTTATTATTAGGTCAGAATTATTTATGTATACTTGAAGAGGACATATTTCTACAGTTGCAGCAGAAAACGGATTGCAGCAGGAACAAGAAAATAGATTGTTCTGATTGCAAGGAATGTTTTTGGGAGGGCCTGCAAGCATAGTTGGACCAATATTTTTGTATTCCCACGGTTTAACGGGACATTTGAGCACAAGATTTATTTGTAGTAACTCTAGAAGGCATGATCAGGACCAGTTTAAGGGTGAACATTTTGTCAGAGTTATCCAGCAATGGAACTGCCCATCTCAAAAAGTAGGAAGTTGTGTTGGAACAGCATCAAGTCAGGGGTGTTGACGAGGAGTTGTTTTATTACTCAGGAGAATGAGTAAAATAACCACCAAAGTCTTTTTTAAATCTGCACTGTAACATTTATACATACAGAATGAAAGGAAGTAAGATAAAATTTTAAACCTGTATAATTTGAGGGATTCCTTTTCTTGAGTCTTTGCCTTTAGTCTCAGGTCCATGGGCAGAAGAGAGGAATGGGCTGCAAAGGAGTGAGTGGAGAAAACATCGGTCTGGAGGCAGATCTGGAGGTGGTCCTGTTTGGCTAGTAGTGCATGTTTATAGCAGATGCTTCTACTGATAATTTAAAAAACTTGAAAGCCTAATAAACTCCCCTTCTCATTCCTTTCCCCTTCCAGCCTCACACCAGCACCCCTGCTGCTTTCCTGAGTCTAATATGCTATCTGACTATTTAGTAGGAGGACAAAAGAGTAAAGGTCACATTTAAAAGGCACCGTGTGTTTTGCCATGTCAGTATTTCACCAAGAACACCTTTGACATATGTTTTTTATTACGCAAGTAATAGGTTTTGGATGCTATCAGAAGGTGCTTCTGTGCCTTTAGTTAATCAAACTGGAAAAAAAAGAAATTGAATCAAAGAAACTTACAAGGCTGCACCATTCTTTTTATTGTATTATGACACACAGTAATTGTGTGTTCAGGTTTATTGTTATTTTTCTCAGTGCTTACAGAATTACCGATGTATTTACGACCAAACAGAATTTGTTCTTTAATTGGCACACTAGAGCTCAAGGAATGTTTATTTAACCTTAACTCAGTTGAGTTGTTTATACTACAGGGACTTGAGTGCAATTTAGTTTTGCAAAAAGCTTTCTTATTTATAAAAGTTGAGCTTGAAGTGACCTCCCCATTCTGATGTTTCCTTTACCCTCCACTGTGTAAAGAGAACAAAAAGCCAGTGTCTCATTTTTACTCCAAAGAAACTAAACTGCTTCTTAAGTGGGTTAGTTCTTACAATTGAAAATAGTAACCAGATGTTTATTGAAATCCCTAGCATTTCTCCTTCAAGCCTAGCTCCTTTCTAATCGTTTGATCTTTTTAAGTTTCATAGAAACCAGATTGGGTATTTGAATTTTCCAAAGCTGGGAAATGTTTAATATAGCTTTAAAGATACTTTCTCTGAACTGTATCTTTAAATGCACTCTCTGCTACTTTTATTTCTTAAAAAAGATGCAGCAATGAAAAATTTTTTTCTGAAATACCATAGATTCTGTTTAATCATAATTACAAATAAAATATTGCACTATTATTTGGTTTTGTGTTAAGAAAAAAAAATCTTGCATGATTTTTTCCTGGCAAATACATATGCTTGCTTTGTAAAACAACAAACATCCACATTTCACCTAGTTTTGTCTCAGTTGCAAAATTGATAACCAAATTCAATGGCCAGTTGAAATACTGGGCTCATTTCAGGTACTAGGTAACATGGATTTGCTCTGATCTTTTTAGATCTTGGTTCTCAAACTTGGCTGCCCACTGTAATCATCTGAGGAGCTTTGAACTCCTGCTTCCTAGGTCCCAGCCCCTAATTTAATGGAACTAATGTTTTAGCCTCGGTATTAGTTGTTAAAATCTCCAGGTGATCCTAAAGTACAAATTTTCAAACTTTGGTTGATGCTCTGTATTTTTTTCATCTCAAATTTTCATAGGCAATTTATTTCAGGTCATTGGTCTTTCCATATTTCTTTAGGATTGAAAACATTGGGGATTGGGGACTTTCGTGCTTTTTTAAATTTCGTTTGGTTTTGCCACAGACTAAACTGTGCTTTGAATGACAGATTTAATGTGTAAAAACAAATAATATTCATATTAAATTTAGATTGAGGAAAGACTCCAGAAAAGAAAAACAAACTCCTTCAGATGGGACCTTTCCAGTGACAGAGTATGTATTAACTGAAAGATAGTTTGAGGACTCCAGACCTAGTGGTTACTATACTAGTGTATTATCAGATTTAGCTGCTTGAAATATTTACACATTTTTCTCAATCTGGGAGGAGTTTGGGAGCAGTTACCAGTATTTTCAGGACTGCCTCATAATTTTTGTACCTCTTTTACTTTCCACTCTCCATATTATGAATATTGTTGAAACTTCGGTAGTTACTTCTTTAGACTTGAATTTCCCCAGGTTAATTGATCTTTCTCTTTAGATATTATCCTCTATGATTTTTCATCTTTTCAGCTAAAGTTGTTTTCTCCTAACAGTATCTCTTTGTGGATTTCCAAACTACAGTTTGGGAAACAAAGACTTAAGAAAAAGTGGATATTTTCCTTAACAGTCTCTCTCTTATTAACCTTGATAATCTGACTTTCACCCCCACCCCACCTCCTAAAATTGTCTTCTCAGAACTTACCAAGAACCTCTTTTTTCTTTTTTTTTTAAAGTTTATTTTGATATCATTAATCTACAATTACATGTGCAATATTATGGTGATTAAACTACCCCCTTCATCAGGTCCCCCCCACCAACCCCATTACAGTCACTGTCCATCAGCGTAGTGAGATACTATAGAATCGCTACTTGTTTTCTCTGAGTTGTACAGCCCTCCCCGTGCCCCCCCAACATTATATCTGCTAATCATAATGCCCCTTTTCCTCTCTTATCCCTCCCTTCCCACCCATCCTCCCCAGTCCCTTCCCCTTTGGTAACTATTAGTCCGTTCTTGGGTTCTGTGAGTCTGCGGTTGTTTTGTTCCTTCAGTTTTTTTCTTTGTTATTCTACCCCACATATGAGTGAAATCATTTGGTACTTGTCTTTTTCGGCTTGGCTTATTTCACTGAGCATAATACCCTCTAGCTCCATCCATGTTGTTGCAAATGGTAGGATTTGTTTTCTTCTTATGGCTGAATAATATTCCATTGTGTATATGTACCACATCTTCTTTATCCATTCATCTACTGATGGACACTTAGGTTGCTTCCATTTCTTGGCTATTGTAAATAGTGCTGCGATAAACATAGGGGTGCATCTGTCTTTTTCAAACTGGGCTGCTGCATTCTTAGGGTAAATTCCTAGGAGTGGAATTCCTGGGTCAAATGGTATTTCTATTTTGAGTTTTTTGAGGAACCTCCATACTGCTTTCCACAATGAGAACCTCCTTTTTCTTAAAAAATCTCTACTCACTATAGTTATGGTTGCATTATTTTTGGTGCAAGAGCAGATATGAGCATGAGTAGGATACTAAAAACTGTAAATTAAGCTTTAATGTGAATTCACTGATGTAATTTCTTAATTTCCTTGATCTCATCCAGCAGTGTTTCTCACACTTGGTGAACTGTATAAGCCAGTGGAATAAGCATGTGTCCTAACACTGAGTGGCTACTCTGGAATTTTCTCTTTTAATTCCCTTAATGCTGCCCTCTCTTGCTTCTCTGACCTTTCTGCCTCCTCCTTTATGTTCTTCCTCCAAATATGAGCTTTCCTTAATACACTTATCTCCAGTCATCTTCTTCCCCCCATCTTGATACTGCTTTAAGATATTTTTCTACTCTACAGATTCAGTAATCTCTGGGAAACAGATTGGTGGGTGCCAAAGGCAGGGGATGGGGATGGACAAAATGGGTGAAGGTGGTCAAAAGGTACAAACTTCTAGTTATTTATAAATAAGTTCTAGGGCTGTAATGTACAGCATGGTGACTGTTAATAATACCATATATTGTGTTTTTGAAAGTTGCTGAGAGAGCATATCATTAAGGTTCTCTTTATAAGAAAAAATATGTGTAATTGTGTGTGGTGATGGATGACTAGACTTATTGTGATCATTTCATAATATATACAAATATCGAATTATTATGGTACATACCTGAAATTAATATAATGTTATATGTCAATTATATCTCAAAAAAAATCTCTTCTGGGCATATAACCTCAAAATAATGTTGAATCCTAATCTGACTCCTATAGGCAGAACTTTGAGAGTCCAGACTTTCCAGGTACCTGAAAGATGTTTTGATTTGTGTGTTCCACTGTCTCAGCTGAATTGATCATTTTTCAACCCCGGCAGTATCCACAGTTCTTGCCTGCCGTGGTCCTCTTCCTAATACCCCATTCCCTGAGTCTCTCAGGCTCTAAGGCTCTTTGTCAGTTCCTCTCTCTCCTTCAACTGCAGCACACATCAGGCACCAAGCCCCGTCAAGTGAGTGTTCTCCTCTTGGCCATGGCTCCACTTTCCTTACAGTTACTGTATGTCTCTGTATGTCATCAAAGTGGCTATTAGATAGTCTCCCAGCTGTCGGTCTTTGCTTTCTACAATAAACCCCCATGACTGCGGATGTATATTCCACAAACACAGCTCTGCTTACATCACTTTCCTGTGCAGAACTCTTCACTGACATCTCATTTTCTCCTAGAGAGAATGCATATTTCTTAGCAGGGCATTCAAATCTTCCTATGCCAAGGAGTCAGACACCTCCCCCTACCTCTAGAGCATGGTTTTGGGGCCTGTCCTCACACTCAAATTACCCAAGCAACTTAACAATTTAAAAAGCCGATGCCCAGGCCTCACTCCAGAAAGTTACGTGAGACTTTAGGGAAATATTGTTTTTTATAGCTTCACAGGTGTTGTTAATGTGTGGACAGGCGGGAGAACTATGGCAGTTGACCAGCTCACCTTTGCCTGATCACATTTCAAAGCTTTCTACTCCGCATTGCTACTGAAGTTTATGCCTCCTAGAATTTCCTCCTTTCTGCCATTTCTTAAAATCCAAATTAATATATAAATTCACTCATATATTCCCTTCAAACCAGAAATAGTGAACAGGTTATCTGAGATTTCATCACACATATTCATACAGCTCTGATGCCTAGGCTATGCTTTGTTTTATTTTTCATAATTTTTGTGTGTTCACTCATCTCCCTTCCTATATTATAAACTTGTAAAGCAGGGAATGTTTTATTCATCCATTTATCCTCTGTTCTGCATAGGACAGTGCCTTGCATATACATAGGAGGGACACAATTAAATGAATAAGCGATTGACAAAATCAGCCTACAAATATACTATAAAATAGCTGAATCTTTCCTTCAGATATTCAAGCACCACTTGCTTCTTTGAAGTTGAGGGGGAAATAAGGAGTGGGATAGGAAGTAACTATGTGGTAGAGCAAAATGAAACGTGCTCTGGGCTGTTTGAACAAAACCATCTGAAGAACAGAATCCACGTATCTGCTGCCCCCAGGGAAGGTTCTCTGTCACCTTGTTTCAGAGTCAGTCAAGCCAGTAATGTCTCTGTTTTCAAAAAAGAATTCTACCAGTAAGTTAGTAATAACCTTTTTAATAATAGTAATAGTAATAATGTCATTTCAGCTCTTTAAGGAATAATATGAAAATCATATGTGAATCTCATCATCTGTGCAACAAAATGGTTTATTTAGAGTTGGGAACTCTTGGAATTTAAAAAATCTTGTTTAGCATTCCACCTCGTTATCAGAATGACCAACATGTGATTAAGGCGTGTACAGAGCAGAGATGACTCTCAGAGGGCCCTGCTTCTCCAATAGCTAGCTCTATATTTTGTGTTTATCAGAAAGTAAAAGGAACCCTTGCCTGAACGTTTGCTTAAAGAACATAGTATTGACAGAGCTCCACCCAGTATCTACTGACGTGCTAGTCTCAAACTCAGTATGCATCACAATTGTCTGGAAAGCTTGTTAAATTACACATTGCCAGGCCCTCCCTCCCAGCAGATCTGCAGTAGCAGTGGGGAGGCTGGTTAAGAAATTAGTTCCCCAGTAATGCTGTTCCTGGACCACATGCTGAGAACTACTGCGCTACAAACTTCTTTCAGTGTTTCTTCCAGAAGCATGAAGTTCTGCTTGCTTGCTATTTAAGTAGCTAGTGACCAAACAATTCTCCATTTGCCTAACCCAGGACCCTGAATCAACCTTCCACACTGGTGAGAAGCCCCCTTGTAAATTTCCATAGTTGCTAAACCCATTAATTATGAGTTGACATGCAAAGCCTTGGTGCATGTTATCTTAATTTTTTATAGTCAAGGCCAGTGATCCTGATGCCGGGGTTCTTGTTTGCAGAGTCGAAGAATGAACTTAGCAAACACCCAAGGTAGGAGAGCCAGGGTAGAGGCTTTTATTTAGAAATAAAGTGAGAGGAAAGAGCTCCTGGCTCATGTCAGGAGGGGACAAGAGAGCCCGGGGTGGTGCATTATCTAGGGGATTTATAGGCCCTTGAGGATTTTTTTGGAAATTGAGGGCTTAGGGTGTGGACTTGTACCACCTGCCCTGCCCTCAAGGTGGGCTGGGTTCTTGTCTGTTTGCTAGGGCTGTTTACAGTAAAGTCACAGGTTATGCTGAGCTACCCTTGCAGAACACAAACATTCCAGGTGAAGTTGCTCCCGGCCTTTTGACCTTTAACTGATTTCACTGAAGATGTCTATATTCCTAGTCTGGTATCTTTACCCTAGAGAGTTAGTGTGACCTTGACTTTGCATAATGCTGAACACAGAGTTTCCATAGGGACTTTACATTGTTACATTGCTTTGACTGTAAATATCCTGCCTTGCTTTTTTCTAGAGGCCCTCACCCTACTTTGACTACACCCATGGTCCCTGTCTCAATCCCATTTGAAAATGATAGCAACAAGTAGTTGAATTTAAACTGTCTTTGGACATATTGGGCTTGCTTGAAGACAGCGGGTTCAAGGTAAAAATACGGACACACAGTTTATCCCAAATGATAATTATATGACCCCAAGGAGAAGCAAGATGGCATTGTGGAAGACAGGAATACTGCCCTGGGTTGCATTGTCTATGTGAAACCATGACTAAATTAACTTAGTATCTTCAGATGACTTTCATTTTACAGAAAATGAAGATTTGGGGGCTAGATGACCAGTTGGAAAATACACTAAAAAGTATAATAAAGAATGAGGGATATTACCTATACGTGACCAATAGAAGCAGTTCTTTTTGAACATGTTTCTTTATAATATTTTTACACAGTTTAAACAGTTTTCTAGCTTTCTTTTTTAGCACACTTATATATCAGAAGCACATGCCATAAAAACTTGGTGACCATTATTTCGATGGCTACATAAAATGGTATTATATGGATGTATTTGATGTTGATTGAATTTTCTTAATGTTTTCCACATTGTTAAATATTTATGGTATGTCTAATGTTTTGCTATTGTAAATAATGCACTCACAATATTTTTGTATATTAATCCTTGTCTATACTTCTAATTATTTCTTTAGCATAGACTTCTAAAGTTAAAATTTCTAGAATAAAGAGTAAGAATCCTTTTTGAAGCTCTTCATTCATGTTATCAAAGTTCTACCTAAAAAGATTAAAGCTTTCTCACTAGACATGCAAGAAATTTTCCGTATCACCAAACCTCACCAAGATCAAAACTGTCATTTCAATAAGTGAGGTTGTTTTAAGAATGAGAACTTTACCTGATATTTGGTGGGAGTAGAGCATGGAAATCCAAATTCACAGCTGTAGTATAAAACAGACTAAGTTTCTGCTGGAAATTGGTGCTTGCATCACAATAAGAATGCTGGGAATGTCAAAATGGCAGGCACATTCCACAGTAATCTGAAGGCTCACCCAGATAGCCAATTATCAAGAATAATGAGTGTTTGCGTTTCCATTGGTTTGCTTGCTCTAAGATTCCTATATGTTATTTGTCCATTTTTTAGAGAAATAGTGTATTAAGGTTTAACAATAAGACCTTATTTTGTATGGTGCCTGAAATCTCTAATTCATAGCTGTTGCCAGCATAACTATAGCAGGTTGAGACTCATTTTTGGTTTTTTTTGTCTTATGGAAAGGAATCCTATTACTTTGTCACACTGAATATTTTTCAGGCACTCTATGTTAGCTCAGAGACAATCTTGAATTTTAAACTGATAGAGATCCAGGTTAATTTTCTATACACTTTAGTTTCTATATAACAGTTAATTGGAATTTTACAGTACTTTTGTAGATTTTACAGCACATTTTACAGATACACAATGTGTGAAAAGGCTCAGTGTCATTTTTCTTGGATAAAATTTCTTGGATGCATATTCTAACCACATTTTTAGAAAACAGTTTTTCCATTTAAAAGGTGTTGCATGTTTAAGGTAGATTAAGGTAGAATTTGAATCAAATATTTGCAAATGCAAAGATGAAAGTGAACATTACTCAAGGCCACCCATGAGAGATAACACAATTAAAAATGTTGTGCATTTCCAGGCATCTCTCTAAGTGTAACACACGTGTGCACATACATGCACATACACACACTTCCTGTTCTTTGCCTCCTGCCTCCTTATACAATAGTTCATCCCACATGTTTTAACAGATAAAATTTTACTACTTTGATATTATGATAAAAGTTTTGCCATAATAATTCAGTCTTAAAAATTTTTATAAGTTTTCATATCAATCATTTCAAGTTAGCTTTTTTGATTATTAACTAAATGCACTGTGCTAGGTACTTTCTATACATTAACTCATTGAATTCTCACTCCTACTCCATAAGGTAGATATTCTGTTTCACAGATGAGGAACTAACTAAGCAGTCCCTCTCATAGTGGTACAGCTGAGGTTTGACCTGAGGACTGTCTCTCTCCAAACTTGAGCCTTTAACTACAATATTATATGAGTCTCCTGAAAGTGTATGAAGAATATTTCCTTCATTCTTTTGAGTATTTTATTGTGTGCATATATCATAATTTTTTAACTGTGGCCTTCTTGATAGATACTTAGAATTTTTTCAACTAGTTGCTGTAAAATACAACTTTGCTACAACATTCATCTATATTACATTTTGGAGACTTGAGTGTAATGCTGATTTATTGGGTCAGTAGGTGAAAATATTAAAGCTGGTTCTCCCTGCCAAATTTTTTTACAAAAGGATGATTCCTATTTTTATTTGATCAACAGTGCTAGTTTCCATGGATCTTCAGTAAATACATGTTAACACATTTTTAATCTGATAAAATTAGAAATAACATATCAGTTCATTTTTTTAATAAAAAGGTAGTTGTATTTGCATATCAAGTATAAATATATTATGCTAAATGCTGCTTTTTTAATCCCCCATACACTTTTCACCTACAAATTCTGCTTTTTAAACTTAATTTTTTATTTGTAAATTTTTTATACAAAAGATATGAATAATTAGTTTATAGAAAACACATCCAAATGGCAAAACAAAGAAAAAGATTGTGAAATTCAGAAAAAGTACAGAAACACAATTTAAAGTACAGCATATCACTTTACATTTTATAGGACTGGCAAAACCAAAAATTGATGATATCACCTATTGCTGGTGGGAATTCTAGGAAAGGAAGCTTTCATACATTGCTTGTGGAGTTATGAAATATTACCATCTTTTTTTGGAATGTAATCTGGAAATATCTATAAAATTTTAAATACCTGTACTTTTTAAGCTAGCAATATTATTCTTAGGAACCAATTTGATAGATGTTAAAGTATCAAAACACAATAAAATATTTAGGCCAATCTTAACATTAACAATGTCAGTGAAAGTAGAAAAAATGATTGTATGTAAGGACAACCAAAATAAGGGAAATGAGATTACTGTACAAATTTTGAGCAGTAAATAATTAGAAAAATAGCAAATTTTGTTCCAAGCTTATCTGGAGAGATGAAAAATTAATGTTATACAATTAGAAGAAACTGATTTTGCAGGATTCTATTTAAATATGTGAGAAAAAATATGCTTCTTAAATGCATAGACACAATGCACTTCCAAAGTGTGGTACATTTTAATAGTACTTGGTGTAGTTTCATACTGGCCTAAATATTCTTTACCTCATGGATAACAGACTTACAAGCCTCTGGAGACATTTCTGATATCTCATTGGCTTCTGGGAGCAGGGCCAGTTTAAGAAAGTTGTGAAGTGGATGAAACTTGTCTTACGTGATAGCCCTGTTTACCCATTACCCAGGTCCCTCCTCATCCAAAGCACCCACTTTAGGATCACACCGGTTTGGCCTAGCTTGTCAGGTCACACCTACCATTTGGGGCTTGTTGCTACTCACTCATGAAAATATGCATTTCTTCATCATTAGTTTGAAGGCTTATGATGTCAACTATTCTAATAAATGCCCTTGTAGGGCCAATGAGAAAAAACTGCTGAGTCCAGTTCCAGATAACATGCACTAGTTTTAACTGAGGCCTGCCACCCATGAGGTCCTTTCTTGGCCTTAGACTGAAACCACCAGTTGAGCTAACGTATCCTCCCTTCTGTGGTAGGAAGACCTATTGAAGAAACATGAGGGGTAGTGTAGAGTTGGGAAACAAGATTGTTTTCTGTGTTTTCTAATTATATTTACATACTTTTACTCAGAAGCCTTAAATAATAAGATGCAAGACACATAGAAGGTGTCACATTTTGTTTCTTGAAAGTTCATCATTAGATCTGGAATTTATTGGAATTTACTACCACCTACTTGTTTATATTCATTAAGTGCACTTATCAAGTGCTAGACATTGTTCTAAGTACTTTACAAACATTAACTCAATCCTCATAACACCCGTTAAATTTTTATTACTGAGAGGTCCAGGTTTTATGCTTCACAATTGCTGTTTGGAATGACCTTGAATAAACTTAGATTATCTATTACTTGATTTGAAAATGGAAGATAAGGCTTGCCCCATAAATATCTTACAGAAATATTATGATTGGGTTAAATAAATCCCCAAAGATTATGAAAATAATGCTTTATGAAAAGGCAATGTATAATCCTGAAATATTTGTGGCATTAAGTAATAAGCCATTGAGAGAGTTGATTCTTTTTTTTTGTGTTAGTGTATTATATTTTCTGAAGCCTTAGTTCTCATCTGTGCCGAATTAGTGTGGAACTATTCATAGAATAAATTTTAAATCAATGACTCTCTCCTCCCTCTCAGATTGCTCACAGTCCCCAATGCAATATTATACAATGTTAAACCAGGTATGACTAGATTGCATTCATTGCATTTTAAAGAAGTCATGCAAAATGACTTAATAAAACAGGAAGAAGGAGTAATATTTGGTTAAATGAAGTGTCACAATGGTAATTATACACTAAAACCTGTGCCATTTTGGAAAATTTGGTATAAGGAGTGTCTGTCAAAAATTTTATCAAGTATTCAAGTAATAAAAAAAAAAAACAATTTAAAGCACTAGTAAGGATTACGAGGAAGATATTATAACCAGGCATCAGGATATTTTGTGATTGACACTAAAACTCAAGTTTTATTCAACACATGATTGTTAAACAAGAGCTATGTACAGGACCCTAAAATTGTTGTGGGGTGGGGAGAAAGCATTATAAAGGTGAGTAAGACCTTTGAGGGAGCTATAGGGCAGAGGTGTACTTCAGTGCTTCTCAAACTGACACGTGCATACAGATCACCTGGGGACCTTGTTGTCGCCAAATTCTGATTTGGTAAGGTCTAAGCTGGGGGCTGACACTGTTCACTTTTAACAAGCTTTCAGTTGATGAAAATGTTGCAGGTCCAAGGACCATTCCTGAGTAGCAAGGATATTCACGGTTAACTGCAATATAAGATGCAATAAAAGCAGTATGAAAGGCAGAAATAAAGTGTTCCAGAAGGACAGAAAAAGAAGAGACCAATTCTGAATTTGGGGGCCTAGGAAGGTGTCACAAGTAGAATCCTTGGTATGTAAGAATGATTGCTCAAGTCGATTTTGGAGGGAAAAGCATTCCACAACGTGAGCCGCATGCTAGAGGCACACGGTGCTGGGAGTCTCAGCGGCCAACAAGGGGTCGGTGTGGCTGAAGAGGAAGAATGGGTTGCGTTGAGAGAAATGAGACTAGGACACTAGCTCAAGGGAGCTGTGATGGTTCCTGGGTGCTTTGCTGAGGAATTTGATCTGTATTGTGCTGGAAATGCTAAATTTGTGTTCTTGGAGGATGACTCAGGCTGTAGGGAGGAAGATGAGTTAGAGGAAGAAAAAAAGTTAGAAGCAGGGAGACTAATTAGGGGGCTTTGCTGAGATGGTGAGATCTTAGGTGTAGAGACTATGATAGATTTGGAAAGATCACGGTGTATTTAAGAAATTCTAATTTAGAATTGATAGGAACTGGAAATCAGTGGGATATGGGAATGAGGTATAAGTTGAAGATGACCTTATACTTTGTAGATCGAGGAAGGAAGATGGGCAACACCTCTGATGATAAGAAAAGTAGAAAGAGGGACAGGTTTTGGCAGGAAATAATGGCTTCAGATTTGTAATTTTTCATAAGGGCACCTGGAAATGCATCCCTGAAACATGATAAAGATTGAGAAACATAAATTTGGGAGTCAGTGACAGGGAAGGAATAACTAAAACAATGGATGAAAATAAAATTGCCAGAGTAATTAAATTTAGTGAGAAATAGTAACAAATGTAAAGAAAGAATAGGTATTTGGGGAGCTGCCTTCCTGTATTAAGAGGAGGGTTTCAAACCCCAAACATGATCTATTTTTCATTCCTCTGTATTTTAAATACCACTGGAGTTTTTATTAGCAGAGAATGCGTCTTGCATAAAAAGTACTCATGTTTCGCTTTCTGTGTTCTAGTGCCGATTGGTTTTGTAATACAATGTTCTTAGTATAAAATACTTGGCAAGATATGTAATTAGTATGTGAGGGTTTATGTCTAACTACCTCTGTATACTTAACAATCATCATTTCCTCTGAGAATTTTATTCTGATTTTTTAAGCACTAAAATCCATTCTTTACCCAGATTTTCTGTTCCAAGAGCCTGTCTAGGATACCACACTACATTTGTTTCCCTAGGCTTCTCTAGGCTATGGCAGTTTCCCAGGCTTCCCTTGTTTTTGATGATCTTGGTCAGGTGTTTTGATGACCCTCATTTGGGATTTGGCCAATGTTTTCCTCATGATTAGACTGGAGTTACGGTTTGGGGGAGTAAGACCACAGAAGTAAACCATTGTTCTCATCACATCATATGAAGGATGTGTACAGTCAATATGACATATCACTGTTGGTGCTAACCTTGATCACCTGACTGAGGGAGTGTTTGCCAGGTTCTTCCACTGAAAGGTTATTTTATTCCTTCCCCTTTCCATACTGTACTCTTTGGAAGAATGTCATTATGTGCAGCTTACAACTAAGGACTAGGAAGTTTATGCCCCACTTCCTTGAATTCGGAGTAGCTAGGTAAATTATGTGGCATTTTTCTACATGGCAGATGTGTCTATTCATCCCTACCTATTTATGCAATCATTTATACCAGTATGAAGTCATGGATATTTATTTTATACTTTGGGTTATAAGTTAATATTACTTTAGTTATTTTGTTTCTCAGGTTTTATGAGATTTGACCCTTGGCTCCTGTGTCCCTTGACATACCTCCAGTCACTGATTTTCTTTGTTTGCTTCTTTGTCTTTGAGCTCTTCCTTACTTTCTGGCACTGCAATGCTGTAGGCTGAACTTATATATTTACTGCTCCAGCCCTTGAATCAGCCATTTCTCCAAGGACCCCTGATTCCTTTTATTGGAAAATGGTATTTGGAACAATATCTGGACGCTAGGCATAGTTTGGTTTTTAAAATGCTACAGTGTTGATTTCTCTTAAGGTCTTTTAAGCTTGTGGGAATTCCAGAAACATAGAAATTTGCTAAGATGGAGAAATGAGAGTTTTCTCCCAGAAAGACAATAGTCTTGAGAGCAGTAAAAGTTTAAACACACACACACACACACACACACACATGCAAACGGTTACGCTTCAATAGAAGACTACAGAAGTGACATGAAAATCTTTTAAAAACTAATTTAAAAAAATCTGTGGAAGGAACTTTGACAAGCCTTCTAAAGTAAGCATTTCTTGAGTTTATTTCATAGGAATAAACTGATATATTTCCTTTCTCTTTTTAATGGAAAATTTCTTCAGAACAGGAGTCTTTTAAACTTCTGTAAAAATTTAAGTGTAATACTGCTTTCTTAAGTTTATGAGTAGATTAGAAGAATTTCAGGGGCTCAAAATGCTTCAGACAAATGATATCATTGATCTTCACAATGTCTCATAGGGCAGAAAGATGATAGACATTAAGAAAAGAAAACCTGATTTCTAATGTGGATTTAGAACATCAGGGGAGGGAATGGGTTAGAATTTCTCTGCAGTGAAACACAAAGTTTTCATCATCAGATTTTAAAGGATAAGGAACCAATAGCAAACAAAAACACATGACCAGAATCTTGGAGTAAGGAACCAGATTTAACTGGATTTTGTGACCATGTTGTATAATTAATTGAAGATCTCAAGGTTCTGTGTATATGATTTCTCGTAAAGTGAATTCTGAAAATTGAAGTATTCAATCCAATTAACATCTACTAAGCGTCTACTATAATCAGTGTTGGATACAAGAAGGTAAATGTTTTCTGTCCTTAAAGAAAAGCCATGAATAAAATTAACTAGGTGCTATGTTACTGTTCTGTAGATCCATCATATTAGGAGTACAGTTAAGGGAACTGGCAAATGTAGCTTGAAAGATTCAGGAAAATATATAGGTATTTGTCAAGGCTAATTTATTTCCAAACAATCTTGTGGCGGAGTCAAGCACAGAACCTAATTTATCAGCAATCAGTTAATAATATATCAATGAATGTAATGCCATCTACTAGTTCTGGTAAAGGATGGATTCAGAGGAGGTAAGACTTTGTTATTCAATAATAATCTTACAATCTAGTTGCGAAGAGAAGGGTATACAGGTGGAATAGTGAGCACATGAAATGTCCTTATGTTATATTATAAAGGAATATTATGTATTATTTAAAAATTAACCATCTTCAGTATTTCACACTAAAGGAAAACAGATTTTAGAAATCAACCCACTTACATCCTTATGGAATAAAATAATCTAACACTGTAAATAAGTGAATGAGGCTTGGCTTTTGTAGCTAAGTATCTTGGAAACTCTTGGCCAAATTTCTTTTCCAAGTCAAACTTTATAAACCTTTTGTGCTTCAATCTAATGTGTGTGTTCACAGAAAAGTTCCCAATAAGTAAAGCACTTGGAATCTGCTATAATTTCTTTATACTCAATGAATGGTTAGCTTTGTTTTCCTTCCATTTACTCCTCCATTCTTACTAAGAACTAAAATATATATTTATACCCTTTTTGAAAAACTACTTTGACATTTTTCTCACTATTATTTCATTTTTAATTTTCACCAAAGTATTTCAGTATCCTGTCTTTTAATTGAATTTTAATTATAGATCTGTTGCCATGTTCAGTTATTCAGTCATTTATGCATTTAACAACTCTGTAAATTCCAGCCACTATGGTAGATATTGAGAATGAAAGCAGTGCACAAAATAGACACAGTCTGCCCTTAGGGAGCTCATATTCAAATGGGAAGAGGCAGACAGTAGACAGACAAAAAATATATACTCTGTCAGATGATGATAAATGCTATGGAGAAAAATAAAGCAGAAATAGACTTAATATTCTGAAATTTTATACCATGTGCTAGGAAGTTGAAGTTGTCATTCCTTAAGATTAAACAGCATTTATATGAATGATGCTATCTCAGCGCTTTCTGCTGTTCTCTGGATTGAATTACCCATCCAGGAGACTTTATCAATGAGGGAGGTCATTTGAGAGCCAGGAAATGATTGTTTGCTTTCCACGGCAGCCTGCCTATGAGAGACTGGAAATATTCTACAGGCAGCTCACGCCTTAGGGCAGTTGCTTGGTTAAAACAAAACAAGAACAAGAACTTTTAAAAGTAGCTCTTACTTTTAATACTGAGATGTTAGGTAGTACCTGAGAACATGTAGAGAAGGAGAAAACTACTGTCAGTGACATTTTATGTCTGAACAAATAAATCTGGACCTGACAATTTGTTCTAAATTTGTCTGGAGAGTCTCCATTGCCACAGGGGCCAACACTAAAGAAGCATGTTAATGAGTGGTGTTATCAGCAATGGTATTTCACAGTGCATGGGGTGAAGCCTGTAGATTTTCCATGTTTTTGTAGTTTTGAGATGGAGAATGGAACATCCACAATCCTGTTTTCCTAGAACTATGCCCTATGACCTATTTATGCCCCTATCTGGGAGCTAGTCCTACTGTGGTTTCTTTGTGACAGGGAAAGAAACCATTTTAACCATCAAAAAATCTAAGAAACATCGAGATTTCTTTTCAAAAGTAGGTGGAGGCCAAGTTAATATTTACAGTTCCTGAATACATGTGCAGTTGAGCACTACTTCCTCTGACATCTGAACATTTTACTTACTTCAATTACCAGTGGTATTGCTGGTAATATTTTGGGCTATTATCACTGAATCAGAGTCTAAGAATGCCTGAGTTATACCTGTTATAGTAAATTTTCTCTCCATGGTCCCAAAGGAAAATAGACATACTGGACAATAGTTGGGAAAATACAAAAGCTGGATAATTCCTCTTTGTCTCAGTTTCCTCTGTTATAAAGTGTGTGTAATAATTATTTCTACCCCACAGTGTTGTTGAAGATTCTGTATAAGTTAATATAAATGAGGCATCAAAAGCTAAATTTCTTTGTGGCCTTATGTTTTTAAAGGGATGTCATGATCATAAACATGGCCTCTAGAGCTGGAATTCCTGTATTCAAATTCTCTCCCCGCCATTAAGTAGACAGCTAACTTTGGGGAAGTTACTTAACATTTTGTGCTTTAAAAAAAAAAGATAATCATATCCAGCAGGGTGTTGTGTGGAATAAGTGAATTAATACAAATACTGAAAAAATATCTGGCTTATTGCAAGTGGTCAAGAACTGTTCCCATTGGTATCATCACTATTGCGACTACTTGTGTATTAGCCTGGCCTTGGCATCCAGATTCTAATGCAGTACACTGAAGAGCTAGGCTGGATCTCATAAATGTCTCCTCTCCATCTGCCAGGAAAACCTAAGAAGTCACCATCCAAATCAGCCTGCGTCTGCTTTGCCTGTTTCTTTCCCAAATTCAAGTGTGACTGGGCAGAAGAAACACATTAAGTAAGACCAACACCAAGAGTGTCTGCCCCAATGCCTCAGAAAGGAGTCTGTCTGAGGCCGCTTAAAACTGTGCTATCCCTCAGACGGGACCGTGTGGAAAAGAGCCCAAAGAGAGAGATGAGGACAGTCCTGCCTCAGAGTGGGACCTGGGCGGCTTTAGCAATCCGACTGGAGAGAAAAGACCTAAATGGAAGAGAGAGCCACAGGCCACCCTTGACTTTCCCTGGCTTCTGAAAGAATGACTCTTAAGAGGCCACACTTTGGTTCTTGCCCCTTTAATCTAGCCAATAAAATACCTTTGGAGTTGAAGTCACCTTACTCACCCTTGAGGGAGAGCATGTCCAAACCTGGAGATCAGTGGGTATGCTCAGACATCCTCTTAAGACCACCTGACCAAATACCACTTTCCCTACAGTCATCTCAACAAAACCACTTCCCCTAAGAAACAAGTCTAATTCATTAAAAGCTAAAACATGCAATATCAACTTGTTGAATGAGCTATTTGTGAAAAACAGAAACACCAGTGTTTTACACCAGGTCTGGGTCTGTTTACTGCTATTCCAGGCAGGACCCAGACAGAGTTAAGACCAGGCGGGGCCATTACAGTAAGCTGGAGAAAACGCGGAAGCTGTGCTCAGCTCTCGTCAGTGGCTTATCTTGTAGGATATGGACGCAGTATTGCCATAGTGTCCAAATTTCAAATGAAGGCTGAAATCTGGACTCTTATGTGAATTGCGCTGATGTTTGCATTTTGGCAAGTACTTGAAATTAAAAACAGAAAGAAATGAAACACTGTGCAGGCCAAACGTACCCCATATGCAGGCTTGACTCTCCCATGTGGCTGCTGTCTGCAGTCTCTTCTGTACATTCATCCACTAAATGCTCACGCTTTCAGCTAGTTGAGCACAGGCCCAAAGTGCCACAAGATATAGTAATTTGCAATCTTGCTGAGGCACAAATCTGTATCCCCAGTGCTCCAAGGTTGACTTCTGAATGTGATTTACTTAGCTACTGAATGTACTTTGTTCTCTGCCCAGTTTCTGGATGTCAGTGTGGCTTTGGGTTTTTTAAAAACAAGTTTGAATACATAGTATCCCTCAAAACAAATAAAGCTTTTGCTTTAAAAAAAATGCTATGGGAGTTGGGGGAGGGAGTTGACTCCTAATGTTGGAGATGGAAATGAAGAGAAAGTGAAAAGGTCTGCTAAATATTTAACTAGGAAATAGAGATTTGGCAGTTTGGAGTAGAATTCAGTGAGGGGAACAATAGGAATTTTGCATGAAAACAATCAGCATTTTTCAGACTTTTGTAGCAAGAATTAAGTACATTAAGAGATCACTTGAAGTTTTGGTTATACTTTACTTGATTTTAAGAGGAAATTTAAGTACTGTATAAAGTATTTTTGAAATACTGATTTTTAATTTAAAATATTCAGTGTTTTTGAGAGCTGAGGGGTAACCCTTATGAATGTCAAGAAATTGTGATGCTTTATAAGTTATCCTAAATTCTTTTTACCATTCGGTTCTCAGAGATTGCTTCAGCGGTGACCATCTGTACTTTTTCTATTTACTTTCATATTTCTCATTGTGTTCTGCTCATAAGAGGTTCTTAATAAATTCATTGCCTTGAATTATTTAAACATCTTCAAATTTTAAACTTTTATGGCTTATATATATATGTTTTCTATCAAATCTATAAATTATGTGTGTGTCTTGGGTGGTAAAGGGGGACATGCCTCAGTCTTGGAGGAATATAAAACAAACCCAAACAATAGAGTCCATGATTTGAAATCTTCTCTTTGCCTAGCCTTATCTTTTAAAAATATTTACTTGAGTATATTATGACAGGAGGTTTCTTCTAAGGTTTTAGTGTTTCCTGGGCTAGAAATAATATCGAATAAAACAGTCATTGGGTTTTTCCCTTTTGAATCCATATCAAAGCTTTTGGCTGAAATACCAGGTGAACATTTAAAATAAAGTATTGGAATCATCATAGAGTGTTTGGTTTTGGCTATAGGAATCTGTATTTTGCTTCCAAGTGATGGTTCATGGAACAGGGTAGACCCTCTGGTCTAAGGCCTGATGGTTATTACATGGACAGATTTCTTCTACCCCCAAATTGCCTTGTCCCTTGAACTGTTGTGCTGTCTTCCAGCTTCTTAGGATACATCCAGCAAACAGAGAAGCTCTAGGACTAGGACTTAGCTGTTGACTTGAGTTCAATTGTCTGGATCCTTTTGTTTGGCAGAAAGGTTTCTCTTCTAGCAACAGGACAATTACAAACAGAGGAATCAATAACGCTGACAGAACAGAGCTTGTCAAATTGTAAAGGATTGATTAGCGGGGAGTGAAATGTCATTCCTGATTGTTATAGATCACTCTTCGATATCAGTCTTTTTTCTTTTTTTCCTATAAAGCATTATGTCCTCAAGTAGAAATTCTTCTGGGAAACTTTTTGAAGATAGGATTTGGAGCTGTTGGTTATTTTCTAGCTTTTTAGAAGCCACTCTGACCCAATGTCGGAGATAACTTGTGAGGTTTGGTGTAAATAGCTGTATCTCAGGATTCATCAACAAAAGATGCCATGTGTACAGAAATAGCTTATTTTCTTTTAAACTGGATTTCTATCCAAAATAGGACAAGTTTGCCAAGTAATATCAATTCTTTTATACATAGTGTCCTTTTTCTGGTTATTTTTGAGAAACCTATTTCTATATTGTCTCTAAGGTAATGTGTTTAGCACCCTGTCATGGGCTAGGTATTCATTCATTTAACAAATATGTTTAAAGCACCAATTATATGCACGGCACGTTGATAAACATTTATATAAATAAATCAAAGAGAATTAGGGAAAATAACTCACATACACAAAACAATTTAAAGTGTTCATTGAAATAGTGAAATAACTGAAATATTGTTTGCATTGGTGCATGTCATACTCTGTATTTTGAGCTCACTTCTGCTTTCAAAAACTAAACCACTAATTCCACTTACACAAAACCTGCCTTAAATTTTTTTGTTGAATTTTATTTTCTGCCTACCACATGTTTTCTTTGTAAGAAATATTTTAAGGTATATTTGAAGTCTAAGATCTATATAAACCAATGGTGATAATGAAACCTAGAACAAAATATTTGGTGTTTTGACTTCTTATCATTATTTGATTTTGCAACTCTCCTATCTTAAAAGGTATAGTAATCTTTTTTCTTCCAAATCTCCAAATAAGACTTAATAAATTTATAAAACTAGTGACTTAAGCCACTCTAACTTTTGTCTTTTAAAGGTATTTTATGGTATCAATGCCTTCTTAGCTCAGTCAGCAGTGTTGTCATTCTCATAAAGGAATTTTATGGTATCACCTCTGATAAGTGAATTTTCCTTAAGATACAATACTAAATTTAAAAATGTTAGGTCTGTTAAAGTGTAACCGTTAATTTTAGTTACTTTGAATATTGACTTTTAAATATATTCTGAATCATTATTACTTGGGCTTTAGGATTTAACTAATTACATTCTTTAATCTGAAGAAGCAAGTGGTTCCTTTAAAATATCTGATGAAGAATTATTTATTTTTGAATACTCTTTTGCTGTTAGGTGATTTGGACTCTTGGGATCTGCTCATTTGCCTGTCTTCTCAGGAAGCTGGTGGAAAGCCCTGCATATCCAAGGAAGACATATGCCAGTTAAGTTTACATCAAAAGGTAAATATTACTCTTCAAAATGTGCACAGATTTTTCAGTCCTATGGATACTAACACTGGCATTTCTTGGTCCATAATGTTTAAAAATGTCTTGAAAAATTGGAACAATTACAACTTTGGAGAAATTTTCAGCAGCCATACCTTCCACACTACCATAAAGTGGCCACTATTTTTTGTTTGCTAGGATTCCCCTCAACTTCAACTGCTACCAATAAGGACCCAGTTTTATCAGATAGAAACCAAAGCTTCATCTGGAAGTCTATAGCCTCTCCAGCTTTGCTTACCCTGAACACATGTTCATTCAAAGTAGTTAAGTCTTTATTTTCTAGATCACTGTTTTGACTTTTTCAAACCTAAATTGGTATCCTGAATTACAGTAAAATTTCTATAATTTCTTATTAACTTTTACAATTGACATTCAAAGTTTACTGTCTGTTTTGTCTGAACTTAAAACAATACTTTAAAAAAGTTAACTAGTGGAGGATATGAACAGACAATTCTCCAAAGAAGAAATTCAGATGGCCAACAGGCACATGAAAAGTTGCTCTACATTGCTAATTATCAGGGAAATGCAAATTAAAACCACAGTGAGATATCACCTCACACCAGTTAGGTTGGCCAACATCCAAAAAACTAGAAAAACAAATGCTGGTGAGGATGCGGAGAAAGGGGAACCCTCCTACACTGCTGATGGGAATGTAAACTTGTTGAACCATTGTGCAAAGCAGTATGGAGGTTCCTCAAAAAATTCGAAATAGAAATACCATTTGACCCGGGAATCCCACTCCTTGGAATTTACCCAAAGAATTCAAAAAGACATATGCACCCCTATGTCTATCGCAGCACTACTTACAATAGCCAAGAAATGGAAGCAACCTAAGTGTCCATCAGTAGATGAATGGATAAAGAAGATGTGGTACATATACACAATGGAATACTATTGAGCCATAAGAAAGAAACAAATCGTACCATTTGCAACAACATGGATGGAGCTAGAGGGTATTATGCTCAGTGAAATAAAACAGGCGGAGAAAGACGTACCATATTATTTCCCTCATTTGTGCAGTATAATGACGAAGCAAAACTGAAGGAACAAAACAGCAGCAGACTCACAGAACCCAAGAAGGGACTATCAGTTACCAAAGGGGAGGGGTGGGGAGGAAGGGAGAAGGGGATGAAGGGGTACTATGATTAGTACACATGGTATGTGGAGGGGGTCATGGGGAAGACAGTGTAGCACAGAGAAGACAAGTAATGACTCTGTGGCATCTTACTACACTGATGGATAGTGACTACAATAGGGTAGTGGGGGGACTCGATAATATGGGTGAATGTAGTAACCACATTGTTTTTCATGTGAAACCTTCATAAGAGTGTATATCAATAATACCTTAATTAAGAAAAAGTTGAATAAAAATTATCAAATGCCAAAATATCCAAGTCACTATACTGGAAAATTTACATATGATCTATTTTTGATTCCTATAACAACTCATTGAGAAAAGTGTCAAAACCAATAGCTGTTTTTCAGTAGTAAAACTACTGCAGTAGCTACCCCGATCATTTAATATTTCTGCAATTGACCGTCTTGATTACTCATTCCTCTTATAAACTCTTCACTCCCTTTGCCTTTGTGCTGAGCATATTCTTTTGGTTGTTCTTACACATATTTGGCCCTTCCTTCTCTGTTATCTTGATAGCCACCTTTCTTCTGCCTATTCTTTAAATGCCCATGTTCCCTAACCACTCCTAAAGTTTCAAGTACTATTTGTAGTTGATCATATCCAAATCTACATATAAGGTTCCAAGCACCTTCCCAGGCTTCAGGCTTGCATATATAATTGCTTGCTGAACATCTCTACTTATATGTCCCACTGACATCTCAAAATCAACATGGAGAAAACTAATGTTTTCCCCAGTGAATTCACTTCTATACTTGCGTTCAGGTCTGCAGAATGTCTGTTTTACTTGTCATAAGCATGATTGATCACCGTGTGTCCCTTCCTAAGATGGAAATCTGGCACTTATCTTTGAGTTCTTCCTGTCCCTTGTCACCTTCATTCTATCATCTCCAGTACTAAGGAATTTAATTACTAAGTATTTATCAAATGTCTGACTATTCCATATTTATCAAATATCCATACTTACTCCCTTTATTGTGGTGAATCACAATATCTTACCAGGACTATTGCTGAATCTGCCTCACTGATTTTTCTGAAGCAGGTATTTTGCCCCTGAAATCTACTTTGCACACAGTTAGAGGGAAAAACATAAAGTGCTGAATTCACCTGGCTACTCCTGTGCTTAAAATCTTGAATGGCTTCCCATCAGCAAAGGATAAAGTTTACAACATTTGCTGCATGTGTTGGTCAGTTTTCAGAAGGAGACAAATGCCTCACTCAAGAGGGTTTGAGTGAAGAGAAACCAATGAATGAGTTATTTCGGTTTTTGGTAGAATAAGAGAAACAAAAACGATTAGAGGCACCTAACAACCAGCAACATTGTAAAATTTTACCGAGCTTTGTCTGAAGAAGGGTATATAGAAGGAATAATGTAGCAGAATCAAATTAGAGCTGGAACCAAGAAAAAGGGCTCATAGGAAAGGAGCTATGAACATAGGGGAACGCAGCCATCGCCAAAGCAGAGTGCAGTGGAGAGGGAGCTGAGAAGATAAGTGCTCAGCCTCTCTCTACTCTCACCCTCCAATCCCTTGCCAAGGTCTCCTGTTGGTTCCAGGCACCATTTCAAGTGCTTACATATTTATTTATGTTCATTCTTTACATATGAGGGGTCTGAAGCATAGAAAAGTTAAGAAAATTGCCTAAGACCTCATAGTTAATAATTGAAGTGAGCAGGATTCAAACTCAGGCACTCTGACTTCCAATTCTATATTTTTAACCACATCACTATAGAACCTTTCTAAATAAATATTTAGCCATTGCACTTACAGCCTAGTTAGTCTAATGAATATTCTTAAAGAATACATACATTCTAAATGCTACATGTCACTTTGGAGCATGAATAGTTTGAAGCTTTATGAACCATGACTTACTTATGTAAACACAACTATTCAGAAGAGAAGTTGCTTCAAATTTTGGGGGAACTTAGGATTGTCAATGAATTTAGAGGGAACAGAGAAAGGGCACCTGCTCAAATTAGGATTACTAATCACATCAGAGCTTTGGAATTTAAGCACTTAATGAAAATGATCATAAGATATGTTATAGAAAACACATGGCCAAGAGGCTCTCTAGTCAGAAGGAGAGTCACATGAATTTAAAACATGTATCGGTCCATGTGATGCTGAAAATGAAGTGAGGTCCATTTGGGGAAACACTAAGTATAGTAACTGGGCCTATATTTCACCTTTAACAAACAGGTTCTAATGTCTCAGGAGCAGAGAGATTCTTTTCTAACTCTACATGTGTGCAATATTAGCAGTCACTAAAGCCAGGGTGCCATTTTTAGTGTTGGAGCACTGAGAACTGATGAAATGACTCTTCTTTTACAACATTTGAAGACATTTTCAGGAATATTTGATGGAATGATAATTGCATGTGAAAGACCTGGGGATGAAAAACATTTTTTTTTGAGAAAAAAAAGAATGACTCTTCTTGTTATTAATTCTTTTTCTTGCGCATGATACTGAACAGCTTTCCGAGGTCTTATTTTTGATAAAATAAACGATATAAACATCTGAACCAATTATCAAGAAACAAGAGCAGTTTCCTATGATAAAATGAGAGGAACATGTCACTCTCAATGTTCGTAAGTGACAAAAAAATTTTTTTTTCCCTAGGTGCTTTCTTATGCTTAATAAGTGGCCCAAATTCAAATGTTCACTCTCCTTAATGAGTTAGTGATATTACTATAGTTGTAGTTTTTATTTATAGACACTTTCTAAATATTTAGAGTTAATTTACTGTTTCACTTATTAATTAAATGTATCTCAAAATAAGAATGAGTTTTTCTTTTTCTTCTGATAATATGTAACAATTTCGATGAGATTATCCACAGATTAAGATTATGGAAGGTATGTTTAGATTGAAGTCTTTCTAAATGCACATTTCTTTTCTCCTAAATTGATCTCAGAAATATCTTAAGGCTGAAATGTCATTATTACTTTTATATGCATTCTAATCCTTTCAAGAATATTAAAGGTTTTATGCCAAAAAGAACAGCACTTTGTAAAACACACACACACACACGCACACACACATACACACACACACACACACACAGAGGTAAAGCATTCAAACCCAGTATAAAATCAGTATATATTGAAGATAATTATTTAGGTGATAATGATGTGTCAGTGTAGATTCTTTAAGTGTAACAAGTGTCCCACTCTGGTAGGATGTTGATAATGGGGGAGGCTGTGCATGTGAGGGCAGAACTGTATGGGAAATCTCAAGCCATCTGCTCAATTTTTCTGTGAACCTAAAATTATCCTACCAAGAAAAACCCTGTTAAAAAAATAATTATTGCAATGTTAAGCTGGAGAAGTCAGCATAGAGAAGTCAGCTGATCCAAGTTAAAACTTCTTTGATGATGTACTTGATAATGATTCAAATCTCATACATTTTATGATGTGCATTAAAAAAAGAATAAAAGGCAGTAGGATACAGAGAGCATTATTAAGTTTGACAATTAAAAAGTTAATGTATGTGAACATAGTTGATTTAGCATAACTGTATTACCCATAACCCTTGAATATGTTTATTTCTTTGTGCCAAGTATTCAGTTTAAATGTTGAGCTTGGTGCTTGGTTCCAGAGTATAATGGAAATTATGTTTCAGGTGTCACCACTCTTGCAACTCTGAATTCCAAAGAGGTGTTTTGGAGAAAGGAGCATGGGAAGGGTGGGGAATGGGCAAATAGAAGGTGGAAGGGTGATAGTGATTGCTTCCTTTGGTTTGGCTCTGGTGTTTTAAAGCAAGTGCTTTGTTGATGCTGAGTTAGCTCATCCTTCTGATCCAAGGCCTCATATGAAAAGTCATTCACAGTAACTTACTCTTCTATCTGAAATCTGTGCAAGCTGTACTCTCTTGGCAGCATCTACACGAATTCTTCTGGCCTATTAGTTCAGTTCTTGATATGCACTTTTGCCAGGTCTGTTCTATTCTTTTCAGTTTGCATGGGATGGGACAGCATATCTGGGATGCTCCAGCATATGCAAGAGGAACACAGTTGCTCTGAGTTCTTCAAGAAGTGGCAGAAGGTTCGAAACCGGGCCTGAGTCCATACATAGCCTGTAATGCTGCTTCCCTAATGCTGATTACCTTTCTGGGTCCTTCTGTTATTAAAGACTCCATTTAGTTAATTGCAGCTGAGTGATTTTGCCTGATGTGGGGCAAAATAGTTCAAGTTTATTGACTTTTGAAGCTCTAACAATCAAATTTAGAAAGGTTCTTTATGTATTATCTGAAGAAAAGGACCCAAACCTCTAATATGGGTCCCTGTACTTTTGCAATATTCTGTCTCTCCTCCAGCCTGCCTTAGGAATACTGAATTGAAAACTTCAGGACCTTTTGAAAACCCTTCTATTCCTACATTTAGTCTCTGAACTTTCTCACTTTTGAATGTGAGAAATGTAGCCATCCCTAAAGTGCATTATACATAGAGCCTTTTCTCAATTTTCAGTGCAGTAAGAATATAAGTGCCTTAGACTTAAATATTATCTTTGGAGACTTTCAAAATTGAATATTTAGGATGTTGCTAGTGCAGATTTACAAGAGCAGGATCTTCTGAAGTCTGGGCTTCATTCACACACAACCCAGGCTGAAGTTTACTGTTTGCTGAATAAAGGAATAGGGTTAAGATCGCTAGGAGTAGAGAATATTTAATCCGAGCACTGTTTCAAAGCACTTTAAATGAACTATTTTTTAAAAAACCACAATTTATGTTTGAATTACTGAACTGGTAAAATCTTAGAGAAGAAGTGGAACTTAGAGACCAAAGCCTCTAAATGCTTTCCTGTACGAATGGAGAAATTGACAAAGAAAAGCAAAGGGATATGATTCTCAAGGTCAAGGTCATGATTCTGTAAAGGCCACCAGTGGGACGACAGCCTTGATTTCTTTTTTCTCTTTTCTCCAACTGCAGCTGTGTTCTTTTTATCTAGTCATGCCAGCAGGACACAGTGGAGAAACTACAATACTTTATTAGTTTAGAGTGAATTAATTGGAAAGTAATCAGTAATTTCTCAAAAATGAATCTGAATTTCAAGCTAATCTCCCCTGATCTCCTTCTGTTGCTTTAAACAAAGCTTTACCATATTATTTGACATTAACTTGGGGATGTAGTTGATAATACCTAGTTAATTGATTTGTAAATTCAGAAGGAGAGGATTAGGCTTGTTTGTATCTTTTCTTTAAAGTTACAATATATATTTGAATTTATGATACTTCTGTGAAATTTTCTAAGAACAGATTTTTGTGAAAACACAGTTTTACTGTGACTATGTTTTATATTTAGAAATAATAATGCCCTTCAGTATGAAGTGAAACTCTGTATGAAGTTTTAAAACAGGATTAGCACTGAATTACCACTGTCTATAATTCAAATCACTGAGGGCCTTTGGAACTTTGCAGTTCAGTTGACTCTGAGGTATGTTTAGTGCTATTTCTTTTTGCCAAAGTGAAATTTGCAACTCTCAAGTTATTTATGTTACCCTAATTTCCATGAGGGCAAAAGTTCTTATGTTTTATTTCTAGCAAATATCATGGTGATGAAGTATATCAAAGCCTTCAAAAGTATTCTCAAATATTTTAAAGATTTCTAAGTGCAAGTTTTTTTTATGTTATCAGATAAACCACTTTTATTATTTTGGATTTGAATGTTGACTTGCAGACATTTGAAGGTAGAGTGTGTATGGTGTAGATGGTACTTCCCGTCTATACCCTGTGGGTTTTGCATCTCCTTTGCTTTAGCAGTTATGAATGCCTAACTTACTAGACTCTCTTTCATTCCTTTCAGGTAAACAGATTGCCAGAAATACAGCATCAGCTTTGCACAAAGGAAGGATTATGTCAAATAATTAGAAGATTTCCAGGTAATCTTCAGTTTGCTTCTTTATGCTTAAACATAAGATATGTAGGCCTCCTCAACAGAGACCAAATAATGAGATCTCAGAACCTCATATATAGCTCCAGTGTGTGTCAATTCCACTGTCACAAGTCTTCCAGAATCCACAAGTCTTACCAATGTGAAGACCTTGATAAAAAGGAATACAAGTGTTAACTTTGATATTCTTTCTCTCATTTTTGTCTTCTAACTTCCTAGGTGAATATATATTTTCTTCCTTTGTGTTTTTCTTTAAAATAATTGCTGCTTTATTTTAAAAGCAATTATAATACTTATTAATTATATAAAACGTTAGGTTTTTAAAAAATGTATTTCTTCGTGATTAAATGATTCTGATCCTAAAAAATTTGTTTCTTCTTTCTGAAATCCCCCTTCCTTTTGTGTGTTTAAAACCGGATACTGAATGAGTAAATTCTATGTCCTGACAACATTAGAGATAAAATTACCATCTCATTTCCTATAGAGTTCCAGAGTGGAAAAAAAAAGCATCAGATGGTATATGAATCTTCATAGATCAAATTATAACTTAGTTCAAAACCCATCAGTTTAAAGAGATCCTCAGATTTCTTGTTTAAAGCCCATGTAATATTTAACAGCTTATGCCCCTAGAAATATAGTATTTCACTATATAATCTAGATCTACATTACTTTCTTTCTTCTTTGGGGGAGTGACATAGTGAAATCAGAAAACTCTCTTAACCCATCAGCTTTTCCATAGGGTTTCTGCCTCCACAAACTGTGTCCTGCTATAAAGACTGCAGTTTTCTACTGTCATTTATCAAGGATTAAAATAAAATAAAAATGAACCAGCAATTCAACTTTCAATTTAAGATACGGTCTAAAATAAATAATAGCTGTATAAACTTTCTTCTGTAGCTGTTGTTTTATATGGCAACTGTACTAACTCTGTAATCAGTTTTGTTTTGTTTGGGTAAACTCCAGCTGGACAGTTTCTTTTTTTTTATAATAAGGAATGTTTTTATAAGAAGTAAGTAAAATAATTATTCCCACTAATACATTATTAATAAATATGTAGAAATCCTTTAGTTAAGGCAATTTGAAAAAGTTATTGTTTACATTTTGAACAGAGCTTACATATTTTTAATGTGTGTTTTTCTGTGTTACTATTTACATTTCAAAATGGTTGAATCAAAACACCAAGTTTCCTTAGTACTGGAGTTAGCAGAATAGAATCATAAGAGTGAAAATATGCTTGCAGCCAAGAAATGGATTACCAGTTTTAAAAAATTACCCAAACAACTCTCACATAAGTTTATATTTTGTGTCCATAAAATTAAGAAGAGTTTTTCTGTCTTTCTTTGCTTTTAACTTTTTTTATTCTCAAGAACAGCTATAGATTCTAGACATATTTAATCCTTTCTCCCCTCTGTATAGTGTGTTAATTTTCTGTTTATCTCTGTCACTAACAAGATGGTTTCATGGACAAGATGATTTCATGGAATGTACATCCTTTTAAATGGAATGATTTTTCCTGTCATGTTATCTTTTCCGAGCTAAAGATAATTTTCTTGGATGTGTAGCTTTAAAGGAATGTGTCTACAGCATTATTTTCGGATTTATGCTTTATAAAAAATATTTTTTATTGTAGACTGCTGCTATGAATATATGGTATATCATAAAAGCTCAGAATTCACAAGATAGAAAATATTTTATTTATTGTGAATACTGAATGTTTAATACTGTTTACAGATTAGATAACATCATGTCAGTACCTAAATATATATAGCACTATTGAAAAGTTAAGATAGTAAAATTTAAAATAATACTTCATCATATAGCCATTTTATAAAAAGCCAAGTGACCTGTGTTATTTTAAGCTGTGTGTCATTTGGAGGGAGACAAAACACAAATTTTGAAACCAGAAATTTTACTCTGCCACCTATTAGCTATGTGGCAACTTCAGGATGTTGTTGGTTTGGGGGTTTTTTTAATCTACAAAATGAAGATAATGAGAAGCTTACTACCACTTCATAAGCTGAACTTTGAAAATAAGGTAGATTCTATATGTATGTGTAATATACACATTATTATACACTCATATATGTGTCTCATACACACACGTATGTATATACATATTACATCAACACAAAAAGCATATCATATATAAGTGTATCATACATTATATCTTATATGTAATGCTCACAAAATGGTAACTGCATCATTATAGATTTGAAAAATCAAGCAACAGGCCTCACCATATTTAATATTTTTTCTTCATATTATCATTACTATGATCTTATGTTTCCGTCAAAGACCTGTTAAGAGTCTAAGATTCCACCCTACTTCCAAACTCACAAGTCAGCCTGCCACAATTTCCTTGGTGCTGGCAGAAGATAGGAGACTCCAGGGTCAGAGACAAATGACTTTATTATTTGTAGTGATAGCTGGAGGTGGACTGTCAGCATCTGCACCTGTTTACTGTATCCCACTTGTGATGTGAAGAAGGCTAGGGAGCTAGGAGATGCTTGAATCCTTAGTGGTTTGCATTTCAAGAGAGAACTCTGAGCTTAGGAAGGCTGAGTCTTTTCTATTGGGCATGCCTTTATTTTCTAGTGAGATGCCTGCCCTTTGCCCCAGAGAGAGACATTATTTTTGTTAAACGGGACAAAACCTTCTCTTTGCTCCAGAGTGAGACACCATCTCTATCTTTCAAGGCTATCTGCTATATAAATATCTTTGAAAAGATAGTTCAGAACAAAGATCTGTTTGCAAAATGTGCAGAAATGTGAAAGATACATGGAGAAGTGTTTCCTCAGGTTTCAGAGAAGAATACCTGATAAGTTCTAGGTCCGAAGCTTAATCAATATATAATTCTGAACAAGATTTAAAGCCTACTTGTGCTTCAGTTTTCTTATCTATAAAAATTCAACATTTGGCAATGATTAATAATGCTGAGGTTCCATGATTCTACTGTGTCGTTTTTCCCTGGGACAGTAGACACACTGTCCCATGCTTTATCTTCAGCAGTAGGCAGAGACAGAGATGCCGAGAAAGGAGGGTGAGCATACTGGTGAATGCAGGTGGAGCCCTGTAAGTGTGGCAGGACAGCTTTTGGGCCAGATGTAGAGGAGTGTTTGAAGACAGCATGTTAGACTAATACAGTCTGTTCTGTTCCATAGCCAAACACGGTGTACCTGACATTAGACTCTTGACTCCCATTAAAGGGCACAAATCCATGGATTTTTTACTGGCTAGCTCAAAGATTTATTTTTATCTCATTACTTAGTACTTTGCCTTTTGGGGGAAAAAAGTGTTTTATAATTTTTAGTTGGCCAACCTTGTTCCTAATGATTTCTGTTGCTTTTGATTAAGATCTTTTTTTTTTATATAAAAAGGATTTCTTTCCCATATTTGAACTATAAGTACAAAACACAACATCAGAGAACTATTTTACTCAGGTTGCAAGTTGTTGATTTTGTTCTTTTAATGCAGCATTGCCATCAAAAAGTCCTGGTTAGGAGCTTGCCAAAATTTTGGATCTTACTCATTCTTTCCAGTAGTGTTATCTTAGCCTGAGCACTGGCCTTCACATGGAGCTTGAAATGTACCTAAACTTCTATTCAAAGATAGCATATTGAATGTTTTAGGATCTATGTCCTCATTTTCTTAGTAACATGTGAGCACATAAAGAGAAAGGAAAATTTAAAAAATTGAATACCTTTCTTTGTATCTAAACAAGGCTGGACTTTAAAAAATCATAGATACCAAATACCAAATATAAAACATATCTTTTTTATTATATAATTGAAATTATTTTTAAACATTGGCAAATAATGGTTATTTATCTCATGTGACACTGTTGATTGCTTTTAATATTCCAGGTCTAAAAATTCCTATTTATCATATGCTCTCAGTGAACTGTTGTCCAGCAATCAGGTAGCCTAGCTTAAATTTTTTAAAGAAGCAACATGTAAATTGTCTATGCTTAATACCATTTGAGGATTTTACCACTTTCATTTTTTTCCTCCCCTCTGCCTATATCTTGGAGGAATGTTCTCCTTCAAACAAGAGTACAGAAATGGGAACATTCCCAATATTAAAGAAGACTGGGAACTTAACTCTACTAGACAATCAGGCAAACTTTCAAAGAAGGCCAAAGTTTGCTTGTTCTCTGTGCTCTCAAATGCTGACACCCCATCTTGTGTCTCCTGTGTGCTCTTTCCTGCTTCTAACTTTCCAAAAACTTTCACCCCCTGAGCCACACATGATTATAATCCTTTATGCAAAACATTCTTTCCCCAAGTAAAATTCATCCCTTTAGTATGACTGACTTCAGCAAGGTGATAGCAGAAAGCAAGCTGATGGAACTAATTCATCCTAAATTATACCCTCACCCCAGTTATAAGCCTCTTAGATGTATTTGCATTTTTATGAAAGAAGCTTGCAAACCCAGTGAATTTCTAATTGGTAGAATTTCTGGAAGTGCGTTCAAATTCCCATTCAATTCATCAGCAAGCCATCCACACCCAAAGCTTACCGAATCCATCTACTTTTCTTCATCCCTACCATGACCATCCTGGTCCAAGTCAGCATTCTCCCTATCTCTTCCCACTTCCTTTCTTGCCTCTGAAACATCCAGAATGACCTTTCTGCAGCCAGATTGATCTTTCCCCATCCCTTTCATAAATAAACAAATTCATTAGGCCTGCTCACAGTAGTCTGCCTAGAGACTAAACAGTGACACCCCCAATAACTAGTTGATGCTCCGACTTGACTCAGGGATAAATTTTATCTAGAACAGAAGTCACACACCCAAATGTTTCCAGGGGCCTGGCTTAGGACACACAAATTTCATAACAAATTCAGAAGATTGAGAGGCCAGATAACCTGCACATTTTCAGTATTTGGCCTGTCATTAAATTTAGACTCTTCAGCATAAGCCATTGGGTCTCCAGGAAGAGGAGTTGAACCCATAGGAAAGTACAAGGCTGTGCTGCATGGCATCCCAGATACATCTCCAGAGGGTTTCAATGTTGGAAACTTAAAGAAAGATCCCTTGTGCTTCTCATCCCTGCAAAGTTCAGTTACCACTAAGATTCTAATACCATCCAGTGGCCTAGTGCTTCTTCTCCCACCTACTCATCTCTGTACTTGTCTCTGCTCCTTCTCCTTAGCACATCCTTGCATTTCTCTAAACCCTTAGTAAACTCCAGGTTTCCTTTTGCTCACAAACAATAACTGCTAACCGCTAAGCACAACAAAGGTGGGTTTTCTAGTGAAACTTTAATTTCTGGAGTTGGGAGGGATTGTCAGAATCTCCTTGCTATTCTTTCTTGCTATTATCTACCAACATCCTGATCATTCAAAATAGTCAATAAAAAAATTATCACCTGGGTTAACTTCCTCCTCTCCACTTTAAATCTGCCATCATTCTTGCTACTTTTGATGTCCATACCAATGACCCTGTCATCAGCCTAACCTTACAGCTCTTTGATCTCATTGAGCGTATGATGTTCATTTTTCATCAACTTCAGCTTCCTGCTTGTGTAGCTTTGCTTAGTAACTTGCATCACCCAGAACTACTCCATCTTTGAAGCTTAAATTAATTCACTATTGTTAATCATAGTCTTTCTGGCATTTTCACTACTTCAGTGCCACTGAGCCTAGAACCTCAGCTGAAACTTTTGGTACTCTTAATTCTGCTACTTTCTTCAAGTATGTCAGCTATTTTTGGCCATAATTTCTTTCCTACCTCTTAATTCTGCTACTTTCTTCAAGTATGTCAGCTATTTTTGGTCATAATTTCTTTCCTACCAAGCCTGGATCACTTAGTCTTCCACACCAGCCCTTAAACCACCAATTGTAGAATTTGACTTCTCTGTCCTTACACAACAAACACTGGGAAAAATCTCAAAGTTTGTTGTTCTCTTATCAGAGGATGTGTTCCTCAGTTGCTAAAATGGAAAAACACAATCATACTACTCTTGAAATTGTCAGCTCACCTACCACCATCAACATAGTAGTGGCCTCTTCTGAAGCAGCCTCTCCTTGTCTCCTTCTAAAATGCTTATGAAAACACATACCAGTAAAAGTTTAACAACCACTCCTAGCATTTGCAATGCAGGAAAACATAGGAGGAATTTCTAAGGCTGATAGAAGTAAATTGTAGTGCTTAATACTCCATTCAATTCAGTAGAAGTACAGAAGAGCCTCTCCTCCATAGTCAGGGTGTATTTCCAGATGAGCCAGCAGAATGTAACACAGTTTGGATGTGGTTTGCAAAAGAATGTCTTCTGTGATCTTAGCCAGCTATCAGTTGAGCTAAACAAGTTAGCACCAGGAAATGGATCTTAATCTGTCCTGAAGCCGTAGGTCTCAGAAAAGTCATGGGTTGAGAAAAGGACACATTCGTTCCAAATTGAGCATATTGTTTTTCAAATGAAGAATATAAATATCTTGAATATACCAATCCATAGAACATTTTTATGTATGTATTTCAGTACAATTAGGAACATTTTTGTGTGTGTATTTCATATTGAAAATCTAAACTATTGTAACTCAAAAGTGACCTCCAAGTGAAGTCTACCCAATTCGCTGACGTAGATGTACACTTCTTTCCTCTGTGTCCCTACTGTACCTGGTGAAAACTTCTACTGTAGCCAAGTCACACTGTATGCTGATTTTATTTTTGTGTGTTTATCACCTCACGAGGACTGAGATTCCCTGAGCACAGGATCTCATTTGTCACTTCTCAAGTTCAGTGCATGGTCATAGTTGCTGGTAGATGAGAGTCACTCTAATATTTTTAAATGAAAGACTGGAGAGGCTGATGGAGAGGGTTGGAGTTGGAGCCCTTCCAATCAATCATCAGAGGGTCTTGGCAATACTTGCATGGGTTTACCATTTACCCATTATTGATTTGGTATTGGTATTCAATACTGATTTTGTACTAGAGGGCAGAGAACAAGGGCCAGAAAAATTTTAAATACTGCCTTATTCCTCCAAGATATAATTACGTATTTTGAGTAATAAGGTATTTGCATCTATGAAAGACTTAGAGAACTGGTATAATATGTATATACAAAGCGTAACAATATCAGTCGACCAACTTCTAGGTGATTCCCATTGCAGCCAAGAGACTCATCACTGTATTGATGTCCAAGAGGACAAGCTTAACAGTGTCTCACATTGTTGTTGATCCTTAGTCATGCAGGCTAGACATGTACTTGCAGTTCCCTTAGGCAGGCTCATATCTATGTACCACTTTAACCCAGACATCTTTAAATATTTGTTCACCATTTCTTTAGAGGAGAAGCTAAGTGCTAACTGCCAGACGGATGGAGTAGGAAGACAATGGTGAAAGTTCTCTCTCTTTACTTATCCGGTAATATTTTAGTACTTCTTATAGATTAGCCCTTCAGGCAGTTTTCTTCACCTTAATGGTTCTACATTCAGGGCAGAGGAAATCCAATACTTCTTGCTGACTATTGTGCATCAGCAGTTTTTCGCCGTGAATCCTGTGAAAGAAAGTGAGGGTGTCTGAGATATGGATAGAAAACCTAAATCAGAATGAAAGAGCATTGATCTAGATTGCAGTGGATGTTAGGTGAATTATTTTTCTTTTTTAAACTTTAAACCTTAAAAAATCTCAAAAGCTCTATTTAATGAAGAAACGGAATTGCTTTGGTCCATAACAGGTAGGATCCTACCCTCTTCATCTCCTCCTTTGCTCTGTCTTTTCTTTCTCCTGGTGACCCCTGGAGGCAACTTCCTGACACCTGCCTGACCCCAGGAAGCTCAGGAGAGTTCAGTCTGGGAGTCATGACTGAGATAAGGAACCTTAGAATAGAGAGACTTCACAGCAGTCAGCAGGGATGGAAAGTGTATTTGTGATGGTCTCTGTTTATCAAGCATGAAAGTTAGTAGACATGTTCATCTCTTTCCTTGTATCCGGTTCAGGTTTTTGCCTGACCATAAAGAAGTTAATGCAAATAGAAATCAAATTTTTAAAATAATCAAACATGCATTTTTAAAATTCCCTTTACCTTCCCCTTTTATTATGCATTTATCACACTAGTAAGATACTTCCATTGTGAAAAGAACAGAAAATATAAATAAACAATAGGAAAGAAAAAAATGTCAATACAGTGAAATTACATTATCTTCCCTATTAATATACAATTTTTACATACTAGATATTATACAATTCGAGTGTGAACACATTATGGCATATTTATCAGTGGAAAACTAAGAAGACATTAAAAATAATGGAGATTTATATTTATTTTTACACACAAATATTCACACTATATTGTTGAGTTAATAAAAGTAACATGTATCTCATATATTTTATATACTATATATATATTTTATATTAATATGTGCTTTGCCTATTTATACAATATTTATACAAAATGTGTATTGAGTTTGTTTAGTTTTAAAATATATAATTAATAATATTGTAATAAAGGTGGTGGCAGAGTAACTAGACTTATTATGGGGATCTTTTGTAATGTAGAAAAATACCAAATCCCTATGATGTGCACCTGAAATACAATAGGATACTGTATGTCAATTATACTTCAACAATAAAGAAATAAAAAAATAAAAATAGACACTTACATATATGAATTCATTTAATACTCACAATGGCTCTGTGAGGGAGCTATAATTATTTGACTCAAGTGCAGAGAAATTAGGTAAAATTTCCAGGATCACACATCTAACGCATGGTATCTGCATATAGGCAGTATGAGTCTGAAGCCTTCTTTCTTAACCTCTTCTCTCCACTAAACTCCTCAAGGTGGTATTCATGGCCCCACAGGCTAACCTGGTCTCCGGTTAGTCCCCCAATCTAACTCTATCTGCTCAAGCCAACAGCCCCCACTCACAGCATACTTTACTGCCCTCTCCTCTTTGTGGCTTCACCCTATGACCTCCTTTTATCTTGATCATCTCTTTGAAGACCTTTTCTCCAAATACAGCCATATTCTGAGGTACTGGGGGTGAAGACTTTAATATAGGAATTTTGAGGGACACATTTCAGCCCGTGACAGCCACAGATGGGTGGAGGAGGCAAGGAAATGTGATTGGCAGTTCCACCAGATCCATTTGGAGAGAGGAAAACAGATCCCCAAAGGAAGATGAAAACAACAGATGTCTGTTACTATAGATATTTGATAAATACTTATTGATTGGTTATGATAAAGCCTGTGGAATTCTTTAGGCAGAACTAGCCTCCCTGCCCCAAATCATTTTAAAGTAAGGGAATATTTCTCTTTCCTTGTCCTCAGCCCCAGGAGCCTGATACTCTCCATTAGTGACATGCATGCCCTCTGCTGGGCTCCATGTGGGTTCTTTCCATGCCGTGCTTACTTCTTTCTACCCTGAACTCTATTCTCACACCTTCTCAGACCTGCATCTACTCTCCAGAGCAAGCTAATCTGACAGATTAATTAGTGCTGCTATATTTCCCTTTTCAAAAGTACATTTTTTTTCCACAGGAAATACTTCAACCCAAATGAATTAATAAGAATTTAAGACACCATTGCAGACCAGTCAGAATCTCATGGAGACTATTGTGCATGCAAATGTAGCAATCACCTACACATTCTAATCAACCATAAAATTTGCCACTCTCCCTGTGAACCACAGATCTTGAAGTTCACTAATCACAGCCAAAATCCAATGGCGGTATTTGGAAAATGATAACATAGACTTGCTTCATTTCCTTGAAAATGGGGGTGGGGGGGGGAATCTGCTGCTTCCTATACAGCCTGTTAGTCGGAAAAGGCATAATTTTTCCTTCCACTTGGTATTTCTTAAAAACTAAGAAGCAAGTTTATCAATGTGCCAGGATATATACTATGTAGTACTTCACACCTGGCCACAGGCAAGATGGGAGTGAAAGCCCATGGTGGGTCGTAGCACTGGATATGAGGATGAATGTGAGCTTCAGGAGATTCACTTTTTCCTCTTGTCTTTGGGAGAAGTCAGACCAAGTTCACTGACCCGAAAGTGTCTTTTGCTTTTATGTCGCTCGTGGCTTTATACTTTCCACATTTGTCATCAGGCCAGTTTGAAAGGGACATGTCCATTTTCCAGTAAACATCTGGCAGCTCATTGACATGTCTACAGTCATGCTAAAGACTGACTACTTGAGGGAGTGGATTAATCCCTCTGCTCTTTGGTAGGGTAAGTTGAAAAGGCTCTGATCTTGAACTGGTTTGGTAAATCTTTATGTGTCTGGTTTGTGACCTCTGTTATGTCATGCCATCACATAGGTGTATCTATTTATTTCACCTAGAGTTTGTTTTCCTGTGCCAAACACTGTTATACACTAGGGGCAACATTGTGTAGCACACTTATATATGATTCTAATTATTAATTCAGATTTTCAACAGACTCTCAGGCCCCCATTTACTTACTTAGATGATAAATGTAGGTGAGTAGCTTGTGTCTAAATAATACCAAAATAACTTGTTAAAATATGGAGAACTTCAAACAACGAAACCGGGTTTCTTTGCATTACCTAATAAAAACTCAGTACTGTATTTTTACTTCATGAATTTGGTTATCCTGTTTGCCTGGCCTGCATTTATTAACCAATAATTTATTCCCAGCTCTATGTAGGCACATTGTATGACTCAATATGTAGCCCACTAAAATAAACCATACTATATTTGTTTGGATTTTCCTTAACAAATATATCACCCAAGCAAATGACTGTGATATTTTCCCCACATCACTTTCCCTGAGCCACTATATTTGCAACAAAAATATTGGTAGTGAACTGGAAGTCTTGAAAAGATGACTGAAAAACATAACTTGTTTCAAAATAGATGAAAAAATTCTCACATGAGTGGCCAAAGTTTTTATTTTTAAGCCATCAGGGGCTACACAATTTGGGGATTGTACAAGCTGGGTTAAGAAGGATGCAGGTGAAAATTCATACAGAAACTTACCTACTTGCTTAGCTTTCTGAGTAAGCTCAATAAGCAAAAGAGAACTATATGATAATTTTGACTGATTTATCATTTTGAAATCTATTTATCATATATATGTGTGTGTGTGTGAGAGAGAGAAAGGTAGTTAGGTGTTAAAAGACTTCAAGATAATCTCTTTCCCAGTCTCCCCAGTGATAGAGATAGCTATTGAACAACAAGTGTTAGAAAAGAAAAATGTTGTAAGTTTGCAATGCTCTTGAACATTGGCTTTGTTCATTCATTTTCATGGAAGTCCAGGGCCAGGAACTGACTTTTGATTTGCAAGGTATCATCAACATTAGAAAATAAAAGTGTACTGAGGTGATGTATTAAGTGTAATGTGCACACTTCATAAGGGCATGTTATGTAACACATTCATGGGAGGATGATGCCTGTTATGATGACTCTCTTGAGCTTCTTATTGTAACCATAATAATTCATAATACAGTTTATTGGGACTGATACATTTTGACAGGCATCTTGTGTCTTCCAATCGGACACACCCTGTTGAAAAAAAATATTCATAAAGGCCCAAAAAGAATGCTGCAGTAAGCTATAGACAAGGTGAATACATTCATTTCCCCAAATAGAATTTTAGAGTTCTTTGTTAGTGGTTATGTGTGATTAGAAAGATACACATCTTAGCAGAGGTATAATTAACTGAACGAGTGGGGTAATTTTAGAAGATGTTTTACTCCTTGATGATGGGTTGGGTGTGCTTCTGACTGGGAAAGAGGCGTAGACTCTATTATATAGTAAACCCCATTCAAATCCTGTGATTCATTGCATCAATAACTTTCAAAGCTATTTTCCTTAAATTTCTCTTAGCACCTTGTAATGGTAAAATATGGAATTTTCTCTTTTCTTCTGAGCCATTTTAATTAATGACATCACAGAGTCATAGCAGCAATACAATCCCAGTGCTGACAATCATTTCATGAGAAAATGGGTAACAGTATCAAAGGGTCAACTTACCCCCAAAAGGACAAAAGTAGTTAATTCATCCACATTAACTGAGAGGGCCTTCTGAAGGTCCCCCTTGTTTCACCCATTGCTGAGCATCTGTAAGAAAGTATGTACTGATAAGAATTCTAACCTACCCAGTGAAGGCAGAAGTCAGGAATCCTATACGGTCCATGTGGGAGGAAATCTAAACTCTAGTTCCAACCCTAACTGTAGGTATGAGACTCTGGGAAAGGTTCTTAGTCCATTCATACCTCTTTTGTAGGCTTGTAAAATAGGAACAGTTATACTGAATATTCTTTCCTCCTAGAGTTGTCATGAAAATACTTTATAAAAGAATATGTATTGTAAATCTATGAAAGTAACATGTAAGGCATTATTTTTATATCACTCAGGATATCCATGACTTGATTTGGAAAGGAAAATCGAATGAGGTTTTCAGTTTTCCACACTGACATAAAACTGTCACAACAATATATATTGTTCTTTTTGGAGGCATTCTGATAAGAAATAAGCAGGTGTAATCTACAGTTAGAGGTTAAGTACAGAGCATCGCTAAATAGAATTAGTACTAGTTTTGGGTTGTTTTGAAGAAAGTGCTTGGTTGTTTTAAAATTTTTAACCTTTTCTGAACATGTATGGGGCAGATACTATCATGCCTCCTTCAGATAAATGGAAGCTCTGAGAACCACCAGGCTACCCAGAAAGAACTCATATCTCAGGTACTATACTTTACCTCTTATAATAAACTTGAACCACTCTACTGTATTTTAAATCTATCTTATAATGCAAGAAAACAAGAAAGGAACTATTTAAGAAAGCCTAATACCTGGGCCTCATGAGAACTTGAATTTGTTTACCAATTTTATTATTATTATTATTTATCTCATCCACTCAAATTATCCTTGCAATTTTTTATTGATCATCTTTACATACGGCAGCTGTTAAGTGAATTGGGTGCAGGCAGAAGATTGTTTTTGCTTTGTTTTGTTTTAGCCTTTTGATTTGGAACTCAAGAGCGATGGGAGAACCCCTCCCTGAGCAGGCGGAAGCTCAGGTGCCCAGCACACAACAGTATTCTCACCACTGAGGGTCCTTTTCACATTTCTTCAGCTGCTGCTCTAGGCTCAGTTCCTCAAACCATCTAAACCTTTCTAGGCGAAGTAGGAAATCTACTGTGAGAGACCTCCTGCTGCAGCCATATACATGCCCTTAGGGGGGACTCAGAGGTGGGGGTACTCACCAGAGCTATGTTTGGGCCTCTGCAATGATGTTGACCACCTGGGGCTACTTGGAAGGGCCAAGAATTAGTTGTCCTGGCTTTCTGAAGCTACTTTTCTAACCTTCATAGGAGGGTTTTCAGAATTCACTGATTGTGTTGCTAAAATGGATTATAAAAACCCAATCTGGGGATACAGATTTATAAATATAAGGGAACCAAATTATGCTTTGTGGGAAATATATGATGTCTGTGGAATTAATGGACCTCAAAATCATTTTCAGAACAAGTAATTGCTTTGACCTGATTGTACATCTGCTGTTGGATAGTGGCTAGATGCAGACTGAGCTGGGCTGCAGATGTGTGAATCCCATCTCGGCCACTTCATAGCTTAGTGTCCTGGGGCAAGTTTCTTGCCTTTTCAGTGCCTCAGCTTTCTCTCTACATTTGGGGGACAATGACTGTCTCCTAGCATTGGTAAAGGATAGAAGGAGTTAATGTGTTTAAAGTACTTGGCACAAAACCTCGCACAGAACAAGCAACCCATGTGTATTGAGTAGTATGATTGTTGCTTCCATAAGTATTTCTGTAAATATTAGTTGATAATTCCTAACTACTACCTTTATCTAGTTTGGTGAGACCTGAGTGTTTCAGGATTCACTGACCTGGGATCACAACTAAGATCTTAAAATGGTCACAAAAATATTTCTTTGCCTTCACCTGCATTCACTCTCTTCAGGTCCCGTCATCTCAAAATCCTGCTACCAATCACTTTTGGGTCATCCTAATGCAGTCTTCCCACTCTTATCAGACCACACATTCTTTTTAAATAACAAATATATTTATTGTCCCTGATTGATCTGGGAGGAAATAGCTATAACTTACCTATACACATAATTTCAACAAGCCAGTATAATGCCTTTACTTTCAAATAAAGGACAAATAAAAGTACTTTATAACAATTTGTAATCAATATGTTTAGATACAATGATGCCGTAAGGTGGAATGAAATCCTCAAACACTCCCAACTGATATTTGGAATCACCATGAATTTGAAAGATACAAATTCAGATCGGTGCAGTTGATTTATAAGGAAACTCAGATTCTATAGGTCAAATGTTCGTACTGGAGATGTGCCTCTCCCAAATGGTGAACAACTCTTGAGAAAATCACAGAGTTGTTTCCTCGCTTGACCGTAGAACTGCATTCCTATAAAATTGTGCATATTAAAAACTGAGTAAAATCTTGGAGTTTAAATGTAAAATGGAGTCAAGCTTTAAGTTCAAATAATTACCAACGGGTTTTTCACCCATGTTGGTGTCCAGTGAGACATTCAAATATGATGCAGGATGAGGATGAGTTCACTGCTGGGCACAGAGTAATATTCACCACAGCTCTTGTGGTGTGTGCACTGGCCGATGAGGATGGACGCCTAACTATTCAAATAGATGCTGGACTTTACACCTTACTAGTGCATTCCTAATAAACATCAGCTTTCTCCTACATGAGGCAGAAATCTAGCATTTATGACCCACATTTGTTAAGTTGCAGCAGCATTCTTATGCATCATGGTGCCCACAAGTGCCATCTTTATCTTAAAGGGTTTATCCTATGTGCACTGGAGATGATCCTTTTACTCTTGATACCATGTCCACCATTACTCTATGTCTGTTCAGGTGGCCTCTGGTCATCTGCTGCTGATGTATGCCACTGGTCTGCCCACCAAAGGTGCTCTGCCACTGGGGCCCCACATGGCTGCTGCTGTGCCTGTCACTGTGCTGAGGTGCCAAGCTCAGGGTCAGGGATTCCAAGGGTCATGCAGACCTGCTTCTCCCCTGGTTCCTGCTGAAACTGGTTGTCGTGTCCTATTGTGCCAATCGCTGCCTTGCCCATGGGCTGGAAGTCCTTGAGTGTTCTCAGGAGCCCAAATAAGTCAAAACTAAATTGATTTAGTAGTAAAAACCTGGGAGTCAAATCCTTTCTGTTATAGTTTTTTTCTACTGATGTAGTGTTATACTCTCAAACTTTAACAGATAATTAAAAAAAAATTGTTTAACATTGTTTTAGCTTCCGAACTGCTTTTAACCTGGATTGGAAGAGTGACCATGGACTGTAGGAGCAACGTTCTGAAGCCCACCCTTCTATTCCATGTCATCATGTTACCCCTGGACCTCTTTTACCAGCCACCTCTTTTTCTATAGGCCAGATCCCTTAGTATTAGGCCTTACCCGCAGCTCTTCCAGTCAAGGCCAGACATGGTGAACTCCTAGTTGAACACAGATGAGTTTCACACCAGAACTCGACTATGATGGGTAGATAACAACCAGATAGCATCCTTGACGTGCTCTATTGACTATAGGGTTTAAAAAAACAAAAAAGTAGATATCTTTTCTTTCTTGTCCCATTTTTGGGGATTGTGATGGTGATGTTTATTATTGATGAGTTCTGATGGTGTCACACCCAGACCTGAACTATTTCTCTTAAACAGAGTATGGAAATAGGGTTGTATTTATCCTTCAGATATAAAACCATAACCATTTATATGCTTGTGTTCCAAATATTGCAAAAGCAGAATGTTTACTTTGAATCTAAATACAGAATTGAGAACAAAAGGAGATAGATTACATGGTTAAGTAAACTGGTATGCCTAATTAATCTTTTTTAGTATTTGTAATGTTTCTGTTTCTAGATTCCTCCTCTCGGTCCTGCGCAGGTCAGTCAACAGCCAATTTTAGAAGAGCTGATGTCATTTAAGGGAAAGAGCTTTAAACTCTATCCATAAAGGGTTGTTTTTTAAAAAGCAAAGATAAAACCCACAAAGTGATATTTAAACTTTTCCAGTTACATGATTTATTGGTAAACCTGTACGTGTTGTGCCAAGAGCAAAATAAGTAAAACACCAGTTGTACTCGGAGTTTTTAATTAAGGGATATTTTACCTGTCATACAGATTTTAATAGGATATGCTGCTGTAAAATGGGTGAAAAGCCCTTAGTTACATAGAATATGGCTCATGGGGGAAAGCAAAACCGAAAAACAACCAAAAAAATCTAAGGTGTTATGTCTGTTTTGGAAATTTCTGGTCAGAAACATGTGCCCTAATGTCAGCTCAAGCTCCTGGGACTAATGGGTATTGTGAATGTTCTAAGTGATTTGGTAAATAAAAGCCGGAGTGGGGGGACTGAAGAAAATGCTGAGTCAAGAACAGCAGTTTCTGAGAAATACAGTGCCAAGGTGGCCACTCGGGGAGCAGTTTTGAAGCAGTGCTGAAAACCTGAATCGCAAGTCATTTGATGGATAATGATGACCATGAACTTCTGTCACTTCTCACTCAAGATCCGTGAAATTGAATGAACACTCAAGTCCAACTTTTTACCTAATAGAAACTTCCTGAACTTTTTGTCTGAGTTTGACTGTGCTGGGCTACCAGCGACCCCGCCTTCCCTCGCAGCGGAGCGCCAGGCAGCACCTCCAGCAGAGGGAGCTGACCTCGCCACAGGGGACCGAGCCATGTGTGGCAGGGAACCTGGGCAAAAATGGCCCCTTCGAGACAATGCTAAGCATTATGTTGTGTTAAACAAATTAAAACAGCCCCTACCAATGACAAGAGGTCTGGCTCTAAAAACCTTGAGGAGTAATTTAACTTTTTTTTCATTTTTAATACATAGAGTGAAATAAATGTGATAAATATTGGTAGCAAAAGGGGGGATTAGCCTTACTTAATGCACAATGAAATTTCTGCCGAATTCTGCTTTTATAACCCTTCTTCCCTAGGCAACTCCCTCTGGCCCACCAAAACACCATCCTGTACAACCTGTCTCCTCATTGGTCTCTTTACCCACCCTCCTCTCTATAACTCATTTCTGTACATTTTAAAAATCATGTTACCTTTTTTTCCCATATAACATAACAAAGGCTTGGTTCTTAAGTCAGTCTTTCTTAGAGGGAAAAAGAGGAGGAGAAAACCTGTACTTTGACATTTTTTTCACTGTTACCTAATATTTTCCCCTCTTGTCTTAAATCTAGCTTGATTTATTTTCACTACTTAACAATCCAAGCTTTTAAATTCAGCTTCCATTGGCTGGGGCTATGGTGTCAAACTATAGCAGAGAGTTGACCAGTTAGCTCAGGGCTTTGAACTCCTGAGTGATGACAGATCTCACAGGATTTTTTAAAGCCATCACCACACACTAGTACCCTCACCACTGAGAGTCCTTTTCACGTTATGTGCCCTAATTTACTGAAAATGATTGAGACATTGATGGGTGCCACAGGATTCTTTTTCCTACGACATTTAATGTATTTGGTAAGAAATAGAAACATATAAATTACTTGTTTCCACCATCCATTTTAGGCATCTAAGTAGAAGCTTAAAACCAGAAATTCAGTCTGCATTTGCTATCCAGGGACATGCAGACAAGTGGTTTTAATTGAGATAAAGTGCAGATGTCAAACCTCTAAGGCCTGCTTGTATAAAATCTCTGGAAAATAATTGATATAAATATATACATGCATATATGTAAACACATATATAATTATATTAAATATATATTATAAATATATTTATATACTAAATATAAATATGTAAATATTAAATAATATATTTGTTCATATATACATACATGCATACATGTGCGTGCACACACATACATGCTAAAGGCATCTTGGCAGTACAAAAGATGAGAGATGTATGGAGAAAATATGAAGAATATCCTTATGGAAGATAGTCATTTGAATTTAATCTCCTGGCCTAAGTTCTACCCAGAGAAAAGACAGTTCAACTTCAGAGTTTAAAATCTGGACAAAAATCCGAAATTTTAATTACCTAATTAACATCTTTAAAGGCCAACCATTATTTAGCACTTCAGATATTGATAGTATTACCATGAACATTTTATTACACCAAAAATATCAGGTTAAAAATTGAAGGTTGAGTTGGTCTGTGAACGTGCTTATTAAGGGAGACATGTTAGCGCATGGTTTCATTTAAGCAGGGTCAACGACCTCCAGTGTTTGCATCTTACATTTAAATTGGATTTGGCTTCACTATACTTGAAAAGAATTCAGAATCACTGTTCCAAATTTCTAGTAGAGTATTAATTATTCTGATGTAAATTATGTCAACAGTATTTCATTGTTTACTCTAGAAAAAGTTCCTGAGAAAAATAGTTTAATATTAATAAGGTGATTAACATATTTCACAGTGGGTGGGCTTAGACGGCTATTCTGTTATCATATTTGTTTCACTGTATGTATTAATATTTGTTGGAGGTTGCGTTTCAAATTGTTATTAATCATGCTCATTAATTTAGGCCAAATTATTCATCTTTGGTCTTGCTGAAGTAGTCAGCATTTTTTTCCCCTTTCCTTTTGGGAAAATTCATGCAGAAAAACATCAAAGCAAAATTAAGCTGCCATAAAGTAATAAAACAATCTTTCATGCTATTTGGTCATTGCAATGAAATCATAGGGACATGAAAATTGAAGTAGTAGTTTAGACACAGTTTTCATTACCAAGGATGAGCAGAATTCAAGGTTCTTATGTTGTCATGGTCAAAACATAGAGTAGGCCATGGGGAAAATTGTTTTTGTAGAATTGCATGACTTTGACACTTCCACTGTAAAAGAACAGAAAGGAGAACATTTATGGCTTTGCATTTACTGAATGTTCACTAAGCATTTGATTGATTGATTGGCTAGTCGGTGGAAACTTTGTACAATGACTACCCCTTTAAAGCATATTGCTATGTCATTGAGCTGGTCACTTTTTATGGTTCACATTGTGTCTCCACTTACATCAGGACATGGACTGCATCTCATTTCCTGTAACATTAAGTGTGATTCTTCTCCCCAAAATTACTATATTGGAGTTCTGTGCTATTTGTATTTATGGTTCGATGCAACCTTATGTGGTAACACAGGAAAAATATTCTGAAACTATAGAGAGGAAACTATTGGTGTCAAAGCCACATAGGTAATAATATAGTAATGTCAGATCTTGAGAAAGGGATTTTGAGTTGCCTGGCTTAAGGCAAGAATTACGTATTAATAATGCTCTTATGTGTTTAGTGTATCCATTCTCACAACACATTAAAGAAAATTTCATATTTAATTCTGTCGACATCCAAATGAGGTAGGCTCTTCTTATTGCTGTTATTATTCTCATTTTCCAGATAAAGATACTGAACCAAGAAAAGTTAGGGAATTAGCTTATGCTCATAATTATGAATAAGAACTATACAGGAATTAGGATTTCTAAAATAATTGTTATTTTGGAATATCACTTGAAAATATTTCTGAAAAAAAAATTGGAAAGCAACTATGTTACAACATCCTGGACAAATTAGAATGTGTGGCTATTGGTTTCTCCCATATCTTCGCAGGCCCAGGTTCAGTTTGCTATGTAAAACAAATGAAACCCGGGTCCCCAAATCCTCCCTTAGGTGGTGTCCATAAGGGGCAGCCTTCCTGCTAGCTGTCTGATGATGACCTTCCCTGCCAAGGTTTCTTGTGTTCACTGTGAATTCCAGGGAGCTCTGTGATATTAGGCCCCTTGGCCTTGCTTCATCTCGGCCATCCCTCTCTCCCCGCTCACTGGAGCTGCCTAAGTGTTACTGCGCATTCTGATATGGTCATTAACATATCATGTCACTCTAATGAGTGCCACGTTGAAGTGGAGAGAGAAAAACAGTTCCTGCCTACATTGCACTCATTTCCTTGGGGGTGAACAAAAAGGTTACACTCTACAACTCCAGTAAAAGTGCTCAGCCCTTAGCTTGCTCCTTCTTACCATTTCAGCCCTTTTTCTGTGACCAGTGCACATAATCTCTAGTTATTTGGGTAAGAAGACTTTGGCGTCAAGCAGACATTTATTGAGCTCCTATACTATTCCTGCCTGTCCTTGGGACTAGATGTGCAAGAGAGAAAAACACTTGAGAGTTCTTGACCTCAGAGAGCTTACGTCCAGTGAATGAGGATGCCCTTTGATGTACTGAAAATAATCTGGCCCTTCTGACTGCTGATGAATAGTCAAGTTTGTGGATTTGAATCTACCTCTCCATTTTTACACTGCTCAAGAGGTGAAAGGTGGTCAATATTACCCAAATACTTTCTCAGAGGTTTGTAGCTTAAAGTGGGTCCAGCTACAGCCTCTCCCACAGGGTTTGTTGGGCCCTACCCCAATAAAGCGCAGCCCGAGGAGCGCTCACGATCGCTGGAGAGTGCCTACATTCACAGAAGGACTGCATCTCAGCTCTGGCCCGTGGACCCTTGCCATTTATCTATTCCATTAGGTCATAATAGCATATATTAAAAATTTCAATGTAACATAACTTTTTACTAGAATCACAAATTTAGAATTGTAAAGTACCTTGGAAATCTTCTACTTACTCCAAATATGGAGCAAATATTTGTTTAGTGCCCACTCTGTGCTTGTTCTTTGCTTTTTCATTGTCATGCAGTGGAGGAAACAGATTCAAAGGTTAAGTTTCTCTTCAGGAATTGGCAGAACTTGAGGTGTGCTTCTGTTGTTTTCAAAGCATATACTAAATACTCATTGAATGATTTTAAGGTAATTCCTTGTATTAGAACTCTCCAGAGAACAGAACCAGTAATATATCTATTTCTATCTCTATCTATCTATCTATCTATTAATCAATCATCTGCTGTTACCTATCATTTATATATAAGAGAGAGGGAGAGAACAAGATTTATGGTTAGGGTATTGGCTCATGTGATTACAGAGGCTGAGAGGTCCCATGATCTGCCACCTGCAAGCCGGAGACCTGGGGAGCTAGTGTTGTAGAGAGCCGTTGCTGCAGATTCCAGTCCAGGACTGAAGGCCTGAGAACCAATGTGGAGGGCAGGAGAGGTTGGCTGTCCCAGCTCAGTCTGGGAGCAAATTCAACCTTCCTGGCCTTATGGTTCTATTCGCGCCCTCAGCAGATTGGATGATACCCACTCGTATCTGTGAGAGCTACCTGCTTTACTCATTCCATGAATTCAAATACTAATCTCTTCCAGAACACCCTCACAGGCATACCCAGAAGTAATGATTAAGCAGCGATTACCTAGGCATCTGTTGGCCCAATTAAGGTGCCATATAAAATTAACCATGGAACCCCTTTGTCCTTCCTGCCCACAGACACTCTAGCCTTCTCTCATGGGGAGTATGTTTATGTACTCTCTTGCTTTCCTCCACTTGGACATTGATGATATTTATCAACATTCAACCATTTTTGACCTGACAAAAGACAATTTCATATGGTTCTGCCTAAGCCATATACAAATGCTGGTATTTGATATCAAAGCTAATGTTATTTTTTTCTCCCTCATTCTTCTTTTATGTGTACACACACACACACACAGGTGCACATACACAAATATAACTGCTTCTCCAGGACACGCGGCTAGTAAGGAAAAGACCTGCACCAAAACATGTATTTTACAAATATAGAGTTTGTACTGGATATTCTCCATTTGCCAGTCCAGATTCACTCTAACCCCCTTCCCAGGACATTGTCTGCCACAGGCTTCACATGTCTCCCCTGTTCCCTGACTTCTGGCAGGAGATTGGTGTCCAGGAGGAGAGAACTTTGGAACATTTATTCCCTACGTACTTCCCTGATGAATCCCAGCTGAAAAAGTGTCTGTGCTCCCCTATTTGTGGCCATAGCTCATGCTCGGTGCCCTCTCCCACAGCCAGGCCTTTTGCCTGGTTCTGGAAGCATCTCCCTCCTGGGCTAGATGTGGTAAAATCTTCCATTCTGTCAGGTCTGGAAACTTCACTACCGATTGGTTTTTCTCAACTCTACCTTGTGTTTGTTTGTTAATGGTCCCTTCTTGAATAGTCTCTTGGTTAATAGTCTCTTCAGTTGCCTCTTTGGCCCATCTTTTTTTTTCTGGGTCCCTCGCTGAGAGTTATTTCCTGGCTATGACGTCAGTTTGCGCATGTATTAATCTATATTTGCTATGCATGTAAATTCTGAGGGTATATTTGCATAGCTTTTATACCTTCAGGCTAAGGACTAAGACTTGTAAATGTCCTCCAGCAGAAAGAACAATTAATACATCCATAAATGGTACTTATTTGTACTTCTGATCTTAAAACTAATTGTTCATTATTAAGACCTTTTATCTTCACTGGAAGTTTTAAAATAAGAAAATACTGGCTAAGTTTAGCTTCCTAACGTGAAATGCAAGACAATATTCAAACATCTGTGAAATATAATTACACTTTCCTCTATTACTTTCCCATTAATTATTAGCTCTGGGGGAAAACATTAAATCAAATACAATATAAATTTGGCAGATAATATGTGCTATTACAAGTGTTTTCCAGTGGTTAGTCTTTGCCTGTGATGTATACAACTATGTGTCCCATAGAAGGGAAAAAAATAACCAAATAAAATATTTTTAATACATTGGAATACCATTTTGTTCTCCAACCGCGCATTGGCTTAATCCCCCCAAACTAGTTCCTTGCTAGAACAAACATTTACTGAGCCCTTGTTATGTATCAATACTGTGTTCAGAAATGTGGGACATCCTGAAGATTCATGGGAAATTACATTCTGTATTCTTAAAGACTCCTTGACAGTGTCACATGCCCACTAAATATTTGTTGGTAAGAATCAAAATGAAAACCTAGGTCTCATGGTTCTGGTTTAATCTTCCTTTTCACAAAACCATGCCACAGTGAGCAGAAACTCAGTGCCTGGCCAGCCAGATACTAGAAGGCATGAGAAAAGCTATCCTCATGCATCCCTAACAGATTGTTCATTTCTTCTCTAAGTGGTAAAGTTATGGGCTGCAGAAATCTTTAAAATAAGCTAAGAGTAGTCAATAAATAAAAGCACATACTGTTACCAGGAGAGGTCTTTCTCGCCCCTCCTCTGGCATGCAGGAAGAAGGAATAAGAAGCGAGAAGTCTAGAAGACAGTTTCATTTAGCAAGGTGGAAGTACACTCTAAAAGAGAGAGCAGGTGGTCTGAGAGGTCAGGACCAGCCCTGTTTATTTGAATACATATTGGTTTTATAGGTAAAAGTGGGGGGTGGGTTAACAGGTTCAGATTATATAACTACTCTGGCTCTGTGCATGCTCTTACTCATAATGCAGACAGAAAAACCCACAGAGGGAAATTTTCTAATGCTCATGTGAATGGGCCAAGGTCTCTTGGACATGTCTTGCTGTCCTTTGTGCAGGCATCATCTTTGGGATTTCCTAGCTCTGTCTTGACTTCTTGTTTAAGGCAGAGTGGGTATAAACCCATCTAGAAATGTTACCTGCTTCCACCTCTCCCTTTCTGCCACTCATATCTTACTAACTTCCTACTTTAACAATGTGATAGTTCATATCTGTATCTGCTATCCATTCAGTTCTCATTGTGTGGGGCAAGAAAACCCTAAAGATGCACACTACACCTTCCATATTTAATTACTTTATGAAAATATTTAATAAACACATGTTAATGAATGACAAGGCCATTTGAAAGACTGTATCATAGAGCCTCATCTCCCAAACTCCTTCCAAAAACAGAAGCTAGTTTTGGCATTGTCTATAGGAGATTGCTAGGCTCCTGATGTGTGTTGGGGGGTCAAGGGAGAGAGGGAATGGAATATTAAGGAAGTGGATTAGACCAGTCTATTGAGAAAGCCCTTGATAGATATGCCATGAAAGATATTAGGAACAGTGAGTGCTGACAAATCTTTGACTTCTTTGACTCTGTTAAATAAGAACCTATGATATTTTAAGTTTCCACAATTATTTATTAATACTCCATGAAATGCAGCTTTTTTAGGCACTAATGGAGCTTATTTTTAATTTTTGGCTGTGATTTTAGATGTCAGAGTTTTGGGGGGTTTTTTGGTTTTGTTATTTTAGGATCATTAAAAATAACCTCCAAATCTGTGATGATATAACAGCAAGTCTACTGTATATATCACGAAGGGTAATGATGACTTTAATCAGTATTCAGTTCCATTGTTCAAACACCGTTTCAGGGAAATCTGACATGAACTTGGCAATTGCTATATTGGAGTACTTCAACTATACGTTGTGTTATAGGCTCCAACACCTGAACTCAACCAAAAAAAGGTGATGTAAAATTGTTTACTCTTTTGACATATTTGATGACTACTTCCTCAAAACCATCGAGCTATTTGTCTTGGTGAAATACTTAATATGTGTAGCTTTTCTTCAAACTGGTACTGTTGCTTCCTGACAGCCAGGGTAAAAGAGAAATCAGTCAATTATACTGTTTTCATAGTAAAAAAACACACTAAAAATTAGCTCTTCTGGAGACAGAAAGTTTTTCCTTGTAATAAATTCTAAAAAATGTCTATTTAGTGGAAAAAGAACACATTCTTATTGCAAATTTAATCTTAACACATAAGTCTAGTGAAAAAAAAGAACACTTATTTTCTTCCTACAAATTTAAAGAATCATATAAATACTTCAACTCTTTTTAAGTTGTGATTCCCAAGAAAAGCAATTACTTTAATGACTCTTCATTTGTCACCTCCAGAAACAAGCAATTTGAATATTTCTCTTATTATGATGTATTACAACATCTTTAATAGGGAAGCCTTACAAACAGGCTATCGTTTTTTGAGAAAGATCACACTGTGCTAAATAATGAGATATGGGAATGCATTGAACAGCTTGACTTCTGCTGACTTTTACTTAAGAGTGTGAAGTATTTTAAATTGGACTACGTTAGTATTGATGAATCGTGCACAGGGGGGAAAATAATTTAAAGGCTTTGTTCCATTTTGAGAGCTAGATATTGTATAATTTAAAAATAAAGCTCTGTGACTTTGGCAGTAAGGAAACAACCACTCTCATATGCTGTTGGAGAGAAAGGAAATTGGGGCAATCTTTGTGGAAGACAATTCAGTATGTCTATCAAATTTATAATGCATTTACTCATTGACCCAGCAGTTACACATACAGATTAGAATCTTCCCCTAGATAAACTTATAAAAGTATACATATAAGAGCATTCATTGTGGTATTTTTGAAATCACAAAAGACAAACATTACAAAAATAATCTAAATACACAAACTAAGAGAATGGCTAAATTAAATATATATTGATTTAATGGAACACCTTAAGCCATTAAGAAGTATAAGGTAATTCTGTAGGATATGCTAATACAGAAAGGACTCCAGGATGGTTAGGTAGGTATATATATATATAAGCCACACATAGACCATTATACAGTGGTCTCTCCTTATCCACAGGGCATGTGTTCTAAGGCCCAGAGTGGATGCCTGAAACCCTATATATACCATGTCTTTTCCTATTCATACATATACCTGTGATTAATTTATCAGTCAGGCACAGTAAGAAATTAACAATAATAAAATAGAACAATTATAACAATATATTCTAATAAAAGTTATGTGAATGTGATCTCTCTCTCTCAAAATATATTAGTGTACTCTATTCACCCTTCTTCTTGTGATGTGAGAGTATAAAATGCCTACATAATAAGGTGAAGTAAGGTGAATGATGTAGACATTGTGACATAGCCTTTGGCAACTACTGACCTTCTGATGATACATCAGAAAGGACCATCTGCTCCAGGACAATGGTGGACCTCGGGTAACTGAAACTGGAACGTGAAACTACAGATAAAGGAGGACTACTGTAATGTCTCTTTGAGATCAATAAAAAAAAACAGTAATACCTACATATAGGCATACCTCATACTGCACTTAACAGACACTGCATTTTTTATAAACTGAAGGTCTGTGGCAACCCTGCATGGAGCAAAAGTCTGTTTGTGCCACTTTTCCAACAGCCTTTGCTCACTTCGTGGTGCTGTGTCACATCTGGTAATTCTCAGGAAATTTCAAACTATTTCACGATTGTTGTATTTGCTGCAGTGATCTGTGATCAGTGGTTACAACTCGCTGAAAGCTCAAATCATGGTAGCGTTTTTTAGCCATAATGTATTTTGAAATTAAGATATCTACATTTTTTTAGACACAGTGTTATCACACACTTAATAGACTCCAGTATAGTGTAACATAACTTTTATGTGCAGTGGGAAACGAAAAAATCCATTTGATTAGTTCTATTGCAGTATTTGCTGTATTGTGGTGGTCTAGAATAAAGCTGCAGTATCTCCGAGGTGTGCCTGTGTATAGGTTTATGTAGATATATTGATTTCTCTGTCCACTTATATACTGAAGAGTCATATGGATCTTACCCATTGTGTGCTTTCTAGACTTCAAAAGTGAATATGTAAGCTTTGGCTTTGGTGGGGAGAAGTCCTAAATGGGTGTGGATAGCCAGCTGCCTTTTCTTTTTCATTTGAGAGCTTTCTGTACAATTGATTTTTCTAATCGTGTACATACATATGTTTTTAAAAAACATCAAATGAGCATTCTTCAGTAAGTCATTATTGTTGGTCTTTATTTTTATGTACTTCAAAAGCCCAGTAAATATTATTTTACAAAACAATAAAGCACTGTTGTTGATGTTACCAAGGTGATGAAGCATGACAGACCCTAGCAGGTGAGGGACCGTACTGTCAGGAAATCAACTCAAGTTGTCTATGTAATACTCTCATTGCAAACAAGTCAGCGCCTGTAGCCACCTTCCCCATACTGAGAGAGTGTCTCTGGCTTTGTGGATAGGTCCGTTTGGTGGGGGATAGTTGGAGGCATCATTTGGACCTCTCCTTCTGAGCAAGAAAATTTGAAAGGTCACTACAATTATTTTCCTAGTCTGTGGTAGAGAACATACCCCAAAACAAAGACCTCTCTCTCTAAACATGCTTTCATACTGAATGGATCTAACTTCGGTTCAGAGTGGGGAGAAAATTTGTTGCCTATTTCCGGTGGACCTTGTAGTTTAACACAGCAGACCCTATTTTGAAAGCAATTCCAAAAGGAAACAGTAGGATGACTGTCTTTTGCTCTTTTGAATCTTTCTAGACTTACGACTTCCCGTGAGCCCCTCTGTGTGTCTGGATCAGAGCATGCAATTAAAGCTGAGTACTTCGAGCCACCTTTTAAAAACAATGAAACCACATATGTGGAAACCTTGGCAGTGGAGACAAGAACAGCTGTAAGCTAATCATTTTCAATTGTTATATCCAGCATGCACGTTAGGAGGCAGCTAACAAGAGAAAAGCACTGAGCAGACCTGGGGGTTTTACATGTTTGAATGATTAAGTTCTTTTACATAAATTGATGGCTATCTTTCATAATAAAGAATGCTATCATGGATTTCTTTGAGACTAGTTCAAACCTTTCCTACCATAGAATAAGCATTTGGGTAAACAGGATTCTTATCTAGGAAGTCATGTTAATGGAAATAGAATTTAAAACCTTGACTATGTGAAACTATAAAATTCTAACTTCCATTTTTATACTCGGATGACATTGCCTTAGTCTATGAATATGGCTGAATGATTTTTTTTTCCTAGTTATTTTTTTATGGGCTCCAGGACCTAAGAAAGCAACTGCCAGGTACCAAGTTATTCAAGTTACCTCCACAGAAATGATTTTGTAATGTAGATAAATTACAGTGAAAAATTAAGAGATTTTAGTTATCGTATCTAAGAAACAAAATCATTTGATTCATCTGATTTATAATTATTAGGTAGTATTTCCAGAGTTAAAGTTATTTATTGAAGAACCACATGCATTTTCTGTTACTCAGGCTTCAATATTGAAATAGCATAGTCTTTTCACTGATTGAACTTAGGTATTTGAAATGTGGAAACATTGTGCAGGAAAGCAAATAGTTATACATTTTGGCATCATTTACAATGAAAAAATATTTCATTTTCATTTCCTCACAAAACAAACTACTGTTATTTTTCCTTTGCAGACTGAAGTGTTTTCCTAATACTTCCTCCCTTAAATTAACTCTTAATTATCTGTGGTGAGAGGTATTAGGTAGAATCAACTAGTGGGACAAGTATTTTGGCATATTTTTGGTGACCTAGCCACTATTAAGAAACTTGGTATCTTTTCTTGTAGAGGGAAAGAGAGCAAAGGGAAGCAGGGCAGCACTGGAAGATTCCATGTGTTTCATTGCTGTACTTTGTATCATTTTTGTTGCAATTGTACCATTTAAGTTTTTTCAATCTTCAAACTTTACTTTAGGTACTAGTTTCCTACCTTTCTTTCTTTTTAAGAATGTTTTGGTTAAATCTGCCACCGTGGAGAAATCTTATCAATTTGATCCCTTATCTGTGTAACTGTATATCTCCCAGTAATGATGCTAATAAGCGGTGAAATTGCTTAAGGAAACCCACCCACTGAAGGCTAGAGGATAGAGGAGTGTACCAAGCTTTGAGGTAATCTACAAATTACACACTCACCCCAAATTATGGAGTATTAACTGTTGTTTTATTTGTTAGGAATCAAACGGCAGTCCTTGCTCCACATGAAACAATCTTCAGAGCTGAAGATCTATCTGTGATTCTTAAAGCGTATGTTTTGGTGACATCCTTCATGCCTTTGCATGCATTCATTCATTCAACTGGCACGGTTTGGGATCCACCAAAGAAAAAACGCTTCACTGTCAAGGTAAAATTTCCTTTGAAGCTATTTCACATAAAGTGCATTGAAGATCAGTGAAGTAAGTTGGGCTGTCTTTCCCTGACCTTTATGATACCAAATCTCATTGAACAAAAATTGCATCATTTTATTGCTGCAAGCAGAGATTTTCGTTTAATAGGTGCAGGTTCAAAAAATGAACTGGGAATAGCTTAATTCATGACGGATCACAAATGCTACATCTTTTTTTCCCTCAATTCATCATTCTAGTTCAATTCTTTGACCTATTGCAAAAGTAGTTCTCAGCTGTATTCTGTTTTTCTTCATTTTCCGCTTATTCAAGAAAAATACAGTTGATGCAACAAATGAAAATAAAATTTTGCCCTTACACTTTTTGCTTCATTCTTAGGAAACAAAATGCCTATTTCATTACAACAGTCAATATGGAATTATTTACTGGGTGAAAAACAGAGCTGTCAGGTGTACCTAATAGAGTAAGACACAGCTGGAAGAATGACGAGAAAACTTTCAGGGAGGAACTTAATAATAGCTCCAAAAAATTTAGGAATAAAAGGTAAACTCAGGTTTACTCAGTTGAAAATAAGTTCTAGCTAAGACACTTGTGCATCCTTTCAATTTCCATTTTCTCTTATGTGTCCTCTGAACAATTCTTTCTGTAAGATTGAAAATTCCTCCAAAGAACAAAGACTACATGATCCCACTTATGAGAATCTAAAACAGTCAAACTCACAGAAGCAGAGACCAATATATGGTAGTTACCAGGGGGTGGGGGTGGGAGGATGGGATGGAAAGGTGTTGGCCAAATGGTACAAAGTTTCATTTATGCAAGATGAATTTGTCCTAGAGATCTACTGTGCACCTTACAGTTAATAATACTAAGATTTGCTAAGGATTTCCTTAGGTTTTAAGGACAGTTGTCCTATCTCAACTACATCAATACATGTGGTTTTTAATTAATCATGAACAAGTGGAATCTAATTTGGTTTCTTTCATGTTATCTCTAACAAATCTTTACAGTGGCTGCTTACTGTTTCTCTAAATACCTTTAATTATTCCCAAATTTTCCCTATAAGTTTGAATTATATGAAATTGCTGATATTTGGGCCATTTTTGACCCACAAAAAAAGTTTGCAATTTCATATGACTCAACCTAATATTTGGAACTCAGGTATAGAGATATAAAAGAATCATCTTTCTCAACTCATGTCTCATTACATTCAACAAATATTTACTGAGCACAGACTAAAATCCCCATTCTCGTGGAACTTGCAATTGCAGTCTCGGCAAGAGCCCTGCATCTGTGTACTCCATTTTATCCCCGTTTCCCACTCAAGTTCCCTTTCCCTCAAAATGTCCTCATTAGAATGACTGAATGTGTATATTTATGTTTATATTCTAAAATGTGCATTTTTGTCTTCTGTGTGTATGCATTTTTACTTTGTATAAAGTGTATTGTACTAGAGATTTTTTTCTTCTGATATTTTTATATTCAGCACTATATATTTTTAGAAAGGAACCATCCACGTTGCTATATGTACATCTTTTGTGAAACTTTTCACTGATTTATAGTATTCTGTGTTGTGTATTCCATAATAGTTTACCTATCCACTCCTCCAGCAATACACATATTGATTGTTCCAACATTTGGCTAAACCAAACAGTGCTTCAAATGTACAAATCCCTGTACAAAGCCCTCTTTATGAACCTGCATATGATTTTTTGGAGAACATATACCCAGCACTGGAATTGCTGGGTCATAGGATATGGGTTCATTTAATAGAATTAAATAGTGCCAGTTCACCTTCCAGAATGCCCTTGTAAGTTTTTTGCCATTGTTAGTTTTTCCATGTCCCCACCATTTGGCCCACATTTGACCTTTTCTAGCTTGTGAACAGATGAAAGTGATATCTCACTCCTGCACATAGCTCAGTTTGTCATCTATTTGTTAACTTCATCTATAGCTTCCTTTGTTGATGAAAATTATTCAACTGATTAATCAAATAACTTTTCCTTACGGTTCCTGCATTGGAGATTTACTTCCAGAAATCCTTTCTTATCTTTAAGTCACAAAGCTGTGCTTCTTCATCTTATGCTATTACTGTTAAAATTTTTCCTGGGCATAAAAATATTTAGTTCAACTAGAGTTCACCTTCGATCCATGTACCAATTCTCATGGGCTACAAATGCATCATTTCCCATTAATCCGACATCTGACATATCCTTTATTGTGTAAGTTCCCGTATGAATAAGAAACTGTCTCTGAGATCTCTATACTATTCCCGTTGGCCTACTTGTTTTATTATTTTGGCAGTATAAGTATGTATTATAACACCTGGCAAGGGAGTTTCTTCTTCTGTACTTTTTCAAGATTGAATTGACTATGTTTAGACATTTATTTCCACATGAACATTTTAAATATCAAATATATATTTTAAATCCTACTGGAATTTCAATATATAGTTTCACTGAATTTATAGTTTAATTTTTGAAGAATTCACTATTCATAATATTAAAGTTTTTCCATTTATTCAGATCATTTTTGTCTTTTAATAGTTTAAATTTTTTTCTCCACAGAGATCTTATGTGTTCTAGTTTATTTCTAGATTCCTTTGAGTGTTTATTGATACTGTTTTTAAAATTGCATTATTTAGTTGCTTATTACTAGAATAGAGAAATACTATTTTTGAAATTGAACCTGTTTTTGGTAAACTTGTTCTGATAATTTTACCTTTAATACTATTCGTATTTCTAGGTAGATGATCATTTTATCTGCAAATAAAGTCCTGTTAATCTCTTTCGTTTTAACTCTTGTATATCTTCTTTCCTTCTTTTTTTCTTTCTTTTTTCCCTTTACTAAATAATGTTGGCCAGACGCCCAGTACTATCTTCAAAAGTAGAAGTAATAGTAAGTGTTCTTGAAGGGAACACATCTCAAGTTTCTCCATTAAGTAAGATGCTTGCTGTAGGTTTTTGGTATTTAATCTTTACACTCTGCCAAAGTAATAAAAATAATATAACTGACCACAGTGTATCCATCATTGTCTTACAACTATTACAGTATGTGGGTAATCTTGTTTCATCTGCTCTATCTCCACTCCCCTTCCCAGGTACTAATTTCTTTTGAAATAAATGGTAGACATTGTATGATTTCATTTGTAAACTTTTTTGGAGTGAAATCTAAGAGGCATGGATTTATAAACTTAACTAAATCAAAGAAGTTCCCTTTTGAATTTAATTTGCTGGGAGTCTTCATCATAAAAAGATTGTGAACTTCACAAATGCTTTTTCTTTATTGATTAATGTAATTATATATGATTTTTTTTTACCTCTTCAAGTTTATTTTTGTGATTCACTACATTACTAGGTTTTCTTTTAATAAAACCTCCTTACATGATTGAGATGAAGCATACCTGATTATTTGTGGCTATTTTTCAGTACTTTATTGGGTTTGTTTAGTTATGATTTTTATGTCTGTGTTCATAAATGATATACACCAATAATTATATTTTCTTATATTTCCTTTATCTGGTTTTTATAGTTGAAATTATAGTAGCTTCATAAAATAGAGCTGGATAAATTTCACTCTTTTTCAGTTTTATATAAGATAGGAATTAACTGACCCTCAAGAATTTGGTACAAGTCTCTCAAGAAAATAGATTTGGAAGTTTTTGAAATACTGTTGACACTTCAGTTTGTTCAAAGCATTCTGGTTGATTCTAAGTTCTCAATTTCTTCTTGTACAATTTGGCATTTTATATTTTTTTAGTAATTTATCAATTTCATCTACATTTTCAAATTTTTTCAAATCAGTGTATAGCTGATTATGCTTTGATTTTATACCTGTTATGTCCTTAACTATTTCATTTTTTCATTTTATAATTTGTAGATATATATATTCTATTGATATATTAATTAGAATTGCCAGAGGTCTTTATACTTGGTTAATCTTTTTAAAGAAAGTAGTTTTTTACTTTGTTAATCTTTCCCATTATTTTGGAGATGGTCCCAATTTTGCAGATTTCTCCTCTTATTTTTGTTATTTCTTGGCTTCTAGTGTTTTGTTTCATTGCTCTCGTTCTTCTTTTTAGCATCTTCATTCTAATGCTTGCCTCCTTTATGCTTAATCTTTTTTGTTTCCTACTAAAAAATGGCTAATGCTGCAATACCCTCTATATACTCCTTTAGTCATATCCCATAATTTTCAACTATTTATTTCTAAGTATTTCTTAATATTCTTTATGACTGCCTTGTTTAACTCAAGATATTTAGTAACATATATTATTCGGTTTCTAAACATAGGATTATTTTTAAGCTGTCCTTTTGTTATGAATATCTAATTTACTGCATTATTATCAAAGAATATATTCTGTATGCTACTGCTATCTTGGAATTTCTTGAGACTTCCTTTTATTGACTAACAATCTATTTTAAAAGAGTATCTTCCATAGATGCCTTAAAAGAAAAACTGCATGTGGGTGTAGAATTCTATATATACTTAAAAATTCAAACTTATTAATTGTAATTTGCAGATACTTGGGTCTTTTTTTTTTTTTTGCTTGATCTAACAGTTGCTAAGTAGAATGTATTAAAATCTCCAAATACTCTGCCTTCTCCCTGCCATTCTATTGGTTGAATATTTTGAAGCTACTTTGTTAGTTACCTATTTATTTATGATGGCTATATTTTCTTTTTCCATAGTTCTTTTAGCCAGTATATATCTTTCCTTCGTCTTAGGATACTATTGTGTTCATTTTATTTTCTTAGACATTAAGATTGCTGTGAACTTTCTTTTGGTTTGTATTTTTATTTTCCTATATGTTCATAGGAAAAATATGTATGTATATATTTTAACACTCTCTTCATGTCTTTGTAGTAAATGTACTTTTTTTGTAGTCAATACATTTTTGGGATTGTTTTGATGCAATCTGACAATCTTCGTCTTTTAGTTTATGATTTTTAACTAAGTTGCATGGATTGTGATTATGTCAGGACTTATTTATTTTTGATATTCATCTTTTGTTTCTTCTTAAATATCTGTCCTGCTTTTCCCTGTAAAGCTCAACTTTTCTTCTGTAAGTTTTAAAGTAGTACATTCTAAATATATATAATACAGAGTAGTAACCCTTCACTTAAGACGTACACTCACGTTTATTTTCTCCTTTAATTTTTTAAACTTTTCAATATCTCTGTGCTCCTGCTCTGCCCCATTAAGACGAATATCCTTTGCTCGCTATACCACTTCCCCAATTCTGTCATCAGAACATATATTTTTAGTTCTGTTTGAAATAGTCATTTTTTTTCCTTATATGGTCTTTTTTTTCCTCAAAACAAAAACTGAAACAATAAACTTTATCAAGGAATCTTTTACCTTCAATTCCCCTATTTACAACATTCTACTGGATTTGTTCCTTGTCTTATATGAATGTTTCCAATTTGGGCCTGAAGTCTTTACTCTAATTCTGGGAAATATGTTTTCATTATTTCTTGAAATCTTTTTGCTCCCTCTTTTTTCTTTCTTTCTTCTGTTGCCCAGATTTTGATCCCTTATTTCATTTGCTGATTCCCCTTAACAACTACGCACAGTTTTACTTACATCTATTGACTCCTTACTATATTTCCTCTTGGTACTTTATAATGATCCCTTTTTCACATTTCATGTTTCTACTGACTTCCATTGTTTCCTTGAATATGTTAATCATGCTTATTTAAAATTCCTAGTCCATTAGTTTTAGAAGTCCAGCACAGTATCCATTGCACCACAGTGCCCTTAGTCCATTAGTCTGAATAACATGATATATGTCATTGCCTTTGTTGCCTTACTTTTGAGGTAGCTGTATTTTCTTGTGTCCCCTATTTTGTCCTTTCAACCTAAGCTCTCCTACAGAGGCACTATATATTCCAGCTGGTGTAGTATTTGGGGAAGGTCAGTCATGCAGGAGAATCCAAGGAGAGTGGAAAGGATGAGTTCCCGGTGCCATAAAACCACTTTCGATCACCTCCCTCTGCTGCCACTGTAGCAGCAGATTTCTCTGGTCAGAATTTCAGCCCCAAAACTCTTAGGAAGAAAAGCCCTCGGAGTTGGCAGTTACGTTCATTATAATCCTTCAAATTTGGGATTAGAGAGAGAGTGGGGTAGAGGAGTGAACACCAAATGTGACAGAATCTCACACATCTCATCAACTCCTCACCCAAGCAGGACAATAGCCCCAGGGACTGAGCAACTGGAATCCTGGGGTAGACTTCACATCCTCAACAGGGAAAGAGCAGGCAGTGATTGTCCTAGGGGATCATAGAAGAGAGTTAGGAGGAAAATAAAAGTACTTTTCTTCAACCTGTCTCCTCAAGGAAGCCTTTGGTAACCTCCCTCCCCAAAGTACAGCCTTCCCCGTCCATCGCCGCCACTGGCCAGGCCAGTGCAAAACAACTTTCAGAATCCGTTTGTTCTTATGTTAAATTCATGCCTGGATCTCATTTCATCTACACGAGCTCCTCATCTTGACAGGAAACTGAAGCTCCTAGATATTCCAAGTGATTTTGTAAAGTTTTTTCTTTATTGAAGTCCCACCACCCCGACTCCAGTAGAAATGATACTCTTTTTTTGTGATAGTTTTATGTATTTCCTAAGATAAGTCATAAGAAAAGAAAGCTCTTTGTGATTTGGTTCTCTTTAGATTTCCATGCTGTAGTCACCATTTTGTTTCTTACTCGTATCTTTGTCACATCTGCGGGGCAGGTGGAAGCTGTGGCTGGAGTTCAGGAAGCGTGCGGGTCTTGCCATGTTTGTCCTCGCCTTGGGGCTTGTCTTGTCAAGATCTTGCCTGATTATTCTGGGCAATACCACTATCTGCTCTTAAAGGGAGGTAGTGCAGCTTCCTGGGTTAATGTGCCAGAGAGAGATTATTTCCTTATGAGGTCACAGTTATACTTGATGCTACAGATAGATTTGAGAAAACAAGGGAATATTTATTTACCCTTCAAGTGAAGAACTTATTGCTTCAGCTGAAACAAATAGATTATACTTATCTGTTAAATCACTTGACCAAAATGCTGCTTCCTCCTGGTATTTTTAGATGTGAAAAAAAACACACAAACAGTTCTCAATGCTAATGTGGAAAGAAGGATAAAACCAAAACCCACTTTAAAGACTAACCGCGTGACATCAAAGTTTTATTAAACACTGTTCTTAAATTCCTTAAAAATGTTAATGTGTGTGTGTGTGTGTGTGTGTGTGTGTGTGAGAGAGAGAGTCCTGAATTCAAAGGCTAAATTACTTAGTTAAATCAGTAGAGATTTATGCACTGTGCAGTGAGGCAAGCCCACTAAACTGGTTATCAGTGGCCATTTATAGAATATTCTGGCAGCTAAAGGAGGTATGAAAGTAATAACAGATATAAATATGAGCTCATTTATTTCTAATTAGGCCTGTTGCTGAGATACTATATCTGCTAAAGCTTTGGAGAGAGTGGAAAAATATCAAGAAATGCAAATTTGAGAAATAACAGAAAGTAAAAGCTTTGTAAACTTAGATTTTTCTAAAATCCCCATATATACTATGCAGATAATTTAAGTTTAAGCATTAGATATTTCCAAAGGAAAGGCAAATTTAAAAGGGGAACGAAGTTGGAAAAAGGGAAAGAAAATTAATAGCAAAAGCAACATTTACTTTACTATTTTATCTGATTTTAGAACAACCATTTTTTCTGCTGTAAAGGCAATGTCATTTTCTTGGTGAATATAATCCACTTTTAAGCGATAGCTTAGTAAAAAATTTCTTCCCTTAAAAAGCTCTCAATTCAATTATGAAACACTCCGGTTATATCTCTGAATTTAAGAATAGAACTCTTCCACAACCATTCTAACTATAACTTTTGATCAAGTGCATCCATGGTTGTCTTCATACACAGATCATATAGATAGCTGCAAGAAATGTCATAAATTTAAATTTGGTTCTTAGAGTAAAAAGTGTCAAGTTATCTCTTCATTGTAAAATTATCCAGCAGAGAGGAAACTTTCATATCTGTAACTTTTTTATGATGTCTGGAGATTCTTATAACTATGACCATAGCAGACTGCTTAGATTAAAATGGATTGCTGGGATGATTTGTGACTTCTGGCAGGAAGACCGGTCAAAAACCTTATTTTGTCTAGTTGAGACATTACTTAAGTCAATTCATTGTTTGATTAGCCACCCCACGTTTAAAGATGTTCATTTCCTGATATCTAGTATTCAAAACTGTTGTTAAGATGATTCGTTGAATGTAATCAGCTCTTGATAAATGTGTCTTCGATCGAATTCAAAGATCACTTAAAAATCATTTCTTTTGGACACAGTAAAATTGTATGTGTAGATGATATTCTCTTTTTGAGTGAAGTATAACTGACATACAATATCCTATTACACTCAGGTGTACAACATAGTGATTCTATATTCTTATACATTATGAAATGATCCCCAGGAAAAGTCGAATTACATTGTCATTTACAAATTTTTAACTGTGGAAGAAATTGCCCCAGTCTATTTAATCCTTCACTTCTAGTTCAGTCCCTGTATTTTGCGATGATCTTCCAGTGGCTTAGTAAATGCAGTAGACAGGTGTCATAAGCTGAATTTTTGAACAGGGCCACTTTGATAGAAAGGGGAAAACATGAAACATTGCAGATTTTTCTCCAGTCAGTATCTGTGAGAATCATCTCCAGTGGAAACCTAAGTTAAAGCAAGCTCCTGCCCAGTGCGTGGCTCTAAATCACCAGCTTTCTACCACCACTGCATTGGCCTTTGGGGGACCATTCTTCCATTTCCATCCCCTGCAGTTCCCTCTCACATCCTTGCCATCAGCAGATGTGCATGCAGGAGAGAATGAACCTTGGCAAAGCAGGGCATATTGTTATTTACAAGGACCCCTTTTAAAGAATGCATATATCTCTTATTCAGGTTTGGAAACATGACACAGTTGCAAGGATGAAGTTAGCTTCATTTGTTGTCCATATTTATGCAGTGCCTTTCATACTGTTGGGTGAGATAGCTCATATATTCTAGAGTAAAAATGAATAATGTCTTTGGAAGTAGGAATAAAGATACAGTATGGTCTTTCAACCTTAGGAAGTATTCTTTTCCTGATCGTCATTTTACATCTAAAACGGCAGACTATGGCATTGACCTTGTAAAAGGCTTTCACTGAGCATCTGGCCCTTCTGCAGGTCTGAGAGATTTATGTCAGCTGTAGAAAGAATGTGAATAAAAGCCTGCTCCTGGGAGTTGGTAAAATGAGTTGATGTATTACTTAATCTACTCTTGCTTGGATTAAATTTAAAAATTGCACCCGGTGTTCATTTTAAAGTATGATTTTATGTAAATAGAAATTATAGATAACCAGCATAAAGTTAAATAAATAAATATTGTGACTAAAGCTGACACAATAAAAACTAAAATAATAATTGCAAAATAACACTAATCTAATCAGCCCACAATGGTGTTAAAAGTTATTTCAGATATATATTTGCTCTAGAAAAAGAATGATTGTTTTGCAACTGCATAAGATTTCAGAGAGCTTCCAATGGCAACTTTATCTCTTGTTTTGAAAAGTTTCATTCAGACTCACAGACTCCAAGAGGGGCTACCGGTTACCAATGGGGAGGGGTGAGGGAGGCAGGGTGGGGAGGGATGGTGAAGGGGATTTGGGGGTATTATGATTGGCACACATGGTGTGGGGGAATCATGGGGAAGACAGTGTAGCACTGAGAAGGCAAATAGTGACTCTGTGGAATCTTACTACACTGTTGGGTAGTGACTGCAATGGGGCTTGGGGGGGACATGATACCGGGGTGACTGTAGCAACCACATTGTTTCTTCATGTGAATCCTTCATAAGAGTGTATATCAATAATGCCTTAATAAAATAAATAAATTAATTAAAATTAAAAAAAATTAATTCATTCATTCCCAACTTTGTTCCATAAAAGGAATGTAATTTTGTACATTCATTCATTCTTAATACTGCACCCAGATTATTAGCCTGATAGGTAGAAAATTATTCATTAATCATGGTCATGTTTATTTGATCAAAAATGATCATCAAACATATGGCAGGCACTTTAAAAAATGTTCATCAATGAATGGTTGTCTATCATTATCATTTTTATCCAAGGTATCTTTACTGACTCTAAAAAACCTTCACTTGGGGAAAATGTGATTTAAGAGGAGGTTCTGCAACAAAAGATAAATATGATTAATTTCCATATAACATCTTTGTTAATTCAAACATACGTCTTCTGAAACTAATGTAGTGAACCAATAAAAATATGCAAGTATAATTAACTGATGTGTATACATTGCATATAGTACATGTATATAAACATATATAAAGTGTGTTACAGTGACACTAAAAGGTAAAACAACAGCCATGAATAAATTCATTAATTATTTCCTTTAATACTAGAAAACTTATAGGCAAATATTTATTATATATCTGGGAAAATGGAGGTTAGCTAATATTCAGGGATTTTGGTGTGAAATCAGGAGAGGTAAGTGAATTTCTTCAGATTGCTTGAAAATGAAAAAGGAGAATTCTTTGAGGGTATTTTGGATGTTGGGAAAAGAAGACTAATATAAGCACAATGTTTCAAATACTTTAAGCATCTACAGAGAACAGCACCATCTTAATTTCTCATAGTTTCTTCCATGCATAAGCTAGGTAAGCCTGAAAGATGTTCAGAGAGCAGCTGTAATTGTTTCCTTCACTCCTCTCCATACAATAAAGAATTAAGGTGGAGCCTTGGGTAATGGACCCATGAATTAAGGCAAAACTCCCTGCAAGCTTCCTGAATTTTTCTACTTCTGTGCAGGCATCGAGAGAGCTACTGAATTTAATTGTATAAATCTTTATTCCTGGACTTTGACAAGGCTCACCTGAGTTTTCCATTACTGTGGTAATTGTAAATATCTTCTGCAGACTGGAAAATATCCTGGGAGAAAAACAGATAAAGTCATCAAAGAATCAAGAGAGAAAAACAAAGAAAAATTTACTTGCCTAAATATATTTAGAATACTTGAAAGAAGAGGTTATGCTTATTTTTTATTTAAAAGAGAAGCAAACGTTTGGTGCCTGATATAAAACCCAGTAGTACTCAATAGACAAGAGGGGGAGGGAATGGCTTGGAACAGAGACTCATCAAAATGCTGAAAAGCATAATTAGTAATAAAAATAACCCATTTACAAAGTGGCATGTGAATGCAAAGTAATAATAGTGAAGACCATGGCAGTAAGTGTCTCCAAAAATTAATTATCTTAACACTTAAGTTTATTATAAAATAGGTACCAAGTGGAGAAGACAGTTATGTTTTTACTTTAGGTGTAGAAACAAAATAATTTTCCACCAGTATATTTTGAAGCCTATTACATTTCTCATTTGAAAATTTCTATTAACGATTTCCTTTATTCCTTGAGATATATCTCAAAGGCTCTGACAAATTCTAAATATAAAGTATCCCCAAGTGGGCCAACTAGATAAAACAATTATTTCTGCCAAAAGAAGACAGACTTTGCTCCCGTCAGGAGAAAAATCTGATGTGCATTTGTCTTATGTGATTTATTCCTTGTAAGTTCAAAATGAAATACAGCCTTTTTTCCCTTCCATATACTAAAATACGGTTTCAAGTTTGAGAGGAACAGCAATCTTTGTCACAGAAGCAGCCTACATAGTTATGAGATCAAGCAAAACAAAATACTGTATTGCCCCCACGTGGTCTCTTTAGGTATTGCACTAATGGCCTGAGCTGTCCAACGGAGAAAGAAAAAAGGCAAAATGCTTAGACAGCAAAGCTTTGACCTTTTTCTTTCATTGGATTTTACATATTTATTTTTTAAATGTTATTTGATAATCCATGAATGTGGCAGGAAGGCTATATTGCTAAGCAGAGATTCTGAATTCTAAATCTTCAGTGCAATTTAAATTGCCTACACCACAAAACTGGAATGCTTTCAGCATTAGTCATTGGACTTTATATTTCTATTTAAGATGATTTTGAAATGCACAGGGCTCTTAAAGAATACTGTAAGGTTAGCACTAGCATTTTAGATTTAGAATTTAGGAATGCATTACTTTTATTCATTCTTGCTAGTGTGTACTTCCATTTGATTTCAACCTGAACTTCAAATTGGTTGTTAAGTCGAATTCTGAGAATTACGTAAAGGATCTAATAGTGTGATATGGAACTAAAAATTTGCCTTTCATTTCTCTGTGCTAGGGCAGACAAAGACAGATTCTTCCTCAGGATTCTGAGCACACACATGGTGCTGCATTCTCCATCTATGGCAATAGATTTCATGGCATTTGTTAGTTTTATCTCTCTGGAGCAACTGCATATAAGCAGTCATTCTCTGTCTTCTTCCTTTACTGATACGAAGCATTCCCAAACCCATTGCTCCATCCTCTTTGTCTCAAAACAGCCCATCCCCGTACCTCCACTGCCATACTTATGAAGCCAGTTCTTAGAAGCTCTATGAAGCAGGTCTTTAAAATTTGGAGAAAGGACTGCAAACAGGAGAGGAAATCCCAGGTGTCTCTGTGTATATATATATCCCTGTATCCATATGCTGTGTGGCTCCCCACAAACCAGCTTCCCTATGCCTGGTGTTTACTCTTCCAGAGTCCCAATAGTTCCAGGTAACACAGCCTCCTCTACCTGTTTTAAAAAGCCCTTACTAAAATGATTTCTACCAGAACTTTTATTCTAGATGTATTTAAAAGATAGGAGAATTTTCCCATGTGCCTGATCACCCAAATCATCTACATAACGAGTACAATAAAATCATTACTCTAAGCTCAGGAGTCACAAAAGAAAAACATTATGCTAAGAAAATATATTACATTTTCATGCTGTCAAGGAGTTATTGTTAAAGTGAAAGAAATGTGATTTAAAGATATGAATAGGGCAGTGCTGACATCCTTTCAGTCTGAATGATAAGCAAACATCCAACTGCACTTTTACTCTAAAGGAGAGAGAAATAAATCACTAGCAGTGGATGTATAGTGCTGGATCTACAAAACTAAAAAGAAAAATGCCAAGGCATGACCTGTATGGGATGGACGTGCAATAGAAAAGTCCTTGTACCCCAGTTTATCTGTAAAGTAGGAATGATTGTGGGATAAATGAGTGTTTTCATTCATTCTGCAAACATTTACTGAACTTCCCATATGCTAGACATTGTGTTAGGTTCCAGTGATACAGTAATAAACAAGACATAGTCCCCACTTTCGTGGAGTTTATCCTTATATTGAATGGTAGGTGAAAAACAAGTAAAGAATATCTATATCAATATCTGTATCTATCCATCTAAACAAATACAGATAATTACAGATTTTTAATATAGCTAAGAAGGAAGTGAATAAGGATGATGTGTAGAAAGTCATTTTATGAGAGGTAGAAAGAGCTCCCTGACTAGGCGACATTTGATCTAGAATTCGTGGAGAGATGGAGTGCCACGGAAGAGCTAGTGCTGAAACATTCCCAGCAAATGGAGAATTCCAGTGTGTTGAGGTGGGCAGGTCCCTGCACATTCACAGAACACCACAATCACTGAAAGTGCTGTGTTGAACCAAAGAAGAGTGGTAGAGAGGAAGTAGGAGAGAAAGGCAGAAGTGAATTCACACAGGACTTACAGGCAAAATAAGGAATTTGCATTCTTTTTTCTATGGGCAAAGAAACACTACTGAAAGGTAGGGAACAGGGGAGTATCGTGATTTGATTTTCTCTTTCAAGTCCACTCTGCTGCTGTGTGTAGAGAAAATTGAAGAGGATTGTGAGTTGAGGCAAAGAAATCTGTTGCAAGGCTATTGAGGTGTCCAGCTGAGGAGGTTGGTGGCTCCGACTGGTAGGGAGATGATGGTCTAAACAAGGAGAGAAGTAGATTACTTTGGGAGGTGGAAATAATTGGTGATGAGTTGAGAAAGAGGATAGACAGAGATAGCTCAAAGGTGGTTCTTCAGCCATTATTTGAATGGTGGTGCCATTTCCTGAAGTGGGTCAAATGAAAGGGAGCAGGACAGAGAAATGTGAAATGAGGAAGAGGAGAGGGAGATGGGCTCCTGATCTCCCTGCAGCTGACCCCGTTAGGGCTTTGCAGCCATTTGTTTAGCTGCAGGCCTCCTGTGCTCCCTACCCTGCTTGAGGTAGTACCCAGAAAAGTCCCTGCCTTAGGGGTTTCGTGCTCCTTTCCCCATTCACTTTTCCTCCCTGCCTTTCTCCACTCCATCCCCCTCTCCCTCCTGCCACTTCCAGCAGAAGTCTCCTATCACTTCTAGAACAAGAGAAGAATAACTAGTCACTCTCACTAATAGATGCAGTTTCCATTTCAAAAGGAGAAGAAAAGAAGACAATTTGAACAAACAGAAAAGCAAATTGAATTAGGTAGCTTTTGCAAAACAAGCCACCCACCAATTTAGTGAATTGGAACAACAAATACTTATTATTTCTCATGATTCTGTGGGTTGGCTGTGCAGGCACAGCTGATTTCTGTGGCTCAGCTGAGGCTAGATGGTCTAGCCCGGCCTAACTCCAATGCTTGGCTCTTGTCTGGCTGTCAGCTGTGATCATGGGGATGACTCGGCCCTGTGCGTCATCCTGCAGGCTATCTTCTGTTCTTTTATATGGCGGCCGTGTCAGGGTTCCCAAGAGTAGCAAGTGAGCAAGTCCCAAAGGCCAAGTTCTTTTCAAGCTTTTGTTTGTGCAGTGGGCTGAACGATTGCTCCTTAAAAGATATGTCCATGTCCCAATCCCCAGAACCTGTGAATGTGACCTTATTAGGAAAAAGTGTCTTGGGAGATGTAACTAAGGATCTCAAAATACACTCATCCTGGATTATCCAAGTGGGCCCTAAGTCCAGGGACACATGCCCTTATAAGAGAAAGGCAAAGGGAGATTTGGCACACAGCCCCCAGAAGCTGGAAGGGGCAAGGAATAGATTGTCCGCTAGAGCCTTAAGAGGGAGCGCAACCCTGCCAGCCCCTTGATTTTAGACTTTTGGCCTCCAACATCATGAGAATTAATTTCTGTTGTTTTAACTCACCGAGTTTGAAGTTGTTTGTTACAGCAGCCGTATGAAGTAAAAACAGTTTGTATCACATTTTCTAATGTCCTATGACCAAAGAACATCGCATGGCTAAGCCAAGGTTCAAGGGATGAAGAAATAAACTCCATCTCTGGTCACATGTCAAAGAAGTGGGCCTACAGAGGTGGGAAGAATTTGATGCAAGTTTTTATACACTGTCACACCAATGGAAAGAAATATTTTCACATTAGAGCAGATTATGGGCAGGTTTCATAGGATGGACTATAAATGTGAGAACAGCAGAGTTTTTCAATCAGAGGCAGGAGATAACAAGAGAAGTGGCAGAAGGGCATCCTATTTGAGGGGCTTCTTTACTCCTACATGATGAGAAAGAAGCTTCCAATGGTTGTATGCCCTTCATCAAGTCAGGTAGTGAAACAGTATCATCTCCCTTTGATAAATAGGTGAGAAATTAATGTGTATAATCTGTATCTTTTTGCATGTTTAAGATTTTTGTGTTTGATCATGGAGTCAAAAGCAACTCAAAAGCAGTGCTGTTTTAGTAATTGTCCATAGTCAGTTCAGCTCAGTTTACTTCAAAATTGTTTAAAGGATACCTAGGCACCGGGCAACATGGAGAGGGACTCAGAAGAGAAGTGTTGTTCTTGCCTTCAAAGAACTGTCCAGTGAGTTCTTTGCAAGAGAACTGTCTTGCCAATGGGTTTCAGCCCCAGGCAAGTTCGCTATGGATTCAATGCGACCAAAGAAATTGACAGCAGAATGTTCTTTGGGGTGAAAGGGTTTATTAGCCGGCTTGTTCTCCCGGCGGTAGGTCGAGCACTAGCGTCTCTGCCTCCTGCGCAGAGGACTGGGCCGAGCTCTCTATATAGCACAATAATAGCTTATTGCCTAAAGGTGTGGAAGCAGTAGCCCAGCAACAGGCCAGTTCCATCATCAGGTGGTTTAAGTTCAGTGAGGATCCTGGCCATAGGAACCCCAACTTCCCCACACTCCACCCCTCCAGGATTCTCACCTTACAATCTACATGCTTTCCATCTTCCGCAACGGTCCCTGTGTGAGAAAGCTGGAGCACTGTAACCAGATTCCACACAGCAACAGAGGCTAACAACAACTTAGAGATAATAAAAAATTAAGATACAGGTAACAAAAATTATAATAATCCTCAAGCCAGAGGAGGTTCCTAATAACAAAAATTATAATAATCCTCAAACCGGAGAAAGTTCCCAATCCACAAAGACTTTAGGGGCAATAAGACACATGTTTTAATGCCACCAACATAGGCAAATCTTGTCCATCAGGTAGAATGCATGCAAGAGAGTGGTCCTGTGATAGGACTGTAGCAGGAAGGGGGTCCCTTCCAGGCCTAGTATACCATACTTTTACTCCTCTCCCTGTGGGGGTTACCGAAGGGTCTATATATAGTGCTACTGGAGGTGCATGCACTGGCCATAATGGTAAAACAAAACTCCCCGGTAAGATGCTCCTACCTTCTGGCCATTCAGGATATACTACTGTGACCTTTGGTGGCCACTCTGCTGTTATTCCAAGAATACAGGAGGCCAGCTTCCAGCCCTTGTCCCCAAGGTGCCAGGAGAGCCAGCCATCGTTGGTCCATGTGTCGAAAGGTCCAAGGCCATGTCCACTCAGTGGAGTCTCCAGGATTCAGTGCAGTTGGTGCTGGCAGCAAGATGTTATTCTGGTGGCCGAACCTCGGCTTCAGTGATTCTTCCTTGGTTTGCACTTGCAGCTGTATAGGGGAGGCAGCCACATGTGTTAACATGTCTACAGGGCTCAGAGCTCCCTTTCAGGGTCTCTCATTCAAACGCGGTAGCACGGTCCATAAGCGGACTGACCATCCCTGCAGACTATTGGTATCTGACTTTAGTCCGGATTTTAACAAGCCGTTGTGCCTCTCTATCATGCCTGCTGCAGTAGGATTGTATGGCACATGAAACTTCCATTTGATTCCCAGTTGTCGCACCCATTCTTGCAGTGTATGTCCAGTAAAATGGGTGCCCTGATCACTCTCAATTACCTGTGGTCAGCCATAGGCAGCAAAGAGATGCTCCAGGTCTCTTTTGGTCATCTGCTTGTCTGCACAATGGGTAGGAAAAGCAACCAGAAGTCCAGTAGCCGTGTCCACACAGGTCATCGCATACCGATATCCTTCTCACACAGGCAGAGGCCCAATATAGTCTATCTGCCACCTGACGAGGGGTATAGTCCCCTTAGCTATTGTCCCATGTTGCTGTGGAACTCAGTGTAAGTCCCTTTTGGAGCACACAACACACTCCTGCCTGGCTCTACTAACTTCTTCAAAGGTCAAAGGCAAGCCCCACCAACGGGCTACAGCCCACATTGTCTTGTGCCCCACATGCAACAAACGCTGATGTAGCCATTGGGCTACATCAGAGGCACGCTTTCCTTCTAACCAATGTATCTGGGCAAATTTATCTGCTTCATCATTTCCTGGGGATGCCAGTGGCAAATGACCTGTCACATGGTATACTGTAATTATTTTAGTCTGACCACAGGCCCATAAGTCTTGGCACAATTCTTGCCCCCAAAGGGGTCGGTGACCAACCAGCCAGTTGGTATGGTACCAGGTTGGTAGCCACAGGGTCAAGCCCGGATAGACAGCCCAGCTGTCAGTGCAGACAACTATAGGGGAGGGCTCCTGGCTGATCACAAGCCACACAGCCCGCAACTCTGCCCATTGGCTGCTCTTCCCCTCGTCATCTTACATCCATATTGTCTCAGTCTTAGGATGGAAAGCTATGGCCCTCCATTTTGGGGGCTGCGCATGGCTGGAGCCGTCTGTGTACCATGCATCCTCGGGTATAGGGGCTCTTCCCTCCTGATAGGGACTCTCTGCTACTTATGGTTCAAAAGCAAATCTTCCCGCTTTTCACTAGTATATGTCACCGGCCCCAACACGTGTTGGAGTTTTTCACTCAAGGGGCTACTAGAGAGGGCACTACACTGCTGTAGGTAAGCACCCCACTTGGCTAGTGTGGGTGTTTGTGCCATGCCACTCCTTGGCTTTTGGGTCCAGTCTCGTACCCACCCCAAAATGGGATAGGTGGTTATTACCTTTATTGGGGCCATTCCAGTGATGGGTTCTATAGCCAGCAAGGCGTGATACACGGCAGCCAGTTGTTTTTCTATCAAAGTGTCTCATACCTCTGCCCCTTTCCAGAGTTGTGACCAGAATCCAATGGGTTGGCGAGTTCGTTCAAGCCGCTGCCAGAGACCCCAGCCATAACCGTCTTCAGTGATATGAACATCCAGCTCACAGGGCCTTGATGGGTCTATCACACTCAAGGCCTACATGGCCTTGACTTCCCCTTTTGCTGTAGTAAAGGCAGATGCACATGTCTCATCACAGTCCCACCTGATCCCCTTTCATACCAACCGGTATAAGGGCTTCAGAATTTGTGCCAAGTGCAGGATAAACACTCTCCAGTAGCCTAGAAGACCCAGAAACTCCTGTAGCAATGCTACAGTTGTGGGGGTAGGAAAGGCTGGACTTTATCTATAACTGCTTCTGGTGTAACTTTGGTCTTACCCAACCAGACGACCCCCAGGAATTTGACAGACAAACCAGGTCCCTGAACCTTGGTGCTGTTCACAGCCCATCCTTTCTCCTGTAAATGTTGCAGGAGTCTAGGTGCTGCACCTTCTAGATCTGAAAGAGAATCAGACATGAGCATGACATCATCAATATAATGGTACAGCCACACCATTGGCGGTTTCTCCCATGTAGCCAAGTCCTGGACTACAAGTCCATGACAGCTGGTGGGGCTGTGGAGGTATCCCTGTGGGAGGGCGGTGAAAGTCCATTGCTGTCCTTCCCATGCGAAGGCAAATGGTTCCTGACTTTCCTGCTCAATGTTAATGGAAAAGAAGGCATTAGCAAGATCTACCACATAATGATATGTTCCTAGTTCCTGGCTGAGAGTATCCATCAAGCCTGCAATAGAGGGGACAGCAGCATGCATAGGGGGTATGACCTTATTCAGTTCTCTGTAATCCACAGTCATACGCCAGGAGCCATCTGGCTTTTTTACTGGCCACACTGAGGAATTGAACGGACTATGGGTGGGCGTTATAATACCGATCTTTTCCAGCTCTTGGAGAGTTTCTCCAATCTCTTTATGTTCCCCAGGCAGTTTGTACTGTTTAGTATTAGTCACCTGCCGAGGTACAGGCAAAGCTATGGGTGGGTACCTAGCATGTCCCCTCAGAACTGCCTTCACCACACGTACTCTCAGTCTGAGCTCACCTGCAGTGGTCTGCAACCATAGACGCTGCAGGATATCAATCCCCAGAATATACTCAGGGATAGGAGATATATACACGGTATACTCTTTTGGGGGTAGATGCCCTATTCCCAAGGGGATTTGGGCTTTTTTCACTCTGATAGCCTTCCCCTGTATCTACCTATGATAGTGGGGGTCCCGGGGAACCACTCAGGGTTACCATGAATCAGTGAACATTCAGCCCCAGTGTCCACCAGAGCCAGGACACATTGTATGTTCACTGGGGACCAATGAATAGCTATTTCAACATGTGGTCTCCGGTCCCCCCCTGGTCCCTCAGGGCAGATACCTTGACCTTCCTTTCAGTCAAACCGTGTTCCCCAATCACCTTCCTGTGTGGGCTCAAGTGAGGTTGGCTCGCTTTCCAGCAGGAAGTCTTGCAAACACACAGGCTGGACTCATGGCTCTGTCTCTGATCTCTGCCTCTTTGGTCTTAATGGCTGGAACTGCTGCTCTGGTTTCAGCTGTTGCCATAGCTCTAGTAAGATCCTATTTGACTTCCCATCTAATTTTCTTCCATCTGCTCTTGCCTGTAGTAAATCAACCCACATCTGGGTCCTCATAACCTTCATGGGGCCCTGTAAATTCTTCTTGTGAGCAACAGGTCTTATCTCTTTCAGAATTCTTGTTGCTTCAGCCTCTCCTAAGTCTGTTACTGTACGTGTCACCTCGCTTATGGGATGCCCTAAATGAGGAGAAAGAATAGCCACTAGAGACCCAAAGAGGGATGTAGGAGCCATTTGAAGTACAGTATTTCTCATCCCAGTAGTGAAAATCTCTTCATCTGGGCCATAATTCTCTGGACTATAGATGGCATTTCTCATGCCTAGCTCTTGTAGCACCTGTTGGAGTTCAGCATATGTCTGCCATCTAACAGGAGAGGATGGTAGATCACCCGGATTGGGCCACACAGCACGAAGTGCAGCCATTAGCCAATTGAGGAGGGAGCGACTCCCTGTGGTTTGATGTACATTTTTTAATTGCTGCCTCAAGGCAGGCTGCACTGTCAGGGAAGACAGCTTTCCCATCTCTGACCCCAAAAGAACAATTCCATCCACCCCTAAGTCCCACAGACGCAGGAGCCAAGCTGATATTGACTCTGAGGGCTTCTGCCTAAACCGGGAGCCCAAATCCACAAGCTCAGCCTGAGTATAGGGTGGACCATAGAGTACTCCAAGACCTGGGGAGGGGTCTGCTCCTCTCCTTGGGGAACCTTCAGCTGCTAGGTCTTTATTTTCTTTACAACCACTGAGCATGCTTTCAATACAGGAGGCGCCAGTACCTCCGGCATCACCCCTTCATCATTCTCCAGCTCCTCCATTTCTGGGGCTGATGGCACCTTTCTTTTGCATCAATGCCATTTCCCTCCTCAGGGAATCCACAGAAGTTTGCAGCTCATGTTCTCGTGCCACCATTTCCTCTGTAGACTTCTTTAATACTGTGAGAAGCAGCCAACCCACAGTCCCCGCTGCCTCGCGGGCACTCTGCTTCTCAAAGGATCTGCTTACTATAACAAGGGCCTCCCCTACAGCCTCAGGTGTCACCTCCACTTGTCTCCAGTCCTGGGGTGGGGCCTAGTCCTCTAGGAGGCAAGCCACCTCAGACCACATACCCATTAGGGGACAATACACCATCTCTACATTCACAGGGGCAGCCCACTGAAGCACCCCTCCTTTTTTCCTTGGTCAACAATGAACCTGCCGACTTTCGCCAATTGTCTTGCCAATGGGTTTCAGCCCCAAGCAAGTTCGCTATGGATTCAATGTGACCAAAGAAATTGACAGCAGAATGTTCTTTGGGGTGAAAGGGTTTATTACCCGGCTTGTTCTCCTGACGGTAGGTCGAGCACTAGCATCTCTGCCCCCACCCAGAGCACTGGGCCGAGCTCTCTGTATAGCACAGTAATAGTTTATTGCCTGAAGGTGTGGAAATAGCCCAGCAACAGGCCAGTTCCATCATCAGGTGGTTTAAGTTCAGTGAGGATCCTGGCCATAGGAACCCCAACTTCCCCATAAGAACATATTTATAAATCATACAAAGCAAAGTACAATAAATGCCTGAGTTGCTGGGATGGTCAAGAGGAGGAGAGAAATATTCATCCTGGGGAAAGTGAGGTAGGTTTCACGAAATAAGTAGTATTTTAGCTGAGCTTGGAAGAAATGGGTGGGATTTCTTTAGAAATGAGGAGGAAATGTATACATTTACCTTGGAAAGATATCATGAAGCATGCAGGTAGAAAAATAAGTTATAGTCTCAGAAGTACAAGCTGCCTTATTTGCTGGAATGTGTGTGCATTTCAGGGAGGGAAGAGTCCTAGGGTAGCTTGGAGTAGGAAGTAGCTGGAGAAAGAAAGAAGGGAAACTGGTAAAGGATTTGTGGAGTGGAGGAAACCAGAAAAGAAGTTAGAGCCAGATCCTGAAGAGCTTGAATTTCATGCACTATAAAATGTAAAATCATCCCAGTGTCATTTTATGCTTCTGAATGTATTCTCATATATGGTCTCATTTGATATTTTAAAGAACCCTGGGAGATAAGGTAATATGTTTATATCCATTCTATGGATGAAGAAATGAAGATTGATGATTTAGGAGAGATGAAAGAGCCAGTAAATGTGATTAGGATTAAAACTCAGATCTCCAGTGAATAAAATCCCTCTTAATTATCACTTAACTACCTGCAGTATTAAGCAATGCTCTGTGCGCCCTCCATAACGCTGACTGCTGAACCCAGGACCTCAGTGCCTGAGGCAAGCGTTTGTATGCTTCTGTCATCACGCACTGATGAACTGTAGGAGCAAAAAGAGACAGACTTGCTTCTGCAAAAGCAAAGTTGAATATAAAAGAATCAATCTAGAAAATTGCTTTAAAACATTGCAGCTGGATTAAGTGTCGGGTAGCCACTTTCAGAGTTCTGGTGGTGTACTGCAATACCTTGAAGGATTCTGCCCTGAGATTTCTTTGCAAGTGTCTTTATGTTTGTGGGGAAGTTGGGGTTCCTATGGCCAGGATCCTCACTGAACTTGAACCACCTGATGTAACTGGCCTGTTACTAGGCTACTGCTTCCACACCTTTAGCCAATAAGCTATTATTGTGCTATATAGAGAGCTAGGCCCAGTGCTCTGGGTGGAGGCAGAGACGCTAGTGCTGGACCTACCACCGGGAAAACAAGCCGGATAATAAATTCTTTCACCCCAAAGAACGTTCTGCTGTCAATTTCTTTGGTCGCATTGAATCCATAGCGAACTTGCCTGGGGCTGAAACCCATTGGCAAGACAGTTCTTACTCTAATTGCAGTTATAACCATGCGTTACGGGTAAGGTTGCCAGATGACTGGCAGCTCCAATTAGTTCACCTGAGTGCAAATAAAATACCTTGGCTGTGTGTTGTAAGACTGACAGAGGAAGGTATAATTTGTTTTTAAATGTTAAAAAAAAATTTGTGTGTGTGTGTGTGTTTTTAATTTAAATGTTTTTTAAATTAAAATGTTTAAGAATTGTATGCATCACTTTTTGAATTCTCATATGAAAATGAGAAAGCTGTCCCTTTGTAACAAAAAGAAAAGGGCTTCTACTGTTTATTATACCACTCCTTTTATAAATAGTGGGGACTTCTTTCTGATTTGAAGTGTGCTTCATAAAGGTGATTCATAAACAATGAAAAAGGAAGTGGTTGGGGGCAGGGAAATCAGAAGTCAGTCAGGACCACAGTGATTTGGGCTAAGCAGCATTACAGTTGACCCTTCAACATGGGTTTGAACTGTGCATGGATTTTTTTCAATAAATATATTAGAAGAAATTTTAGAGATTTGAGATAATTTGAAAAGACATTTTCTTTTCTCTTACTTTAGTGGTAAGAATACAGTTTAAAGTACATATAACAAAAAAACACATAGTAATGACTATATTATCAGTAAGGCTTCTGGTCAACAGTAGGCTATTAAGTTTTAAGGAGTCAAAGTTATACACAGATTTTCTACTGCATGGGTATTGGCACCCCTAATCCCCATGTTGTCAAGGGTCAACTGCATATTTAATTTAAGTACTCAATCTTCCACTTTTAAATGATGTGTCATATTTAAATGCTCATTTAAGATATCCCATATAAGTGAATGAGCAGTATTTGAACACTAGTAGGAGAGAGGTATAATAAGGTAACTGCAACAAGAAAGGTGTGAGGAAATAGTAGAGTTGTAATAAATCTACTATGGAGTCAACAGACTTCAACACTACAGTCCTCATAAGTTACGGCAAGTTGTACTATCAGTTTCTTTACTGTACAACCAAAACCCATTGCTTTTGTAATGAATTATTTTTGTGATTGACCATGAAACTTAGTAAGACCTCAAATAGATACTCTGCATAAAATATCCACAACATAAATGGAAAATATTTTCCCTTTCACTTTGTTACTCATTTGAGAGTATAGATACATGAGAGAGGTGTATTTCTTTGCCAAATGCATCTCTGTTTGCAAATTTTATACTCCCTGTTACAAATATTACTTGCTGGAAGTTACCAGATTTCCAGGTCATTTTCTACTCATTTTTGGAAAATTTTTCAAAAAAACTGCAAGACCTTAACTTTACTGGAGGTGTAAAGAAGACCTGTCTTTTGACTTTAATACAAATAGTTACGACCTGCTTGAACAATGGTATTCACATAAAGAAAATGAGTAGACATATACATACAGAGTCCAGTCATAAAATGTTTACAACTTTAACTTTTTGGTCTTTACTGTTAAATCTCTCTGCTCCTTTATATCCCATTGAGAGATTCCAGAAGGGGCAATAAAGATAACCTGCCAGTCCTCTGAGAAGGATGAATATAATGCAGTCAGGGTTCTACCATTTGAAGCAAATAATTAAATTTTTATGCTATTTCAGCCTCTTGTATTTCTATATGCTGCTTCTGATCAATTCTCTAATATGCATGTGGGAGAATTTAAAATTTTCAACTATGAAACTGATAAAAATCACATAGAATCCGCTTTTTAAATTTCCAACTTTAATGTATGCCTAAAGCTTATGATTGTTAAGAAGTACAAATGAATATGATTATTCATGTCACTGGAAGCAAGAAACTTATTTAAATACTGGAGTTTTTATCTAATTCCAGGGAATGAGTACAACTATCCTAATTTAGATTCAGCTAATTAATTCAGTTTTTTGGTGGTTTACCCTAAAGCAAGCTAATTTTCAATGAGCTAAAACAAATCATGAGAATATTTATGTTCTTAAATCATTTACATTAACACAAAATTTGTTCTTGATCCAGGCAATTTGATTTAAGTTACAAAGAAATATTCTCAGTTATTCCAAAAAGTAATTAAGCTACATAAATGCTCAGGTTGTTGAATTGATATTTTAGATGTATGAGTATAAGGGCACATGCTTGAGAATTGTGACAGCTTAAAACACATTTTCCATGGGAAAGCAAAAACACAGATGATTTATTCTTCTGTATTTCAGGGTCCATCCACATTCCTAAATCTAGTATAGTCAAAGTCACATTGCCAGCGGCAATACTGGGCTTTGCAGCCAAGCAGACTAGCTTCAACACTCACATAAGTTACCTCTTGGCTATATAACCTTAGGCAAGTTTCTTGCATTCTGAACCCTCAGTTTCTTCATCTGTGAAGTGTGGATAATGAGTATCAACCTCATAGCATTGCTATGAATATAAATAAAATAGTGCGTGAGAAACAGAGTGGCTTTCTCCGCCTGGATTATTTTACTTTGCATAATACCCTCTAGGTCCATTCATGTTGTCGCAAATAACAGGATTTCTTTACTTTTTATGGCTGAATAATATTCTGTTGTATATATGCACCACATCTTCTTTTATCCATTCATCTACTGATGAACAAGTAGGTTGCTCATATCTTGGCTATTGTAGATAATGTGGCAGTAAACATAGAGGTGCATATATCTTTTCAAATCAGAGATTTTGTTTTCTTTGGGTGAATTCCTAGGATGAGGCAGGATAAAGAGGCATAAAAATCTCAATCATAATATAAGTTGGTCACTTGGATGGAAGTGCAGCAAGGAGAATATAGTCAGTGGTTCCATAACATCTTCTTATGTTAACAGATAGTAACTGCACTAGTGGGGGTGAGGATTTCATAATGTGTGTAACTGTTGAATCACTGTTGCGTATACTTGAAACCAATCTAATACTGTTTGTCAATTATACTTCAGTTAAAAAATACAAATAAAAAAAGAAATGCAGTGTCTGGCATAAGGTGTCAGCTTGGCTAAGGACAGTGACTATCATTAAATACAGCATATAATTATATCCAAATACAGCATGTGCACTAATGTAAATTTACATCAGTACTTCATGAAATTCATGGTTGGTAATTTAGTCATTTTTTATTCCTTTCTCAAATCTTTTTTCGTCTTTTACTTCTGTTTTTAAATATCCTATGTTTTCTTTAACTCATGTCCCTTTCAAACACAAAGGAAACTTCTTCCTAGGGCCCGGAATGCTCACTAGCACTTCATCCCGTGCAGCAGCTCTCTGAAGTGTGGCGGATGCTTCCTCGGGGCCAGACCCGCCCAGAGCTGTGATTCTCCTGCAGCGTGTCATGTGCCTCTGAGAACTCATCAAGACTCTCTCAGGAGTTCACAGGCACGCGGCTAGTTTCAAGAGAACCTTCTTTCCCCGTGCCCTTCATAGACCGTTCTGCCCTTCAAAAGAAAGACCTAGCTCTCATCTAACCCTAATACTATCATGATGACGATTGCTCTTGGAGGAAAAAAATTAGGCAATCCCCCTCCAAAAAAAAAAAAACTCAATACGAATTTAAATACGGTATTGTTTAGAGAAAGTGAAGAACGATAATAGTGATTACATAACAAACACTATGTAACCCTACATAAATCCTTCACAGCTCACATTTTCAGATTTTAACAAAATTAAATATTTCATGATAAATCACTATGTGTAAGTGCTTTTGGTTCCCCACAAACCTTGAAGGGAGTTCAAGGAACTAAGTCACGTTGCTATAACTAAGCTCTTCCAACCACATCCATATATTTATGCAAACAGGTTATCTACATGCTTACATTGGAAGTGTTGATACTGATGCCAAACCCTTCTCATGCTAGGGATAAGTAATATTCTCTCAATGGCCATGTGAGCTAATTGAATAAAAAGAAATCATATCCATCTAAGGGTGCATTTCCAATACAATTTTACTTTTTTATTTTAGAAATGATTTCATAAGGTTTGTAATCTATTTCTATTGTTCTGGCCAATTGTATACAACCAATAATTGTATTCATAACTCTTTTTAGAAGAAAAAAATTTTTTTGATTAGAACCATATGGTAACTGAAATTTTAAAACTTAAATTTATAAACATTTTTCTTACTGAACATTATGGAGTAATAAACTTTCATATACTTTCATATGTAAAATATATTACTTTGGGATAAAATTCCGAGGTATTCTGATTCCTTCAGATACATTTTCAGAGTTCTGCAGGTTAGGTCAGAGTCAGACAGAGAGATCCCAGCTGAATCTGTAAAAGGCAGAGTAATAGTATTAAGAACAATACACTTGAAATCCAACTGTGTTAAAAATAGAGAGATTTGAATACATACTTATTCCCCTTTTATTATGGAGAAAGAACATAGAATCCTGGATAGCATACATTTAATCGAGTTCCCTTAGTTCTACCCATGGATAAAATTGAGTCTGAGCTCTTAGGTGATATTTCTTTTTATGCTTTGACTATAACCTGAAACGGTTATTCACTAGACTTTGTGTTCCCTCATTGATTTGTCCTCTCTTCTGGATTGTTCCTATCAGCATTCAAGCTTGCTGTGTGATATTTCTCATCCTAAGCAAATGAACAAAATGTTCATTGATAAAACAGTGACTAAGAGGAGATGGAGTAGAAATGGAGATTACATCCACTATTTATAGGAGCTGAGAAATGTTTCTTTTGCAGAATTTCTAACCATTAAAGAAGTGCTCTTTTGGACTTTGGCAATGCAAAATCAGCAAGTGTCTAAACATGCTGGTTGGAGGAAGTAAGACTGTAAAAACTGCAAAATTGCTTTTAAAATCTTTCAATTGTGGTAATATATGCATAATAAGAAATTTACCATCTTAACCATTTTTAAGTGTACAGTTCAGTAGTATTAAATATATTTACATTGTTATGCATCCAATCTCCAGAACTTTTTGCAAAACTGAAATTATTTACCTATTAAACAACAGCTCTGAATTTCCCCCTCCCCCAAGTCAGGGACAGCTATCATTCTATTTTCAGTTTCTATGAATTTGACTACTCTGATACCTGATGTAAGTGGACTCATACAGTGTCTTTTGTGACTGGATTGTTTCACTTAGCATACAGGGTTCATCCATGCTGTAGTATGTGTCAGAATTTCCTTCTGTTTTAAGGATGAATAATATTCCATTGTATGTATGTACTACATTTTGTTTATCCATTCATCCGTCGATGGACACGTGAGTTGCTTCCACTTCTCACTATGGGAATAGTGCTACTATGAACATGGGTGTGCAGATATCTCTTCAAGACCTTGTTTTCAATTCTGTTGGCTATCTACCCAGAAGTTGAATTACTGATAATTCTATTTTTAATTTTTTGAGGAACCTCCATGTATTTTGCATAGTAACTGTACCACTTGACATTCCCACCCACAGTGCCCAGGGCCTTCTGATTCCTTTACATCCCCACCCACACTTAATATTTTATGTTTTTTTAAAATAGTAGCCACCCTCATGGACGTGAGGTAGTATCTTATTCTGGTTTTGATTTGCACTTCCCTAATGATTAGTGAAGTTGAGCATCTTTTTATATGGTTGTTGGTGCAAATGATTTTAAGTACTAATATTCTTTATTCTGAGAAGATAAAATTTTTTTCTCACACAGTGCTATTAAGAGAAATTTTAGTAAACTGTGATCATGTACAATGTTATTAAACACTACTCAAAATTCAAGATATTGAAATATCAATATCTTGCTATAGTTTCCGTTAGTCAAGAACATACTTTAAAGAAAAAACTCTATTTGCTAATCTTTCATCTCCTGTTTTAACTCTTAGATTAAATTTTCTTATCTCAAAAATCCTCTTGAACAGCTGTAAGCTTCTATTTTTCAAAGGTTTTATTACAAGTCACCAGAAAAATGCATATCCTCCCTCTCTCAGGAGATTGAAACAAGAGATAAATGTGTGGTCTTAAGGAGAAAAATTGTTTTCCAGAACCTTCAGTAAACGGTTTCTCTTATCAAAGCCTCTGGTTTCTGTAATGTTATACTTAGATTTATTTATTTAACAGTAATTAATACCTACTGTGTGTTAGGTACTGACCACCCAAAGATAAAATGGTACATTTTATGCCCTAAAGATACCACAATCTAATCGTGAGAGCAGATGAGAAAGTCAGCAAGTTTTGACACAGAACATGTGTTGACATTGAGAGCAATTTGCTCAAGGTCTCATGGGAGAATAAAGGGAATTAATCAGGCAAAGTCGGGAATTTAGCATGGGAGAAGCCTCAGAGATGGGGTGGGGAAATGAGGTGGATATAAGGACACCTTAGAGGTATTTTAAGATATCAAACACATAACTGAAGTCTTCCTACAAGTATTTTCAAGTTCTTCCTCAGTTCCTCTTATCTTTCTATTTTTAATTGATAATTTTGATCCATCCATGTATAGTTCAATAAGTCTCTTGAATGAATAGATAGAAAAATTATAAATACTTTACTGGGTTATGATTGAATTTTACACAAGTACAAACAAGTGGTGATGCTTTAGCTGCCTGGTTTTATAACCATGATCTTACAAGGTCATTTTCTATTTAATTTATTTTGCCCTAAATTTGTATTTAATTTTTACACCAGTGGAGGAAACTTATAGTTCATAAAATAGTTTCATGTTATGCTAAAAGTTTTAAGATGTTCCTTTGTTCATTTTTACCTCACTGCCAAGATACTGATTTCCAGGGGTCTTATATTGTTGTATTATTTATACAACTTGGAAACATCAATTAAAAGACTTGATCTAGAGAGGGAGAAGTCTTCTTGATATTTGCATTCACGGCTTGATTGTTTTAAATCATTGACGAATGTGAAGATGCTCTTTCAGGTATTTGTGCTGGAGAAAGCTCCTGGGTGAAATGTGTTTTTCAGATTCTGATGAGTTTGAATGTGATTAATATCAAATAATTTCAGATTCGACATTGTCTGATGAGATCACTGAATATAGTTCTGTCTTTCTACATCTGAGCACATCAAGATGCACAGAACTCAAGTAATTTGACCAAGGAGATACAATTAGTGTAACAAACTGTAATACAATCTGATACTCTAAGAAGTCTTCAGTTAGCCTAAGTGGATTAGTTATAAGAACTAATAGAAGTATTGTGCCCTCTCTAGGCAACTTATTGAAAGTTGATGATCTTTAAAAAAAATACCTAATAAGAACTTGCATAATGCTACTTTCATTTCCAGCATAGTAGTTTGCTTGATACTATACTAAGTAAATTAAACAGAAGAGGTCACTCATCTAGACTTTTCTTTGAATTGAAGGGCTTAAGTAAATTGAAATCCATGAAGTGAGATAGAAGGAAACGCATGCAGAGGCAAAAACTGAGACAGAGCTAACAAAAATAAAACAAGTTGCTCCATTTTGAATCATTCCTTTGAGTACCACCTTTCTCTCCTGTCTTCACACTTCTGTTTATAAAGGCAGCTATGTTCTGGGCCCTCTGCTTTCATATTGTTATGGATGTTAGTCCCTCTCAGTAGCACACTGAGTTCTTTGGGAATTAGGAGAAAAGCCAGTTATTGGGGCCCTTCAGTTCTGCTCTCCCCCATCTGCTGGGATATATCCCACTGGAGGGGCCATTCAGCCATCAGACTTTTTAATCCTCTCTTCCTTAAACATTCCTATTGCAAGGTTATCAAGTATTTTTTAAATGCTCTTCTTTAGTTGATTTCACAAATATTTGAATTCCCAGAGACAGTTTTGATTTTCTGTGTTATGCATTGCAATATGACAATGTGGGCTCAACAAATGCTTTAATTGAAATTTCTTTTAAACGGCTGTGGACTCATTTTAATTAACAAAGGGAGCTAACATGCTGAGTATTGACATGTGCTGGGTGGTGGCGTCCCTTACATACATTCTTTCATTTAATCCTAGCATTACCTCTACAAAGTAAATACTGTTGTTAATCCCACAGGGTCTCACAATTACAGTAACAGGCATAGAGCCAAAGTCAAATCTGGGACATTTTACCTCTAGAGTCTACAGTGTCATCACTGTGCTATGTACCTTGTCCCCTAACACTTAGAGCACAGAATTTCACACAGGGTAAAAAACTCACTGAAAGTTGAGTTCAATGGAACTGAATTCATGCACTGGCAGCCCATATTCAATGCTCACTGTTAACAGTCAGAAATTAGGGAATAATCATTGCCACAGTAGAAGAATAAATACAACCCTAAGACATTAAATTGCAAATTATTTTTTTGCCATGAAAGATATAATCTGATTGTTAATCTTATGTATTTTATATGCTACATAAACATATCCAACTTTGTTAAATTTTTAACCTCTGTGATATTCAGGAAGTATTAAAATGGAAAATGTAATAATATCATTAATAACCCATTCACCATAATGTGGTGAACTGAGTGAAATATGGTGAGTTACTTTTATTTGGAAAAACCTCATATTACTCTATTTTGACTCAAGGGTGTTAAAATTTTTAGTGTTAGTGTTAATTTGTTTTGTTTTGCTCATACAATTATTACCTTCATTTTCCTTAGTGAAATGGAAAAATATCCCATTGGCCAAATGCTAATGATGTGTTCTTGGGTCTTAAAATGTACATCTCATTAGGTTTCTGTTTTTTAGCTGGTAAAAGTTTATGAAGTCAGTGTTTGTTTCTCTTTAGGGAATTTTCCTTGTGTATTTTAAAGATACATTTACCATTTCCCTCAGGTAATTTGTGCCAATAGTGGTCCTTCATTATCACAGCAATAAAAATGTTTTACTTTGTAGTCTTATGCAGCTCAGTCTTATGCAGATTTAGTATGTTCTTCCAAAAACATTAACAGAGTACCTGCTGCATGTTTTTTCAAAAAATATTTTTTGTTCTTCATATTTGAAAGACTGTGTTTATCCAGAGAAAGTCCATTATGACTCAATATGAGTTTTGTTGCACACTTTAAAAGTTTTGACTTGAACTTTGTTGTTGAGCATCCTCAAGAAATAGTTTCATTGGTCTGATTGTTTTAATATTTAAGCAAATAAAAATAGCTATTTGTGACACCAACAATAGTGTTTCTAAGAAGACATAAACCTGAGCTTCATTCCCCTTTATGTAATCCTGCCCCATCCTTTCTCTTCACACACATTAAATTAAAATGTTAGGAAGACACTTAGGTTCTCTTAGATTCTTCTCTAGCTGGCTAACTCTCCCATGGCAAAATACCATGAAGAAGGAGCAACTTTGTTACAGCTATTTTTGTTCTGATATATTCAGAAAACTGATAATAATAGAGAGCTTAGATTTGAATTTTTCATACTCTACAGTAGCTTTTAAAAATATTTTCTTCTAAGTAATGTTCTGACTTCACAACTCTTATTGGTAGGTATTAATCCATTATAAAGAGGACACAAAAAATCTGGGGAAGTGAGTTAAAGTCCAAGTTCACCTAGTTAGCAGAGTCACAGATTAAACCTGGGAGTTTTGATCACAAGCCCTGTTAATATTCCCACCACACGTCCCATAATGAAATGCCATGAAATGAGAAAAAAAATGGAGTAAGCACCTTTAAAGTAACTTAAATTAAAAGGTGTAATGGTACCGTATATTCATTTGAAAGGCTTATCATATTTAAAATATATATAATATTATATATTGCATATATAATATATATTCATTATATAATTATTTTCAATATATTATATACTCTTTCAGTATTTTATATAGATAATGTATACACATACACAGAATATGTATGTCTTAGATTTTCAAATGTTCCTACTTAAGGAGTTTTTTTTTTTTAGTGTGGCATGGACAGATAACCTAAAGGAATTTTTCAAATTGGTCACCTACAAATGATAGAGAGACAAATTGAGGTGATTGTTTCAGCATATGAATCCTCTACTTTATTCACAGCTGCAAACATTTTTTGAGACATTCCTGACAGCCAGTTCACCTCTTCAGGCTTTTGATAATATGAAGGAAGCAATTAGCAAGCTCCTGCTAGCTGCTGAAGTATTCAGTGAAACATCTACTCTGGGACCAAAGGCCTTTGAAAGGTAAAAACATTTTAATATTAAAAAAAAACACCCTACCTTCTGAAAATTGATTGTTAGTGAAAATATATCCAAATTACATAGTAGATGCAATTAGAAAGTCAGTATACAATGTCAGTACACAAATATGAACTTATAAACATGTTTCCGTATTTATAAAGCCTAAAACTTCAGAGCTTGTTATAGACTCATGAGTATCTAAATAATGGTGGCAAGATATAAAGCAGATGTCATTAAATTAATTGTATCCTCTTTTCAAACTCAGCTATTTCTATCATACAGGCTTTGCACTGACTAGGTATAATTGTAATTGTATTTATGGACTTTTATTAACAAAATTCAACAACTCTTGTTTTCATAACTCAAGTTAACTGAATATAATTTAATGACTTTTTTCTGGGGAAATACTAAATCTGGTATGTCAAAAAAAAGGGGGTGATTCAATTAAGTTTTATAATGCTTTATATGTGAATAAGACTCCCTGGCATGTAAGAGTAGGAGAGTTTCCTTTGCCATATTTAGGTTTACATGGAGTAACTCCGTTGTCTAGTTTAACATGTGAATTATGTTATGAAGTATGTATTTGTAATTTCTGTAAGAAACAAAACAGATTCCAAATCCAAAAATAAAATGCATGTAATTTTAGATGATTCAAGCCACTGCTCTTTTTAATTAGCACAGACACTGACATTTAACTATAGTAACTGTTAATACTGTATTACCAGACAATAGAATAAATGTAGCAGGTAGAATCTATTTTAATGTTGCCTGTGTCTTTATTGCAGATGCAGGTTGTGTTTTCAACTTTTAACTTTTGACATTGGCTATGGAGGTTTCGGGTACCCTGTAGTGCTCCAGGTGAGTGTGCCAAGGCCTCATGTAAGCCTCTACCTTTTGCTGAAGGGTGTGTATGCACACGTGTGTGTGTCTGTGTCTGTGTCTGTGTCTGCGGTTTTCATTTACAATAACCAATCAACAAATAGCAACTTGTCTCAGAGTCACTATAGGCATGTATTTACCATGCTTCAGAGAATTAACTAGTATGGGAGTAGAGTTCCAGTCCCTATTATGCATCCCTGTAGGAAAAGCTTGGATTTTTCTATGGTTCAATCACCGTTGATGAAATAAATGTGACATAAAGCTGAGTATTTGTTAATGAAGAAAAGCAGACATTTAGATAATGGAAAATAGCACATTGCCCAGCTTATTCACATGGGTTTATAAAAAAGGTAACTCTTACTTTTTACACATATATATTTTGTTTAAAATGGACCTATATTTGAATTTTAAAAAGCCATAGGAATTTTTGAAACACATGTTTTTTCTAAAGTATAAATATGTATAAATTGAGGAGTGTTTTTTGTACACTGATTCCTTTACTTCCTCTCAGACTCATTCAGATCATCTCCTCTAATATATTTGTCATCTAAATTGTCCTTAGTGGCAAGAAGATTAAAACACAGTTGATTGCATTAGTCAATAGGAAGCTTTATTTTGGAATATGGGGTGGGATGAGGAGAAGAGGAATAAAATAAAATTATGTGCAACAAGAGTTCAACTTTATATTGAGTGTTGACTGGTTTTCAAACTATTATACAAGGAGAACGATTACATTATATGTGGCTCAGACATTTGGCTGAATAGCTCAAAGATTTGTCCATAAAATTTTGAAACTTTATGAATATAAAACATAGTTTTACACATATCTAATAGTTTATGTTATGTTTTTTTTAATGTATTGCTCAGAAGTTTATATATTATCTTTCATGAGTATAAATGCTTCAACAATAAAGAATTTCAAGATAAACTAATGTGACTTTATAACCCATTAGTTAATTTTCTTATAAACAATCATATCTTCAAAAGAACATTGCTTACATTTTATAAAACTGTTGACCTCCAAAAGACCACTAGATGTCAGTTCTGATCTATAATCCAACAGGAAATTAATCATGTCTTAAGAGATGATTCCACAGTATTAAAAGTATATCAATGAAAAATATTTGCTGTGCTTCTACTCTTTCACAGGTTCATGAGCATTTAAATTTTCAAAATGATGGCAATATGGATTTTGAGGACCAAAACACAAAAGAATTCCTTTTAAAAGACACTTTCAATTTTCTCTTCTCTAATGAATCTTCACTTTCCATGTTTTCTGAGATAGTTCAGGAAATTCATAGATCAGGTGTATTCAAGGTAAGTTAATATATTTGCGCTGATAAATGTTTTTTTCAACTCATTCTTTAGAAGATGACAATATTATTCAGTTAAGCAACTTGATAATTCATTTGAAACTAACTGGTATCTGTTATATTATTCCTCAATATTTTTCTCACTTGAGGACCAATATTATTTTCATGTCCACTATGTGAGTAACTGATTATGATGAAATTACAGTTTGAAGATGAAATAAATGTTTCCTAATTCCTAAGGCATATTCATGGGTATTATGAATAATGCATGTTATTTGTTATAGAATACGTTAAAAGGAATTCTAGAACTTTTTGGAGGCTATCTAGAATACCAGTGAGTGTTCTAGATTGACATCAAGGGACTTGGGTTCACAATACTAATTTTTTAAAGCATTCCTATCTGGTTAACATCTTTGCTTAGATGCCAATGAATAGTAGCATTGGGTCAGAGCAGCATTGGTTCATTTTTATGGCACGTTAATACAAGTTTTCTTAATGCATCACTAAATTTGTATAGATTACTCTGTACAGTATTGTTCTCTGTATCTTCTCATTTTAAAACCCATGTTCAGAAAATTTGGAGGAGTAGAATGTGGAGGAAAGTTCTCACAAACATTGATGCCCTATGGAGAGGTGTTTGTGAGAGATATATAACATAACTTTTTAGACTGTTATTTCCTGTGATTTTATTGACTTGTTCCTCAAGTTCTCTGTTTCATTTAGTGAGTGGGTTGTCATTAAAACCATTAGAATCATTCAACCCAGAAAGAATGGTAATATGTTCTCAGGGATGAATTGGAAAAAAATGGATGTGGGAAAGAATGGGGGGTGTCTGTTTACTAGAATCCACGAGACTCTAATATTGTAATGTCCCATAGATGAGGTTCATATATAAATTTGCTGCTCTGCTCTCTAGTAACGTGAAGGCTATTGGAGACCCCTCCTGCATTCCCAGACTCATACAGTCTGCCTGCCTGGGTTCATCTCCCCAACCTTACTACCAAAGCACTATGGAGATATTTCATTCAGGTCCTCTTTGTCAAATACGAAATTTTCTTATATTCAGACACCACTATGACAAGTTGACATTGCTGTATCTTAGTGAGCATTAATGAGCTCAATTGTTTATTTATGGAGTTCCAAATTTGATTGGTTTACGAATTGGAAGGCAGTTGGGCTAAACATGGCTTGACTTTATAACAATTGTTTAAGAACTCTTTTTCTCCCCCATTGTAGGGTGAAAACTATAAAAAGGAACTAAATCAATGCCTGTCTTTAGAGGAGATTAACTCAATTATGACTTTCATAAAGGAACTTCGGAGTTTGGGACAATTCCAACTGGTAAGACAAAAGTGACATTTGATTCCTCTTGATTACTGAGATTATAGTAGATCAGCCATAAGCTGCTTGATTTTGACTTCAAACTAGGTGAAGATACTTCTTTAAGAATAGACATTTTTGTAAACTGCTTTCCTCTTTTCAGAGATTTAAATATTAAGATGAGCAGAATCCATATTCTTTAAGAGTTTGCAAGTAATAAGTGACTTACTAAAGGTAAAAGAATATGGGATTAGTATAGCTACCAGGATTTGAGAGTTCTTAAAAAGAAAATGTCCACATTTTCCTAAAGAAGTTTTGCATTTAGGTGTGGGACATTTACACATAACAAAATTTTCTTCCTGCCTAGTGGGGCCTTTTTATGTGTGTAAAATAAAATATTATTGCATATATTTTAGAAAACCATCTAAATCTTAATTTGTGCAGAACTAGAGCAAACTTCAAAGAAAGAAAATGTAAATAATAATAACTTTTATTGATTTTACATTAAGAAATAAAAGGCATTTGTTTTTTTATATGTATTTTTTCAGGTTTTGTTAATTTATTTGTCAATATTAAGAGATAATTTATTTCATGTGCATGTGTACAATATTTGCTTGTTTCTAGTTCTGTCACTTACATAAATAGACTATAATGGATTTGTATTTTTATACCTAAGATTTGTTTATACAAACCATCTTTTTAAAATAACATTTTTAAAAGTCCAATGATAATTTACTATTAATCTCTTTGGATCAAACATTTGTTTTTTACTTTTAAAAAACTATGTATTTACATACTACTTGTATGAGTTATATAACCAGTTTACTAAGTTAAGTAATGAATGCTCGACACTTGGTTTTATAATTTAGCCCCAAGTTTAGAGGGTTCAAAGTAAGCTTATTGCCCCAAGATAATTTAATTTATGGATGATTTTAATCAAGTTAAATATAGGAAGTAGTACATTCATGACAGATTGGCTTATTTTGGCACAAAGATAATAAAAGAGAGCGAGGCCTCATCCTTCAGGAATTCATGATTTAAGATGTTGTGAAGGTAGAGAACATCCCTTGGCACAATGTGAGGAAGAACTGAAGAACTGTTTTGCAGGAGAAAGGGCAAACCCCAATTCCTGACTCTCGGAATAGAACGAAGATAGATTTTCTTTTTGGTAGGATCAATATCTCTTACCCTGACATAATTGACTTGTAACCCAAGAGGATTTCTCCTCATCCTTCCTGCTGTCTGATTCACTTTGTAATTCAGCTGTTTCCAGGTATCTATACCAAGGAGAAATTCATTTCCATTTAATGAAAAGGGAAAGAAAATTTACCCCATTGGAAGTATAGAATCATCAACAAAATTAGGTCCTTATAAAAAGTGGCATTTACCTTGACCATTGCACAGAAAATTCAATTATGGTGCTGACCATTTTCTTTAAAAAAAGGATCTTTAATAAGTATCTTATTTTTAAAATATCTGAATAAATATGAAATCTTTCCTAGTAATGATACACTTTATTTTGCATAACTTATTCTGATATTCAGTTTGTGAATATTTCTTCTCAGCTCTTCCCGTCTACTACTCCGGGGATTCAATCTTTGATGCATGAGTTTTATGATGTGGCAAATACTATGGGAAAACCTGTTTCAGTCCTCAACCAATACCAGTCTCTTTTAAGTGTATTTGAACAATTTCAGCTCCTGAATAAGAAGGCACAGCTCCAGCCACTGGAATGGTAAGATAGCCACAATTTGGAATTTGAATTGTACAATCCAAAAAAAAAATCTCAAGATTGATTTCAAAAGGCTTTGCATACATTAAAGAAAGCAACAAAAAGAAGTACATCCAAAAGTCTGTGCTCTGGAAAATAAGCTTCTTTAAAGCACTGAAACTATAATGATTCTAGTGGTTTTCAAACTGTAGAAAAATATATCTAATAGTTTTTCAAACCAATAAGAAAACTCTACTAAAAAGTAATGTTTAAAATTAAAAGTTCCAATCTAGTTTCATTCTATGATACATATCCTTGAATTAGAGGAGCTTCAGATGGAAAGAATTAAGTGAGATTTGTTTTATGAACCATCAGTCAGAATGGAACCTGAGATAATATGAGCCTTTGTTCAGAGTGATTTTGAGATGTTACTTTATTCTGGGCAAAACCTATCCAAATTTATAAATACATCTCTGCCATAAGATGAGAATTTGTTTTTAAAGAAGGTAGAATCTCAAGAGGGAAACATTTGTTTGGGAGAAAACGTTCTTGGCCTCCCATCTCTATGTCCATTCTGAGAAGTAGTAATAGGGAATGAGAGGGAAGATGGGCCAGGTTGGTGAACACTTGTGTCTTCAATTTCTGTAGTTGGTGAAAAGGGGCAGTCAGTGCCCACCGTGCAAACTCAGTCAGCTTCTCTCTTAATGATGGAATAAAGAGAGTATTTGACTTTTTTACTGCCAGGCAAACAGAAGTAAACCTGAACCTCCTAGGGAGATGAAAGGCTAGCAGCCATGCCATAATTACTTACGTCTCTTACAGTCACTCTCAGGAATGGCTTCAGGTCTATTGACTTGTACTTCATTTATTTCTGCCTCAGGAGATAATGAAAACAGTTCTGTAAGAAATTTCTCGTTAGAATTCAAAAGTACAAATAATCACATATTTGAGGAATTCTTAGGAAACCTCCCAGGATCAAAATTCACTTTAATTGCCACAACTTTATGAACTTGGCCGTATTTCCTCAATGATCAGAAGTGGAAAGCCTGACAGAAGGTTTTGTTTGAAAATTAGATTTCACATAATATAGCTCAATCCCCCTTTGCTTGTTCTTTGCACTCTCAAATAATCTAAGGCTCACATTCATCATTACTGATGGGAGAAGAACAGAGTTAACTTACCAAGGGAACTATTTAACTACTGATTTTAACCTCGACTGAATGCCCTTCAGATATGCAAGCTTTGAAAAGTTTGTTCCCCAAAGCTTTACTCAGCTCTGCATATGTTGTAAGGTTAAGCAATTGACTTATCTTAAATTCAGCATTGTGAACTTAACACTAACTCAAACTGATTCCCTTCCAGTAAAAGAATTTACTAGTGGTCAGTGTTGAGTATAATTAGAAAGGGATGCATTTTGAATCTGACAGGACTTTCTTGAATCAGACAGACATGGATTCAAGAATCCCAACTTTAGAGTTTATTATATTAAAGTTTTTTTTAATAATTTATTTTAGTATCATTAATCTACAATTACATGTGCAATATTATGGTGATTAAACTACCCCCTTCATTAGGTCCCCCCCACCAACCACTTTACAGTCACTGTCCATCAGCATAGTGAGATGCTGTAGAGTCCCTACTTGTCTTCTCTGAGTTGTACAGCCCTCCCCGTGTCCCCCCAACATTACGTCTGCTAATCGTAGTGCCCCTTTTTCCCCTTGTCCCTCCCTTCCCACCCATCCTCCCCAGTTTCTTTCCCTTTGGTAACTATTAGTCCATTCTTGGGTTCTGTGAGTCTGCTGCTGTTTTGTTCCTTCAGTTTTTTTTTCTTTGTTCTTATACTCCACATATGAGTGAAATCATTTGACACTTGTCTTTTTCGGCTTGGCTTATTTCACTGAGCATAATACTCTCTAGCTCCATCCATGTTGTTGCAAATGGTAGGATTTGTTTTCTTCTTATGGCTGAATAATATTCCACTGTGTATATGTACCACATCTTCTTTATCAATTCATCTACTGATGGACACTTAGGTAGCTTGCATTTCTGGGCTATTGTAAATAGTGCTGCGATAAACATAGTGTCTTTTTCAAACTGGGCTGGTACATCCTTAGGGTAAATTCCTAGGAGTGGGATTCCTGGGTCAAATGGTATTTCTAATTTGAGTTTTTTGAGGAACCTCCATACTGCTTTCCACAATGTTTGAACTAATTTGCATTCCCACCAGCAGTGTAGGAGGGTTCCCTTTTCTCCACATCCTCGCCAATATTTGTTGTTGTTTGTGTTTTGGATGTTGGCCATCCTCACTGGTGTGAGGTGATATCTCATTGTGGTTTTAATCTGCATTTCTCTGTTGATTAGTGATGTGGAGCATCTTTTCATGTGCCTGTTGGCCATCTGAGTTTCTTCTTTGGAGAAGTGTCTATTCATGTCCTCTGCCCATTTCTTAACTGGATTATTTACTTTATGTTTGTTGAGATGCGTGATTTCTTTATGTATTTTGGATGTCAACCCCTTATTGGATATGTCATTTATGAATATATTCTCCCATACTGTAGGATGTCTTTTTGTTCTACTGATGGTATCCTTTGCTGTACAGAAGCTTTTCAGCTTGACATAGTCCCACTTGTTCATTTTTGCTTTTGTTTCCCTTGCCCGGGGAGATATGTTCATGAAGAAGTCGCTCATGTTTATGTCCAAGAGATTTTTGCCTATGTTTTTTTCTAAGAGTTTTATGGTTTCATGACTTACATTCAGCTCTTTGATCCATTTTGAGTTTACTTTTGTGTATGGGGTTAGACAGTAGTCCAGTTTCATTCTCTTACATGTAGCTGTCCAGTTTTTCCAACACCAGCTGCTGAAGAGGCTGTCATCTCCCCACTGTATATCCAAGGCTTTTTATCAAATATTAATTGACTGTATATGTTTGGGTTAATGTTTGGATTTTCTATTCTGTTCCACTGGTCTGTGGGTCTGTTTTTGTGCCAATACCAAATTGTCTTGATTACTGTGGCTTTGTAGTAGAGCTTGAAGTCAGAGAGCTATTCCCCCTGTTTTATTCCTCCTTCTCAGGATTGCTTTGGCTATTCGGGGTCTTTTGTGGTTCCATATGAATTTTAGAATTATTTGTTCCAGTTCATTGAAGAGAGCTGGTGGTATTTTGATAGGGATTGTGTTGAATCTGTAGATTGCTTTAGGTAGTATAGCCATTTTGACAATATTTATTCTACCTAGCCAAGAGCATGGGATGGATTTCCATTTGTTAGTGTCCTCTTTAATTTCTCTTAGGAGTGTCCTGTAGTTTTCAGAGTATAGGTCTTTCACTTCCTTCGTTAGGTTTATTGCTAGGTATTTTATTCTTTTTGATGGAATTGTTTTTCTGATTTCTCTTTCTGTTAGTTCATTGTTAGTGTATAGGAAAGCAACAGATTTCTGTGTGTTAATTTTGTATCCTGCAACTTTGCTGAATTCAGATATTAGTTCTAGTAGTTTGGGAGTAGAGTCTTTAGGGTTTTTTATGTACAATATCATGTCATCTGCAAACAGTGACAATTTGACTTCTTTAACAATCTGGATGCCTTGTATTTCTTTGTTTTGTCTGATTGCCATGGCTAGGACCTCCAGTACTATGTTGAATAACAGTGGAGAGAGTGGGCATCCCTGTCTTGTTCCCGATCTTAGATGAAAAGCTTTCAGCGTCTCGCCGTTAAGTATAATGTTAGCTGTGGGTTTGTCATATATGGCCTTTATGATGTTGAGGTACTTGCCCTCTATACCCATTTTGTTGAGAGTTTTAATCATGAATGGATGCTGAATTTTGTCAAATGCTTTTTCAGCATCTATGGAGATGATCATGTTGTTTTTGTTCATCTTTTTGTTGATGTGGTGGATGATGTTGATGGATTTTCGAATGTTGTACCATCCTTGCATCCCTGGGATGAATCCCACTTGATCATGGTGTATGATCCTCTTGATGTATTTTTGAATTCAGTTTGCTACTATTTTGTTGAGTATTTTTGCATCTATGTTCATCAGGGATATTGGTCTGTAATTTTCTTTTTTGGTGAAGTCTTTGCCCTGTTTAGGTATTAGAGTGATGCTGGCTTCATAGAATGAGTTTGGAAGTATTCCCTCCTCTTCTATTTTTTGGAAAACTTTAAGGAGAGTGGGTGTTATTTCTTTTCTGTATGTCTGGTAGAATTCAGAGGTGAATCCATCTGGTCCAAGGGTTTTGTTCTTGTGTAGTTTTTTGATTACCGACTCAATTTTTTTGCTGGTGATTGGTCTGTTTAGTTTTTCTGTTTCTTGTTTGGTCAGTTTTGGAAGGTTGTATTTTTCTAAGAAGTTGTCCATTTCGTCTAGGTTTTCCAGCTTGTTAGCATATAGATTCTCATAATATTCTCTTATAATTCTTTGTATTTCTGTGGTGTCTGTCGTTATTTTTCCTTTCTCATTTCTGATTCTATTTATGTGTTTAGATTCTCTTTTTCTCTTAATGAGTCTGGCTAGGGGTTTATCTATTTTGTTTATTTTGCAAAGAACCAGCTCTTGGTTTCATTGATTTTTTTCTATTGTTTTATTCTTCTCAATTTTATTTATTTCTTCTCTGATCTTTATTATGTCCCTCCTTCTGGTGACTTTGGGCCTCATTTGTTCTTCTCTTTCCAATTTCAGTAATTGTGTCTTCAGACTATTCTTTTGGGAATGTTCTTCCTTCTTTAAATAGGCCTGGATTGCAATATACTTTCCTCTTAGAACTGCCTTTGCTGCGTCCCATGGAAGTTGTGGCTTTGTGTTGTTGTTGTCATTCATCTCCATATATTCTTTGATTTCTGTTTTGATTTGATTGTTAACCCATTGGTTAATTAGGAGAATGTTGTTAAGTCTTCATGTATTTGTGAGCCTTTTTGATTTCTTTCTAAAATTTATTTGTAGTTTTATACCTTTGTGATCTGAGATGTTGGTTGGTAGAATTTCAACCTTTTTTAATTTACTGATGTTCTTTTTGTGGCCTAGTATGTGGTCTATCCTGGAAAATGTTCCATGTGCACTTGAGAAGAATGTGTATCCTGTTGCTTTTGGGTGTAGAGTTCTGTAGATGTCTGTTAGGTCCGTCTGTTCTAGTGTGTTGTTCAGTGCCTCTGTGTCTTTACTTATTTTCTGTCTGGTTGATCTGTCCTTTGGAGTGAGTGATGTGTTGAAGTCTCCTAAAATGAATGCATTGCTGTCTATTTCCTCCTTTAATTCTGTTAGTATTTGTTTCACATATGTTAGCGCTCCTGTGTTGGGTGCATATATATTTATAATGGTTATATCCTCTTGTTGGATTGACCCCTTTATCATTATGTAATGTCCTTCTTTATCTCTTGCTACTTTCTTCGTTTTGAAGTCTATTTTGTCTGATACAAGCACTGTAACACCTGCTTTTTTCTCCTTGTTGTTGGCATGAAATATCTTTTTCCATCCCTTCACTTTTAGTCTGTGTATATCTTTGCATTTGAGGTGAGTCTCTTGTAAGCAGCATATAGATGGGTCTTGCTTTTTTATCCATTCAGTGACTCTGTGTCTTTTGATTGGTGCATTCAGTCCTTTTACATTTAGAGTGATTATCGATAGATATGTACTTATTGCCATTGCTGGCTTTAGATTCGTGGTTACCAAGGGTTCAGGTTATTTCGCGGGGTGTACTTCCACTCCCTCCTGGCTCTGAATCCTCTCCTCCCACCGGTGTGCTGGGGTGGGAGAGTGTTCAGATCCCGCCGGGTCACGGTTCTGTATCTTACCCGCCTCATGGGGTGCCAAGTCGTCTCAGGTGCAGATGCAGGCTGTGCGTTGTCCTGTGTATTCTGGTCTCACTTTTAGGAATAGTTGTATTTGCTGTATTTTCATAGATATATATGGGTTTGGGAGGAGATTTCTGCCGCCCTGCTCACTCTGCCATCTTCCCAGAACTCAGCCTGTATTAGTTTTGATCCCTCTGAGACTCAGTTCCCACATCTGTAAAATATGGATTATATTACCTACCGTGTATTATTTTAGAAGGATTACATAAGATAACTTCCAGATACCACCTGGTGTCTGGTATCCTGCAGTGCAGGTAGGTAAAAATATTAGTATGCTTCCCTTTTCATGCTCTTATACCATCCAAAAGTCACTTACGCATTGACAGTGGGGAAATACGTTTCATTTATTTTATGGGAAAAGCAGTACAAGTTTGAAACATTTATCTAAGTTAATACTGAGATAAGTGAGCCTTAGGTCTTTACCAAGAAGCAGGTAACTCGCTCGTAGAACATTCAAGAAACAGTACTCAGTTCTAATGATCTTCAAATATACTTGTGAGCATATGTATATTTAATTAGCATCCCCGTTGTATTACAAGGAGGATGTGTATTATGCACATTTTCCAGATGAGGAAGCTGAGGTGCTGAGATGTGTCATTTGTTCAATAGGAATAAGGGTGAGATTAGGACTCTGGCCTTCTCGTCCATGGTCCTGGGCTTCATTGCAGTGTATCCTGCAGACAGGAAATCACATGTGGTCATTCATCATTGTGCTTATCTTCAAAATGGTCAACTCCAGTTTTATCTACAGGGAAAACCAATTTTTTATACCAGTACTACCCATGTGGTTTAATGGCTTCATCCTTTCTTTGAAGTAAAGATCATCTGCCTAGAGCAATAAGGTGAGGAGAAGTAAGGTCAGAACCGCAGCAGTTAGAAAAGCTGACAGCTGTGCCTGTGCCCCTAGGCTCAGAATTCAGAGGTCCCAACAGAATTAATGTGAATCTAAACAGAATGAAAATCTTAAGGTCAGTGTGTGCACTATCTGCTAATTTTCACTTTACCAGAAATAAAGCTGCAAGTGTACTTAGCTGTAATCACATGGTTTCCATGAAAATTCACATTTTCAAAACAAATAATTTATTCACAAAATTACCCAAGAAATCACTGCAGGATGCCTTAACATGTAAAGCATCTCATTCTGTTAAAGATAGTAACTTTTCCAAAGTTCAGTTTATGTGCCTTTCAGGGTTGTATCTCTCATGAGCTTCACTCAGAATTTTTGCTTCATAGGAATCTAGAGGGTTTTTAAAAATTTGGCCTGGCATCCAGTCAGATTTCAACTGGATCTCACCCCATGCTTTCTTCATTCCTTAAGAGGAGGGAACTATTTTAAAGAAAGTCCTAAAGTCCTAAACATCATAATTTTTTCAACCTTAGTTATGTATGTATCAATGAAAAAAAAAGACTTAAAACTGCAATAAAATTATCACACCTTCCAATATTAGCAATATTTTGTAATCCTTAATTCTTCTTAATTTCTTATCTGATGTTTATATTTTGAAGGAACTGAATATGCCTTATTCATCTCTTCTCTACCACAGCGCCCAGCACAATATCTGGGACAATAAATATTTATAAAATGTAATTTAACACAAAGCATTTGATTCTCACAGCATCTCTGTGAAATAAGCCAGTATTGCTCTCTCCGTTTTGCTGGAGTAGAAATGGGGATTCATAACACTGCACAGGAATGTCAAGTCACAACCTGCCCAGTGTTCTCTGTCATCAGGACAAGCAATTTTTTTGTCTGCAGTTTAGATCATTTTGGTCCCAGATTTGAGGACTTAAAGGGCAATCTGGCCAAGCATTTAGTCGTACAACCAAAAAATGAGGCAACACCCCAAAATATAAGTAACCTTTACCATTCACTATCATACAACCGAAAAATGAGGCAACACCCCAAAATATAAGTAACCTTTACCATTCACTACAGTTAATCAACATTTAAGGATAGAATCCATGGCAAGACATAGGTCGCTTTCTGCACGGTACACTTATATTTCTTAGATTATATGTATGTTATTTCAGTCTGTGCCTTGGAGTTTTTCCAAGGCTTCTTGCTTCAAAACCGTGTAACTTTAGCCAAACCGATTCTGGTAAGAGTGTATGTTCCTGAATCGCTTCTGTTGGAGCCATGCTATCAGAGAATACTCCCTTTCGGAATGCAGAGTGACTTTTTACCCTGGTTTTCTTCAAATGTGTTTCTGCCGATTAGTGATGTTGAGATTTCCACCTACCTCACTTGATGCAAGATTGCCAGTTCTTGAGGAATGAAATCCAGAAAGAGTTTCTTTGTGTTCATCCCAATAAATGTGCCCACACAGGGGGAAAAAAAAAAAGATAGTGCGTTAGACTTAATTGCCATGAATTTTGTTCATTTCATTGATCCAGAGTTGTTTGGCATTGCATTTTCAGGAATTCTTTCGTAGAGGATGAGAACATTGAAAAACCCCAAGTGCCATTTGATGCCATTAAAAATAAAAAAGGTAAAAACATATCCCCATTTGTTTCAACATGAATATAAGTACTCTGTGGCCAAACATATTTAAAATGACTAGCTTCATTAGCAATCAAAAATGAAGATGAAAATGGGAAATGATATTTTCCTTCAAATTTGGAAAGATTTTTTTTCTTCTTAAAGATAATGGAGTTGGAGAAAATGTAAAGAAATAAGTATTCTCATGCATAAATTAGAATAACCTTTTTAAAGAGGTCAGTTAACAACACATAAGAAAAGATTTAAAAATTATTCTTGCACACCAGAAATTTCACTTTTAGTTATTCATATTATGGAAATAATTAAGAATGTACACAAAAATTTAATTACATGTTATTAATAAAACATTAGAAACTACCACTGTTGCAATGCTAGTGAATTGGATAAATTAAGCTATGTTCATCCAATGAAATACTAGGAAGTCATTCTAATGCTATAGTACAATATTTGTGGCATGAAATATGTTTATCATATATCATTAAATGAAACAATTGGCTATAAGCAACACAGGCCTCAAAATTAATGCTGATTTTGATTTTCTCTCCTAGGCTTATCTCTATTTTCTAACTTTTTCCTCGTAAAGAACAACTGAGTGTTTTGTCATAAAGAAAGAAGATGTTTCTAACTTTAAGGAGAAAAAAATGAAGTACCGTATGCCTATAATTTTTTTTAATGAGGTTTAATCCAATACAGTGCTTCTCAGTGTGTGGCCCCTAGACCTCAGCAACACCTAGGAAATTTGGAAAATTCAGATCCTCTGAACCAGAGTCTCTGGGTAGGAGGCCCAGCATTCTGTATTTTCAAAGCCCTTCAGATGATTCTGAGGCCTGCTAAAGTTTGAGAAGCAAGGAGTCACTGAAATGAATCACTAGGCCCAGTGAAGGGCTCATGATAAACTACTATTCAGATTGTCTTTCTCTCTCTCCCACCATTTTTTCTTTTTAAATGAATGATATAAGCACTCTGAGTGTTTTAAGTCATTCATTTATTCCATTAATATTTGTTGGGGAGTTTTTTTACATAGACGTTTGGTTGAATTCAGACACTTTGAGTAGGTATCAGTAGAACCAGCTGATGGAATTTCTGTAATTCTAATGATTTGGGAAATTAATTACAAGATCATAGAACTGAAAGGAATCTTGATCACGTTCAGTCAATGGATGGCACTCAGATAATTCATTTTTCTCCCTTGATATTTTACTATTTGAAATAATCATTCTTCTGAGATTTGAACCAAATAACTTTTCACTGTAGCTTTCAGTTTAACTTAGATGTGCTTTCTGATGTAATAAAAGTTAATTAATAAAATATGTGTTTTATTGTATTATACTGTTTGAGACTACTGAATAGACATTCTGTTTTATTTTGATTAATAATTTTCATTTGCAATTCATATTTTTCAGCTGCAGTTCCACAAAGTATAAATGAAACCAAAGAAGTGCATTGCAGTGATGGTGAGTTCCAACTAAAGTGTTTCAGCAGCATAATCAATGGGCACAGCCCTGTTTTGAATAAATCATTTTATCATATTTGGGTATCTTTAGATGGGTAAAGTATTTTATTTTATTTTTTTTAGGATTTTATAAAAATTTATTTTGGTATCATTAATCTACAATTACATGTGCAATATTATGGTTATTAAACTACCCACAACATCAGGTCCCCCCCCACCAACCCCATTACAGTCACTGTCCCTAAGCGTAGTGAGATGCTATAGAATCACTACTTGTCTTCTCTGAGTTGTACAGCCCTCCCTGTGCCCCCCTAACATTACATCTGCTAATCATAATGCCCCTTTTTCCCACTTATCCCTCCCTTCCCGCCCATCCTCTCCAGTCCCTTTCTCTTTGGTAACTGTTAGTCCATTCTTGGGTTCTGTGAGTCTGCTACTGTTTTTTTTTTCTTTCAGTTTTTTTCTTTGCTCTTATGCTCCTCATATGAGTGAAATCATTTGATACTTGTCTTTATCTGCTTGGCTTATTTGACTGAGCATAATACCTTCTAGCTCTGTCCATGTTGTAGCAAATGGTAGGATTTGTTTTCTTCTTATGGCTGAATAATATTCCACTGTGTATATGTACCACATCTTCTTTATCCATTCATCTACTGATGGACACTTAGGTTGCTTCCATTTCTTGGCTATTGTAAATAGTGCTGTGATAAACATAGGGGTGCATGTATCTTTTTCAAACTAGGCTGCTGCATTCTTAGGGTAAATTCCTAGGAGTGGAATTCCTGGGTCAAAAGGTATTTCTATTTTGAGTTTTTTGAGGAACCTCCATACTGCTTTCCACAGTGGTTGAACTAATTTGCATTCCCACCAGCAGTGAGGGAGGGTTCCGCTTTCTCCACATTCTCACCAACATTTGTTGCTGTTTGTGTTTTGCATGTTGGCCATCCTTACTGGTGTAAGGTGATATCTCATTGTGGTTTTCATTTCCATTTCTCTGATGATTAGCAATGTGGAGCATCTTTTCATGTGCCTGTTGGCCATCTGAATTTCTTCTCTGGAGAAGTGTCTATTCATGTCCTCTGCCCATTTCTTAATTGGATTATTTGCTTTTTGTTTGTTGAGGTGCGTGAGTTCTTTATATATTTTGGATGTCAACCCCTTATCGGATACGTCATTTATGAATATATTCTCCCATACTGTAGGATGTCTTTTTGTTCTACTGATGGTGTCCTTTGCTGTACAGAAGCTTTTCAGCTTGATATAGTCCCACTTGTTCATTTTTGCTTTTGTTTCCCTTGCCCGGGGAGATATGTTCATGAAGAAGTTGCTCATGTTTATGTCCAAGAGATTTTTGCCTATGTTTTTTTCTAAGAGTTTTATGGTTTCATGACTTACATTCAGGTCTTTGATCCACCTTGAGTTTACCTTTGTGTATGGGGCTAGACAGTAGTCCATTTTCATTCTCTTACATGTAGCTGTCCAGTTTTTCCAACACCAGCTGCTGAAGAGGCTGTCATCTCCCCATTGTATATCCAAGGCTCCTTTATCAAATATTAATTGACTGTATATGTTTGGGTTAATGTTTGGATTTTCTATTCTGTTCCACTGGTCTGTGGGTCTGTTTTTGTGCCAATACCAAATTGTCTTGATTACTGTGGCTTTGTAGTAGAGCTTGAAGTCAGGGAGCTATTCCCCCTGTTTTATTCCTCCTTCTCAGGATTGCTTTGGCTATTCGGGGTCTTTTGTGGTTCCATATGAACTTTAGAACTATTTGTTCCAGTTCATTAAAGAGAGCTGTTGGTATTTTGATAGGGATTGCATTGAATCTGTAGATTGCTTTAGGTAGTATAGCCATTTTGACAATATTTATTCTTCCTAGCCAAGAGCATGGGATGCATTTCCATTTGTTAGTGTCCTCTTTAATTTCTCTTAGAGTGTCTTGTAGTTTTCAGAGTACAGGTCTTTCACTTCCTTCGTTAGGTTTATTCCTAGGTATTTTATTCTTTTGATGCAATTGTGAATGGAATTGTTTTTCTGATTTCTCTTTCTGTTAGTTCATCATTAGTGTATAGGAAAGCACAGATTTCTGTGTGTTAATTTTGTATCCTGCAACTTTGCTGAATTCAGATATTAGTTCTAGTAGTTTTGGAGTGGAGTCTTTAGGGTTTTTTATGTACAGTATCATGTCATCTGCAAACAGTGACAGTTTGACTTCTTCTTTACCAATCTGGATGCCTTGTATTTCTTTGTTTTGTCTGATTGCTATGGCTCGGACCAGTATCATGTCAAAAAAGCAGTGGAGAGAGTGGGCATCCCTGTCTTGTTCCCGATCTTACGTAAAAAGCCTTCAGCTTCTCGCTGTTAAGTATGATGTTAGCTGTGGGTCTGTCATATATGGCCTTTATGATGTTGAGGTACTTGCCCTCTATACCCATTTTGTTGAGAGTTTTAATCATGAATGGATGCTGAATTTTGTCAAATGCTTTTTCAGCAGCCGTGGCCATGCCGCTCCGCAGGGCCCTTTTTAGCTCTGGCTGGGGTGGGAACGAATGGGAGGCTGCTGATCTCTGTGGGAAATCTCAGTGTGGCTACTTTTTCCCAGTCACGAACCGAGGGGTCCGAAAATCCCCAGGACTCCCAGCCTGCTGTACTGCGTGTGCTGGGATGATCCTGCCCCTCCCCCTGTCTCTTTAAGACTGCTAAAAAAGCACACGCTTTTCTTTTGTCCTGGGGAGCCAGCTGGGAGGACCCAGGCACGTTCCCTGGCTCAAATCCTGCACCTATGACTCTCCAGTTTCCGATACACCACATGATGTGTTTCAGTGCTTCTGGTGCAGATCACCAGGGCTGGTTATTTCATGTGCCTGTACTTCCACTCCCTCCTCACTTTGAATCCTCTCCTCCCACCAGTGCGCTGGGGTGGGGGAGTGCTCAGGTCCCACCAGGTTGCAGTTCCGTATCTTACCCGCTTCATAGGGTACCAAGTCCTCTCAGGTGTAGCTACAGACTGGGTGCCGTCCTATATCTTCTGGTCTCTGTTTTAGGAATAGTTGTACTTGTTGTATTTTCATAAATATATATGGTTTTGGGAGGAGATTTCCGCCAGCCTGCTCATGCTGCCATCTTCCCAGAACTTGTAAAAGTATTTTAAATAAATTTTCAAAAGTTATGAGATTTCTGAATGAGTCGATATCTGTCACTTTTGCATGAGAAAAACATTTTTAATTTTTGAACATGAAATATTTGTGTGTGTGTTTGTTTAAGGACAAAGACTTCCAGATTCATTTTGAGGGCTCCTGAAGGTGCTAAGGTTTACCTTGAACTCTGCTCAAGTGGAAAAGCTTGGTTCATCTGCTTCACACATTGATTTTTAGGGCTCTTACCACCCCAACGTAATTCTTTTTCTGCCAGATTGTTGATATAATGGATAGGACTTGAGTTGAATTTTCTTTATAACAATTGAGAGTTTTAAAGCCAATCATTGATATATTTTCTCAAAATTCATGACTTTTTTTGCTAAAATATAATCACGAAAAAACATATATACATTATAGTAAAACATGGCAAATTTTATATAGATTTTTTAATTTAAAAATAATTTTCTTCATTGTGGTCAGTATTATTCCAGTGTTCTTGCAAGTATATCATTTTAGAAAATTTAACAGATTTTTTTCCAAACTAGGATGTTATTAAATACCTGAACTGGATCATAAAGCTGGGTCTTCTGATTCTTTGTTAAAAACTCATGAGGTATCTTAATATTCTATGATAATATGATGAAAAAACAGGAGTTTTGCTTAGAAGGTTTGTTTTTTTGACAATGTGTATGTTTTAAAATATACATATAGTTAGTGCTAAAACTTGCAGTTAGAAAATTTAGCCTTTCACAAAAATCTATACTAGTAAAACATTGAAGCTCAAAGAAATAACACTTATGGACTAAAGTCTAATTTATTATGAATGAAATCTTCTAATTTAATAAAATCTAATTTGTATCTTCTAGAATGCAATTCATTCATTATGCTTGAACACTATCATTAAAATAAGGGCAGGCTGAGAGGTTTTATAAACCATATATTATAAACTATATAATAATGTGGTTTAACAGAATCAACAAATGCATCCAAATAAGGAAAAATAGCATTTTAAATAAAATATTGCCTCTCAGGGAAAGGTAACATATTACTTATGCCATTTCCTCTCTATATCCCTTATGCCAATCTCCCACTCCTGGAAACATACATGCTACTCAATTCTCCTGGGACACTGGTGCGTAGGTTGTACTGAGAAAAGGTCTAGTGAGAAAATTGGGAGCAAGATTAGAGTGAACATTTGCTGAGAGTCGGCTGTGTGCCTGGTTCTGGGTTAGATACAGCATCAAGAAAGCCACTTCACCTCTTTGGTCTTCTATTTTCTCATCTGTAAAATGAAATGACTGTGTGGGATAATCTCTTTTTTTTTTTTTCAGTTTCCAGGTAACATAGTGTAGCGGATATGAACATGTTAGATAAGCTCTGCAACTTTGTTCATATCTTTATGTTTGATAAAACTGGTCCTACCTGAGTCTTCATAATTAATCTTCCTGCTTTTATGGTATGATATAAGATTACAAAGAATGACTTGATGATGCCACAGAACAGGTGGGATTATCTTTGAGAATCTAGGCTGTTCTTGTATTTAATATGAATTATGATTACCCCTCAAGAGGGCAATAAAGTCTGCAGTTAAAAGACATATATTAAAGACAACTAAAACTTCGAACAGCTTTCCCATATGTACTTGCCAAATAGGTTAAGCCGCCTGCTGCCACCATACCTCACCCTGGGTTCTCTAGAGCTAAGGTACGCTGGCCAGAGACAAGTTGGGACTGGGCTGGGAAGGATGCCAAGGAAACCAGGTGTTTGTAGGCAGCAACACTGATGATTCAGTTGAAGATGATGTCAGCGCTAAGTCAGCTTTTAGACAGGGGTCTAGGATTTAAGCCACAGGTGGAGAGTTTCTGATGAAACCAAAAACAAGCCCTTGCCAAAATCTCGCTTAAGAGTGTGATTACACATTTCGTCTCACAGAGGGCTGAGTTTCAGTGTTGTAATGGGCAAACCCCCCATTAAAAACTTTCACTATTAAGTTAAAGTGTAAATTGCAGGGAAATTAACTCTCAGTGACTGTTTTGAAAAATGTATCATGATAGGTTAAAGTACATCTTCTATGGTTATTATTTTTCAAGAAGTTAATACTTTGTTATTCATTGAGCTGATTCTGAGCATAAAAGTGCAGTGCAAGTATTTATATTACCTTTCTGCCTAGGAAATGGGCCCTCTTGAAAGCAGATTCCGTATCTCTGGGCTCCAGCTTGTTTAAGGTATTATGCTGGGTTCATTGTCTCCAATTTAATCAGATCTCATGCCCAACAATAACATGTCTACTGTGCTTATCTCTGTGCCTTGAACATAGAATGTGCTGGAAAAAAAATCCTAGACAAAATGAATGTATTATTAATAAATGGTTGAATTTGAATGAAAATCTATGATTTTCAGGATGAGAAATCTAATAACACAATCTCACCTTCGTTCTCTGATTTTTCTCCTTTATTATAAAAAATTTCAGGAGCTGGTCAAAATCATAAATGCAGTCTACCTACATCTGTCAGCCAGATAACATCCTGATAACAAGTAAAGTCAATCAAGCAGGCAGTTTATCCAATTCACTGAGTTTTTCAACCAAAATAACTAGTTGTTTATTTTTTTCATCATGACTTTTCCCAACAATGAAATTCCAATATAGCTATTGTATTATTGCTATTCCTAATTTGTACTTGAACAGTTTTTTTCTTCCACTGGCTGAGAAAATCATGGAGTGTAGGTGAGAAATACATAGGATTTTTTCATTTTTATTGTTGAAGTCCATGATAGGAGTTATACTGAGACCCAGTTCTCATGCCTAGAATAAAACATCCCTAAGGTTGGTGGTGTCCATTGCTGTGGATTTGGTGTTGCACCTCCATGTCTGTCAAAGGCATATAAAAAATATGGTATTGCTGAATCACAAAGTCCGGGATGTAATGGAAATACAACTGGAGGAGAAGATTGTGAAATGCCTCATCTGCTTTATTAGGAGCTTCAAAAGGCTTCCAGAGGTCATGAGAAACCATTAAAGAAAATCATCATATTTTATTTTAGAAAAATTGCTGAAATGGCTATATAAAAATAGAAGAGACAACAGTTCATAGGATAATCTATTTTCAGTTCAGTTGTATAGCTTTTTGCAGCATATTAAGAGTTCTCTTTTTTGTTGCTATGTTGTAAAAAACATTGAACACTTTATTTAAAGGCAATAGAAAGATGCTTTCATTTTACCTATTTCTATAGAATTTCCTATGTTTATTTTACTGGACTTTTGTTGACTATTGGAAGGTATTTATGCCAAAAAAATACTTGTTAATGTTTCTTGGGAAAACATTTGCTAAGCTTCTTTTGAGTAATTTGTTTATTGCAAATATGAGCACAATATAATCTTGCAGTAGCTGATATATGTGCTTATAAATATTATTATGTTTTCTTTGTCAAGATACTTTTGTAAAAATTGGGCTACCAAATAGAAACACATTTTAAAAATGGCTTAGTATCAATGGTATGAAGTAATATGCTAGGTTCTATAACAGAATCAAGTATTTCCATCTTATACTTAAGGGTACTTTCTTAGGTGAGGTGGTTGAGGTAGTTCCTCAGGGCTTCCTTAGGATGCCCCATTGATGTTTTTGTATCTAAGTGTTTGGTATAATATTGGATTTCACGTTCTTCACTCCGCCCTACTGCCTATAAGCTAGTATATCAGTACAGTGGCAGTTTAACGACACTCCCTATTAAGGAATTTTCCTCATTCCTTTCTGTCACCATTTCACAGAGTCATCACCCCCATTTCCACAGTTGCTTAATATATGCAGTAAATGCCATGAAAATGTTATCAATCCATTGGAGAGACATTTTCCCACCTTCCATGGCTTTAAAACTGTTAAAGGCTGAGCAAAAAAATATCTGTATAATACCAATTAAAGTCAAACTGTAATATGAGGCAAATTCTACAAAATTTGGCAGATAGAAAATCCAGCTGAAGCCACAAATCAACTACCACTAGAGTGCCAAATGGAAAATCTGCAGTGATCATTAAAGTTGTTCAAAGGAATTTTAAATTAAACAAACCCTTAATCATATGTAAATATTTAGCCATTTCACAATTGTCTTTTCTTTGTCATTGTTTTTATTTTTTTTGTAACAGATAAAGACATGCAATGTTATATCAAGCAGATCTTCGTATATCCGCATTTGGAACTAAATCCTGAATTTAACCCCAAGATCAAAGATTATTACTCCGAAGTCCCATTTGACGTGGTAACAGTGGCAGTTGGAGCGGAGACGTCTAAGTGTCAGTGCAAGGTGTACCTGTATGAACGGGCAGGGCCAAGGTATGGGGATGCTGACCAGGGCTGAGTGGAGATATCACAGGGAGAAGCAGACTGTTTGAAACAACCTTCGAAGGTGGTTCAGAAGAGCAGGGGCTCAAGCCCGGTTCGACAGAATGCCAGAGTGTGATATCCTCCCGATTTTCAGGGTTATGTGGTTAAAAAAAACACATCAGCATTCTACTAATGTTAGCAATCTTTGTATCTAATCTTTATAACAATGTTGCCACAAAAGAGCATCTTATAATATAAAACGGTAAAGAGTACTCATTGAGGGAAAATTAGTTTATGGCTGTTTTCATGTTCTTAGATTGTTGAAGAGTTTATCCTTCTGCACAGTAGCCTCCTTCTACCCCAGTCTGATTCCTCAAGCCTTTTAATTTTCAGGGGTTGCTTACTTAATATATCTGTTGGTGACAATTTATGGACATAGTAACACTAATTCTCAGACTCACGAGATTTTTTTCTTAGCCTTTGAGAGCCACCAACTCTTTTATTGGGAATTTTGAACAGCAGATAGAATCTTATCACATGGCATGTCCCTGGCAAGGAAAATACCCATGTACCAGGCTATCAGGGAAGAGATGCACTGACGTCCCCCGGGGCTGGGACCAGGAAAGTCCAGTAAAAAGAAAAGAAGGTTCAAGTCAAACCAGCCTGGGTTGCAACCCTGACTCGACTGTATGACTTTGGGTAATTTGTTTCCCAGTTCTCTGTCCAAAATTAGGACAATCATAGTTTTTATGTAGATTTGTGAGTATTAAATGAAATAATGTGTGATCCTGACAGGGTGGTTAATGAAAATGAGTTCCCTTCCCTGTAATTGATGGGGGATATGACCTGCTCCGCAAGATACTCTTGGCATATCAAGGCACTATGAAATATAAGTTAAAATCTTTTTTTCAGATTTTTTATTTCTTATGAAATTGTACAGACCTTATCTGCTTTTTATGCAAATAGTAGGCATTTAGTACATATTGATGGATCACTCCGTTTGGGCTGAATAAATGTTTCTCTCTCTCCAGCTTTGCCAACTACCCTCTGGGTTTAGGAATGAACAAAATCTCAATGCTTGTGGTAGATGAGTCTCCAGCACAGGGTGAGACCCTGATCACATACAAACTCACTATCTATAGAGAAGACCGTCCGAGTCTGCCTTTGTTTGAGGACTTCACAGCATGCGGTTTTGTGCAGGTAAGTGAATTTTACATTTGCACGTTTGTTGAATTGGGAGTGAGCTGTTGACACATGTGAAAAATGCCAAATGAAAATTATTAGGAAGAATATATGCTTTCAAGTTCAACTGTGGTCTCACTTCAAAAGAGACAGTCCCAGTCAGGTATATAAGAGACCTCATTGTGAGTGGTTTTCTTTTTAGTGTGGTGGCTACTCAGTGTTTATTTGTGTTCAGTGAGTTTATTGTGATTAATACTGGAAAAAAGTCTGAGTCCTCATGCTTTGTTATGAAATGGCCTTTATATTTCCATTTTAAATTGTGCTGTGTTTCTTGAATTTAACCCCGACCTACTTTGAAATTTTAAACTAGATTCATTGGAACTTATTTTAAAGAATGAGAGGAAAATTTATGAAACTGTTTTACACAAGGGATACCAGTAAATTAAATGAAATTTGCTTGGGTAGATATATTTCTCCTTTACTTCTCAAACCTTATTCATTCCTAGAGGCTGTAGTTTCTCTTATGATCAACACACACCATTCTGTAGTCCTGCTGATTTTGGGGGGGGTGAATATTACCCAGAGAGAGAGGCTGTCTTTTTTGGTGGTTTATTTCCTCTATTTTATCCTTTTTAGGATTCTGTGTATAACCTTCTACATTTCCTTTCTTCATATACCCTCACTGTAGGTGATTCTAGGGCAACAGTAATTAGTACTAATCCACTTAGGAAGTATAACTGCAAATATGTCATGTCTCAGTGACTGATAAACTCCCGGCAGCATTGAAGCACAGAGGGCTGGTGAAAGAGAAAAATGGCCCAGTAGGTCTCAGAGGGTAGGATGGATACCTCTGAGTGTTCATTTTCGTAATGTAGTGGCCAGTTTTCGTAAATGTAGTGACCAGATACAATATTCTGTCCCCCTCTACCCACCACCCCCACAATCTCACCCATGCCCAAGAGTTTAATACTATTTTGTAAGGGTACTTGTTGCTGAGATTTTTATTTTTTGATGAAACCATACCTGTAGTTTATAAATGACCACCAATTCAAAGAAAATTTCACGTTCGTCTAAAGATTGGTCTGAAGCAGGATGGAACCATTATTCTGAAAGATATTAATAGGTGTACTTTAAAAAAAGAAAAAGAGTAAGTTTCCAAGGTTATGAAGCAAAAGATTAAACAAAATTAAGTAGGTTTCTTAATTGTAGGACTTCTCTGAACCTTTCATATACTAATTTAAATGGTGGACCCTCACAAGGAAAGTATATAATGGGCAGCATTTCCAAACTAACTTGACATCCTTTTAGTGGAATAGCTATTAATATTCTTCTGTGGAACACAGTTGAGGAAACACTGAGCTAGACTATGAAGAAGGCTTCAAAATAAGTCCCTCTCAGTTACCCACTTTTCAGTTTGCTTTGTTTGGGTTGCTATGCCTCAGCCTTTTTCCAAACTAGAAAACAAATAATAGAGCCACACCAAAAATGTTCGTGAAGGAAGAAAAACCTACAGGGAGGTATGTTTTTGTCTAAGTATGTGTGTATTTGTGTGCATGTAATTATTTCCAAACTAAATATTCTCACCTTCTTTGGTGTGTGACTATCTGTATTCTTTGTTTTTCTTTACCCTACTCCAATATTTTAGAAAGAAAGCTAACTCTTAGAATAAATCTTCTTTGTGGAAAAGATAATAGTATGCATATTTTCCCAGAATATTTATGGTTACCTACAGCAGTTATTTTTCACTTTAAAAAGCACCAGAGATTTCATTTTAATGTAGATTTTAATTTGTAAAGGTCTCCATGGGTGACTACATTTTTTAGTTGGTCAGGAAATGTGACTATTATATGGAGTAAATATGTAATAAGGGTTATAAGGGAAAATAAAATACCTGAAGGAATGTATTTTTACTTCTAATGTGTCACCAATTAGGTTTGTAATGTTGCTTTTTTTTTTCTCTATCTTTTGAAGCATAATTGTGTCACCCACAGTTATGGGCACAGGATTATATTTTGGTTCCACTCTAAACTTAAACATGGCAAGGTTAAATATGAAATGACTCATTCACTATTCTATGCCAAACCCATTTAATGGGTATTAATAGTTTAATATGAATTTTTTTCCAATTTCTAAGTGTTCATAAAAATGTAAAATCTTTATGCTGAATCTTTAACACTGACATGTGTTTCAGGAATATCTTTTCCTTCCTGGGTGTCATTTGGAGAGACCACTGTACAGTTAATTCTAATTACATACATGATAAGTATCTGGAGAGGTGTCGGTAGGAATGGGAATGGAATCAGTGGAAGGGAAATTGCAGAGGTGGAATCTGCAGGAATTTCTCCTTGTCTGTGGTTATCATGTCTTTGTGCACGTCTACTTACTGACTCAAATACTAAACTAGTTCCAGCTTTGTTCCTCCATATCTGTCTGACTTTTTACCAGTTCAGTTTTGCAAACTTGATCCTGAACAACTTGAAGCATACCCTGTCAGAGATTTTGCTAAAAAATGCTGCAAGCTGCCCCTTCCCTTGTGCTGGCCATACATTTTTCTGGCCTCCTGTCCCACTATTTGTCAGAGTGTATTTTGTGCTTCTGTTAACCTGGCCTGCTCACTCTTCCCCTGTTCATCCTTCCCAATCATGCAACATTGTCTGATGCTGTCCCTCTCACTGGAAATTAAAAGGAGTTTATTTCATGTCCCCCCAGAAACTATAACTGGGATTCCATTGTGGAAGTTTAGACCTAGATAGTGTAAGATCAAAACTGCCCAAGGATAGATAATGACTGCCATTTATTATGTACCAGGCTCTGTCCTAAATGCTTTATAGTCAGCATCCCTGTAGGTTGAAATCTGCTCTTAGTCCTAGGGTTTCAGAGGAGAAAACCTAAGGATCAGAAAGGTTAAATAAATTGCCCAAGGTAACATAGCTAGTGAGGGGCAGGGCTTGGATTTGAATCCAAACATGCCTAATGCCCAAGTCCATGCTATATTATCCTGATAGAATGAGCTGTCTTGTAGGTAGGCACTTTTTTCTCCCAGGAGGTTTTCAAGCATCAGCTGGGAATCCCTCTCTCAAGGAACAGATGAAGAATAGAATTAGATGACTTTTTAAGCAACCTTAATGTTAACAAAATGAGAAGTCTTCTCACTGACCTTTGGTATGTTGCAAATTCCCATGATTAAAATACACTGTTACTGAGGTCACCTTGTGCCAAGGTAGGCTGGCTCGCTCAGTGGGGATGGGGATCTTAGACCTAATGAAGAAGGAGCAGGCCCTAGCCCTTCGCCTTGTGCCAGCTCAGCTCAGCTCAGGGCTCTACACCTGCAGGGCACCTTGTCCTCTGACTGTGAGCAAACCTACCCTTATGGATTCCCCACAAGGATTCCGGCTCCTGGAGTTTGCCATTCCCCCAGGTGTCTGATTCCAGTTGCCTAGTCAAGAACTCTTTAGGCCTAGCTATCATCTGTCAAGTAACCCTCTTGAGCTCAAAGAGAATCAACTAGAGAAATAGGGGCTGCTGTCCTCCTTAAAGTGGTATCGGCCTCGTCTGCTGGCAGGAGGAACTGCCCAGAGGAAGACAACAGGGGAGAAGCGCCCTTCACACCCAGGAATCCTAGGTGGGATGAGTGGGGGCAAAAAGTGACCATGAAGACTGGCAGCTAGACCACTGGCTAAGTAACCCCTTGGTCAGTTGGTGCCATCTGATATTCTTCTAGCATTTGCAGCTCCCCATGATCTCAGGGAGAAAAAGGTCTTGAACAGTTATCAGAAGATTATGAAGCTAAGGTACAAAAGCTCTTACTTCACAAGAAGTGGATAACCCAATGGCCAAGAAGTATGTGAAAGATTCTCAATCCTATCAGGCATCAACAGCACCTCCCACCCACCACAACGGAAAGCATTGAAATAACGGACAATACCGACACTGGTGAGGATGTGGAGCGATTGTTCTTTCATACACTGCTGGGAGGAGTGTGAAAGGTTTCACCACTTGGGAAAACTTCGGCAGTATTACTAAAGCTAAATATACATATGTCATATGACTTGGCAATTCTCCTACCTATATACTCAAGATAAAGTCATGCCCGTCAAAAGACATATCCAAGAAGTCTTTTTTTTTTAACTTTTTAAAAACTTTATTTTTTAGAGCAGTTTTAGGTTTACAATAAAAGTGAGAGGAAGGTGCTGAGATTTCCCGTATACTCCCTGACTCCACACATGCGCAGCCTCCCGTCATCAACTCCATCACCAGAACCGTACAGGTTTCACCACGGGTGAATTCACATTGACTCATCATAACCACCAAAAGCCCATCGTTTACCTTATGGTTGACTCTTGGTGTTGCACATACTGTGGGTTTGGACAAATATTTAATGGAATATATACATCATTATAAAATTATGAAAAGTATTTTCACTGCCCTAAAAATACGCTGTGCTCTGCCTATTCATCTCTTCCACTGCCTACCAAAATCACTGATCTTTTCATTGTCTGCACAGTTTTACGTTTTCCAGAATGTCAGCTGGTTGGAATAATAGAGTCTGTAGCTTTCTCAGATTGGCTTATTTCTCTTAGTCATATGCATTTAAGGTTCCTCCGTGTCTTTTCATGGTGTGATAGTTCATTTTTTTTAAGCACAAAAAGTCTTCGTATCAGTTGTATTTATAATAGCTAACAATTCATTAAGAAAAAAGATAAATAAACTCAATATAATACTGTTGAGATATTTAAAAATAAATTATTGATACACATAAACATGGATGAATGTCCAAAACATTCTGTTGAGAAAAAGAAGCCAGATATAAAAAGACATACTATGTTTCGTGTATATGAAACTTAAGAACAGGTAAAACTAATCTATGGTGATAAAAATCAGAATAATGGTTACCTAGAAGGTCTGGGTACCTCTGATCATAAGGGAACTTTTTGGGCAAATGTCTTATACCTTAATCTGAGTGGTGGTTACATGTGCAACCAAGTAGTGTCTACATATATAAAAAATTTAATTTACTGTGCACTTAAGATTTGTGCAATTGACTGTATATAAAACACATATAAATGTATTTGGCCTATATAAAAATTATGTGCACTGGATATAAATTATACCTCAATAACAGAAGAAAAAATGAGTAGTGAAGAAGTATGTATTAATTTCCAAGACATGCCTCCCATTTCAAGTATTATATTGATCAGAAACATATTAATGACCATGCAACTACCTTAGACAATAGATTATATTAGGCATTTGTTACTATAATATAAAGAAAAATATTAGAAAATTCTTGTGGGATGTATCTTGCAGTTGATTGGTGAAAGTGTTTCAGTAATTTAAAAGAGTCCTTCCCTGAAGGTCTTAATTTAAAGTTTATGTGTGGTTCCAACAGTAGGACTATATTTTATAACATGAAAAAGTGTCTAGTAAGCGCTAGTATATTTTTAGCCTTCCTTTTAGAAACTGTCCAAAGAACAAACAGATAATGAATGAGTAATATAGATTGCTTTAGAGACTTAACTGGACACAAGTGGCCTCAGGAACTGGGATAAGTCAATGGCAGAGGTAGGATTTTCTCACCACAGGCTCCAGTTAAAATTCAAATTCAGAGACCTTTCCATTATTTCTCTTTTATGTTTAATCTTATTAAGTTTCATTGCAAACTGATACCATGATGATGTTTAGAATACAAAGAGTGAGGTATAAAATTTCTAATGTCCTATCAATTCTCAGTTATTTGCGGGTTTCCAAATTAAATTAAAAGCTAAACAGATATACATTATGAGACTTACAAACTTTTGGCCATCCAAATTGTTCTTTTTATTTTCTGTCAACAAACACAGTGCCTTCATTAGATTCTTAATGTTGAAGTCCAGAGTCAAACTATTGCATATTAAATGATAGACTGTTCTATTTGAATCCCCAAAGCCTGTATGTAGCAAAGTAAAAGGAAATTAATTGAACTTAAGTTATATTTTATTTGTTGACTAATGGGAAAAATTACAATTCCTTCTGATATTTCTAATTAGATTTTGGCCTAAAGGATTCTATTATTAAATTTTAAATAAACATAAAAAGCAATCCGCCTTTAAATAATCAAAAAAAAAGAGAATCCAATTTGTGGCTAATCAAGTCTTCTAATTTCTCCTTCCCGCATTCTCTCACCTTCTGGACATAAACTATTTTGTCATTTCAATGAAAGACCATACAGTGAAGAGAAAGCAAATGTAAGACATACCAATTTAAAAATCAATTACTTTAACACTTTGGTGAATAATAAGATAAATTAATTTGGTAGTAGACATTTTGTGTCATATATATAATCAAACATTGTCAAGTACCTACTTAACCATAATTAACTATTTAAGTTTAGTATCTGAGTTTAATTATATGACCAATGGGAATTTGTATATGGTTGCCACAGAGGCAACACTTTGGTTATTGCCAATGAGGGAGAAAGGGCTAATTTACATGCCTGATATAAAACAACTGGATCTGGAGCAAGGCTTCTCAACCTCAGCATTGCTGATATCGGGGCTGGATAATTCTTTGCTGTGGGGGACCATCCTGTGTTTTGTAGAAGGTCTAGCAGCATACCAGGCCTCCCTCCACTAGATTGCTCTCCGAGCTGTGATGGTCCAAAGTGTCTCCAGACGTTGCCAAATGTCCCCTGAGGGGCAAAGTCCATCCCCATTGAGAACCACTGATGTACCAATGAGAGGTTCTACTTTTCTTCTTTCCATTAATAAATCTAGTAGGTCTCTAATGGATTTACTGGAAGTATGAAGGCTTTAGAGGTAACCCTTCAATGTTGAATGTTGAAGAAGTCTTCTTACCTTTTTTCACCCTTGTATTGTTAATCATTTGTGTAGTCGGTGATACTTCTCTGACAGCTCTTGATTCTACTCATCGGCTTGCCACTGTTTCTGTCTAATGTAATTATAATCAGGAATATGCATTCAGTTATAGATAACATGATTCTTCATGAGACATAAAAAGTCATACAACCTACCTAGACTATTTCATTTTGATTTACCCATAAATAGCATAATATTTGCTAAAGAAAGATTTAGAAAGTAATAAACTTATTATGGCTGGAATATGTCATGCTTAGGAATTAATAAAATATATTTATGCTCTAAGGAAATTAAAATACATATGGGGAGATATTTCTTTTAATATCTCTTTTCAAATCAAGAATTTTTGATGTGGCTAACAATATAACATCCACAGAAATTGATCTGTATAGATGATCTATGGTCTCGTATATATTTTGCTCCTGAAATGTTATGCCAGAATAGAGCCATAAATAAAATCTACAGAAAGATCATATAGCAGAAATGTGGGAGACTGTGTTTCATGGGTCCACTTGCTAGAAACAGCTTTCATTTTAAAATAAATTTAAATTAATAAAAGGAAAATGCCAAGGAAAGGAAAAATATCATTAAAAAAATTTTGTCCAGCGTTTAGCTACACGTTTAAAACTGGCATTTACTGCTCTATTTTTAAAAATTAATTAGTGACCTAGATGATGAGTTATTAAGTGCAGTGTGAGTGACTTCAGTTACAGCATTTGGAAATCTTTCATAATTTTCCTATTGGTTTTTTGTACTGTCACAGCACTGCAGAGGACTATTACAAAGCAACTCATGTAAAAGTTGCCTCATGTCTTAGCAAGTGTCCATAGTAAAAGAACAATTTATCAATGGCTGCTTAATAAAAAACTTTAATTACAACCTTCCAGTTGCAAAGCTACAACTGGAAATAGAAACATTTCCAAAGTTATATTATCTATTAAATACTTATTTTAGTGGTTTTTAGTTACCCTGCCCACCTCAATTATACCAGAGGAATGTGATTTGATTTTTTAACAACAGAGTCTGTGTCATAGTGAAATGTTCCCAACAAGCAACTGTTTATTAATTATCTCATATGCACTGTTTTTAGAAATAGATGCCATTGCTGTAGCATAATCCAGTAGTAGTGACAGTGGCAGAGAAGTGATAGTAATGAAATATTTATGTAATCTTATTATGTATGAAGCACCATGTTAAACACTTCACCTTCCTACCTCATTTGATGTTCTCCACAACCCTAAGCATAGATTATTTTTTTTACCACCCCACCTTTTTGAATCATACAGAGGAGCTAAGACTTTAGAACATATGTGATTAGTGACAAAAGTGGGATTTGAATACAGGTCTGACTGACTCCAAATTGATCCCCTTAGTCATTACTCTTGACCACAGAATTTAAAACCGTCATCATATTTACAATCTAATTGACCTGTTTAGGAAACTCTTCTTCAGCCAGAATTCAACCTGTTAAAATTTAGGTAACTAGAATTTGTTCCATGGTCATGTACAATGGTAATTTTTGTAATGTTCCTGGAATCACTGCAAAATTTGAGGTCTTCATAACCTTCAGTTTGGTGGGGAGTATTAGGATATAAGAGCCTTCCTTTCAATACTGATCTATTAGGAAAGTTTTAAAGCTAACATCTAAATTGCATCTTTATTTCTTTATTGATATCCAATAGTGGAATTCTACTAGCCAGAATATTATTATTCTGCTATTGTTAATTTTTTCCAATGCACAAGCTTTTTTTAATGTTATCTTTGATTACACGTTAGAACAATTTCCAGTTAAGCATTTCACTATTTAACACAACTTACTATCTTATTATTTCTATTAAAAACATCCACAATACAGTGAGAAGACCGTAGGGCTGATAACTTGACAATACTCTGATGACCTTGCCATCACACTCTGTTTAATCATCTCAAGAAGCAGATAAGACAATGCAGGTGATTTTTATCATCTGCTCCACGCTACCCGCTTCTAAGAGTCTTAGACTAAGTATTTTATGTTTCTTATATTTATTTATAAATTTATTTACTTGTTTCTATTAACTTACATATGTATATTTTATATTAATCATATTCCTCTATATTTTATATTATGGTGATATTTCTCAAAGGCATCATGACAAATATAAATTTCTACTTTCAGTGACTGACAATCTCTCTCTAATGAGTAAAAATGAAGTAGGTTTTGAATGCTGTGATTGAATACTGCATTTAGTTTTTAAACTTGTAGTAAAGAATGTCTCCATTGTAAAAGTCAGCATTTTCTCTTGCCCTATAAACAGGATGACAGTCAGTATTCTCTTTGGAAATTACTTTATCAGAGCTAATTTTGTATCTTAGCAAAGTGCCTCAAGCCATTTTCCAAACCTAGTGCTTAAAAGCCATGAACTTAAGGATACTGGCCCTAACTGCCGTCAGGGAAGCCTGAGTTTGAGTTCCAGCTCTGCGTTGAGCTGGGCTAATTGGCCATCTCTTAGTGCAAGGCATGTAAGTTCCCAACACCTCGGTTCCTTATCTTTAGAGATGGAACTAGTGATATGACCTATCTTATAGAATCATTTTGAGGATTCGGTTAGATAATAAATGCCAAGTTTTATCACAAGCCCTAGTGCATGATCAAGTGCTCAATCAAATAACCACCATCATCTTCATCATTGGGAAAACTTCTTCTGTCCAGCTGCACCTCTAGGGCTTACCTGCAAGTGTATAGGGAAGGAAAAAAGGGGGAAAGAAAGAGGACAGCAAAAGAAGTAGGAGCCAGTAATACTGAGGGTGCTGGAATAGACAGAATTGAGACAGGTTAAGAGTTGGAAAGGAGAGTGAGTAACTTGAGCTCTTCCACACGGTTGCATTCCTGATGCATTCATGGGCTCTAGGCACTTTAGCCTTTGTGGACCCTTTTTTCATGGAAAAAGAAACCAAACTTAAATTACATTTTATGACTGTGTTGATAAAAAGATGAATATATTAATGATATATAGGGAGACATTTCTTTGGCTGAAGAATTTGCTTTTTTCTTCTCATTTTAAAGGAAATTCAAACATTTTCTTGGGCCCCTAAAAGTATCATGTGTGATAAACATGGTTCCCAATGTGCCTAACAGAATTTGGCTGTACTCTTCTACTTCACTCTGGAGCATTTGTATGTAGCAGAGGCATCCATTTCATTATCAATGACCTGAGCTATAAGCCTTCTTTTCAAGTCTTATTAAGGGCTCTTGACTTAAAACAGCCTTTTGCAGGTGTTTCAAGTTCTGTGAACAGGAACTGAGCAATCCTTACCAGCATTCTTCAAGAACCCAGGTAACATCAGTAAGAGTAACATGTTTGCATGAGCAGTTTGCACACTCAGACATTCTGAAAGCAGAGGTCTCCTCTTTGGCCAGTAAGCATTCCTGTACATCAAAGGCTTGGACATTTTTGTTTAGCATTCAGTTTTCTTAAAAAGCAATCAAAGACAAGAGGGATCTGTTCTTTAATTCATGACCTATTTTAGCACTTACATAAATTATTTTTCTGAGTTGGTGAAAGAGTCATGTTAATCACTCACCTCAGGAGTTCATGTAACTTATGGTCAGATAAATTACCATTTAAATAAAAACTTTTGCTCAGCACATCTGTTCACCATGTTTTCCAAGTCACATCTGCTTCCTTTACAAGAAGAAACAATCTTTTACTACTGTTAGTGTAGCCGTGCCAATACGATGGGTAAGAAAATTGAATCTCCCTGGCTTCCAACAGCATCCAGAGATTTCCCTGAGTACAACCTTCTGCTCTATTCATTCCTTTTCATTTGTTTGTGTTTTGGCATTCTAAGCATTCATCTTCTGATTTCTGAACTGGACAGGGAAATAGAAAAGAGCCCTGGGAGGTTTTTAAGTAGAATATCCTGTTAGAATAAATGAATTTCGAGTGTGACATTGGAAACTTTGAAGGAGCTTGTGACTAAAAGAGGCAGAAAAGGGAATCTCTTTTTGATAACCCCAATTCCTAATACCCACTTCTTTGTGGGATTTAATTGCTTGCAAGGGCCCCCAGATGTTTTATCTCTCATTCCCGATTTTTTTCCCCCATTTCTCAAGTCCAACAGAGTCACATACCAGGAGAGCAAAAATGGTGGTGAGAGAGGAGAGATCTTGGGGGTGAGGGTAAGCATTTTTACAAGTCCTCCTTGCCCTACCAAATGAAGTCTAGAACATGACTTATTTTTAAAAAGATATTTTTGCCTTCATCAAACAATAGAGTGGCTCTGTTTTTCTGTTGATGAGTTAAAACAAGCAGTTGGTCTGGGCCAGTGGTCCTAAATGTTTTGGAGGAGGCAATTAGCCTTTTGAATATCTGATGAAAGTTCTGACCCTTGTCTCAAGAAGTAACCTACAGTCACACCCAGTGCTGTAATCAGTGTCACAGTTATGAAAAACCCCAGGCAAAAATTCTTATCCTAGTAACTCATAATCGGAAGCAGAATAGCATTAGCTGCAACAAACATAAGGATAGTTTCATTTCTGGCATAAATACGTATAGTTATAATTCAGTCTGTTGAACACCTACTTTGTCTCAGAACACCTAGTTTGTTACAAACTACTAAGTATTAAGTGTTTGCACATATTATTTCATTGTAGTTTTAATGGTAGAGAAATTAGTGTCTGCATAATATTATATTTTGGAATTTCGTGTGCTCTTTCAATGACCTCTCTTAGCTCAGAGCACCAGCAATTGTGATAGTCCTCAAAGCAGAATGCCACCAAATCTAATACTGCTTTAGAGACAAACATCTGTGAGGAGCTACCTAGCCACTGCTTTCTTTTCACAGGCTCTCCAAGTGGTTATGAGTTGTAGGGAATGGTGATCCTGAAAATGCAGGGAATATCAGTATGTCATTTGTTTATATTATCCTGCAAATTTGATATTATCCTCATTAGTCAAAGCCATTGATATGCTTTCTTTCAGCAGGCTGTAAAAAATTGTTCCCTTTTCAAAGAAATGTTAGCCCAATGGCACAATTAGGTAGTGCTGAGAACATTTCCCCGTGCGTTGGACCACCGGTAACATTCTTGTCGGTAGGCATGCGTTGTAGGACCATGAAGGAGGAATGGGATTCCTTGCAGATGGTTTCAGCGATTGCAGAGCTACAAGCTGACATATGTTCCCTGAAGGCAGCATTGGGACACTTTCCTGCCTAACATATTTAACTTCTTTGAAAATGCAGCTAATTTGTCTTTTTTTTCTTGTTCACCCACATCCTTTTTTTAGGCAGGACTAATGAGCTCTTAACTTTGAGCATGACCTCACTCCTCAAAGCAGATCAGGCCTCACCACACCAGTGGCCCCCAGCTTGGTAGGATCTCACTCTTTAGCAATGTGGTGGCGCCTTTCACTGACTTGCCTGGGTGTTTACCTCCTCTATCCCCCACCTCCTTGGCATGCTTAAAGCTGACCTTCCCACACCTAAGGATTTGGAAAATACATATTGCAAGTGGGATTCTTGACCTGATAGGTTCCTTTATAATTAAGCTCCTGATAAGGTTAAGAGACCCAGATTTCAAAGGTTTTTAAGAAATAGTAGGGAGGGGAAATTTTTCTTTAAGTGAAATAACCTCTCTTAAATACTTTGAACAAAATATTGGTTGTGCTGGATGGATTTGAGTCAAAGTTCACCACTTACATGTTGGAGACCTTGGGCAGGTTTCTCATCTGTCAGGTAGGCAGGCATCTGATAGTACTGGCCCCATGGAGTGATTTTAAGGAAACACTGAGTTAATATCATGGAGAGTTTGGAACACTGCCTGCACACAGAATGAACTCAATATACATGTTTGTAAAATATAAATGGGCTGATTTAAAACACGCTTTTTTTTTCTATTGAGGTCTAGTAAACTGGATTGGGGATTTTTATATTGCTTACATTTAAGTTTAGATTTAATGAGATGTAAAAATGTGAAGGGTTTTGCAGAACAAACCACCTGTGTCAAATTATTAAGTTTTCTGGTGAAGATGATAAAGGAAAAAATTCCAGAATTGATTAGAAAATTGGTCATGAACATGTGTTTTAATCTTCGTAGTTGCACGATTAATTTTGTATGTCATCTTATTAACAGTCTTATTGAGAGACTGAGAATTCAAGAGTTATTTGACAAAAAGAGGGGAATTTTTCTTTGCCAAACAGGGACATTCACAGATATTATCTAGTGTATTCTATTAAAGGTAAAGAGATCAAATGTTCACTGTGCCATTTTCATAAATGAGCAGAGAAGGACAAGGTGGTACCTGTGTGTCATCAGGCACAAGGTATACATAATGTAATTTAATTTTTTAGCATGTGTAATCACTTTTAAAAAAATAAAGGACTATCATTTTGAAAGCCACCACTTCAAAAGATGATAAACATATTCATGCCTGATAATCATCTAAATGAGAAAACAAGTCCCATTCTTTATATTCACATCATAGTTTCAATCCAAACTACTAAAATCTGGCCCACTTTTTTAGAACCAAAATTTTTTCCAGATGACTTTTGGATGTTTCCTAAATGCTAATACATCCTCACAGATTAGAGGTGTATCGCTTTTGAGAATATTTAAAATGCGTAGTATCTAACTAACATTTTTTCACCACTTATTGTGTACCAGATTACTTACTTGGTAATCTGCAAATCTAATTGCTTCCCATTCATTAAATCAATTCTCAAAAACAAAAAAAAAGAAAGAAAATACAAACACTTACCAAGCAGATACTTTGATAATGCCCAATAATTTCACAGACGGAAAAATGGAGACACAGAGGCCATGCCTATAGTCACATAGCTCATAAGTAGCAGAGCCCATTCTTGAACCCAGAGAGCCTGGTTCCAGATCTGGCTCTGCTACTTGCAAGCTGTCATCTTAGCCTCTATACTTCATTCCAAAACTAGATTATGGAAGTAAGTATGTTTTCCAGAAGGCTTTGGCCCCAAAAGCTAATTTGTAGGTTATTGTTTTGGAAGTTGTAGTCAATTTTTTTTTCTATAGAAGAAAATTTATAAGTGAGGTTAGGTTACAGGGAACTTTCAAAAAACCTTGTAATTTATGATATCATTAATATAGTGGAAGAGGACGGGGCAAGTAAGCCACAGAGCCCTGCAACAAACACAGCCGGGGGTGGGCGGGCACCCAGTGACCAAAGCTGTTAGTGGGAAGATGCCCGTGAAGGACGGAGTGAGTGGCTGAACGTGTCTTTAGCTGTAGGATTGACCAATAGCTCCGTGGGCAGCTGTTGTATTCATTTTAAGGCCATTTGTGAATCTTGTATTCCAATGCCACAATAAACTCCACAGTTGGGAGATCTTGGATGCGCAGCCCCTCATCCTGCATATGAGTAAACCTCAGTATCTTGCCAAAGCTTATCCTTAATAATTTACCAGAGTTCATTCCAATAAGTGGCAGAGTGAGGATGAGAACCTATGGGCTGTTGATAAAATCTCCTTGGCAGTGACTAGTTATGCCCTATATGGAAGAGCTTTTGGAATCCAGACCTAGATATGTTTCCTGGGTTGCTTGAGGCAGCTCTACATCTTTAAGAAAATCTGTAATGAAAATTACTACTAGTAAATTTATAAAATGAATGAACAGTTGCAAACTTGCTGACCACACTCCCTTAACTAAAAAGAGGTCCCTATTTCTTCTTTAGAATATATACCTTGCTATTCCATGCCTTTATTTGTTAAGTCTTAGTGGTATCCTCTTGATGTAACAAAATGTCAAAACTGTGAAGAAAAATCTTTCTGATGAAAGGAAGGCATTCTATGTAGAGGTAGTTAAAAATCATTATTTAAAAACATCCTCCTTGAGCGATGGCCCCAAGGATGAGACTTGGTAATCTGCAAATCTTGAATAGCTGATCAAAAAATGCATTTGTCTACACCAATACTGGCACAGAATGAAAAAATAATGATTCATGTAAAGCCCTTAAAATAGCATGCGCTGCCTGGGACTCTGGCATCCTCCTTTCCTATGCTAAGTCCATCTGTGATCACACTAACCCCTTGGCCTGGCTCCTAGCCCTCCCTGCCAACTGGCCACATGCCGCTGATGAACAGTCTCTCACCCCCTTTCATAACCAGAGTGCAAATATTAGATGAATTTCCTTTGAACCTTGCTTCCTCTTGGCTATTAACATAGTCTAGCTCCTTAGAAGAAACACTTTCAGTTCTGGGAGCCACAGCTTCCCTTATTAATCATCTTTTTTTTTTTCTGGATAAGCAAATATGAAAATAATTTTTACACATCTCCAAGGTATTTGCTACATTTTATCTTGATTGGAAACACTGTCTGTTTCTTACATGTTTAACTAGAATCTGTCACTGCAACATACAGAGGGTTAACTAGCCCTTGAAAGGAATACTAAGGTGTCTCTGTATAACAATAATAAGATCAAAATAATAATAAACCAGACATTTCTTATTTGATGCTTCTTCTGAGAATCTATTTCCTCAGCTTCATGTGTAACTGACCAGACAACAGCCAGCCCATATTTAAATAACTCAACTTAATAAAATAATATGTGTTCCATGTTAGAAGGAAACATTCCAGAATTTTATAGTCTTCTTAACACCATTATCCAGTTAGAACACTTTTAACCATAATGATAATAATTTCCAGCTGTGTTAAATCCTAAAAGTAAAGCACCAACCCCCCCAAATATATCTTGGTATTGAAACGTGTAAACAATTATGAATATCTAAACCATACCAGCACTGTTTTTCAGACTCTCTCCAAAACCGTAGGGAAAAAAATGCCTCTAATAAGTATGTTGGTAGATATTTCCTACTTCAAAAGTTGGTTTTGCAGACCCACAGTAAAGATTTCACTTTTTAATGGATATAATAAATGGTGTAAACTTTAAATTTCACATCCATAAAAAAATTGAAGACATCTCTGCAATTCAGTTGTCTGATTTGTAAAACTCAGATTTTTCAAAACCCTGGGGATCCAGGTGGAGAGGGATAGTGGCTTTTCAGTAAGATCCTGCTTCTCAGGAGATCAAAGAGGGCCTCAACTTGGCTAAAACTTTGTTAGTGGATTCTCCTATCCATTAGCACAATATTGTTCAAGATAATGAAACATTTGTGGGTATCTTTAATACAACACTATAATTTACTTTAAAAACACCATAGTTACTTAACTACAACACTGTAGTTACTGTTCCTGGAGATTATGCTCTAACTCTCTTCCTTTCTCATTCTCTCTCTTACACGTGCACATGGGTGTGTGTACACATGCACACACACACACACACACACAGAGGCATGCACACACACCAAGTTCCTCCAGGCAGAAACCTAGGTCTTCGATCACTCCACTTACCACAATGCCTAGAAGATTTTTAATTAATATTTGTAAAGTGAAATGATAGTTCCAAGCTAGATACAAAATTAAATATATGTTCCACTTTTTAAAGTTATTATATTCTAAGCCATATGAGTAAGCTCCTTTCAAAAATGTTAAAATGCATCCTTCTCTTTGTATCAGAGTAGTGTTGGCATCATTCCTGTCCCTGAAGGTTACCAAATAATGCAGTTTCTAAATACTTGAAGTTTCACTAAAGAGAAGGCCTCCTTCATAGCCTCAGACTTTCACATACTCAGCAAGAAGGATGATGCAGACACTGAAAGAGAGAAGAGGTGGCCTTTGGGGAATGTTTCTCTTAAGAAAGCCTCCCTCCTTCCCTCTTCTTCTAAGAGGAGAAGCACACACTTCCTTTTCTGAGGTAATCACCTGCGGAGTTTGGAGATGACTTCAAGGAAGAGAGAAAGGTGCTTGCTTACAATGGCCTTGTCCTGCCAGAGAGGGAGAAAGCTTTCTTGAGGTATTCCAGTTGGTAAAGTTCATCAGGCTAAGAAGGGGCAAGGACTAGGGGTGTATCTAAGAGGTGTAGAGGTATGTCTCAGGACCTACAGGTATGTCTTCCCAGGCTACAGTCCCTTGAGTTGAAGCTATAGAAGGTAGAAGAGACTAAGTTCTGTAGACCTATCAGGGACTCAGCATTGGGACAAAAAGGTAGGCTCTGAGTAAGTCAGAACCCACTGGAAAAGGTAGCTGAGACTCTCAACACTCTAGACAGCTTCTTCATCATCAGGGCTTATTTGAAGCTACCCTCATTCACACTGAGTGTAGATGACAAACTAGATCAGCAGCGATGACCACAGGAGAGATTCCCTTTCTCCTGCCTCCTGACTCATGTTAAGAAAAGTGAGTTTAAGAAAGCTGTGAGAGAACAGACTTTACCCACTACCTCCAACCTTCTGGTATTAGTTTCCTATCACTGTATATCAAATTATCACAAATTTAACATCTTAAAAACAATCAACTTATTCACAGTTTGATAGTTCAGAAATCCAGGAAGAGAGCTCAGGGGCTCAACGCTGGAATCAAGGTGTTGTTCAGGCTGAATTTCTGTCTGGAAACTCTGGGAAAGAATAGGTTTCCAAGCTCACTCAGGTTATTGCAGAATTCAGTTCCTTGCTGCTGCAGGCCTGAAGTTCCTGTTTCCTGGCTTGCTGTCAGCCAGGGGCTGCTGTCAGCTCCCAGAGGCTGCCTGCATTCCTTGCCGTGCAGTCCCCTCCATTTCCTACACCAGCGATGGAGAATCTCCCATACCTTGACTCCTTCTCAGAATTTGTCTCTCTCTATCCCCATTGTATCTGATCTGTAGACCTAGATTCAATTTCCCTAATTTAAGGCCAACTGATTTTTGTCCTTAGTTACATCTGTAAAATTCTTTCACAGCAACACCTAGATTCTTGTTTGTTTGAGTAACTGGAGGAATATATATAAACACCAGTGGCCAGGAATTTTAAGAGCTCTCTTGGAATTAAAACTGTCACACCTCTCTATCTACCATAAGCTGTAGGGTCTACAAATCTAACCTCCCCTGGGGAAAGCTTTGGATCCAATATGAAATTAAATTTTTAGTGAATAGTCCTAAGTCTTTATAATGAAAATGATACTTTTTATAACTGGCAATGGCTCACGTGTAATGATATAGACCTTTAATACCATTAAGGGAGTCAGACTCATTGGGTAGATGTGTCAATGCAGTACGATAGTAATAGTTATTGGAAAAAAAATAAAATTAGTCTTACTTATACCTTGAAAGTTGAGATTTCTCAATCAAAGCGATTATACATGATTGGAATAAGCTCATGCATAGAGCAGTCCATCTTTATAAACTATGTGCCAATACTGTTCTTGGTAATTTTATGATCTTAATATACATGACAACCGTGTGTGGTGGGCAGTGTCACCACAGCAAAAAAGCTGCAGACCTGGGATTTAAATTCAGGTCTGTCTGGTTTCAAAGCTTATGATAGTAATTGTTAAACAATTAGCTGCACTTAAGCTACTAAGGTATTTTTACCCCATATGACAAATGAGGAAACCTGTTCAGCCATGAAGTAAAATGCCTATTATCAGAGCTTTGGATACTTTCATAATCAAATCACGTTCTGCCCCAAATAAATTCCTGTAAGGGTGTGATTAGGTTTCCAAATGTGCATTAGTTCCTCTTCTAAGATTAGCATTTCACTGCATTTGGTTGCATTTCTTTATTTGCCTTTTACTTATGTGAAATAATTTAAAAGACTTGGGACAGACCTAACAAACATAAGGTGTTGCAAATACAAATCCTTTCAGAGGTAGGTAATAATACATGACAGAATTAGGCCAGGAGTGAGGCAATAGGAAGTGGTAGGGACTGTGGGAAAGCATATGCCCTGTTAAATGTGAACAGCAGTTACAAAGCTCAAGATGATTGTTGCCATTTTGGAATTCTAGCTCAATATTGTCTGCTCTCCTGAGTTGTCAAAAGAAATGTTTGGATGTATTGGAAGACCTCCCAAATTTTACATATTGGTAATAATTTTTTAAAAAGAAACCCTCTGCAGGGTATTATGCTCAGTGAAATAAGCCAGGCAGAAAAAGACAAGTATCAAATGATTTCACTCATCTGTGGAATATAAGAACAAAGGAAAAACTGAAGGAACAAAACAGCAGCAGACTCACAGAACCCAAAAATGGACTAACAGTTACCAAAGGGAAAGGGACTGGGGAGGATGGGTGGGAAGGGAGGGATAAGGGGGAAAGGGGGCATTATGATTAGCACACGTAATGCAGTGGCGGGGGACATGGGAAAGGCAGTATTTATTGAGAAGACAAGTAATGGTTCTATAGCATCTTACTACGCTGATGGACAGTGACTGTAGTGGGGTATGTGGGGGCGACTTGATAATAGGGGATCTAGTAACCATAATGTTGTTCAAGTGATTGTACATTAACGATACCAAAAGAAAAAAAAAAAGAAACTCTCTGCAAGCCAAATAAACAAACGAATAAAAATTCTATGATGAGGTCTAACTTACAGGCCATCATTTGTGTCTTCTGATATAACCCAATTCACTCATACTATAAATGGTAAACTTAATCATTGTGTATGGGGGAGGTAGCAAGGGAGTTGAGAAAGGATGTAATGGTTAGAACGATTTATGTTTCTAATGTTGAAAACCCAATTTGAACTAAATTTTAAAATGAAGGGGATTTACTAGCTGATGGAACTAAAAGAAAAAAAAATGTTTTGGCTTCAGGTGAAGCTTGATTCAGTGCTTAAATGGTATCACCTATTTCCTCTCCACCTTACTGCTGTGTATTCCAGTGGTTGAGTCTCCCTCAGACTCTACCTGGAAACCTATGGTAACCCTGAGTCCTCTTACGTGTCTACACGTAGCTGTGGCCATACTAGACTTCATAGCCGCATATCACATTCCTAGAAGTCCTTTGAAAATTGTCACAAATCTCATTATCTCTGATTAGATCTTGTGCCCAACCACTTATTATTGATTGACTTAAGTCAATGGACTATCTGTAGAAATGGTAAGAGGTCAACCCTCCAGCTAAGTATGGACAAAAATCAACTACCAAAAGTAATTAGTAATATTCTTTCAAGAGATACGGGTCCTGGGAAGGAAGCAAAAAACAGGTTCCATATGGGATTCATCTTACGTGATTACTTCTTCCAGTCATAGGACTTTAAATCTAAAGATGGCCTCTGAAATACCTATCTGTGGTCTCAACCCTCCTCATGGACTCCAGCCTCTTCTCCAGCTACACATGAACCACTGTTACTCAGAGAGCCCACCTTCAGTCGCATTCAGTATCTTTAATGTCAAATTCTTTATTTCTTTTGCCCTCCTAACTTCCAACAACTTTTCATCACATCTACTTTATTAGTCAAGGTTCTTGGGTGCAAAAAATAGAAATCAATTCTGGCTAACCTAAGCAGAAAAGGAACTTATTCAAAATGTATCTGGTAATTTACAGACTTGAGCTATTAAGGGAAGACCAAAAAAATTAGAAAATAGTATGCAAGGGAAACAGACGATGTCATAGACAATGTCCCACCGTGAGAATCACCTGGTCTGGATGCCCCTCCAGCTACCATTGCTCCTGTCCGGATTCCACCTTTTCCAGATCCTACCAGCTGCTGCTGAACCTCAAGGCCAGTGAATTCTAAAACTGTCCCTTCTTATTTATGTTATTTCCTCCAAGCTCAAAGTCTTTGGGTGGGACACCCATTTGGCCAAGTTTAGGCCACATGTCCTTTACCAATTTACCTGGAGTACCTGTGTGACTTAAACAGTAGAGAATCCATCCTAAATAAAAAGAGCTTGAGTAGTAATGGGCAGTGAAAAAAATGACACATGTCCCTAATTCTGGTATTTTTTTGAGCCTCATGAGTAGACAGCTACCAGTTCACCCTAAGTAAGTGTATTCTCATACCTGTAGCTCTGCGGAGGTAGAGTAAAATAGGCCCCCTCAAGAGGCAATATGCTTCTCTCCAGAGTATCCAAGGCACAGACTAGTTGACCATTTGGTTGCAATACTAAAGAATTAATTTGGGCATCAGAAGCCTGGGTGGACCAGATGACTTTTTAAAACCTCACCAATCTATGTAGTTAAAAAGAATGAAAAGTTAAAAGGATATCCCAGTCTCAGTTTACTGCTAGATGCCCTTCTTTTTCTTTCACTGTGTGTTTATAAAGACCTAGGAGCAAAAGCTCAGGACACCATATGTCTGACTTGAGGGACCCAATATGACCCTGAGATCACATCCTTTTGCAGTTGTCACAGGGCCTGTCCCACTGCTGGCTGCTTGGCCCAGGGTTCTAAGGGGCTGTGTGCCAAAGCTGATTTGGAGGTTTAGATCCACAGGTTGCCATCCAAATTTCTCCCTGGTCTATTATACTTCTTCAATTCCCTTCCAGCTGGATCTGAGTTTCTTTAGGAGTCACAGCTTGTGGACACTGTAGGGGGCTTGCAGTACCTCCTGCACAGACAGTAGGACCATTTCTACCAGGGCTCGCTGTCCTCGGTACAGCCAGCTGCCTTCAATACAGCCAGCTGCCTTCACTTTCCTTTCATTCCTGTCCTGGCACTGCTTTTCCTTATACTAGTGATTCTCAAACATGAGCATGTGTCCAAATCTCCTGGAAGGCTTGTTAAAGTGCAGGTTGCTAGCCCCAGCCCATTTCTGACTCAGTAGGACTGGGTGGGGCCCAAGAATTCTCATGTCTGCCAGCTTTCTTGGTGATGCTGACCCCGACCTCTGGTCCAGGAGCTGCACTTTGAGAGCCATTGCCTCTTACTATCCCTGAGCTTATGCCCCTTCTTTCTCATCTAAAAAGCACATGCTTTTAGGATAATGTAGCTCAGGGGCATTCTTTCTTCAATACAGTTCTTTTGTAGTCCATTAATTTGTGTGATAGGAAAGACAGCTTCTGTACCTTTCAAAAAATCCCATTGTTGTGTGTGAATAGACAAATTTCTAAGTACTGTCACCAGGGAGATAGTTTTTCCAGAGAATAAAATAAACCCCTTCTAAGGTATTTCCCATTACTTGACTTTCAATCCTATATTGATTACTTTGTATTCTTTATGGAACAAATGTACTTTACTCATTTTTCTTAACATTTTCTCATGTTTCCTATAAGAGATTCTGAGCGACAAAGATGCTTTTCTATGGTTTTTCTTGAATTCTCCGAAATTGTCAAAGGCATTCATGTTTTGCTTATATAGCATATTATATTAGATTATTTCAGTGATTACTTTAATAATGCAAATTATTATTCTTTAGTTTCATTTTCCCTTTTTAAACATAACTCAAATCTATGAAAACAAAAAGGAACAAAAGCAAAAGGAAAATTTCACCAAATATCAGATAAAAGACATACCAAAGTGGTATATTTTGGGTAAAAGCTTCATTTAAGGATCCCCTCAGTGTATTTCTCATTTTGTTTTGCTTGTGTCTCTTTTGGTAAATCAGCTTCTAAAAGTGAAAATACATTTCTTTTGGTCTAACTTTAAAAATCTGAAACTTCTAAATTGACCAACAATGAAAATAAAGGCTATGCTCGTTAATGGACCGGATTCAGGTTTGGCAACATATAATTACATGAATACATTCAAATAATTTTTATCCCACTTCTACTATTCAGTCATGAAAACGCAATGATATGTTTAGTTATTATTTGACCAATCTGTATGTCATTAAAAAGGTCCTTTTCTTAGGAACTAATACCCTTTACACTCCAATTTCCTTCTTTCATTCTGTGCCCAGTCTCTAGAGACCTCACCACAGAGCTCTAATACACCCACTTCCTACATGAGTCCTCTGTGTGATTCACCACCATGGAGTCTAAAGTTTCTAAATTCTTTTTTTCTTTCTTTTTCCTCTTTTTGTTATATGTGTGGAGTGTGTGGAGGGGTCAATTTTTACAATTCAGAAAGAGTGTTAAGATTGGAATTTATAAAATCCAACATTTCTTTTGATTCTGGCTTTCACTTAAATCAGTTGTGTTCTATTTGTTTGTTAAATTTCTACATGAAACCAAAAATATGATTTCCTATGTTTGTGGTTTTTATAAACTCCATGCTGTTCAGAGTCATCCAAGGTTTTAGAAACATTATAATGTATAGCTATTTTAACAACCAACATCCTTCCTATTAAATCACTTGAGTATATGAGATTTTTTTGCTTAAGGATGCTAACTGAGTCAATACAATTTACTGACCATCTCTGCCAATAGGGCCTCTTTGAGTGAATGATTTTTTTTAAAACCACTAGGGCATTCCACCAGAAGACCACATTTTGCAAAATATTTTTTCAATTATACACAAGCGTGGTATCCGAAGACCTGGATTTTTGTGCTGGCTCTATCACTTATTACTTCAATGACTTTGAGATGCCAATTAACTTCTCGGAAAATTGCTATGATCTGTGAAATAGAGATAACAATTACCCTAACCTATTTCACCGGGTTGTTATTAAAAGTAAAATGGTAATGGATATAAAAGCCTTTTGTAAATTAGGAAGTGTTATAGAGATAAGGGAGACTATGTTCATTTGTATATTAGGCATATTGCTTAGTTTTAAATGATCCCAGTTCACTCTTTTTGAGGATTTTAGTTAAACATATATTCTAATATCATGCTTTATCAGGGGAAAGGCTGTGATTTTCTTTGATAACAAACTGAAATATGTAACCAAATTGGTTAAGCCTACATTGTAAAAACAACTCACGCTGATATTCCCTCCGCCAGGTGCAAAGGGATGTTTGTCTTTGAAATTATTTTGGTTCCTTTTATCTTTAGAGTAATTCCATGTTTTTTCTTCCTCCTTAAGTTAAGAATCATGCAGCAATGAAAAATATACAATAGACAGTGGCATTTTCTTGATACTACAAGAAATAAATGTATAAAAATGTTCTTTACTGTAAAAATTCCTAAGCATTAACAGATCGTGAAAGTCAGCAACAACTGTTGCCCATGGGATCATGGGCTACAAGTAGAGGGCAGATGATTCCACAGAGATGAAAAGAGTGTTTGAGTGTTTGAGGTGTGGCCACATTTGGCTTTCATGTCCTTTCGGGACACAACACATTTTGTGGGAGAAGAAAGTTAATGCAGCTGCCTTTGCTAATCAGTCAATATGACCCAGCTCCTCAGGGAGGAAGGCTAAGGCAGCTACACTCTCAGACCCACCAGCCTTGCTGATTAACAGCGAATAGACTGGTAAAGTCACCCTCTAAGTCTGTCTAGCTCATCAGGCCTAGAAATGTAATTTAGATGATTATCTCTGTGCCCATTAAACCCTGTGACCTATTGCAGTTCGTTTGAAGTCAGCCTGCTTACACTTGCTAATAGGAAAAAATGAAGGATTAACTCAGAGGTCATGAAATCAGAGTGCAGCCAAGATGATGGCAAAAGAGCCTAAGAAACCTTCCTCTGCCCCTGTAGGAAAGAGGAAGAATCCTAAGAATAGGAGCTGTCAACAGAATTCATGTCTTTATGGAAAAAGGAGTTCTTTGGAATGCAACCAAGACTGAATCCTTTGCCATCCCCTGGTTTTAGCCTGTGTTGTTTAATTTATAGTCATCATACTCAGGCAAGGTGGGATATCATGTTTAAAATCACAGGATTGTTGAGAGAGATCACAGCATAAAGTCTGGCTGGGAAGCTTTATGAAAATAATAAACAGATTATCTGTATCCTATAACTGAGGCAGATGCCTTAAATATTTGGGATCTGATATAAGAGTTAAATAACTTTGTGTGGATTTTAAGGCACAAAAGAACCTACTAGAATTCATTAGTTTTAATTCACCTCAAGAGTTTATTGCTTTAAAACCTGTAAGAGCTGAGCTCAGTTCCTCAGGTCCTTACTTGACTCAGCTTCCATGTATGCTGAGTACTTTACTGGCTTACTTTTTAAATACCATAGTAACAGGAGTATTTACTACTGGTCAGAGTTTTAATATGTTCATAAAGTTGCTCAAATAAAAACTGCTTATCAGCATGCCTCTTGTTGGTTGGATATTTAAACTTCCACTTTATGAAAATCTGAAGGGAATTTTTTTTTTTTTTAGTGTCTTTGGTTTTGGTATTAAAGTGCTGTTGGCCTCATAAAATGACTGGAAATATTCCCTCCTCTTCTGCTTTCTGGAATACTTTAAAAAGGATGGGTATTAGCTCTTCTTTAAATGTTTGGTAGAATTCAACTGTGAAGCCATCTAGTTCTGGACTTGTATTTGCTGGGAGTTTTTTGATTACCAGTTCAATTTCATTCCTGATAATTGGTCTGTTCAGATTTTCTGTTTCTTTCTGGGTCAGTCTTGGAAGGTTGTATTTTTCTAGGAAGTTTTCCATTTCTTTTAAGTTTTCCAATTTACTGGTATATAGTTTTTCATAGTATTCTCTAATTGTGTTTCTGTGGTATCTGTTGTGACTGTTCCTTCTTCATTTCTTATGTTGTTTATTTGTGTAGTCTGTTTTTCTTGATAAGTCTAGCTAGGGGTTTATCTATTTTGTTTATCTTCTTAAAGAATCAGCTCTTGGTTTCATTGATTTTTCTATTTTATTCTTCTGTTTTATTTATTTCTGCTCTGATCTTTGTTATGCCCTTCCTTCTACTAACTTGGGGTTTCATTTGTTCTTCTGAAATGAATTTTTTAAATTTATCACTCCTAAAAAGTTAATGAAATATTAATATTTCAAAAATAGTCTTCTTCATCCAAAGGATCAAAATGCTGTATTCTCTTGAGTATCACATTTAATACATAATTTTATTTGCCAAAACATTTCCTTCATAATTCTTTAGAAACAAAACTATTTGCAAAGGTAGGCATTTTAATATGGCAAATCCTACAAATGTTTCATGGTCATAAGAAAAGAGAAAATCAAGCTGATTAAGGTCTTTTTATTTTCTAATTCATAATGGCTGATAATAACCAAAATTAATATCAAATGCAACATAAACATATGGGCACATAAAGTGCAAAATACTTTGGTGAAATAAGTTTAAAATTACAAAGTTTTTTTAAAAATATGGAATGCAATTGTCAAACAGTTCAGAACGCATGTATGAATGAATATGTATATCTTTCAACATTAAAGCGATACCAGTCATCATGTTCCATAAAACTGTCAAACAAATTAATAACCTACATACAGCTTTTATAGATAGGTTAAATTAGTTTTTCATATTCCTAAGAAAGTTTTAAAATGGTTGTATCTAAAATTAAGTTCTATAAAGAAGGTAATTAGGAAACATTAACCTTAATTAGAAAAATGCAACTTTATACTTTTAGAAACTTTCTGTCCTATTTATTTCCCTTTTTAAAATGTATTCTGTTTTTAAATGGAATTTTCTATTAAGAACAGTATGGCATTGAATTAGATTTAGTTTTATTAGAAGGTAGGAGATATTCCAAGCATCTTTGTGCCCATGAAGCTTTAATAAAATGTTTGATTAAAATAACCTTCTGCTTTTTTAATTAGCTGCCAGAATTTAAACATCAAGAGGTTCATGTAAAAATCTAGATTTTAGTTCCTGGTCAAGATCTGGCAATCTTAGGCCTCTGTTCCCAGATGACAGCTATTCTCACCACAATTTACTGTCCACTGAGGCATACCTCCCAGACCACATCCCTCTGTAAGCCCCAGTGTCCGCTCTACACTGAGGAGGGTGATTAGGTTTGTCATGGACAGGGTTGTGCTGAATGGGTAAAAAGCAGTATCTTATAGGTTTTGAATATTTGGAGACATGTTTACAGATTTATAAATAACTAGTGCATCGTCTCGAAAGCTAATGCTTAGATCACAATGCTAGGCAACTACTGAAAACCAAGGATATTTTTCTTTTATCTCACAGTTTTATCAACTCTGTCCAGACTGAAATACTCCATGTTGTTTCTTAAACTTTTGTCTCCATTTTGAGTTTGAACCACACTGGAGATATTTTTTCTTGCTATACTTTAATACAGTTAATATATCTCATATGCAATTTAAGGATTGCAGAAAGCTGCTTTCTCATAGAAACATATAGGGGCATTGGTGCCAGTAAAATATTTTAACAGCCGTGATTTATATTCTTTCAGGATTTTGCTTTCTGTGTCTGTCTGTTGAAAATATAAAGAATACTTATGACAAATGGATAGATGGATAGATAAATCAATAGATAGCTTAGTCCAAACATCCATATATTTTAAGTTTTTATAGTACATCTCATTCTGCTCAACGTCTGGTCCCAAGCAGCGTATAATCTATGATAATCTAGAGTATGCGAGGATTCAGCTAGCTCTGCCTTTCATGCTGTGAAGAATAATCTAGATTTAGTATTGAAGAATTTGCAAATCTTTAGTGATTAATAATTTCAAACTTTATACAAATGAATATGGGTCTAGATAAAACATATATACTGCCCTATGACTGTCCTCTTTCTTTGTGTATGTGATCATATTTTGAATTTCCAACTAGAAATCAGTGTTCTTGAGTCAGAGACCATTTTTGCAGGGGGCCAGAGGGGGTTGATACCTTCTCCTATCATTCAGCTCAATGATATATAGCCCTTCACAGATGCTTGGAATGAGTAACCACTCATTCAAAATTATAGTTTTACATGTCAGTATTCATTTAATTGTCATAAGAGCCCTATGAAATTGATGCTATTGTTAATATCCCCATTTTATAGTTATGAAAACTGAGGCACAGAGCAGTTAAGTATCTCACCGAGATTACATGGAATAATGGAGCTTGGATTCAAATGCAGACAGTTTGGTTCCAGAGTCTTGTATTCTCAATTACTCTTCCATTCTGCATTGGATAAAGGCCATGAAGGTTATTACCACAATCATGCTTCTATTTCTTGATTCAAATGTGAGTATTTTAAGAAAGCTCCACAACTGAAGATGAATGATCTTTAAAATAAAGGTCTAATTTTTAGGTTCAAATATATTTTGAATCAACAACTATCATATTTTGGAACTTGTCAGGATGAGCTGGCTGTGTCCCCACTGTAGGAAGAGTGACAGAGGAAGGTTGAAACTGGCACCAGACTGAGCCAACAAAGTGAGACAGAAGCTGGGAAGCAGTTCTTGATCACAGTAGATCTGTCAGGCAAGGCAGATAGACCATGGGATAAGGTTCACCTTTTTCCCAGAGAAACAGTGGCAGCAGGGCTACACGAAGCAGCAAGTTGACTTGAGGTGAGTGGCCTCCTATACTGAGTAGCCTGGAGCAAACGCCACTTGGTAATTCCGGACAGGCAGATATGAAGCGCTTAAGGAATTAGTCCAGTGCTAGCAGGCTCCTGTCCACAGGGGCAGGGTTAAAGTAAGAACAGGTTTTCAGGTGCTAAAAAACACTGGAAATAATGTGAATTTAACAATTAGGTTAAATAATAATAATAATAACTAACAAAGCCTGCCAAGTAATAATGAAAGAGAAGGGAATTTCTGTGTATATTTCATGGGGTTATGACATCCATAGACGCCTCCACATCTTTTTATCCCTGTTGCCTTTGTTTTCTTATTTTGTTTGGTTTAAGTCTTTGCTTACCTTTTGTAATAGCACATTTGGAATGTTACAAAAAGAGAATCAGTTGGATTTTGGTTTGCACATTACTAAAAACATATAAACCAATTGGATGGAGTTCAGAGGAAAGCAAGAAAAACCATTAAGAGCATGAAAGGACTGATTTATTAGTCATGATTAAAGGAACCAAATATGTCCAAAAGGAGAGAGGAGCATGACAACAGCTCACAAATATCTCAAAGGTGCAGTCGTTCCTGGAGGGAGACAATTTTTTTTTTAATCTGTGCAACAGCAAGTATATCTTGTCAAACAGATTTGCTTTAGAAGGAAAAATCGCTACTTTGTGCTTTTATAGAGACAGTGGAAGGAACAGCTCTGATGTAACTCACTGTGCACTTTCTCAGCAAATATTCTCCCCGTTTTGAAAAAGATCAGGGCAATCTGAAGTAAAGTATAAGCGATTTATATGATTCCTTTTGTGGGATTTTCTGAAATCCTTGGAAAGAAAGCATCTGTGATTACAGAGACTAGACGTGCTCCGAAGAATAGAAGGAGTGATAGCTTTAAGGTAAATCTGTCATGTATTGACATACAGCTGCTTGAATTTACTACCTAGGAAGTAACAGTGCTCTGGCCGCCGGATGCTTGCTTAGGAGTAGAAAAGAGTAGTGGCAGCTCACATTTTTGTATTTTGCTTTGTTTGTTGGTTTTTATGGGAAGTACCATCGAGATTTAGATGCATTGGAACCAAATTATTTTCTACCTCTATTCCCTTTTAGGAGTGTGGCTTTGAAGTGAGAGAGAAACACATCCCTCTCTTGGCTCAGTGACATACTGGCTTCTTAAAATGCAAATAACAAAATTTTACCATCCTAACTGCGTGGATTAAACAGAATAGGTGGTTTGTGTCAAGCTGTCTAGCTCATAGAGGGTGCTGACTTGATATTAATTTTCTCTGCTTGGCACCAGCCCATTCTCTTTTCATCCTTGCAACCTTTCTAGTCAACCTAATTCTGTACAAATTCTTGGCATTGCCCATTTTTAATGTTTTTCTAGAGAAGTAGAAAATTCTGATTTTCCCTGAAAAGTTCAATTCACAAAAAAATTCAAGAAAAGCTTTGAAAGTTTGTATAAACCAAACAAAACACATACATAGGCCATATATTTACCTTAAATGATTTCTTCCTTAGTTTTAGAATGCTGTAGTTGAGGTATACGGTTGAGCTAATGTCTTTAAAAATACTAAAAAAAAAAATCTTAAAAAAGAAAAACAGATGCTGAATGCAAATGTACAAAGTTTAATGATAAAAACTGTAGTGGGAAATTCCTTCCAAGCAGGAGCTGGGAGTTAGTGGTGCTCTGTGGCTGAGCTATTGTCCAGCCATCTATCTGGACAATAGATTTGCAAATGGTTTTTAGGTTCTGCTACCATGGATGAAATACAGTGATATTTTGTAATATTAACCTATGCTTTCCCCCACTTTTTCCTGCCACCTTTACCTGCCTTCCAGGGAGGAATCAGCTTTCACCCTAGGTGGTATGGGGGTTATAGCATAAACACAAGTAAGAAGACAAGCAATTCAGTAAGCTGAATTCTGCCTTACAGAAAAGGTTTCTAGGAACCAGTTCTCACAACCACTCCCAACATACTACAGTTATCTGATTGCAGAACAGAAGGGAAAAGCAGCAAGGAACAGAGTGAGCTGGGTGCTGATAAGTGTCCCTGAGAAGGTGCCCTTGAACCACGTCCTTTCTGTCAGCAGAACCACAAAGCAGAGAAGCTCTCTCCCTTTGTTAGGAACCCAAAGCAGAGACACTCTCTCCCTTACTGAATGCAGCCTCCGAGGAGGTGGCGAGTTGAGCTAGCAACTTGTGAAAGCAGGAGAGATGACAGCATAGAACATTCAGGAGATAGCATCCAAAACCACCCTATCAAATGTCCCAAGGCCCCATTACCAAATGCAGACGCATCTGGAATTACCCCAGTCTCTGACTTCCTTGAGGAATAGGCATTTAACTAGAAAGTAATTTTTTTTTTTCAGAGAAAGAAAGCTGTATTTTCACATACCTGTGTTTCTGGTCTGTGAAATTACCATTATACTAATACACACGTGTCAGTATTTTGGTTATGGTGAAGAGCATTAACCTCATGCTGTAGTGTCAGGGCAGAGAGGGAGTGGGGGACTGCTTGATCAAAAAGATCCACTTGAAGTGCATTTGAAGGTGAGTATTAAATATGAAAAAAGGCCTGTGCAAGAAGTTGTGGCCTGAACTACAGTGGCAGTGAATAGGAGCATCCTGATGGAAGGCTGGAGGTCTGGAGTGCAGGGAAAGAAGGAACCCAACAGTGAGATGCGATAGCTGCTGAGCTTAGATGATGGAGGGTGGAAGGTGGCCCCAGTACATATGCAGGGAAAGCAAGATGAGCTGGCTTTGGAAAAGATAAGCATGTTCACTAGCTAAGTTGAGTTGAAGCCACAGGTGGGTCACATAACAGAAAGATCAGGCAACTGAAAAGAAATTTGAAGGGCTGAAGGTGTGGGTGTCGTGTCTATGAAGGTGGTAACTGAGTCTGTGAAGCCAGATTAGATTATGCAGGCAAGAGAGTAAATTTGTCCCAGGAGAGACTTACAGGAGTGCCCTGTCTATTTAGTGCCTAGGAGAAAGGAAGGTGCCAGCACATGCAACAGAAAAACGTCAAAAACAAGCTGCACTGTGCCTTGAAAATCAAGAGTGAAAGATGTTTGAAAAGGAGTGATCAACTGTGGTAGAAAAGTGGAGCATAGCAAGACTCTCAGCCAACCTGTCGGCCTACTCAGTTAGGAGGGTAGAGACTTTAGAATGAACTATTTCCTCCAGAATGGTGAGGGCAGAAGTTAGGTTGCTAGAGGTAAGAAAGGAGCGAATGAGGAGAAATTAATAGCAGTAGATATATATACTCTTTTTTAGAAGTTTGGCAGTGAATGAAGTAGAGATGATAGTTGGAGAAAGGTCAAGCAAGGCCTGTCAGAATGCATCCAAGCCCACAGAGCCCTTCATGTTTTAATGTACATGTGCAATAAATTCAAAGGCTGGGGAGGATTCCTATGTGAAGACAAGTTTATGTCTTGCATCCTACTGAAGTACTATCACAATAGTGTGCAGACAGGAATGTTTCTGGTACCTTCTTCCAAACAACACCAGAAGACAGCTTTTTCACAAGTCTGTATCTTTAAGCCTTTAATTATGGAACTCACTTTATTTGCTTCATATCCTTCTTTGATTTTTCTATTGTCTACCTGAATTTGTGTGTTCAAGTGATTGTTTTGAGATGAATAATAGCTCAACGTCAATGACTTTTAAACTCAATATAACAGTTTTTAGTTAGCTTCTTAATCGCTGTGTATTAAAGGTTATTGTTTAGCCCTGGTCCAAGATAATAAGAGAGAAGTGCCTTTTAGTTAGTGTAATAAGAAGTCAAATTAATTGCTTTATTTAATAGTCCGCAATTCTGTAAATAAATATTTAGTGTTCAAAATTAGTCACAATATTTGTGAAAGAAAGAAAAAGCTAACAATGGTAGTGCTGTGTTTATGATACACACTGGGATCAAAAGCCTCACAGAACACAGAACTGATTTGCAATTGTGGTTTTTTGTTTACTGTATGACTTTAACAAAGTTCATGTCACTTTACTATTCTCTCCATGAATGAGGTTTCTTGGATTTCCAGAACCCTGGAATAATACCAGATGTGGCCCAGATGAGGTCTAGTCTTTTTCCTGACACATTCTCCACAGTAAGGGTTCCAATGCTCTGGGGCAAACTGCAGAAGACGTGGTGAGCCCATACTGACTTGTGACATTTTCATGTGAGTGATTTTCATACTGCAGGAGAGACAACTGTTATCAGCTGATGGCCTGTTTTCCCTTTTTTTCTAAAAGCCAGCACAGGAATGGTTATCCCAGTTTCTTAGACGTATATCTCTCTGAGAAAACACTAACACTGAAATGGAAATAGTCTTTTAATGTGCCAGCAAATTTGATTTTCTTTCAAGAATTCTGAGGCTCTTAATTTGTTTTTCTCCATTATTCATGCATAAAGGTATGCTATTTTGCTTTAATTCAATCTGTTTTGTTGATTCTCTTTTAAAGAACCCTAGACTCTGTATTTTCATCCCTTTAATTGGTAGTTTAAACTCACAGTATATCTAATTTTAATTTTTTTAACTAACAAAAGACTTTGGAAAAATTAAAAATAACAAAGTAAACAGTCCTTCAGGTGAACCTAGCACTTAATATTCATTTTAGTACTTTGAAGCCAATAGGATAGTGATAATCTTAAAAAATTATTACTTTAATACAACCACATGGAACTCATGACAAATATCATCTAGAATCCGTGGTATGTTTTCTGTACACTCTTATTCTCCAAGTGTTCCCTGTCTTATACTCACATCCCCCAGTGAACTGCACCTCAATACACACTCTTTCTACTACTTTACTGCTTACATATATTATTATTGGCCCCAGTTTTCCAATGCCCCAAGGATATTTCTTTACTACACAATGGAAAAAGTGATGGGAAAAAAAAGGATGAGTATTAAATCTGCCCTTTATTAAGCGAGGAACAGGACAACATAATTAAATGATCAACCAGTAGTTTTTAAAATTAATACTTCATCTCTACTACTTTCTTAGTCATTTTAAAAATCAATGTGGTGATTAGCAGGGATGTGCTTTAGCATTTATTTATCCTCAAACCAACTTGACATTTTTCCACACACAAAAAAATCTTAAGCTACTATTTTTTCATCATTTTCAAGAAATACCCAGCAGTAAGTGTTCTATTGCAATCAGACAAACTGCACAAGGTAGTGTGTGATGATTCTTACACTGATTTATGCTTTCATCTTCTGCGTGATTACCACACTGGAGGAGAGACAGCTGTTTTCAGCTAATGCCTGTTTAAATGGTTTCCCTAGCTTATTTGACACAAAGGTATAGTCATCAGGTATTCCTGAAAATTTAGGAACATTTCATTCATCACCTAAAAGGAAAGGGATAAGCCATGCAAAGGGATCAGCAGGAAAAATGAAAAATCCACTGGGACATGAAGTTCCCAGTTGCCCAAATATTAAAACATTTACATATTGCTTGAGAAAGAATCACCCAGGCCCAGCAATGACTAAATTGTACTGGACTCTGTAAGTTTCCCCAGGTGGAATTCAAGATATTCATTTGAAATACATTTCTCACAAGAATATCATCATGATTAGTATATAAATACATTACTGATTTTGAATGACAATCAAAATATTTTTTAATGTATATTCTACCTTCAGAAAGCATAAAAAGTGCTCTCCAATTTCATTTCTAAGTGATATTAGTTCTTAACCAAAATGTCAACTTGGCTGATACCAAAAGTTTGCAAGTATTGTTGCTTATATGACTAGATTAGTAATATTTAATCAACCTTAGTAAAATTGTTAAAACCCACATCCTCCAAAAATGTAAGAAAGGGTCTATTATCAGGTCCATTTTTCTGAGGAGGAAAATAAAGCACAGAGTGGTTGAGTCACTTTCCAAAAGTCACACACTTAGTTTATGGCAGGTCTGGGATATAATTGTCAGGAAACCCTAAATACAAGAATACTGGATGCATATTAATTGAGTATGGGTCAGTCTCACAACTCAGTATGGTTCTGAAGAGACATTTCTGAACAAAGTTAATAAATGGAAATTCAAAAGCCATTATCTATTCCAAAATAAATATAGGAAACTATTCAGGGGTCCATTTATGCCTATCTACATCAGCTGTGTCACACATGTTTACTTCCCTCATAAAAATATTCTGTACTGGACACATCCAACATATTAAAATATTTGTTCTTTCAGACAATAGGAAACAATAAAACCACTATAAAAGCTACAGTGAAATTAGACCTGTCAGCCCACACCAAACACTTAAATGAGGGCTTTTTTTAGTTATAATGATGTTAGATTTCCTGAAATAAAAATTCATATAAAATTCATAAAAATAATGCCAGAAGTTGGTAGACCATGTTAAGGTATTTATTACTTCATTAAAAGCAGACCGACCCATATCAAAGTGAAAGAAATCCACTTAATGGAGACAATGACTGTCAATAGTTCAGCAAGTCACCCTGCGCCTTCCTTCTGCCTTCCCTCCCCAATTCCCTTCCCTTCTCTCTTCCTTGGGCCCTCGTTCCTGCCCTTCCTCCCCACTTTCTCCTGCCGCGCCCTCCTTGCCTCCTTTCATTATTTATTTTGTGGTTACTGAGCATCATTACATTTCTAAGTCTGAGATTTCTCTTCTAATTCAGCTGATTGTCAATGTAACTGGAAACAGCAAGCCACCGAGAAGCACCACTGGGGAGAACAGGAGTTCTAGAGTCAGCCAGCCCTGGGTTTAAATTCCAGTTTTCCCCTTCCTGTTGGGATTATTTTGGTCGATCACTATACCCCATTGCTAAGATGGGGATTCTAGTACCTACTTGGTGGCGACGTGAGCATTATTTAATTAAATAAGCCAACATATGGAGCCTGAGGACCACTGTACCTGGTATACAGCAGGTGTTTGAGATATATTCAGTCCCTCCTTTTACCTTACTCCCCCTATACCAGCATTTTTTTTCCTTCAAAGAATAATTCCTGTTTATTTTTATAAGGTCCAAACTACCCTTTCAAAGAAAAAAAAATCATTTAGTTTTTCTACAAAGCCCAATAAAATTGTAAGAATGTGCCAAAATACTGTAATTATTAAGTCATAGATAATTCATGGTAATTATGTGCCTGGAGCCAAGTTTCCCCCAAGCGCTGAGTGCTTGTCTCAACTTTTGGGGCCTAGAAATCATTTGGCTTACGGTGACCCAATAGTCTTTTCCATCAGGGTGTCTAGCAATTCTGGCTTCCATTCAGCTTAGAAGTTGTTTTTGTAACTATCAGCAGAAAATGAAATGACATAAAGCAATAAAAATGTTTTTAAGTTTAAGTAATATTTGCTTCCAAGTATTTAAAACTGTTGAAAGCCAGAGTTGGTGACAGTTGTCAGCCAAGAGGTACTTACTGAATGTGAATTTGGACATGGGTTTGAGAAGATAAAGGGGCCCTCATCCTCAAAAAGCTTCCCAAGGGAAGGGAAGAGGGCACTGTGGACTCTAGGAATTCCAGATGTCCGCAGAGTATTTCAGAAGGCTGGGAGTCTTTGGTAAGTTACATAAGTCACAGGCTTTGTCTTTGGTTCCTCGCAGGCCTCTGTACCTAATAGACACAGAAACAACAGCGGGTAAGTGAATGAATAGCTGGAGCAGGCTGCTCCAGTAAGTGTTTAACTGATAAGAAATACCTAACCTATTTGTGGAGATCAGATATGAACAGAAGAACATAACTTATTTTTTTTTTCCAGGTGAATTTCAATTTTACTTTCAAAGTTAGTTTATGACATATATTCAGAAAAAGGTACAGAATATGTTTAAGTTTTGATAATCGAAGAGCTAGGTACCAGGATTCATGCAGCTCACTGGGGGGGAGAAACCAACTGTTTTCCACACTTCTGTAAAATTATTTCTTTTGTGTGACTCTTTTCATCTGAGAGGAAGGAAGTTAAGACACAGTTGCTTTCTTTATTGAATGTTGAAGAGTTTTGATTTAGGCATTTTTCCTATTATTTAAATGATAAGATGACTTTGTAAGAAGGGGAAGAGAGTACCACTAGTCTACAGAAAAAGTGAGGGCAAACCAATTTTTTGTAAGCAGTTAAAATGTGAACAGTTGAAATGTAAGCTCAGTTGAGATTGTCGTCCGGTTTTAGATAAATGTAAAACAAATAATACTGTTATTTTAATTTAATCCTAAAGCTGTTTTTCATTATTTCTGGGTTTCACTACATTAATCAAAAGTCCTACAGTGCTTAACCTTTCTTGTTAAACTTTTAAGAAGACTCATATTTCCTCTTAATCAGTTTTGCATTGTATTTAATACAGAAAAACAGTGGGTGGGTTTTCCATTTCTTCTGACTTTAACAATATCAAAGATAATTATAACTATTTTCTGGGTTGTGCTTTGAATACATTTAACAGTTGCCTTAATCAAAGCCTGGCAAAAAAAAAAACCAGAGTAAGAACTGAAGGTGGGTGAACAGAGAATTGTTGCAAAGGGGATGCAATGAAAGTGTGCTCAGTGCTCACTGATAGTAGATGAAGAGGGGTGACAGAAGGATAAATCAGTTTTAAGTAAAAGGTAAACAACTTCTCTCTGAAAATGGCTACATTTCTTTAACAAAATGACCATCGCAAAGCCTAGAGAAGGTAACAATATTCAATTAAGTATATAGTTGAAAGCCTAAAAATAACTTCTGCTCTTGTCTGAAATTATATAATTCCTATGATTAAAGAGCGAAGGAGACACAGAGATTCCTTTATGAGATTAACTTCATTCAGTTTGAAGTTAAAACTACCCACCAGCCTGCAGCAAAACCTTCCAGAAATGGGTGCTGTTCACCATAAATGATTGCATGATATGTCGAACATAGATATGGCTCAGTGCAACCCTCTCACCACCTCTGAGACCCAAAGCAGAGTAAATGTTTTCTAGGTCAGTGGCATCAATTCTGTATGATTCTATATGTTCTGTATGAACAACAGTATACTGTCCCTGGAAATAGCACATATAAATATAAAAAATATTTGCTAGAACAAAGAGTAGAGCAAATGATCTATCTCTGTTACAGAGATGGAACTAGATACAAGAAACCACCCATCCTCTTACTCTTCAGTGATTTTACATTCACATTTTATAAATGAGTGTGACAAACAGCATAGGAAACACTCATTGTAGGATTACTTCAAAGTATTTATTACCTTAAACAAGTTTAAATTTTAACTCCAAAATCTTTCTTAAATCACAGGAGATAAAAGAAATAAAAACACAGTATACAAGGGTTCATAACATATAATAGCCAGGATGTAAAAATAAAATCTATTTTATTGCCAGTAATTAAGAATATAGTCTTAAGCTGTGGAATCAATAGCTTAATGATAGTGGAGGTTTTGGGGGAAACTGTATGGGGTAAGATAAAATTCAGTGTGGCTACCTCCTGCACTTCATATCCCATCTCTCCAAAGCACCATAAATTGGGAGTGCAAAGCTCAGCAAGCAACTGCATTTGGTGAACATTGGCAAACTGTAAATTTACTAGGGGTTCTTATGATGAATTGCTACTGCTGACATGTGTCCAATTGTCAGTTTCCTAATGGATTTTTAGATACACAGCATACTGCTGATAACTGAAATTCTTTGCTCGAACAATCCATAAGGCCCACTGCAGCAAGAAAGAAGGAAGCCATGTGCTAGGAAAATTGCAGAGGCCAGGTAATAATCTGATATCGGACATTTCAAATGCTTTGCAAACGACTAATCAGCCATATATGTTAATGTATTACAGTGTCTAGAATTGCGTCCAATGAAGTGGATACCCCCTGATCATTATGGAATTCTGTTTTTTGATCATTACACTGGCTGCCCTTCCAGAGCGTCATTAATAAAATAGACCCATGACAAAAGGCATTTACTTTCATATATTTTTAATTTGCTTTCTTGGCCAAAACATTATTCTATGTTCAAGACCTGGTTATTTATAATGTTGACCAGGCAGGGAAACACATTTGCAAATGATGTCCAAATTTGTTGTTACAGCCTTTTATTCTTTATCTATCTTTGATAAGATAGGCATCAAATTCTGCTTCAAGACTTGCAAATGACCTAAAAATTGTATGCAGGGGAACTTGAAGTAAGCTTCTTTTTCCATAAATTTAAAAGTTCATAAAATAATGTTTGAATATTCTGGGTGAAGACACTAGCGCTTATCTTCTATAATGGTTATTATAAAAGAGAGTCATTATGGCTCTGTTTGGAATTCCTGATATTTTATGCCTCTATCAAAATGCTGTCCCTAGCCAGTATGAATTTTTTATCCTCTGGTGGCTGAAAAGCTGAACACCAGCATAATATATAATATTTAGAAGACTCATGACATATAGGACATTATGCATATATCTAGCAAAATTATCAAAATAAGATGTCAAATGCTATAGGTACCTAGCAATTGATTAGAGGAATAAAATTTTTGTGAGATTCTAAAAAATGAAAAAAGTATTCACTTTGTAAAATTGCTATAAATCTGTAAGTCTAGTATCACTGATTTAATCAAGCTACTCATAGCTGGATTTCTTACGCAATGATTCAATTCGGTTCAGTTTGTCTTATCTTTTCTAAAGGAGAAAAGAAATACTCTACCCACCTTCTGGAACCCACAAAGGGGTCAAAATCAAGGGGATGTTTTTAAGCATTTGTCTCAGTGAGCTCTCAGAGTGCATCAAGGATTCTGCACTTGGGTATAGACTATTCTGATGTTTCCTGCCTCCCTGCAGCCAAGGGTGTGAACTGATCCAGCCAGGTTTGCTCCCAGCATACCTGGTGAGCTCTGGAACTCACTGATCCATTATTTTCATTGCAAATACAATTTTCCAGGTACTGAGGTCAACAAAATAGACATGATTTCTCTCCTGTGTTGTGAAGTTTACAATATACTTAATGATTTAAACATTAAACATCCAAAGAAATCATATAATCATGGATTATGCAAAGGCCATAAAGAAAATGATGGACAGTGACAAGGAGCCCTGCTGGTAGGGTCTTTAGGGAATGTCTCACTGTGAGGGGGATATTTCAAATAAGAGGAAACCAGCCTTGAAAAAGGCCAAGGTAAGAAAATTTCAGGCATAGAACCCTGCTGTTTAAAGGTCTGTGGCTCTTTTGAGGAAAAAAAAAGAAAAGGCTAGTTTGCTGAGAGAGTGGCTGGATAGGGGAGAAGGTGGTGCTGGAGAGAATGAAGAGGTAGTGGGAGGCCAGATCATGCAGGGCTTTATTGGCCACAGCAAGCAGTTTACATTTTATGTTCATTGCACCTAATGGCACCTCAGGCACATCCTATCCAAAAGTATAACTTTTAATCTCCTTGTCATATCAATCCCTCAGTCTAAAACAATAAACACTCCAGGTCTTTCAGAGTTAATTAAATCGAGGGCATCGCTTACACAAGTGACAGAAGAGTTGAGAAGCAAAACAGGATGGGGGAGCAAGCTAGACAACCAGGACCAAGTCCCTGCCACCCCAGAGGGACAAGGAGAGGAGCTGGCTTTTCAAATGCTGGTGCCGTCTCACATCGTTTTACAGTGTGGCCGTAAAGTTGGAACAGAGATGATTCATTTTATATTATTTTATATATTAATTTTACAGATTGAACAACCAGACATTATGTGTGCTTGATATGATGCAATAAGGAAGTACCCAGTACAACCCAATTAGATGCAATGTTCAGCTCTTGTTAGGCTCATAATTCTAACAAACCAATGATTAAAAGACATGTATAGACAGTAAGAGTAACAGGTATAAATATTAAACACTGAATATTCATTGAAGTTAAAGAATTACTAATTTTCTAATTTGATAGTGGTATTTTGGTTACATTAAAAGTGCCTATCATTTAAAGATACATATTGAAGAATTTACAGATAAAATGACCTGATGTCTGGAAATAGCTTTAAAATCATCCAGTGAGAATAGATCAGGGAATAGGAGTTTAGATCAAATAAAACTGACCATATGTTGCTAATTGTTAAAGATAGGTGTTCAGTATATTACTTGATCTTATTTTGTTCTGTTTGGATATTTCTACAAATAAAACACTGAAATTAAATTTGCAGGAATGGTAGCACTTCCTAAAGAGAGGTTGTGAGAAGAAAATATAAGAGATCCCAAAATTGAGCCTTGAAAACCATAACATTTAGGGGTGGGGAAAGGGAAGAACCAGAAAAGGAGACTGAAGTGGAGGGGCACAGATGAAAAAGGAACAGGAGGTGAGTGTGGCATTGTGAAGCTGAGAAAGAATAGAGTAGCAGTCAAGATATGTGGAATGAGAGCAGAAAAGTCCTTCTCATCCCAGGTGTGATTTGGGGCTCTGCTGTCTCATTGGCAAGATGGTGGGAAAATGAAAAGATTGGGATTCAGTCTTGAGCAGGTTGGCATTGCTCCTTGCACTTGAGTATGTGACCTTCCCAGTTTACTATAGAAAACTGGGAAACAGACATTTGGTTTCCATTTGCAGGCTCTCTTGGCAACATATTATGGCTACATATTATGGCAAGATTCAGGAATTCCTCTGTCACTTAATAGTGTTCAACTCCACCTTTACTTTCACCAGCTTCCATGTTCCAAGATGGCTTTTTTTTAATGGAGGATATCATTGAAAATATGAAAAAGTCCCATAAATCAAAGAGAGATTGTTAGCAAAAATATTTTAGCCATGATACCTTTCAATTTGTGAAAAATAAAGAGCTTATCCATGGGTAATTTTTTAAGTTCCCACAATTTTTGGAAAAGAAATGAGATTGGTTCTAAGCCATACCCTTATTCTACTTTCTTAAGATTTTTTTTTATGCTTGTAAGCTGTATATTATTGCCCTTTTTACCACCTTAGCCCTATGCCTATTTAGTATAGAAATGTAAAGATGTATTTATTCATTCCACAGGTAAATCAACAAGTATTTATTAAGTGCCTATTAAGTATCAGGCACTATTACAGACACCAAACCATAACAATGGAGAAGGACCAGGCAGTAAACAAAAACAAGCAAAATCCCTGCTTTCATGAAATTTACAGTTGTTGAAGAGACATCCAACAATTTTAACAAATAATTATACAGTATATCAGGTAGTGATAAGTGCTATTGATAAGTGATAAGATCAAGCATGGTTAAAGGACAGAAAGCAAGAAGAGTATATATACTACTTTAATAGTTGATCAGAGAAGTCCCTGTGAGCAGAGACCTAAATGAAATGCAAGAGTGAGACTTGGTCTCTGGGAAGAGCATTCCAGACAGAAGGGACAAGTGCAAAGGCCCTGAGGTAAGCACATGACTGGTGCTTTAAAGAACAGTGAGCAGAGCAAGCAGCATGGCTGCAGCAGAGGGAGTGAGTAGGAAAGTGACAGAGAAAGAGAATAAGATGGGCACAGGGAAGTTGCGGCATGGAGACAGATCCTGAAAAACCTTGTAGATCATACTAAAGTTTTACTGGGGAGAATGGAAAGGGAAGGCATTGCATAGTTTTGAGAGCAGGTATGGTATAATCTGACTTCGTTTTTTTTATTTTAATAAATTTGTTTAAATTGAAGTGTAGTTAACGTACAATATTATATTGGTTTCCATACAACACAGTGGTTCAACAGTTACCCATATTTTTAAATCCTCACCCGCACCACTACATTTACTATCTGGCAACGTGAGAAGATGTTACAGAATCATTGACTATATTCTCCATGCTGTACTACCATCCCCATGACCAACTTATATTATGATTGAGATTTTTGTGCCCCTTTGTCCTCCTCACCCTCCTCACCCACCCTTTGCAACCCCTTCCCTATGGTAACTGCCAGTCACTTCTCAGTGTTTCTGAGTCTACTGCCATTTTATTCATTTTGTTTTCATTTTAGATTGTACAAATAACTGAAATCATATGGTATTTGTCTTTCTCCACCTGGCTTATTTCACTTAACATACCTTCTAAGTCCATCCATGTTGTCACAAATGGCAGGATTTCTTTCTTTTTATGGCTGAATAATATTCCATTGAATATATATATACCACATCTTCTTTATCTATTAATCTATTGATGAACACTTCAGTTGCTTCCATATCTTGGCTATTGTAAATAATGCTGCAATGAACATAAGTGTGTATATGTCTTTTCAAATCAGATATTTTATTTGCTTTGGGTAAATTCCTAGAAGTTTAGTTACTGGGTCTTATGGTATTTCTATTTTTAGTTTTTTGAGGAACGTCCACACTGCTTTCCATAATGGCCGTACCAATTTACATTCCCACCGACAGTGTAGGAGAGTTCCCATTTCTCCACATCTCGCCAACACTTGTTATGTCTTGTCTTTTGGATAGTGGCCATTCTAAGTGGTGTGAGGTGATATCTCATTGTGGTTTTGATTGGCATTTCCCTGATGACTAGTGATGTGGAGCATCTTTTCATGTGCCTGTTGGCTCTCTGTAGTTCTTTTGAAAAATGTCTGTTCAGGTCCTTTGTCCATTTTTGGGGGGGGGGGGTGGTTGTTTGGTTTTTGGCATTGGAATGTATGAGTTCTCTATATATTTTGGATATTAACCCTTTATTGGCTAAATTGCTTAAAATATATATTCTTCCATACTGTAGGTTGCCTTTTTATTCTGTTGATGGTGTCCCTTGCTGTACAGAAGCTTTTTAGTTTGATGTATTCCCACTTGTTCACTTTTGATTTTGTTTCCTTTGCCCAGGAAGATATGTCCAGAAAAAAATTGCTCATGCTTATGTTCAAGACATTTTTGCCTGTATTTTCCCTAAGGGATTTATGGTTTCATGTCTTATATTTTGATCTTTAATCCATTTGAAGTTTACTTTTGTGTATGGAGTTAGACATTAATCCAGTTTCATTGTCTTGCATGTAGCTGTCCAGTTTTCCCAACACCATTTATTGAAGAGACTGTTTTTCCCACACTGTATATTCATGGCTCCTTTGTCATATATTAATTGACCATATGTGTGTGGATTTATTTCTGGGCTTTCTATTGTGTTCCATTGATCTATGGGTCTGTTCTTGTGCCAGTACCATACTGTTTTGATTTCTATAGCTTTGTAATGTAACTTGAAGTCAGGGTGAGTAGTATTGCCAGTTTTGTTCTTTTTCAAGATTTCTTAGGCTAACTGGAGTCTTTTGTGGTTCCATATGAATTTTAAGATTATTTGCTCTAATTCACTGAAAAATGGCCTTGGTATTTTCACAGGGATTGCATTGAATCTATAAATTGCTTTGGGCAGGATGGCTATTTTGACAATATTATTTCTTCCTATCCTTGAGCATGAGATAGATTCCCATTTATTTGTGTCTTCTTTAATTTCTCTCATCAGTGTTTTATAGTTTTTGGAGCACAGGTTTAACCTCCTTAGTTAGATTTATTCTTTGGTATTATTTCTTTTTGATGCAATTGTAAATGGAATTGTTTTCCTGATTTCTCTTTCTGCTAGTTCATTGTTAAGTATATAGGAATGCAACAAATTTCTGTATATTTATTTTGTATCCTGCAACTTTGATGAATCCAGTTAATTAGTTCTAATAGGTTTTCTTTTTGGTAGAGTCTTTATAGAGTTTTCCATATATGATATAATGTCATCTGAAAATAGTGACACTTTTACTTCTTCCTTACCAACTTGAATGCCCTTTATCTCGTTGTGTTGTCTGATTATGTCTAGATCTTCCAGTACTATAATATTGCTATGTGAATAATACTATATGAATAATAGTGGTGAGTGGACATCCTTGTCTTGTTCCTGATCTTAGAGGAAAAGCTTTCAGCTTTTGGCCATTGAGTATGATGTTAGCTGTGGGTTTGTTATATATGGCCTTTATTATGTTGAGGCATGCACACTCTATACCCATTTTATTGTTTTTACAATAATGGGAGTTTTTACAATGAATGGAGGTTGAATTTTGTCAAATGCTTTTTCAGATTCTGTTGAGATGATCATATGGTTTCTATCCCTCTTTTGTAAATGCGGTGTTATCATGTTGATTGATTTATGAATATTGTACCATCCTTGCATCCCTGGAATAAATCCCACTTGGTTATGATGGATGATCCTTTGAGGTGTTTTTAATTTGTTTGCTAGTATTTTGTTGAGGATCTTTGCATCTTTATCAGGGATATTGTTCTATGTTTTCTTTTTTTGTAGTGTCTTTGGTTTTGGTATTAGAGTGATGTTGGCCTCATAGAATGAGTTTGGAAGTATTCCCTCCTTTTCTACTTTTTTAGAATACATTAAAAAGGATGGCCATTCACTCTTCTTTAAATGTTTGGTAGAATTCAGCTTGAAAGCTATTTGATCCTGGAATTTTGTTTGTTGGGAGTTTTTTGAAATTCAATTTCATTACTGCTAATTTGTCTGTTTGAGTTTTCTGTTTCTTCCTGGGTCAGTCTTGGATGGTTATAATTTTTGTAGGAATTTGTTAATTTTTTTTAGGTTGTCCAATTTATTGGCATATATTTTTCATTGAATTATTAAATAATTCTTTGTGTTTCTGTGGTGTCAGTTGTAACTTGTCCTTTTTCATTTCTGATTTTGTTGACATAGTGTTTTGAAAGATGTATGTGTTTGTGTGTATTCACCCATTATTTATCTGAACTGTGAATAAAGTATAAGGACATTTCTTAGAGATGGTTAAGCAACATATAGACATCTCTTTATTCCTTAGCAGCTGTACATGACCCTTTAAAGTCCTTAAAAGCTCACAGAGTAACCTTTGGCAAATTAATGAAATACTTGGCATGTGTGCCTAGTATTATTAACACAACAAAGTTCATCCTAAATATCAAGTTATTAAAATCAATGTGGCCATATTGATTGAAAATAACTTCTAGCCCATTCCTCCTAACTCTTTCTAATTTGTAGTAAAAGAAACTAAGGCCATGAGCAATTAGTTCTCCTGTCCAGGACCACATTTCAGAGCATTTTAAGTAAGACAAAGGCCAAGGTTTTCTCACTTCCTGTCCTGTATTTTCCAGGCAACTACATGTATCATTTTCAGTGACTAATTTCAATTCTAACTTTAGAAAAACCAGAGAGACAATGTTCTTCTAGGCTCAGAAAAACTAGAAAATAAGTCACTAACCAGATGATAATCAAGAAATACGTTTCATTCACCCACTTTTATTTCCTAATATTAGAACAATGTATATCCTTTTCTGACCATCAAAAATGCTCTCAATTAATATAGTCTCTCAAACTCTGAAAAATGAAATCAGCTCTGAATTATTCTACAACACTAAACAAACATTAAAGTCTGAAACCTGACTGTGATAACAGAACTTTATTAAATCTGGGTGAAGTCATGTGAATTAAGCTACAAATCAGTTTACAAAAGTCACACACATAGAAATCAGATTTTCCCCATCCCTAAGTCATTGCTGAATTTTAAAGCCTGTCTGGCTAGTCTTGGCTGTTAAAGTATTGGTTTCTTCAGCCCGTAAATGTCAAGGTCAGTTGGAGGTAAGAGCCATGTGGTAATAGGGAAAGAAAATTAAAGGAATGAGGAAAATATTTCCAAATCTTAGGTAAAAAGTAAAAGAACTCTTTGATGCATACTTTTGCCACCTTTTGGGGTACAAACTGAAATCACAAGTGTTTTGAAAACACTAAGCAAGGAAAAAGACAAGGTTTTTATAGATTAACAAATAGTTTACAGATTTAAAGGGAAATCCATGCCCTAGTCACCAAAGGATACTCTTAAGTCTATATCCTGCTCTCTAGAATGTAAAGCGTTGGTTTGAGTATATTAGGGAAGACTTCTTGGAGGGGGTGACATTTGAAATGATTTTGAAGAACTGGTAGAAGGGAGGCTGAGGGGGAGGGTACATTCTTGCCCAAGGGGCATTTATAGTGTCTAAGAAACTATAAATAGTTCAGTGCTGCTGGTATGAAAGTCCCAACAAAAACTACTTCATGCTTCTGTCTATCTCTGGTGCTTTGTGGAACATATGCATTGAAACTCATTTACTCTGTTGACAGAAAAACATTATTAATTATTGTCAAAGAAAAGCTAATGTTAATTTTCTATACCCAAACAATGTAGAAAATGAGCATCTTTTAATAAAGGATTCCAGATAGGCTGGGCAAACTTTCATTTTTGTCTGCCTCCAAGATTCCTGTGAATCTAATTGAGATCAAGCTTTAAAGTCAGGTAACACATGTTCTTGCTGTTCTCAACAGAAAAAACAAACACATCTAAAAAATATACTTACGAACACAATTTGAGATTTTTGCTGTTCTTTGTGTGCCTTTCTCTTCACCTAACTAATCACCAGGGATGAGCTTGTCCACATCCTCGTGTCTTTTGATCCTTATCTTCATTGTGTCTCACTTGCAGTTCTGTCACATTTTTCTCTCTGTACTTCTAGTCTTATGGCATTCTAGGAAGTGTAGCGACTTGTCTGGGATGCAAATATGATATTATTCTTCCCATATAATTCTGCCCATACCCCATGCCTTCAGGATAAAATCTAATCTGCTTATATAAGGGTCCCTATGGTTGTCATTCCCAATCATTGCCTCAACTTCTGGACTCCTCATTTTACTATCTTTTTCTCCAGTTTGCTATTCTTTTACTAGTGTTGCTTCTTTGATTGAATTACTCTTCTCTTCTTTTCCAGGTAAAGATGTTCAGTTCAAGTTCATTTGTCCTAGGTACTCTTGCTGAAGTTTTAGACCAAATGTGGGAGAAATCCTTCAGGCCTCCTCAGAATTAACCTTTTCTTACCTTACCACAGAGCACATATCACATTGTATTATAAGGGTTTCTCTCACCAGCTAAGAAATTCCTAATAGCTGGGACCCTGTCTTTTATTTATTAATCTTCTGCACCCAATAAATTGTCTGAATGTGGTCAAATTTCTAAGTAAATGTTTGTAATAAAATGAATTAATGTGTTCTTTTCCTATAAGTCACCTATATATCTCTATTTTTCAAATGTAAAAAGTACTAAGGAAAAATTAAAGGTAAATTTTTATAAATTTGCCTGCTTCTCTATCAAAAATATGAGTTGTGTTTTTAGGATGAATTTTTAAAGGCATATTTTAAATTTTTGTAGTGAAAAATTTAGTTACAATTGTTATTAGAGAGGCTATTTCTTTTCCAAGGAAAGCCTTTGAATTGAAATTTGGGGTTATTTCTATGGTTGTTGAAGTAAGAATGCAACAGCACAATTATGCACAATCTGTGTTTGTCTTTTATACTTTCTGTCAATTCTTCTAATCCTTTTGGGGTGGAATGCCTGTGGCTTTCTGGCTAGTGTGGCAAAACAGAACAATTCTAATTCACTCTAATTTGGGTGATTATTGGTTTATGCCTCTGTGGTTCTTTTCTTATTGAGTTTTGGGTCTGGGAGATATATCAGTTTCAGACCTCAATCAAAATGTATTTTTAATTGGCAAGCTCATCCCCGAAATTAAGAAACATGGCATAAAGATAAAAGGAAACACTGTTATTTGAACAATTTGATTTAAACACGTTCCTTGAGCATTATTTCCCTGGCATACCAACAAAATGATACTTCAGTTAAGTCTACAATAAATATTTTAGTCAAAATGTTGTTTGATCTCTTGTATAAATGGCAGCAACCAAAACACTTTCTAGATAATAAGTAATATTAAAAGTGGGCCTTTACGTACATTGAAAATACCAGGTAGAGTGGTTCTGTTTCTGGTATACTGAATAAATCAGAGATCCAGAAGCCAAGAATGAAATTGGGAAGGTGAAAATCTGTTTAAGCTTCAAAATTATATTTGAATTTGCAGCTGTGAACTTGCACACCTACTGGTCCTTCCCTGAAGCTTGTTGGCCGTCATGTGTCTTTCACCACTTTTCCCCATCCTCTCCTACAGCAGGGTATTTATAAATGTTGGTTACATGTTGGAGGATATACATAGGTGTACATGTTGCTTTGTGGGTATACTCTCAGAAATCAAATCATAAGGTCTTTGGGTGCAAGGGCTAACTTTATCTTATTCTTTGAACTCTTCACATAGCTTAATATTGTGTATTAAAATGCTTGATACACTGTGTTCAAATTTCAAAGACTACAGTCCAATGTTATGAGAGAAAGCAGACTAATATTTATTGGAAGACCAGGGAGTAGAAGAAGGGTGAAGGGATAGAGAAATTTCCAGGAAAACTTACCTTTTCTCCATTTCTGTGTCTCAATACAAAAACATGCTTTAAAATAAATAAACACATATTCATTCCTAGTGGCAAAGAGAGCGCACTTATATCGAAATAAAGGAATCAGCAAAATAGGTAAGATGTTTATGTTTTCAGCTGAGGAGAAGCAGAGCACTTTCCTCTGTTTCTCACAATTTGTCGCCAGGCCCAACCAATGTGCTTTCTGGGAACTTCATCAAGTAAAATCCTCTAAGACACTACTGCTTTCAAAACCTAAATCAAATTTCCTTTTGGATCTGGGATCTGCCCAAGAGCATATAGAACTCTTAAGCTAGATTAATTTTTATTCTGTTCATCTGATCTATTTCACATATTATTTAATAAGTTGACAAAAGGACAGCAATACACGGAGACATGGGATTTCGGGTTACCCAAAACAACCTCCTCTGACTCACTCAAATTTGTGGCTTATATTTTAGCCATCACTATGGTTAATTCCTATTTGTTTTTACAATGCATATGAGCAAATGTTTGAAAAAAAAAATTAAAAGAGAAAGAACCAAAAGTGAAATGTGAGAGCAGATAGACCAGCCAACATTGTGTTAAAGATACCAAGCTAAACGGTGGAAAATGTGAACAAGCTGGGTTACTTTAGTTGAAAAAACAAACCATTGACAGTACCCTAATACCTTTAAGACTTGTTTGGTAAATGTTAAAGCTTTTCCTTCCTTTACATGGAAGTTTCTATTGGGTCACCTCAACTATTAAAATCAAGCTCACATTAATTCAGTTCTTCTTTAATTTTTTCCTCCTCTCCTGGGTCCTCTGAAAATATCAGTGATGACATGATGTGTTCCATGATTCTAAAGAGTAGGCTATGGGCAGATGGAGGGAAGGAGACTCAGAGGCAGAAGAAAGGTAGGAAAAATGGAGGAAAGAGCCATTTCCAGAGCACCTACTGGGTGTTAGGTTGGATCGGGGCTGTATAGACATTGCCTCGCAATGACCCACTGAGCAAGTGTTATTAACTCTACTTCACAGATGAGGAACTTAGGACTTTAAAAGGTCAGTAATTTCTCTGGGGTTAGTGGTAGCGTTAAGAGTTAATCCTAGTTCTAATTCGTGCCAAATTCTTACGATTTCATGTTACCTGTAAAACTGGGATACAAAAGTAAGAAATGCCTGATATAAAAACCCAGAAATAAATCAAATGTATTTTCTTACATGTGTATAAAAGTTACAATTAATATCTGTGGACATCATTTATCTGTGTAGGCTTGGCCTCTGTTACCATGGATGAGCAACCTCTGACTATATTTTTAAATATAGCAGTAACAAATGTGTGTGGCACTACCCGAATAATACTGATTAAAAATAGTTAATTACCACAGACCGAACTATAAATTAATTTTACCAGCCTTCCAGCCTTTGAAGCAGATATTGTCTCCACTTAGCAAAACTGTGACTGATAATCATTCCAGTTACCAGCAGAATACAGTTTGGGGGGGAGGTTTCCCTGTGAAATCTGTCAGATTTTCAACTCAGTATGTCTCATTGCTTATTAGAAAATATAATGTGAAGAATAGAATGAATCTGAATTTGTTTGTGTTTTGGGGACTTTCTAATGTCTCATTAAGGAAAAGGAGTTTTTAATTTTTTAAATTCCATTAGAGAAGAACTAAAATGATCTGTTATTTTCCTTATATTAGTTTTTCTGTAAATAGTATGATTTTCTTCTACAGGCCTGATTTTACTTATTAGACTATTAATTCATTCAAATTAGGAGATACAAACACAAACATATAAGACCTCAGACCCTTTATTAACATGATAAAATATCTTAGCATATATCTACAATATTAACCCAGGAAATCTGTTTAGAGTTAAACAATATGATTATGAAAACACATAGGTTGAAAAAAGTACTATTTCCTTTTTTTCTTCTATACTTTAATTAATCTCCTTTTTCTTGGAGATGGTGGGGAACACCTTTCACTGTAATTGCACAATTACAATTATATAATCCTTATCAAAACAAAAAACTGTCAATTTGTCTAGTGGTTAAAAGTATATCAACATACCTAATCTTCATAATTCAAGTCAAGATCTAGTTTTTTTAAAAACATCATTTTAGGCCAAAAAAGAAGCACATCTAACACACTTACACTAAAATGAGAGTATGAAGTACTGCTTTGAATGTTTGCTGTGGGGCCAAATGTAGAAAAATGTGGGCAAGTCATGGACCAGTCATAACTAAACTTACCTCAATATTTCCATTCATCTCCACCCGTTAAAGGCTGCTAAAGGGATAGGGAAATTTGCATATGTGTCTAAGAAATCTGAAGGACATTCAGACAGCTATAAATTTTGAAGAAAACACTTCTTTTCTTCACAAAACAAATAAGCGTAAGGTTATTTTTCTTTCAACAACCATACTCGCTGCTTATCCCTGGTGTCTTGACTTCTAACAAACTTCAAGCTTGGCTGGTGTCGGTCTGAATGTGAGTTCTCATGAATGCACTGTGTAAATTGGCTGTGGAGAAGTAGAGGTTTTCTGGAGCACAGGAAACCTCGTTGTGGTGTCTGGTGCCACGAATGTAGCACATAGAGAGACTGCGCTGCTTCAGCTTCCACTTTCCTAGAGGGCAGGAGGAGATGGTGTTCCGTAGGTCTGTTGGTTGAGTAGGCCAGGGTAAACTTGTGTGTGAGCACTGTCTTATGAGAGAATAGTCTTTTGCCACGCATGTCATTCAGTTTTCAGACATAATTTAGTTGCTTTGGGATGTGGGGAGTGGGGAGGCATTTTGCTATTGTCGGCTAGAATAATCCCGGTAAGTAAGATGGTGGGGAGAAGATTGCTGTGAGCATCCTGTTGCTACGAGCTGGGAAGAATTGAAATTTCAGTCTGCTCAGTTGGCTCTAGCTGTATGCAGTCTGTTTCAGGTCCTGTATGACAGCTACCTGCAGACTGCTGCTCGGTGCTCTTGAAGCCTCCATTGTACCTTCTGGCTGCTTATAAACATAAGGCAAATACTTAATCAGTGGCTTTTGGAAGAGCATGGTTAATAAACCCTTAAAATTCTCTTCTCTGATTAAAGCAGCAGCTATGTGGCAAAAATCTATTAAAGTGTAGTTAGAAACCATTATAGTGGAGAAGGTAAATCATTACAGGGCAGAGTTGTAGATACTCTAGGAAAGTGGATTTGGCTGTGTTAGTCCTGTCTCCCAGCTGTGAGAATTAAATAGGAGTCTGGGGATATGTTAAATTTAGTACAGGACATAGTTATAAGACAGCAGGGAAAATCCTGTAACTGAAAGGCTGCAGTTCTCCGAAAAATGCACATTAATTTTCAAAGACTGGAGAATGTTCTTCAGTCCCTGTGCTACTGTATGCTGATAAAGAAGAAGAGCTGTGGCCACATTTTAGAACACACTTAATTTTTCTTTTTTTTTTTTTAGTTTTATTTTTAATGCTTTCCCACAAGTCTAGCTCATAGAGCAAAAAAAAGTTTATGAGATAATGGGCATAAAAGCAACTGGGAAAGTGAAAGACCTCCATTCAGTTGTCATTCAGCCTTAACTGAACTCAGTTCTCATTTTTTGAAAGTTTATTGCAGTTTAAGGATAGCAAATATAAATTAAGATAAATGTTAGCTTCTCCCGTCTTGTACAGTAACATATACATTTTCAAAAAAAGTAATGAATCCACAAATTGCCAACAGTAGAGCTTTGTTTTTATTTTAGTTCTTCCATTTAAAATATTATAATCTTTTTCCTGGAGTATCTAGTAAGTCCTGACATTGTTGAGAAAATTCCTAAAGCAGTTTTTAGAAATAATAAATTAGTGCATTGATTCTCACTTTAAAATTTCTTGTTTTATGTTCATTTACTTACTCTTTTATTCTACAAATGTTTATTGATCTGGTACAATGTATGAGAACACACAAAGTGCTCTGGTATACAAAACTAGTAACACCGCTGATACCTTTACTATGACCACTGCTACTAGCAGATCACTTACAAAAGGCATCCTGTGTATCGAGCATGTTCTCAGCACTTTGCAGAAATCTATTCCTCACAACAACCCTATGAAGTAGGTGCTATTATTATCCTGATTTTTACACTTGAGGAAACTAAGGCATGAAGAGATAAGTAAATAGCCAAAGTCACACAGTATTCAGAAGGACTGGGATTTAATTCAGCCAGAATAACGGCTTACATTTGGGTAGGTGGGGTGTGTGTGCACACACATGCACAGCACACAAGGGAGGGGGTAGAAGCCTGCTTCTGAAAGGGCTGAGGGGAGCCAGAGGACAAAGAATCCCTGCTGCTGGGAGAGCCGTGGGCCTGGCTGAGGCTTGGACAGTAGGTCTGGGCTGGGTGTGCAGAGTTGGAGCCTGGGCCTGCCCGGCCACAGAGGTGCAGAAGCAAGCTTCCCAAATTGCCTACTCTGTGGAGTATGCACAATCGATTATGGGTGTAAAGCTAGACTGGTGGATTGGGCCAAATTCTAAAACCTTAAAGGTCAGGGTAGGGAGTATGGCCATGTTTAATGCCATTGGAAAATCACTGACAGTTTTTTGGTATTGGGGAGATATGTTCAGAAATGCGCTTCAGAGTGTAAGTCTAGTAACAGAATGTGGTAGGATTGTGATGGAGAAAGACTGATCCATCTTGTTTAGCATGCAATTACAATAAAGTCAGAAAATAGTGTTTGGCGATGGCAGTTATTATGCAAAATACAAGATGCTTCCAGCAGAGTATTCTATTATTTAAGGATCAGAACCCCTCTGTACCCTACACCTTGGCATCCATAAACTAGAAAATCTCAAAAGACCCTGCAGGACTGGCCTGACAAAATGAGAGGCCTTATTGTTCACATGCAAATTCCTGCATGTCATGGGCATACATCTTTCTTGATGACTTTCTGAGTTTCTTAAATGAAAGCTCATCTTTGATAATTACGTTCAGTATTGTTTCTTGAACACATGCTATGCTTCTCCGTGAAAGAGAAGTATATTAGATCCATTTTCATTATAATTATCCTCGGATGGCAAGTGTGAGTAGAGCGGGCACACTTTTGTCTGACCGAAAACATCTGCAGTTTATTTTCCATGGTGTTTTTTCCTTTTTTTTTTTTTAATCTGACTCACGTGTTGGAGAGCACTACCCAATCTTGCTTTTTTCCTTTCACTTGCAACTTCCACATCAGCTGCCATCAAGGCTGCCTTCCCACCATTCTCTGGAATTCAGTGGGCCAGGGTTGTTCTGTATGCTCATGAAATACAGGTAACTCAAACCCCTTCCCCTGGCTAGAGATACAGGTGGTTACAAAATGCTACTCATTGCCGTAATTATCTTACAGGTGTGGCATGACTTACCACAATGTGAGATTTTTATCTTAAGGTTCATTTCTGTCAGTAACTAAAAATGCAGGCCAAATCAGTTATTTTCTTGCTTTATTACAATGACCTTCAGAGTTCAGGACATATCTGTGAAGAGTCCTCTGAAGCAACCATGGTCAAAACAGTGGAGATATTAAACTCTGTTTTTTCCCTACTCACTCAGGAGTAGGATTCTGGGGTATGAGAAACCGTGGTCATTCATGGATAACTCCACAGCCTGTAAATGCCTGGTAACTATTGAAATTTACTGAGATGCTCTCAGAAGGGTTGCGCTGAAAGGGAACTAACTGCAAATGCACATTAGCATTCTGACTGGGGATCGCAGAAGAGCTAACAAGTGGTCTCAGGTGGCTGGTATCAGCTCAGCATTACTGGACATTGTTCTCTGTGACTTACAGGCCGAAGTAGGGAATGAACTGCAGGACCAATCCACACAATGGGAACAGTAGTGACTCGGAGCATGAACACCTTGGAGAAGATTCAGCTCTCCCAACCAAACTGTAACCTTGCCAACCAAATTATTTCAGTCAATGAGTATGTTTCAAATATCTTCACTGAGCACAGCATCTTTGTGTGCATAGGAAAATATAAAATGCAGGAAAAATATAATGCTTATTTCTAGGCTAGTGCCGTCACTAGAAATATAACATGAGCCACATATGTAATTTAAATTTTCTGGTAGACACATTAAGAAAGCAAAAAAAGAGGTAGAGTTAAATTCCTAAACCTTTTAATTTTTTTTATTATAGATGTTGATCTCTGAATATTATTGGAGGAAAGGGAGATAGCATAGTCTCATAAACATGTTGGCAAAAGTAATTGAAACGCCTCTTGATTTACCTTTAGTGTTTTTCCATTGTATGGTGGTGTTTATTTACTGTTTGCTGATGGTACATTAGGTTTACCAATTGTTACTTTGTTCTTCTTTTAATACAATTTTTTATTGAGATAAAAAAGAGGTGAAGGTAATCTCAATCAGGTTTTTAAGCAAATATACCCAAATTATTTCAATATATAATCAGTATAAAATGAGATATTTTGCATTGTTCTTTCATATCTTCCAAATCTGTTGTGTGTTTTACAGTGCATCTCACTGAGATAAGCTACATGTGAATGATAGCTACCATTCTAGATGGCACAATTCTAGGGCATTTAAAAATCCAACTGGTATGAGAGGTCTTTTTGTATGGTGACAAAAAATAAGATCTTATGAACAAATGGGATTTTCATATTCATCATTTAATTAATCAATTATAGCAACATTTCCAAGAGTGTAGTCTGAAAAAACACCATGTTTCCTAATAAAGCGGTATGTAGAAAGTGATCTGTAATTACATAGGATTGGAAAATTCTGGGTTAAACACATTTTCTTCTGCTCCTCTGCTGATGAAAACCTCGCCTATGCGGATGTGCATTGTGAATTTCCAAGAAGAGAAAGTGTGTCCGGTATTTCCTATTCTTAATTGATCATGAAATTGTTTTTTCACAGAGCATCTCTTGGGTCTAGTGTTACAAAGAACATATTGTGGAAAGTGCTGATGTAAGACCAAAATAAGTGATATAGGAGTTTGGAAATTGGAAAGAGGCAGAATGGAGAGGTCCACTTTGTGGGGGTGTGGGTGTACCTTCAGTTAATTCTTCTCCAGTGTGTCCAACAGGACCTCTGTTATAAAAATTTGGCCCATTCTGCACTTGGCTGTCTCCCACAAACATTTTTAAGTTCCTTAGAAAAGAGAGAAAGTCTTATTCACATCTTGATCTCACACTGGATCAAACATAACTATCAGTAAATATGTGTGGGATTGAATTAAATGGAAAGTTTGATAGAGACCAATGCTGAGTAGAGCACTTTGAGAGAAATGAACTGTATAAGCCCAGAAAGAGAAACAAATCACACCATTACGTGGAGGTTGCTGGGGAAATGACAGAGAGAAATGGTGTCATTCCTGACACAGCAGGGACCCAGCCCTCCCTGTTTCAGGCATTCAATGTCAGGGTCATTCCTGGGAGAATATTCACAGTCAAGGCAAACCAGAGAACAGGAGAGGGCAAGAGAAGCGGAGGAGGGAAGGGGAGACAAAGGGAAGCAGGGAGTCAGGTGACAAAAATCAACAAAACCTTCCTTCCCTTACCACGTGTAGGAGCTTCTGCTTTTAACAGATAAACATTTAGGTTCTTTGAGATAATGAGATCTGAGACAAAAGGGAGGAGGTCAGGCGTGTGTCACATGGGAAGGTCATGAACCAGGGCTTGGGGAAGAAACTCTGGAAAGTATACTATTCTACCAGATACCTAAGGATCACACGAGTTGATGAAATGAATAACTTGGAGATGGACATCCAGGAAATCACTTTCCTCACTGCTTTTTGCTGCTTTTCTCACATCTAGATGTGGGGTGGCTGGCCTATGCCCTTACCTGATAAGCTCTGTAGGAACCTAATTTCTGGATTGGCTTATAGATACACAGAGGAAGATGGAAAGCAGAAAGCAAAGCAATCACAGTTTCGTCTTTCCCCCAACTTCTGCTTGTCACCTGAATCTGCAGCCTATATTTTTTCTTGTCTGAGAAATCCTGGTTTTAGAAATGAACTTCTAAAGGAGGAACTTAGCCTGAACACAAAGAGAAAAATTCCCGCTGCCTTCTACCACTGATAATAACTGTGAATGTTTGATAAAGCAGAAATATGGAGCAAGACTGAGTATGATAAAGTTGGGTATAGTATAAAGAAATTAAAACTGTGGCCATAACTGTAATAATGATAGACACTTCCCAGAGCTCCTCTGTACATTTCAGGGAATATTTTTCCTATTTTGGAGTTAGCTATGAAAAAGAAAAGGCACTTTTCCCTAATTTTACTCCCTCTCCAGAACATTTCCTTTGACCTGGCTTCCAGTCATCAGACAAACTCTTTCAGCTTGTCCTTCCAAAGTTTTGACCACCCAAAGAATGCACCAGGCTGGAGATCAAAGAACTCTTCTGGTTTACACATGGTGGCTGGGACAGCTCTGTGCTGTGCCCTCCTGGAATTAGCACTGATGTCTTCAGAGAAGCAGCCGCAGGAGGAGGGCGACCCGTCATTGGAGACATGAGGTAGTAGTGAGGGTATCTTGAGCCCAGTGTAAAGCCGTGTTCCCTGCTTCCCAGTGAAAGGCAACGGTTGCCATGCCTGGTTGGCAAGCTGTGTAGGAAGAGGATCTAAGCCTGAGAGAGCCACAAGCCTTCATTGGGAGGTGTAGAGTCTTCTACTCAGAAGTTACAATCATTATTAGGATTCTGATCATAACAGGACAATAAAGTCAAGAAAAAAATTACTTTCTCATAGTTTTTTTTTTCTACAGTTGGGCTCGAGAATTCTGATGTATTATGTCCTTTGAGCCTCCTGGTAAAGCAACCAGAATAGGAAGCCCCTGTACTGATGGAAACTTGAGGACAGAGTGTCTTGCTGACTATTGTGCCTGCAATCCCTAACGGAGCTCCTGACGTTTAGTGGGCATTGCATAAATACTTACTGAGTGGATTAATGGATGCCCATTTTGCAAATGGAGACACTGACTTGGAAATAATTAATGATCGTGCCACAGACAGCAATGTCAGTAAGTAGCTGAGTCGGTGCTATAACCTAGGTCTTCTGATACATTTTCCAAAGCACCTCTAGAAAGGTTTGTATACTCAGTAAGCTTTCAAAACATGCTGATTACATTTTTTTCCTAGAATTATTCCCTCCTTTAGGGTAGACTTTTGTTATTTTCTGACACAAGTTGCTCCTATTTTAAGACACGCTGACCTGTAGCCCATTGTAAATAAAGATGACACACCTGGCCCACCACCAGGGTACATGATTCATCCATTCCAAATCTTTCCCACTTTTCTCAAGCATTCATCCCTATGCCCTAAGTCTCAGCAGATTATTAACAGATCATAGTCAGCTGGTATGAACCCACAATGTCTCCAATTCTTCTATATCTTCACAGATGCCTCCTTTCTCTGTGAGGGAGGTGTCCCTCCTCTCTCAAAAGCTAATCTCTCCATTTCCCTTAGACCTCACTATCTCCTAACTCCGCCTTACACCATCAACTAATTATTCTTCAAACTCATTTCTACTGACTCCTTCCTTTCTTTCAGGAAACATGCAATTCACATCCATTTTTAAGAATAATTCTTTCTCTATTCTTGGGACTCCTGGGGACATCTTGCCATCTTTCCAACTCCTCCTCTGTCAAGAGCTAAGCCCCCTGCAGTGTGACTTCTACTCTGCTAGTAGACCATTCTGTACTATCCCAGAGGCCACAGTGGCTTCTTCTATAGTTCTGTCCTTTAAGTCAAGTAGATTAGCAACTGCTGTCAGTGAGCTTGAGCAACAAATCTAGAAAGTTCTGTCCCCTTCCTGAACTACTTCAGGTTTTTCACAGTGCTGTGGAAAATCTGAATTTTCTGTCTGAGGGAAACGAGGTTAACGAAATTGACAATTTTCATATTAATGGGTGAAACATGACTAGAGGCAGAAGGAGGAGAAGGGTGACTGTTAAGCAAGTAGAGTATGAGGCCATATCTTGTTTGGGTGTCCAGAAAAGAAAACAAAAGCAATGGGAAAGAACAAAAGAGAGAAAAAAGGTGGGAAGCTGCTCGCTAGTTGGCGCACGTGGCAGGGCTGATCCCAGGTCTTGGGGCTGTCACTACATGGAATCAAAAAGGCAAGACTTCCCCGTCTCCACCAGAGTTCTCGAATTTGCACCTGTTCACATCTGGCCCCATTCTCCACTCTCAGGGAGGAGCTTAGAAAGGAGAGATTCACCATAGTCCATATTTCCTCAAACACCTGAAATTCTGGGACACTCACAGGGAAATAAATCCCTGCTCTAAAAAAACCTTTCATCTACTTAACGATCTCTCAATTTCAAACCTTTGTTCCAAAATTGGAGAGGGGGCTTACAATGCAAACAAAAGTTAATTTACAGTGTGAGTAACAAACATAAGAATATCCTTTGTCGGTGTGGTGACCTTGATACGCAGAAGATCAGAGGCTTAAAAGTCCATAATAGGTGTTCAGAGTAGAAGCTCGGGAATGAGAAAAAGGATCAGCAATAGACTGAAGATGCTAATAGAAAACTACTCTAAACTAAAAGTGTTGGGACCACCCACCTTTGTTCACTGTCATCTGGAAAAAGGCAGAAGGAAATTCTACACAGGTTAATTTCAAAGTCTGCCAGTCAGCACACACCAACAGGGAACCAGCTCTGCTTCTGCGGATGGAAGTCCTCAGGTGCCCCACCTGGGCCAGGTCTGAACTGATCCCTCAGAGCGATGGGTAGAGCAGGTCACAGTACCTGAAATGTGCCCCCAGATTGTGTTGCCTATCCCTTCACAGAGGACTGGTCAGTAGCCCAAAGAATCTAAAAAAGGAGAGGCACATTATCTCATTTCCCCTGGATACAATACCATTAAAAGTGGAAAGAATTATAAACAGAAAGTTACAGCTTCATTAAGCCCATGATGCAGGTCAAGTTTCCTGGCAGCCAGTTCTGCCCCAGGCTAGTGCTAGACATGTAGTCATTTACAGCAGAAATAATAGCAGATTATATAGTTCTTTCTGTGCAACATGTGTGCAAGCTTTATATGGCTATTACTGTTCCTTTCCTCAGAAAGTAGTCAGATAAATAAAACCAAAAAGGGTCATTGCTGAATCTTGATGATTCAAGGGGGCTGCAGGCCACCTCCATAAAACAGACTTTCTTTTCTGGGATGCAGTGCCTTTTCATTAATTCCAGAAAAGGTTGCATTAATTTCCAGTCTGAAAAGCAAGGTTTATTCATTGATGAAGATTTCATATGAATTTTAAATACTAAGAAAACTACATGGCTGTACTTATTAACAATCATTTTAATTTTCCTTTTCTTAGGATTTTTTTCCTTAAATTGCATGTGTTAGCAAGCACAAAATGTCTTCCCACGTTTCATGAGACCGTTGAAAACAATGTCTTTTACAAATCAGAAGTGGAGAAATTATATAACTTGGATTTTATAAATCCCATGTATCTGTCAATGAAGAAACGCTCCCATTTGGAGTCAATTATTTTATCCCTCTTTCATTTTTCATCCTGCAAGTAATTCTGAATTCTTTGTTCATTTTTCACACTGTGGAAAGATTCTCTGGTCAATCTTCAGTTGATATTTGGGAAAGTTGATTTCAAGTACTTGTGGATATAATCTTATCTTCACACTGTCAGAGGTCTCTGGCGTTTTTTTTTTTTTTTCTGGAAACTGAGTTCCAATTAAAAAATTAAGACAATTTTTTCTTTTAGTAGTCTGAACTGGAGAATGGAGTTATGTGTGATTTTAAAGAAAGAAAGAAAGCTTAAGCTGTTCATTTTGCTTACTTTTCTCAAATTGCTCAAAAACATTCACCTGTGGTGATTACCCGGTTCAAGCAGACACTTTGCTCCCTTTAAAGCAAAAGACCCTGTGACCTGTTCATTTCAAATGTATTTTAAATATTCAGAAATTAAAAGACTCTTTAATTCATGAGTTGGGAGCAAGTAGGAAATTGAAAGTTACCCAGCCCATTAGTTGGTTACCTTAAGCAAGCTAATAAAAGCCGACTTTGTACGAAATATAGGTTTCAATATCACGAGAAAGGAAAGCTTATACTGTCGATGGACTGGACAGCTGCTGTCTCAGGATTTTTTTTTTTTAACTCGGGCAAACCGAGTCATCATGTACTTACTACATGTAAGTACAAGCAACAGTAACCTGCCTTCTTCCATCTTGAAATCGAAACTGTTTTGATGCTAAAATGAGCCTCAACTGCCCAAGATGGATCCCTTCCCTAAAAAAGGAAAAGAAGGACTGAATGCCCAGTAGTGGGCTCGGAGCTTTCCCTGAGAGTGCTAATAAAAGCAAAATTATGATATTTTTCCCTGATAATTTTTACACAGTTAATTAAGAACCTTTGGCTTCTAGTTCTCCGAAGGACAAGCATTAAATAGGCCAAAATGGGCAGCTGGGAGTCGTGAACATTAATATCACAAAAGGTTATATTCTCTTTGTAGAAGAACAGTTTGCATAATTGAAAACTCCTGTTCTAATTAAAATATACTTTTCCTTACTAAAACTTAATTTGCACAGAACTTTTAAAGAACATATCTAGGATATAAAACAAACCATGATACCTTTTATGAATGGTTATTTGTTTTACTCTTCTTACTGTTTTTATTCCAAACAGTACAAAATGTATATAATAAACCAGGAGCATCCTTTCTAATCCTGCCCCAGATATAACAGTTTGGTATGCACACACCTAGCCTTTTAACTATTATATATATATTGACCAAAAAGTGAGACAGTTCAACATTTGGTTTATAACCTACATTTTTCATTTGTAATATTATGAATATCTTTCTCTATCAGTACACACCAATTTACATTGTTCTTTTCAGTGGCTGAAAATATACTGAGAATCACTGAAGAAAAGAAAAAAATTACTCATAATCTCAACACTTTTTTTAAACTTATGTAAAATAGTTGGTGAAAATCTTTCCATTTATCCATTCTTACCCCCCCACACTTACACTCTGATATAGTACCTACTATTAACAGTTAGAAGCCTATCCTTTCAGATTTTGACCAAATTAATACTGATGTATTTATATACACCTCAACATATGTACATATTTTTTAATGAAAATGAAATCATAGTACAATAGTGGTCTAAAATGTCCACTTTTCTCCAACCTTAATATGTATGTACATCTTTTCCAACCAGTAAATATAAAAATTACCTCCATCTTTCCAATGGATACATAATATTTCATTATGTGATGTACTGTGTTGACTTATTTAGTCCTTTATTACAGGCATTAAGGTGGTTTCTTATGCTTTGCTATCATATATACTGCTATAATGATCATCCTTTTACATGTAAATCTTTATGTACTTTCACTCTTAGTTCTGTAAGAAAGAAAATGGAAGTGGAGTTTATAGATAAAAAAGAAGGATACTTCTAAATCTGAACATACCCCACCAAATTAGTTTCCATGAGCAATGCATGAGTATGCCTGTTTCCCGACACCCAGTCCAGTTCTCAGACACACTGACAAAAATTTGCACAAATAAGTGGCCCACTAATTTGTATACATCACTAAGAGATACTAATTCTTCTCTCCAATAGTACTAATTTCAGGTTTTCTTATTACCAAGGAGGGTATCACCATGTGCCAAGAAGCTAGAAGAGGATTGATATTTAGTATTGACCAAATACATGCATAATACGTATCATGTATTGAACAAAGGCTAAAGTGACTTTAAATCCAGATTTATACAGATGTTATTGTCTGTGTTGTCTGCACAGACTACAACAGTAGTCTAAGTTGTCTATTCCTTGGGGCAAATAAATGTTTTTATATGTTATTTATATTGATACAGATATGTCAGTCTCTGAGGAAGCTTAAAAAGAACGTTACACCTACATATAGACAAGTAGTTAGAGGATATGTCTGTTATAGGTGTTATGACATTACAGCAAAGAGAAAACAACCTCTGTGGGCAGGAAGGTGAGTGGGACCAAAAAGGGTTTCTCACAAGAGATAACAATCTTGTGTGGTCCCGGAGCATCCTAGGACTTCTGGACAGAGGCAGAAGCGTGGGGAACAGCAAGTAGATTCTGTGTGGCTAGAATACAGGATAATAATGGAAAGAGCAGGGGAGAGGCATTTAAGTGAGAAAAATTGATCTCAGCTGTGAAGAATTTTTGTTGTTATGCCAAAAACTTTGGATCAAAGCCCATATCCCGTGGTGAGCCCGTGGGTTTCTTTTTTTTTAAGTAAGGAGGAAACACAAGTTTGAACAAGTAATGGTAGAGCATTGTCATTCCAGAGAGCTTGGAAATTATCACTAGAGTGGATTTGTACAACTTCTCATAATCCCCGGTGAGTGAATAAAGAAACATTACTCTGATTCTGAGGAACAGTATTTTGATTAATATCATATTTGTCCTCTCCTCATAATTCTATATGTAAGCATTTGATCCCACCATCCATTAAACAGTCTACCTGCATATCCACAAGCATTTTGAGCTCAACAACTAAACTGAACAGCTTTCCCTACGCTTACCTTCATAAACAAACCATTCTTTCCCTTCTCGTTTGTCCATCCACCAGCCCAAAGATTTCCCAAAGTTATCCTAGATTTTTCCTCCCCTGTATTTCATTGATTAAAGTTTCTCCTATACATCTCTTGTATCCTGGACCCTTTGCCATCTTCCTAATTCAGACTTTCATTACCTTTCCCTTAACAATTATAATAGTCTCCTAATCCAACTTCCTGCCTCTAGACTCAGCAGGCTGCCTAGCTTCTGTATATTTTTTCTGTTTCTTTGCTTAACATGCACATCTGATTTTGATGCGATATCCCACCCCACCATAACCACCCTTAAAATCCTTCCATGATGTCTATAACATAAGGGTTAAAAAAATGTTCACAAAACATAGTGAACAGTTTAATTTCATTTTTGTAAAACTATATGCTCCTGTAATAAATGCTATGTATATAATACACAAGTGAAACATAGTATGCATGCATAGGGACAGGGAGAAATAAAATATCAACTGCTTTTTACCTTTTTTGTTTTTAAATTTCTTTTTTATTTTCCAACTTTCTAATGAACATATGTATATTATACAACTACTTAATTAATTAATTAGAGGAAAGATAAAATCCAAACCTCTTTATATAGTTTATACCACTCCATATCTTGGGCCCTTCAACCAACAAACCTAAAGTTGACCCATACCTCTGTCCTTGATGTTCTTAAAATACACCCCATCTTTCTAATTGTTAGATCTTCCTTGCATATGTTTTTTCTTGAAGGCATTTCCCCCTTCTTCTCTTTCTACTCATCCTTGAACTCAGTCTCCCCCTTTTAACGCTAAGCTCCTTGAATACCGGGGCTATTTCAACTTGTTCATCTCTGTATTCCTTGCACGTGGTAAAGCACAATAAATGATCCTTGAGTAAATGAAGATGAAGTTCTTTGGCTGTAAATGAAAATGAATTGAAGATATGGTCTCCCTCAATATTTACCTTTATACCTTTTATACTTCTCAGAAAAAGAACTCCAAGTGACTTTCTTAGCAGCGTTAAAGTAGACAATGTCTGCTTGTGTGGGGCAAAGCTTCAGAAAGCCTGGACTTCTAACTGCGTTAATCCTCTGTTTTTTTAAAAAGTGTCCACAATTGTTCTCTTACAAGTCAGGTTTGAAGTGTGAAGCTTTTTATTTTTATTTATTTTTAATTATTTTTACATATGATGCACTTTATTTCCATTCTATTAATGGATTCTTCATTATTTCCATGTATTATTTAATCCTTGTAGCAGTGTTATAAGGCAGACTTTCACAGAAGAGGAAACTGAAGCAACTAGGTATTTAATTTGCCAGGAGTCACAAAGACAGTGAGTGGCAGAGCTGAAATTAGAACTGTGCATCCTAACACAATAGCCTCCACCCTTAACCACCATACTACATCAGTCTAGATCCTTCTATTTTCTTATGTGCCACCCTGGCCTCAGTGGCTGTTTTCCAGTGCACGTCCCTCAAGTGAATTTCACAAGACAACTCCCTATAACCAATTTCAGGGGCATAATAATGGACAGCATCTGATGTAGCATATGAAATATGACTAATATTTTTTAGAAAGGAAATCCAATTTTAAAAATTAAATTTGATAGGGTAGTGTACAGTCTGCATAATGACTTCATTATTGATACCCAAGAAAATTGCTATAAATGAACAAAGAAATGGGTATATTCATAGAATATTATTATATCATACATAATTTGTGACTTACTGAAAAAGGAAAGTGTGCCACTAACTCAAGAACTTATTCATCCCCAGGAATGACTTCTTAGCAATGCCAGACAGATGTCTGTCATCACAGAATATTTCTTTGCTTTATAATTTTTTTTTAAATGGTAATAGGATGTCAGTTGTTTCCATATAGCTTTGTGGTATTTTCTTTTGTTTTGGTCTTTGTTGCCACATAAGAACTTTTCACTCATGATCTCATCATAGAACAAATGATTCCACATTATTTCTTTGTTCAGGGTTTCTGACACAAACTAGTCACCAGAATAGCTATGTTTATGTAGTGTCCTGGTCATAGGCTTTTTGACAGATGGTCAAAGAAATTTCATCAAAATGACTTCCTCCTCAGGAAATTAAAACTCTCTGAGATAACTGAATTATCTCCAGGATAAACAATGAAAAATTATTTGACATTTTTTTAGAATCAAATTGATTAAGTTATAAAAATGTATTGAAAGATTGTCTTAACTACTGACAGTGAAAAATAGGCAAACCCTATTTAAAATGTTTTGCCAAAGTCAGCTTAGTTGGTCTACACCATTCTTTTTTGACCTAACATCTACTTTCTAACTTCCCAGAAACCTATAGTTCATGGAACACACTTTGGGGAACATATAGCCTTTCTTTGAATTATATCATTTTTAATTTCAATAAAATTTTTAGAATACAATTCAAATAGGGTTTTGGAACTTTATGAAACACCATAAGGAATGATAAAAAATAAGGGCCAGTCAACTGAATAATTTATCCTCTAAGATACTGTTTTCCCCCAATTATCAGCCCTAACTGTTAAATCATTCAGTCATATACACAGCTCCAGTTATGAGGAACGCCTGGCATAAGAATTGGGGCATCAGTAGGAATTAATATTGTCTAATACTATATCCACTTTGGTTTTGTGCTGTCAAAGTTAGCCAACTCAGTGGACCCTAAGACACAGTTGGCCTTTTAGGAGCAGCAAAGTATCAGATCTGGGCAGGGGAACAACTGCAGAGTTCTAGAACAAAGCCAGGCCTCTGACTTTAAAGCATTGTTAGCTATAACTTGGCTCTGCTAGACCAGACAAGCATATCTGATTGGTGACAGTAGGATCCCAGAACAGCTGTTGACTAATGCAGAGAAGTGATATATTCTGCAGATCAGCTCGAAATGCCACGTGGTTATGTGTCATGACAGAAGGCAGGTCCACTGAGCATGTGGCCAGGAGGGAAGACCCAGTGGTTTCAGCTGATTGGAGAGAGGCAACCTGGCACAGACTCATAGCAGCAGCCTTTTGAGCCTACAGTTGTGGAGACTCGGAGATATGTGACCTATAAGGACTCACTCACCAGACTTGGCTTTGAATGAAAGAATCATTTCATCCCACACAGTGAGTTGTGACAACCGCTGAACAGTAATGATCAAATCACAGCAACAGCATTCAAGTTCAGGAAATAATGAGCTAATTTAAAACCCATGGGGAGTTTAAAACAAGCTAAATGACAGTCTTGTATCTTGAAATTTCTCCAGGACACCTTCTCTTATAACTAGGGTCATGGAGTCTTCGATTCCTCCACTAAAATGGGCAACGCTTAATTCTGCATGGCATGCCAAGGAAGATAGCAAGTTTTCTGCAGGAAAAAGCCAACTCCTCCCTGGGCATGCTTGCTGATAATTGACAGTATGAAAGCCTGAACTGATATGGCTGGGTTGCATTCTGAACAAACTGTTTCAGGGTCTTGTAACTGACACCATATGCTGTACACAGTCCCCGAACACAAGTAGGCAAAATCCATTTCCAATCTGTTCCAGATTGTTTTGTGTGTTTTATAGCTAAAGACTGAATCCCAAGCTGATAGTCACAGCAGGGAAGAAAAATTAGCAATTTATAAATCAGGGTGCAATTAGACTTCAGATATAAAGGGGGCTCACTCCTTTGTAGGTGTTAGTATAGGACAGGATCAACTGCTTGGCCCCCAGCCCTTGCCCCTGCCTCCATTGTTTCCACTGCTTGGAAAGCTCAGCTGCCCCAGCTGCCTGGTGAACTCCAGTATATTTTAAGTTGTAATCTTTGTAAAGCAGAGCTGATCATGCTCTTTTGTGCCAACACTATGTCTGGAACAATCTTCATTATAGCATTTAGCACTTTTTACAGCAATTGTGTTTACATATCTGTTTTCTCCACTAGGACTCCATGAGGACAGGGGCTGTGGCTGGCTCTTTTATGCCGAACAAATGTCTGTTAAAAGAATCTGTTGAGAAAAAAACAAATGAATAAATGTCATAAACTTCGTTGGAGAACAGAAAACACATGACAAATGAGTCCTGATGATTTCAAAAATCATATTAAAACAAATATTTTCCTTGATGATAGGCAATAATGTGTAAATATCTGTTCATTGTGTACCAGGGGAATTAATTTTAAGTCTTTAGTTAACAAGTAATTTCCTAATGTACAATTCAATTTCAAAAGTAAAATTTATTTGAGTGACCAGGCATGAGCTGGAAAGATGCTTTGAGGCTTTTTCCACTGGAGGGAATAGATCTGACCTGAATCATTCTTAAGAGTCCCAATTTTGACCAACTGTAAGCATTTTAAAGTGCAGCTGGTTATGTTTAGGGATGCCATATGTGACCACAAAGAAAGAGTCTTCCTTGATGAAGAGTTAATTGGTCTGGAAATATTTCATAAACATGATCTTTGTTTCTTACTACAGTGTGTTTTGGTTTTTTTTGTTTTGTTTTTCAGTCTATGAAGCATGGGTTTGAAGTCAGATACACCCATGGTTCAAATTCTGCCTACTCTATTTATTAAGCTGTTTGACTTCAGAAAAGCTTCCCCAAAACTCAGTGAATGTGTATATTTCCTCAACTGTTCAGTGAAGATAAGATCTACTTCAAACGGTTGTAAAGATTTAATGCAGTAGTGCGTATGAGGTGCCTACCTGGGGCTTGGCATAATCCAGGTTCTTTATAAACAGCATTTCCCTTTCTCCTTGTGAATTCACCAGGAGATTGGTGTCCCCAGAAGAGTTAGTTCATAAACACAGCACGTGGACCTTAGCTCTTCTTTAGCCTATGGATTGATCCCCCACAGTTCCCACAACTTTTTAAGAGCAAAATGCTTGTAGATCACAATTTAGCCATGAGCTATCCATGAATGCCAATAAGATGTGACTACACAGAGCCATTGTTCTGCTATGTGAAACTCCAACACAACTATTTAAAAGCCCTTTAATGGTCTGAGCATTCTATTTTTAATGTATTTTTGCCCTTCAATAAAACCTTAAAATATGACTGTCAAGTTGTGTTAGACTAATCTTTTAACTCTTAAAATTAATTTTGCAGTTATAGAAAATTCCGAAATACTCTACATCCAGCTTTCCCTAATATTAACAGTTGACATGACCATGGTACTTTATCAATACTATCAATGCTAAGATATTCATATTGGTACAATATATTTATTTAATCACTCTATTTCCAATATTGTTTTTCAATATTTTTTTCTGTCCCAGGATCCCAAATTGTGTTGTTACTGTGTTTCTTGCTCTTCTATAATCTCTGACAGTTCCACAGACTTTCCTTGTCATTCATGACCGTGACATTTTTGAAGAATGCATGTCAGTTATTTGCAGAACATCTCCCAACTTGGAACTGTATGTTTTCTCCTGATAAAATGAAGTTACACATTTGTGGCAAGAATACTGCAGAAACGATGTGTTTCTCTTGATCACTTGATGAGGACAGTGTTGGTTGGTTTTCTCCACTTTAAAGTTACATTTTTCCCTGGGTAATTAATAAATATCTTAAAGGAGTGACCTTTAGACTGCTCCTTGAGTATTTTTATTTTTAAAAGTCTGATTAAAATGTAAAAGATATAAGATTATACATAGAAGGGGCTGTCATTTTCTGCACATTTTAATAGGTGTCTAATTTTTTCAGTGTTAGGATATTTTTAAATTAAATATTAATATTAACTATATTAACAGTGTAATATTGATCTTACACTGTCATAGTAGTTTGAATGTTCAACTTTGAATGCTGAACATCTCTAAACAGAAGTTAGCTACATTTAGCATGTTTTGAGCTTAACAGTGGATGTATAGGATACTGTTTAGTGGATTATGATTAAAAATTCTATTTAGTAAATCTGTTGCATTCCTATACACTAACAATGAACTAGCAGAATGAGAAACCAGGAAAACAATTCCATTCACAATTGCATCAAAAAGAATTAAATACCTAGGAATAAACCTAACCAAGGATGTGAAAGACCTACACCCTGAAAACTACAAGACACTCTTAGCAGAAATTAAAGAGGACACTAATAAATGGAAATTCATCCCATGCTCTTGGCTAGGAAGAATTAATATTGTCAAAATGGCCATCCTGCCTAAAGTAATCTGCAGATTCAGTGCAATACCTATAAAATTACCAACAGCATTCTTCAATGAACTAGAGCAAATAGTTCTAAAATTCATATGGAACCACGAAAGACCCCGAATAACCAAAGCAATCCTGAGAAGGAAGAATAAAGCAGGGGAGATTATGCTCCCTGACTTCAAGCTCTACTACAAAGCTACAGTGATCAAGACAATTTGGTACTGGCACAAGAACAGATGCACAGAGCAGTGGAACAGAATAGAGAGCCCAGATACAAACCCAAGCATATATGGTCAATTAATATATGATAAAGGAGCCATGGATATACATTGGGGAAATGATAGCCTCTTCAACAGCTGGCACAACTGGACAGCTACATGCTAGGGAATGAAACTGGATTACTGTCTAACCCCGTACACCAAAGTAAACTCAAAATGGATCAAAGACCTGAATGTAAGTCATGAAACCATAAAACTCTCAGAAAAAAATATAGGCAAAAATCTCTTGGACATAAACATGAGCAACTTCTTCATGAACATGTCTCCCCAGGCAAGGGAAACAAAAGCAAAAATGAATGAATGGTACTATATCAAACTAAAAAGCTTCTGTACAGCAAGGGATACCATCAGTAGAACAAAATATGGGAGAATATATTGATAAATGACATATCTGATAAGGGGTTGACATCCAAATTATATAAAGAGTTCACGCACCTCAACAAACAAAAAGCAAATAAGCCAATTAAAAAATGGGCAGAGGAGCTGAACAGACACTTCTCCAAAGAAGAAATTCAGATGGCCAACAGGCACATGAAAAGATGCCTCACATTGCTAATCATCAGAGAAATGCAAATTCAAACCACAATGAGATATCACCTCACACCAGTTAGGATGGCTGCCATCCAAAAGACAAACAACAACAAATGTTGGCAAGGATGTGGAGAAAGGGGAACCCTCCTACACTGCTGGTGGGAATGTAAATTAGTGTAACCATTGTGGAAAGCAATATGGAGGTTCCTCAAAAAACTCAAATACTATTTGACCCAGGAATTCCACTCCTAGGAATTTACCCTAAGAATGCGGCAGCCCAGTTTGAAAAAGATATATGCACCCCTATGTTTATCGCAGCACTATTTACAATAGCCAAGAAATGGAAGCAACCTAACTGTCCATCAGTTAATGAATGGATAAAGAAGATGTGGCATATATACACAATGGAATATTATTCAGCCATAAGACGAAAACAAATCCTACCATTTGCAACAACATGGATGGAGCTAGAGGGTATTATGCTCAGTGAAATAAGTCAGGTGTAGAAAGACAAGTATCAAATAATTTCACTCATCTCTGGAGTATAAAAACAAAGAAAAAAACTGAAGGAACAAAACAGCAGCAGACTCACAGAACCCAAGAATGGACTAACAGTTACCAAGGGAAAGGGACTGGGGAAGATGGGTGGGAAAGGAGGGATAAGGGGGAAAAAGGGCTATTACAATTAGCACACATAATGTAGTGGTGTGAGTGTGGGGTGGGAGGATATGGGGAAGGCAGTATAACACGGAGAAGACAAGTAGTGATTCTACAACATCCTTCTACGCTGATGGACAGTGACTGCAATGGGGTATGTGGTGGGGACTTGATAATAGGGGGAGTCTAGTAACCATAATGTTGCTCATGTAATTGTATATTAATAATAGCAAAATAAAAAATACTATTTAGTGCTAAACAATTACTACTAAAACCTCAAGAGAGGTGGAATTTATAACTTAAAATGTAATGAGATAATTCTTTTGTCGCATAACATACTCTACATAACAGTTGATTAAAATTCCTTTTAAGTTTTATTTTTATTTATTTTTACATTTCTTAGAGTTTTCTTTTTAATTGAAGTATAGTTGATACACAATATTATATTGGTTTCAAGTATGCAAACATGGTTCAGCAGTTACACACATTATTAAACCCTCACCCCAACTAGTGCAGTTACTATCTGTCAACATGGGAAGATGTTACGGAATCATTGGCTATATTCTCCACATTGTACTACCATCCCCATGACCAACTTATATTATGATTGGATTCTGTGCCTCTTTATCCCCCTCACTCACTCTACCTACTCACCACAACCCCTTCCCCATGGTAACCACCAGTCACTTCTCAGTGTCTATGAGTCTACTACTGTTTTGTTCATTTTGTTTTTAGATTCCACATATGTGAATCATATAGTATTTGTCTCTCTCTGCCTGGCTTATTTCACTTAGCATAATATCCTCTAAGTCCATCCATGTTGTTGCAAATGGCAGGATTTCTTTATTTTTTATGGCTGAATATTAGTCCATTGTGTATATGTACCACATCTTCTTTATCCATTCATCTACTGATGGACACTTTGGTTGCTTCCATATCTTGGCTATACAATAATGCAGCAATAAACATAGGGCTGCATATATCCTTTTGAATCAGAGATTTTGTTTTCTTTGGGCAAATTCCTAAAAGTAACAGTTACTGCGTCATATGTATTTCTATTTTTAGTTGATTGAGGAACCTCCATACTGCTTTCCATCATTGGGCGTGTGCGTGTGTAGGTGTAGGTGTGTTTGGGTAGAAGTTATGAAGGTGAATATAGGCGGGAAGTGCCCATGTGGTGCCTAAAACTAGTGTAACTACTTTTTTTATTAAAACATTTGACTCAGTCAATGCCACTCAGACAGAAGATTCCCTGCCAAACTACATTGTTAAGGATCACAGCCTCATATGCTTTATTAGTGGGCTATTTATATATGGAATGGTCCATACTGAAATATTTATATATTGCAGTTATGTCAGATATGAGTGATCAATATCTCCTGGGAAGACATTTTTGCTACTTAATATGTGGCAAACATTTGTTATATTTGGTGTCATCATTATTGATAAGTACACACCAATTACAAGTTGTCTTTTAAAATATGTCTGGCCTACTGCCCATTTCCACTCACTACAATTCCTCCTTCAGTCTTCAAATAATAGGTTTGCTCCTTTGGGGGTAAATAACCTTTTATTGTTGTTGTTATTGTTTTGTCAGGTCCCAAACTGATCTACAAAAGAGCCCAGGGTCATACACTCAGTTCCAATTCTATACTTCTTTGTTCACAAATCAAAAAGAACTGAAAATTTTCAAATATCCAAACATAAAATCAGTCTGCCTTTTCATTTGCATTCACATCTACCCTTCTGGATTCCATCTGGCACCAAAGCCAAAAGCACTGAAAGACCACAACAAAAGCTGCTTTCCTTGGATTTCTAGCTCACCAGAAGTGTTGGAAACATTAGTCATTTCACAGGCCCCATCCCACTAGAGTTGCCAGTCCAAATTCTACAAAACCCAGAAACTCATATGTATTTCTAAATTGAGAATACAAGGTGCCTTTCAAAATGGACTCCAGCAAGCAGGATCATGCTGGCCCCATCCTAGTTAATTTGGAGGCCATCTAGGTTAAAAAAGAAAATTGCATATTATTTCATGGATTTGGAATGCATGAGAAATATAAACAAGTATTCCAAATATTGATGTCATATTATTAAATGTAATTGAGTAAAACTAATTCATCTGCTTATTATTTGTTTCCATTTCTCTTTTTCCTGAGTTCATAGGGACTAACTTAAAATTCTTAGGTAGTATAATATATGGCCACTGATACTTGTTTAAGGAAAGAAACACAGAAAGTTATGTTATATAATGGCTTATTTCTACATGGATTCTAATGTGTTATAAGACTATGAGCTCCAAACAGAAAGAGCAAGGTAAGACACATTACAATTCTGTTACCCAGTATCAAGTTCCATTATTTTTTAAAAGCAGTTAAAACTGAAAACTTATTTGTAAACCTCACTAAAACAGGATAATATCAAGCATTGAAACACATCAGTTTTTAAAGCAGTGCTGTTAGAGATCCCTTCTGCATGAAGTTCAATGAGATAGCTCACTAGCAACTTTCACTAAAATTCAGAGTATGGCAATTACATAGGTCAGCCTTGTTCATGGCAAATATTTTATTAAAACTGTAAATAAAAGTCAAAATATCTCCTACTCTTCAGTAAAGAAGTTTAGTTTTGTATTGTCCCTTAAAAGGGCAGCTACATAGTAAAAATTTTTCTAAGTCTTATAAAAGGGGATATAACTTAGAAATTTATATAATAAGAATTTTTAAACAGAACAAAATTAAATAAGTTTATTAATTCATTGGCAACATCCTAAACTTCGTGTCATTACAATGAGCCAAGGATGAAAATCATGAACCCAAAATAATTTTATTGATTTCAACCCACTTTTTTCCTTTTCTTTTTAATTAAGGTATCATTGATATACAGTCTTATGAAGGTTTCACATCAGCAACATTGTGCTTTCTACATTCACCCATATTATCAAATCACTCCCCACCCCATTGCAGTCACTGTCCATCAGCGTACTAAGAGGCTATAGAGTCATTACTTGTCTTCTCCGTGCTGTACCGCCTTCCCCATGACCTACCTCTATTGTGTGTGCAATTGTAGTGCCCCTTAATCCCCTTCTCCCTCCCTCCCCACCAATCTCCCCAACCCCTTCCTTTTGGCAATCACTAGTCCCTTCTTGGTGTTTGTGAGTCTGCTGCTGTTTCATTCCTTCAGTTTTGTTTTGTTATACTCCACTAATGAGTGAAATCGTTTGGTACTTGTCTTTCTCCACCTGGCTCATTTCACTGAGTATAATACCCTTTGGCTACATTCATGTTATTGCAAATGGTAGGATTTGTTTTCTTTTTATAGCTGAATAATATTCCACTGTGTATATGAACCACATCTTCTTTATCCATTCATCTACTGATAGAAATTTAGGTTGATTCTGTATCTTGGCTATTATAAACAGTGCTGCAATAAACAGGGGTGCATATGCCTTTTTGAATCAGGGATCTCATTTTCTTTGGGTAAATCCTTAGGAGTGGAATTACTGGGTCAAATGGTATTTCTGTTTTTCATTTTTTGAGTAAATTCCATATCACTTTCCACAATTCTTGAACTAATTTACATTCCCACCAACAGTGTAGGAGGGTACCCCTTTCTCTACAACCTCGCTAACACTTATTGTTCCTTGTCTTTTGGATGTTGGCCATCCTAACTGGTATGAGATGATATCTCATTGTGGTTTTAATTTGCATTTCCCTGATAATTAGCAATGCAGAGCATCTTTTCATGTGCCTATTGGCCATCTGAATTTCTTCTTTGAAGAACAGTCTCTTCAGATCCTCCACCCATTTTTTAATCAGATTATTTGTTTTCTGTGTATTGAGGTGTGTGAGCTCTTTATATATTTTGGACGTTAACACCTTATCAGATATGTTGTTTGCAAATATATTCTCCCACACTGTAAGATGCCTTCTTGTTCTGGTGATGCTTAGTTTGATGTAGTCCCATTTGTTCATTTTTGCTTTTGTTTCCCTTGCCTGAGGAGATGTGCTCAGAAAAAAGCTGCTCATGTTTATATTCGAGAGATTTTTGCCTATGTTTTTTTTCTAAGAGTTTTATGGTTTCATGAGTTACATTCAGGTCTTTGGTCCATTTCGAGTTTACTTTTGTGTATGGAGTTGGCAATAATCCAGTTACATTCTCTTACATATAGCTGTCCAGATTTGCCAACACCAGTTGTTGAAGAGACTGTCATTTCTCCATTGTATATCCATGGCTCCTTTGTCATATATTAATTGGTCATATATGTGTGGTTTTATATCTGGGCTCTCTTTTCTGTTCCATTGATCTATAAGTCTGTTCTTGTACCAGTACCAAATTGTTTTGATTACTGTGGCTTTGTAGTAGAGCTTGAAGTTGAGGAGCATAATCCTCCTGGCTTTGTTCTTCCTTCTCTGGATTGCTTTGGCTATTTGGGGTCTTTTGATGCTCCATGTGAATTCTAGAATTGTTTGTTCTAGTTTGTTGATGAATGCTGTGGTATTTTGATAGGGATTGCATTGAATATAGATTACTTTAGGCAGGATGGCCATTTTGACAATATTTATTCTTCCTATCCATGAGCACAGGATGTATTTCCAATTTTTGGTGTCTTCTTTAATTTCTCTCATGAGTGTCTTATAGTTTTCAGGATATAGGTCTTTCACTTCCTTGATTAGGTTTATTCCTAGGTATTTTTTTCTTTTTGAAGCAATTGTGAATGGAGTTGTTTTCCTGATTTCTCTTTCTGCTGGTTCGTTGTTAGTATATAGGAATGCAACAGATTTCTGTGTATTAATTTTGTGTCCTTCAACTTTGCTGATTCAGTTATTAGTTCTAGTAGTTTTTGGGTGGATTCTTCAGGGTTTTTTATGTACAATATCATGTCATCTGCAGATAGGGGCAGTTTAATTTCTTCCTTATCATTTTGGATGCCTTTTATTTCTTTTTGTTTTCTGATTGCCATGGCTAGGACCTCCAGTACTATGTTGAATAAAAGTGGTAAGAGTGGGAAAACTTGTCTTGTTCCTGATCTTAGAGGAAAAGCTTTCAGCTTTTCATTGTTAAGTATGGTGGTAGCAGTGGGTTTATAATTTGTGGCCTTTATTATGTTGAGGTACTTGCCCTCTATACCCATTTTGTTGAGAGTTTTTATCATTAACAGGTGTTGAATTTTGTCAAATGCTTTTTCAACATCTATGGAGATGACCATGTGATTTTTGTCCTTTTTGTTGATGTGGTGTGTGATGTTGATAGATTTTTGAATATTGAATCCCTGGAATAAATCCCACTTGATCATGATGGTTATCTTTTTTTTATGTATTTTGAATTAGGTTTGCTAATATTTTGTTGAGGATTTTTGCATCTATGTTTATCAGGGATATTTGTCTGTAATTTTCTTTTTTTGTGGTGTATTTGTCTGGTTTTGGTATTAGAGTGTTGCTGACCTCATAGAATGACTTTGGAAGTATTCCCTGCTCTTCTACTTTTTGGAAAACATTAAGGAGCATGGGTATTAGGTCTTCTCCAAATGTTTGATAAAATTCAGCAGTGAAATCATCTGTATCAGGGGTTTTGTTCTCAGTTATTTTTTATTTTATTGCCAATTCAATTTCATTGCTGGTAATTGGTCTGTTCAGATTTTTTGTTTCTTCCTGAGTCAGGCTTAGAAAGTTGTATTTTTCTAGAAAGCTGTCCATTTCTAGGTTATCCAATTTGTTAACATATAATTTTTCTTAGTATTCTATGATAATTTTGTATTTCCATGGTGTCCATACTGATTTTTCCTTTCTCATATCTCATTCTGTTTATGTGTGTAGACTCTCTTTTTTTCATAAGTCTGGCCAGGGGTTTATCTATTTTGTTTATTTTCTCAAAGAACCAGCTCCTGGTTTCATTGATTCTTTCTATTGTTTTATTCTTCTCAATTTTATTTATTTCTGCTCTGATCTTTATTATGTCCCTCCTTCCAATGACTTTGGGCCTCATTTGTTCTTCCCTTTCTAGTTTCATTAATTGTGACTTTAGACGGTTCATTTGGGATTGTTCTTCTTTCTTGTTATAAGCCTGTATTGCAATATAGTTTCCTCTTAGAATGGCCTTTGCTGAATTCCACAGGTTTTGGGGTGTTGAGTTGTTGTTTTCATTTGTCTCCATATATTGCTTGATCTCTGTTTTTATTTGGTCACTTATCCGTTGATAATTTAGGAGCATGTTGTTAAGCCTCCATGTATTTGTGGGCTTTTTGTTTTCTTTGCAAAATTTATTTCAAGATTCATACCTTTGTGATCTGAGAAGCTGGTTGGCAGAATTTCTTTTTTAATTTACTGAGGCTCTTTTTGTGGCCTAGTGTATGATCTATTGTGGAAAATGTACCATGTACACTTGAGAAGAATATGTATCCTGCAGCTTTTGGGTGGAGTGTTCTGTAGATGTCCATTTGGTCCATCTGTTCTAATGTGTTGTTCAGTGCCTATGTCTCCTTACTTATTTTCTGTCTGGTTGATCTGTCCTTTGGAGTGAGTGGTATGTTGAAGACTCCTAAAATGAATGCATTGCATTCTATTTCCCCCTTTAATTCTGTTAGTATTTGTTTCACATATTTGGGGGCTTCTATATTGGGTGCATAGATATTTATAATGTTTATAACTTGTTTTTGGACTGACCCCTTTATCATTATGCAATGTCCTTCCTTGTCTCTCATTGCTTCCTTCATTTTGAAATCTATTTTGTCCTATATAAGTACTGCTATTCCTGCTTTTTTCTCCCTATTATTAGCTTGAAATATATTTTTCCATCCCTTCACCTTTAGTCTGTGTATGTCTGGTTTGAAGTGAGTCTCTTGTAGGCAGCATATAGATGGGTCTTGTTTTTTGTATCCATTCTGTAACTCTATGTGTTTTGATTGGTGCATTCGGTTCATTTACATTTATGGTGATTATTGGTAGATATGTACTTATTGCCATTGCAGGCTTTAGATTTGTGGTTACCAAAGATTCAAGGGCAGCTTCCTTACTATCCAACAGTCTGTCTTAACTTACTTATTATGCTATTTCAAACACAATCTAAAGGTTCTTTTTTTTTCTCCCTTCTTCTTCCTCCACTCTTTATATATTAGCTGTCATATTCTGTGCTCTTTATGTATCCCTTGAATGACTTTGTGGGTAGTTGATTTAATTTTGCATTTGCTTAGCAATTAGTTGGTCTGCCTCTTTTACTGTGGTTTTATTTTCTCTGGTGACCACTATTTAGCCTTAGGAGCACTTCCATTTAAAGAGCAGTCCCTTTAAAATACACTGTAGAGGTGGCTTGTGGGAGGTAAATTCCCTCAAATTTTGCCTATCTAAAAATTATTTAATCCCTGCTTCAAATTTAAATGATAAATTTGGTGGGTAGAGTATTCTTGGTTGCAGGTCCTTCTGTTTCATTGGACTGACTATATCATACCACTCACTCCCTTCTGGCCTGTAGGGTTTCTGCTGAGAAGTCTGACGATAGCCTGATGGGCTTTCCCTTACACATGATCTTTTTTCTCTCTCTGGCTGCTTTTAACTCTGTCCTTGTCCTTGATATTTGCTATTTTAATTATTATATGTCTTGGAGTTGTCTTGCCATCTAACTCTCCCCCCACCCCAGATTTCTACCCACTTTTTATCTTGATTTCTAAATGCCATCTACTTTAAATTTGAATGACCATGTTTTCATTCCATTCCAGAATGTTTCAAATGTTCATTCTTCCTGGAATTATATGTCCAATTCTTTTGATTATATTTCCTTGGATAAGTGATAAACTCTGTGAATACTGGACAGTATTAAATGACTGTGCAGATTCATAATTCTTCACAGACTTCAGAAGGAATCAAACCTATCTAAATCTTGATTTTGGACTTCTGGCCTCCCTAACTGTGAGACAGTATCTTTCTGTTGTTCTAAGCCACCAGTTCATAGTACTATATCAGCTGCAGGAAACTAACATACCCTCAAAGGTGCTATCAGCCCTTTTCTGATTTCCTGTTCTTTTACTTTATCATTTTAAATATTTTCTTTACTTAAATTTGCATTTTAAAAAATATAAGCATGATTCTTATGAGGTATGTCATGGGGACTTGATAATGTGGGGAATCTAGTAATCACAATGTTGCTCATGTGATTGTATACTAATGATACCAAAAAAAATATGTATATATATATATATATAAGCATGATTCTTACAAAAGGCAAAAATCTTTAAAACATAAGTAAAAAGTAAAAGTTCATTTTTACTCCCCCATCTCTGGCCTACCATTTTTAATCTTCTCAGAGAGCCACTGTTGAGAATTTTCTTGTATATTATTCCAGAAATTATGTATGTACAGTCAAGCATATATAATATCTAGCACTTTATTTTACTTGAATAAGATCATGGTATATATAATGTACTGCAACTTGCTTTATTGATCTTAATAATATAGCTTATATATCTCTCTGTGTCATCACTCTGCTTCTTTCTTTTCTATGAATCACAAAATATTCCATTTTATGGATGTATTAGTTATTTACCAAGTTCCTATTGATGGACACTTTTTTGTGTCACGTTTTCTTTTATTTTATGGAGCATGCCAATAAATTTCCTTGTAGACTTTATAGTGAATACTTGTAGGGTAAAGTCTTAACAGTATAATTTTACTTGGAAGGTAATTCCAAAGTGCCTTCCATAAAGCATATAATCTCCTTTAATATGAATATATATGCATTACATTCTTTTCCTCATGAAAAACATTCTGTTTTAGGATCAATGTAGTATGTAAAGGATTATCATATAATTCTTATTGCTAATGTATGCCTCAGCTAATTATTCTATAAATGTGTTCATTGGGTGTCCAATATTGTGCATCATATGACAGCTACTAATATTTAATGGCTGGCTGACTACAATAAAAGGAAAGCAGTTGTTAAATGTACAGACAGTGTGAAGACAAAAATAATTCATTCCTTAGCTCTATTAAATCTTAGTAACCCATTTCTTGTGGGAAAAGGAACAGTCCTGATATGGAGTGGATTCTACCATTCTGGGGGATGGCAACCATGTCAGGATTATCAAGTTTGAGAAGTCACTACTAACTTATTGGATATAGCAGCAGCCCAGAGGAAGGGGGGAAATGGGTCCTTCTGGAAGGAGCTGGGTGCCGTAGGTAGTAAATGTACATATTTTAGTTTGGATATACAATATTCATTATTTAACAGAAGGGAGACTTGTTTTATCTCAAAGGAATGACCCTGTGGGGCCAAAAAGGTAGATACAATTTAAAGATACCTACCAGATCAAATAGTCCAATTTGGTATTGCTCTCAAAATATAGCAATATCACATTAAAAACAAGAAATATTAATTCATTGGAGACTAAACACTTCTGTAAGGAGCTAAATGGGCTTCCAGAGAAATTGCTAAGAAGAAATAGTGGTCATGTGTTCCTGAGTAGGACTAGGGCTCCTTAGGATCTTTTGGTCACTACAGTACTTCATGAAAAGTTAAGTATATTTTTAAAAATTATTTTATTAAAAAAATTTTTTTAATTAATTTAAAAATTGAACATATACGCTGTGCACACATTTGAAAAAGAAATTCCTGTTAGTTATCTTATTGTACTCTATCAAGAGCTATGACCCTCCACTCAGGAATTTGTGAGATCTCCAGCAAAAGGACACACTCTAAATGCAGCGCATTCTGGGGTGAATGCCATTCTAAGCAACTCTGATAAACATTACCTTTTCCATGGGTCCGGACTCTGAGGCTCCAAGAGATGTGACACTCACATCAAAAGTGCCGTCATTCCTTTTGTTGAATGTGTGCCTGAATCAGACCAAATTACTGATGACATCAGTGAGAAAGAAACAAAAGATGTTAATGAGTTTTTTCTTTTAAGGTAATTTAATTAATTTTTTTAGTAGAGAAGTTAATCTCTTTCCAGATCTAAGGAAATACTTAAAAAGACTCAATATGAGAAGGATAGGTTTCACAGACTCTTAGAGGAAGAGAGAAGTTTGGCTCCATCTTATATTTCCCTAGTGATTTGACTAAGTAAGTTGGTTTCTCCTTGCTGTCAAACAGCGCAGAGGTTGGCAGCTCAAAGACAGCTCCGCAGTCCCACGGCTGCATCTACGTCCTCGGCTTTTTCTCTCTCTGCTCATGGTTGTCTCACGGGCACAACATGTCTGCTCTTCCTTCAGGCTCTTCTCCACATTTTAAACAGAAAGAAGAAACAGAGTGACAAAGGAGATGCGGCATCAGAGAGGCAAAACTGACAGCAGGAAGCAAAGCCTTTCCAAAAATCTACAGCTGACTTCCACTTAACTTTTTTTTTTTTGGCTAGAACTGTGTTACATGGCCATGTCTAGCTACAAATGAGACTGGGAAATACAGGTTTCATTTGTTTGTTGAATGCTAGAGACATTGTTACCTAAGATCTTTCTGTTAGAAAGGACGAAGGGAGAAGGGGTATTGTGTAGGCACTGAATATTGTCTGCTGTAGTACCTAAGAGATCACTTAATGCAATTCTTCTCCCCTCCACTTCCTACCCTTCACAACCATGTTATAGTAAGAAAACTAAATCAAGTGACTTACTCCGTATCACACAGCCAGTTCATGGCAAAGCTGGAACTAAAATTCACAAGTGCAGTTCCTAACACCATGGTGCTCTTTCCAGCATAGGCCACTGTTTTCTCATTTCATAAAATGTGCACAAAGCTCACATAGCTATACTCATACTACCTTTTTTTCTTCTAACTGTCTCGACTGTCAGCCCAGCACCAGGCTTGAGTCTGTGATTGGCCATATGCTTTCTTTCGTTCAACTTTAAGGGTAACGTTGTTTGGCTGCAGCTAGAAAAGGAAACTATCCACTCCAACAGGCTGCCCTGGCTTTCCAAAATAGTAAAGACTTTAACGTAAAAAGTTAAGATATAGGAACAGCATACAAAGTTTAACTGCTAAGGAGAAATTCAAAAAACACAGAATACAATAGAATATTCTTTGACCTAAACTACAGAGAGAAGGATGTGATTAAATTTATTTTACCTCAAAATCTACTGTCCCTCTCCTCCTCTCTATCCTTTGCACTATCTCTTTGATACCTGTCCTATCTTGAAATTTACTAGAGTCATACCTTTTTAGTTGGAACCAACTAGGCTGACCTACCAACTGAGGCAGAAATAGTGCCAGCCACAGGTTCAAATGCAAAGACAAGACGAAGTTTCTTAGTAGCATGAATGGTCACCCACTCTGGGTCCCACTGTGCTTTTCTGTGCTCTGCATTATGTTTACCGTCTTATCATAGGCTCATATATAAGATCCTGGGCATTCAGAAAGTGCAAACGTTGAACATTTAGAATGATTATCATGCTCTATTGTGAGTCATTTGTTTCAGCAGCTTTGAAGTCAGATCAGAGTATACACTTCTCTATTATTACAGTAGTTTGTTCTAAGCTGCACTTACAAGGCTAATTAGAACAAATCAGATATAGATTTCTATTCAAGATTAAGAAGAAACTTTTGACAACATGCTAGACTATGTTGCTTGAGATTAGGACTTGCATTCTCAGCACGGCACTTTGCATTTCCAGGTATAAAGTAAATTTGTGCCATTTTAAAGATGTACCCAGAAATGCTTAGGACCGCATGATGACCGAATCATTCTTCCTCTAGTACAAGTTTATAGTAGATAACGTTGGAAGTGCCATTTCAAGAGAAGATTCCATAAGTTTTAAAATATTGTCAGCTAATGAGTTCTTTAGAAATGACTTATGTTTTTGCTTTTTTGTTTTTTCGTTTTTACTTAAGATGCCAGATAAATCCTTTCCCACCTCATTGCCAATGACATTTAATTCCTTCTCGGAATTACATGTCATCCCCTAACTGTCATCATTCAGTTCAGATGTCATCTCCTCGGAAAGTCTGCCTGTGACTAACCTACCTGAAATAGTCCACCTCGCTCATCAGTAATTGAGTTTGGTTCCCCACAGGACAAGCCATCAATACATGAAACAGTACATTTTTCTTGTTGATTGATATGTGTCAATTACATGCAGAGTTTCAAGGGAGAACAGAAAAGACTTGGATAGCTGTGGTCTGGACTATCTTTCCAATGCCCTCAGGTGAATTTAGGACATGATCATACACACACACACCGCAGAGACCCCAAGCACACAATAATTATAGGCAAAGATCTGTCCAATTCCAGACCTGTGCAAATATTTCAACATTATTTGCATGGAAATATATGCGTGTGTGCATGTGTGCGTGTGTGTGGTGTGTTTAAAGATACGCTTTTATGGACATACTTAACACAGCATCTCAGTCTGAAGTACCCGATTTCAGGTAACTTGATGGCATGTTCATGGTGTGTTTCAAATGGTATATAATGTTCTGTAACAAAATACAGTCTTCAGTTCTTTTTCTTAATCGTGTGCCTTAGAAATCTCTCTTTGTTAGTTGGTCCATTTAGATCTAGCCTTATATGTGTTCCAGATGCATTAAAAAAGGATTTTTCTATAGTAGACTCTGAGAAGTCTGACTTTGGGGCTATGGAGTATGTGAATTTTTAATTTGAGTGTAAACTGCCCTCCAAAGTAGCTGAACTAATTTGCAATCTCATCAGCAGTGTATAATGATAATTATTTCTCATTGCTCTCCCTAACATTTTATATAAACTTTTGTTTGCTATCTGACAGATGCTTAATGATATTTCTCTAGCTTTACAAAAGGTCTAGTCTCCACCAGTAAAAGTATGGATAATATCATTCATACATGTTTATTCAGGCTAAAACTCCTCACAACATTATTATAAACTATGTGTTATTTTTTATGGTTTTTTAAATAATGAACATTTTAATACAAATCACATTCCTATTCTTTAAAGTATCATAAACTCCATTTTTGGTGATGAAACTACAGCTCAATCATTTTAAAAATGAAAATATGTATAACAAGTCCAGATTTAAAGAAGTCTGTATATCCCTCTAGTCCCTTCATTCTTTAATGTCCTGGTCCTTTTTGTATGAGATCTGGAAATCTAAGTTGGGGGTCAGGATACTTGAGCGTGTGAGGAAAGGTGACTAGAAGTTGCTTGTTAGAGGCAGTTATAGGGCAAAGAAGAGGCCAAACCAATTATGTCCCTCCGTTACTGAGGATTCATGTTATGAAGAGGGAGACAATTAAGTCAAAGCCATTTTGCATTTAGTAAATACTTATTGTTAACTACTGTAGAGTAGGGACAGGTTAAATATGTGAGTGAAATAATTATTTGCTTTCACAGAGTATTCCAGTCTAGTGGAAAAGACACAAATAAATAAATAATTACCAACCTGTGAAAAGTATGAAGGAAACAAACAGTGCAGACATGGACAAAAGCAGGGATATGTACCTGGGGTAGGGTTTCAAGAGGCCTTGCTGAGACATGAAACACAAAAAGATGCTCTCCTGGCACATTTAAGGAGAAAGCATTCCTGACTGAGATTATAGCATTTTTATCTGTCCTAAATGTGATAGGCTGAGAGAACCTGGTGAGGTTGGACGGAGGGACATAGAGCAGGTCCCGGTGCCAGTAGCTCTGTAGAAAAGCTGGGAAGTCACTTTGTAGTATATACAAATAACAAATTGTAACATTGCACACCTGAAACTTATATAATGTTACACCCCAATTTTACACCAATAAAAAGAAAGGATAGGAGGGAGAGAGGGAGTGAGGAGGGAGGAAGTAGAGAAGAAGAATAAGCTAGGAGAAAATGAGGCTGGAGCAGAGGAGAGATTTCAGATTCAAAAACTGCTGTTCTCCACTGTACGTGTCAGGCTGTAGAAGGCCTCGCTTTGTACAGAACATGCCTCTATAATGATATTCGTCGAATTGTGGTTTTACTGACTTTTTTAAGTATATGAATGTGTTTTGAATAAAATATATGTATTTGATTCCATTTCTGGAATATCATGGGTCCTTAATAAATGTGCACTGAACTGAAATTCATCTGTTAAATTGACATTCTCCCCAAATATTTCCCATTTCTTTTCTCCCATTAACATTTTCCACTTTTTTAATGTTCTTTCCTTTTGATATATTGTCCTCTAATATAATATATTATATTTTTAATGAGTCAACAACACATAGGTTTATTTTTTTAGTAAAACTTGCATCCATTTCTTTAAAAACTGACAGAGCAGTAACATGAAAATCAATACTAAAGTAAAAATTAAATTGTCATTAGAATTTGCATTAATCCCCTAATGCAAGTAGTTAGTCATAGCATAAAAAACTCTTGCTAAGTCAAATACCACAGGAAGGGTAAACAAGAATTACTCCCTTTTTATCCATAAAGGTTATTTGGCACAAAATAAATAAATAAATAAATCTTATTTTTCAGATTTTACTATGATGGATCAAGTTAATTACCATGGCAGCTAATTTCTACCATTTTAATGCAGGACTGTGGCTTGCTGATCCACCCAGAAGAGACCTGCGGGTTACGGCCTATTTCCTCCGACTACATTGAAGCCATTTCACAGCCTGAACTGAAGATTTGTCCATCTGGGGACACAAAAGGTAACTCTTAGATTGGATATCACTTCTCTTAAAAAAAAAAAAAACCTTTAATTTAGATAAGCTATCTATATAAATATAATTAAACTATCTTTGTACAAAAAAATGAAAGTAATGTATTACTTTTTCATTAGTTTTAACTGCAGTATATGTAATTAATGGAAATGCATTGCTTTAATATGTGAAATATTTTGATTAATCATATACTTTTCTCTTCACCCTCTGCTCTTTGCCTAGTTAATCTATGTTTTATCTACAATTATCAGCCAGAAAGCCACTTGTGACAAAGACCCTTCCTTGAGCCTCTGATATGTTTCCTTATTATGTATTTTCATAGAAGTGGGTGCTTTTCTTCCATGGCAGTTTCATAATTTAAATGATAAGTATGTGATTAATTGTTTAACGTCAGTCTTCACAGGCTGTCCGCTGCATGAGGCCAGGGAGTGTGACTTGTTCACACTTTATCAATTCACTTAGCACCATAATTTCCACAAAGTGGATACAAAATAAATATTTGTTGGCCCTGTGAACTAAGGCAGTGCTTAAGGATGCATGCTCAATTTTAAATGATTTTCTTTAATTAAAAAAAAAATCCCTGGGAATGATCACCAATGTCTCCCATATACTGAACATTAATAGAGGCAGGAAAATTGTAAAGTCAAATTGAAATTACAGTGTTAAATCCTGCCTAAGGCTACAGCAGACCTGGAATGAGATGCTTTGGAACCACTGCCCACATTCCCTGTTTCCTGCCCCAGCACTCCTCTCTCAGTAGAGATTAGTGGAGTTGAGCAAAAGCCGGGACTCAAAATGCCTCCCAAGCAATAAGAGGTACAAGGGAGCATCTTCTCTGAGATTCTTGGTGACCACTCTGGCCTTCTGACCCAGGTTTCCCTTCATCTAGAAGCTCTGAGAAAACACTCAGGAGCCTTCTACCCTTGTCGTGAACTTCACACTACAGTTTGAATGGAAAATGAGTTTCACAAACGGGCAGGACAAATTGCAATTTGGCATGCACAGTTAACAAACGTGGGCATATCCCTGTTCCTGAACATGTGTTCTACATAATAAATTACAGTCAGTACATAGGGAGGGATTTACCCATTAATGGTGTCAGGTGGTATGGTTTATGACTTTCAGCTAAATGAGATCTATAACCTTACATACAAAGGAGATATGATGTGCCTAGGTAAAAAAAATTTTATCAGATGACAATTTATGAGAGTCATAAAATAACTTAATTCTGTTCCTCTTATTGAACCAAGTCAAAAGTTCTTCAGCACAAAGTTGAAGATAACTGAGATTCCTCAAGAAGTGGCAACTTCTTCTACCCATTAAACTTGTAGTTAACTATGCCAGGCCCTTAATTATGAAGCTATCTTGTGCCTAGTCCTTACAGGAGGGGTTGCCATAGAACAGGGGCCTTCTGGCAACTTGAGTAGCTAAGCCTCTTGAGAGAGGTTCTGCAAAACTTACTCCCAATCAAGCCCATTCTCTTTAGCCTGACAATTCCAGGTCTCCAAAATCTGACCCTTCCTGTCTCTCCCAATTCCTCCCAGCCCCGCAGCCTCACTTATGCAGACAATGCTGCTAAAGGACTCCAGGCTCTGGTTCAGGCTATTGTCTTTAAAGTCTGCTTCCTGTCTTGGCTAATTCTCCTGATGCTGTATCTTCCTTCCAGGAAGCCTTTCTTTACCACCCCTTCCCCAGATTAGCTTCTTTTCTGTGCTCCCAAAATATCTTGGGCACATGTCTATAATATCACTTACTTCATTATGTTTCAGTGTTTAATTTACATGTTTCTCTTTCTCCAATCAAAGGTCTTCAAAGTGGAAAGATGTATCCAAGCAAGAGAAGGGAGTGGCATGGGACAATTCACAAAGAGGGAGCTAGTAGAGATTAAGATATATACACATTATTTTATCTCATCATTTTTTGTTTATAATAGATATAATATATGCATATAAAACTATATATACATGTTACAGTATATGTATATTAATATGTTGAAGTTGCATTAACAATAAGTTTTTACAGATGATTGCCCTAGATTGTATGTTTCTCCAGAGCAGAAATTGTCCTGTATTCATCTTCCAATATCTATTATATGATTTTAAATGGTTGCTGAACTAAAATCAGGATCTAAGCTCTCTCCCCTTCCACAGGAGATGGGGAGTGGCCAGGGTACCATCAACCAGAGATAACTGTTCCACCCTTGAGGTCCTAAAAAATCTAAAAATTCAAAGCGAATGAGTGAGATCAGGCCCAGAAGTTTGCCAGACTAGATTTTTTTTTTTTTCTGCCAGAAATGATTTTCTTCCTTGATGGTAGGACTCCCTCCCACTGAAAGAAGTTGTCATGGTAGACAACATCGGAAGGAAGCTTTAGAATATATGGCCACAGATTGGCTCCAAGACCTTATTTTCACAGCACATTGTAGTTATTTAGCAGAACTAGATCCATTTTTTCACCTTGCCAATGTAATGATGGTAAAATTGTCTTTTCGATAACATTAGCTCATATAATTTTGAGTGACTATTTTTTTTAATTCTTAAGTTGATTTCTAGCCTTTAGAAAATAAATTGACTATAAGACATAACCTAAGAATAACATCTCTTGCTTAAGTAAGAAAAAATAATTATTCTAATTTAAATAAAAAGAAAATGTGTACAGTGATTGTTGAATGAGAATTATCTTTAGGGAAAACAGTTCACGTTGCATTTTACAATGTATAAACAAGATTTTGTCGTATCTTCTTTTTAGTGAGGAAATATGACATCCACTTTAATACTTGTAATATTGAAAATATAGATGTATTTTTTCTTTTTAGATGTAAGATATAAAAATTTTATAGCTTTATAGAGTCAGGAATTGCAGCTGTCATCTGTATGATCTTACATTGCACCGTGGCCCCAAGTCACAAAGTTAAATTTCTTTTCTCCAATATATCACCCAACCTGATGCACTTAAATAGCTGGAATCTAACTTGCATTAAATATAAAACTGTAATTATAAATCAAGTAACTACTCCCAAAAGGTAGTTTCATTCCTCACAATGTTCTTCCATAAAACATATGTCATACTTTATTTCAGAAATCACAGCTTTGATTCATTCAATGTTTAAAAATATAACAGAATTTATTTTTTTGACAATTTTAGTTAAGAGCTGGTATCATTTAAAATGTCAGGAAACTCCAGTCCTGCAGATGTTACACAGATGTCTATTTGAAGCAGTATTACTAACTCACAATAAAAAGGGCATTGTTAGCCAATACAAAAATGTGAAGAGTTATGACTGTATAAATATATAGTAGTATGAGACATTGAGGCCAAGTTTTCAGAGACCCAATCAGGCATCCTTTTTATGTGCATGCAATTTTATGCCCACAAACTAATTGTACCCATATTTGGATCTTCGTGCATGCAACCGGCCATTTGTTTCTTCAGCCTGAGCAACAAATGGCCAAAGAAGGCCTTGGTTCATGTGGAATTAGCTGTCAGCAGGATTGTGGGTGTGCAGAGTATCTTGGGTAGAGGATGCATGTACTCTTAGATACTCCAGGTCTGATGAAAACTGAGCCCTTTAAAATATTACTAAATATAACCTTATTAGCAGAAACACATTTATGTCCCCAACATACCACACCTCCTTAGAAAGAAAATGAACCATCTTTTTTAAAAAACATTGTCTCTCTCAACATATAAGCCCACTGAATAAATTCAGCTTTTAAAAATAATGATAAATTCATTATAAGACCAGTTTTTGGGTTTTCCTACAAGTGCTCCCAAAGAGATTATGGAGCCATAGTTCATTTTCGTATGATGAAGTTGTTCTGACCTAGCCTAGCGTTATAAGAGGATCAGCAATTGGAAGCTCTGAGACCTCAGCTCTAGTCCAGTCCCGTCAGTAACACCATGATTCCACTTCTGTCGTTCAACTCTTTGGGCCTTAGTTCATCTCTTCTGTAAAAGAGAAGAATGGAAAGGAGGAACTTCAAGACCCATCCAAGAGGATTTGATATGCCCATTGAACACACATCTGTGTGAAGAAGAGGTTCTTTTAGAAGGAGGTTTTCTTGTTTATCAACCAAGTTAAACCCCAGGCTGTGTCTAAATCATAGAGTATTAGAAGGAGCCAAGCAAAGATGTGGAGAGGTCAATGACTGGTTACAAACCCCGTTATGACAGTGCAAAATTAGAATTAGAAAGCAAGGTATATTCTGAATGAAAAACAGAAAAATTACCAAAGAGAACTGGATAGAGAAACAAGAACTTTTGAAGATAGTGTGCATTTTGCATTAAAAAAGCAGCTATGTTGACAGTAACTGCACTAGTTGGGGTGAGGATTTAATAATGCATGTAACTGTTGAATCACTATGCTGTCTACCTGAAACCAGTATAAGATTGTATATCAACTATACTCCAAAAAAAAAAAAAAAAACAGCATCTCTCCTAAATTTTCTGTGCTGTACCTTTTATAGTACTGTTGTTCCCTACATCTGGAAACTGGAAATACCTTTCACATAATGAATCTTCTTTTTTTTCTCCAACATAGATAATGTATATCAGAGGTGAGTCACTTCTTCAGGCTCACTCCTGTCAGGCCCGCCTCTTCATTGTCCCTAAAGTACCACCCATTCTACCTCCCCAAATCTTATCTATCCATAAGACCTGGCCACCTTTTATGTACTCCATGGAATCTTTCTGACAACTCTAGCCCGCATGGCACTTTCTTTATTCTGAACTACTGTGGCTTACTCAAGGTAGGGGTTGGGGAGTAAAACGTATTCATCAGTTGCTAGGTATCATATGACAAGGCTATACCTATTTTCCTTATAGAGAAGAGATTAAGTAATCTGTCCAAGGTAAGTAGTTGTTCTCCACCTTGGCTGCATATTAGAATCACTTGAAAAGTATTAAAACTGTACTGATGCCTGAGACTCAGACCCAGTGGTTCTGATTTAATCAATCTAGTACAGAACCAGGGCATGGGTATTTTCCAAAGCTTTTGGGTAATTCTAATGTGCAATGCTGAGGTCCACAGAGCTAGATGGAAGCAGAGCCCAGGTGTGTGTATCTCCAAAGCCCAGGCTCTTTCAATATAACACATATTTTACTCACCCATTAGCTATCATTATGCTTTAATTACTGCACATGTATGAAAAATTTACATATATAAATTGTAACACTCTAACCTGATTATAAATTTCTAAGGTTTAGCATTATAGTTAAGAGGCTTATATAAGTTAACATAATGAAGTGCTCAGAATATCCCTAACATCTGGCAGATACTATGAATTGTTAATTAATTTTTTTTAAGTGTGTCATAACACCAATAGGATAATCTAGCATCTAATAGGGTAGATACTTCAATAATATATTAAGATTCCTTCTAAAGGGTAATATTTTCTTTTATCTCCCCCAGTTTGTTTCTCAATATCCCCCCATTTTTTTCCCTTTCTGTGACAAACTAGTAAACCATAAACTAGATTTCCTTTCATGCTACATTATTGTAACTAGTTCCACACACACAAACACTTGCACAATTCTGACATCCCTGAGGTCATGAAATATAACTGCACCATATTCATACCCTGAAACAGTAGAAATCCTTCCCGCTAAGATTAATGTCACACTAGATACTTTTGTTAGCAGAACCACAAATCAAAGCCAGAATAGATAAAGTTATTAGAAGTTTTCCTTTCTCATTATGAAGTAGCTGGGAATATTTAGCTACTCATTATTATTTTGAAGAGAAACATATAGTAGTAACATAAGCAAGATTTTTAGGGTAGAGCAGATGATTGTTGGAGACATCTGAGTATTGTCTGAAAAGGAGATAAATAAACACTATATTTAATGTGCTGTTCAAACTCCATTTCTGAAGATATGAACAAGGAAAAAAACAAAAACAAAATATCATTTCTTATTTTTTTCTAATAAATTATAAATGTATCCACTCACTAAAAGCTGAAGTATTTTCAGTATCAATAAAATAGAAAAGATTTTAAATACACTGAGAATATTCATTTATCTTCTAAGCATTTACAAAAGCTGGTGACCTACTTATGCCTAAAGTCTGCTATTAACAAAGGTGAATATGATATGGTAACTGTGCCGGATACGTTAAATATACTATCCCAGTAAAGGCTCTGTTCATGTGAAAAGAACAGTACACACTTCATCTAAGAGCTGAAGAAATTAAAAGGCAACAGAGCTAGAAAGAGGTGAAGAGACTTACACCAGAAAAGCCATGGCTCCAATTAAGGAGTTAACTAGTCTTCAAAACAACAAATTACAGAATATTAAAGTAGTTCTCTTATACCTTGACTCTCAAGAGTAGGGAATATATCAATTATTGTATTGCTGACCGAAGTATGTGTTAGGCTGATATTTGTGGCCACCCACCTCAATATTGGTGGCTCCCTACCTATTTTGGTCCTACCAAGTGCCTAATGTACTATCTAAAAATAAGTAATACTTGAGTAATACCTGATCATTTAATTTTTTAAAAGTATGTGGTTTTGTGGAACGGAATTCACACCTGATTTCAGCATGATTTATGTAACTTCAGAACATGGCTACATATTGCAATTCTCTCCAGTTAGCAGGAGGCCATGCATATTGCTCCACTGGATTTACATGGTAAGAGTGGTCTTCTCACTATCATATCTGTAATGGTGTACCATAGCTGAATTCCAAAGTTGCTTGCAAACTGTGATTTCACCAGCTGAAATGGAACCAAAAGAGGTTTTGCTGTCTGTTCCAGGCCAATGGATCGTACCTTGCCTTAGCTGTTCAGACAACAGGACCTGTGACTGGAGAGAAATAACTTGGCAGCCCCACAGCTGCCAATATGGTGTCCTAACTAAGCCTCAGCTCCAGCAGTGCCTGAGAGGAAGGAAGGTAGGTTCTGGATCCAGTGCGGGGCGCCTCTAATTTATGCCACCATCAGCACCAGAAGCCATCCAGTTGTGTTATCAAGACCAATTGCTGATCTCTCGCTCTGCAGAGGATAACTCACTAAATGTAGTTTGGCTTCTTAAATCATGTGTAAATGTTATCATAGAAGAGTCTTAACAATTCTTGCTCAAAATGCTCAGTTCTTTCCAAATAAGGTGCTTGACAGATGGAGGGCATTAAAGCCACGTCCTTTGCTGACCTGATTGCATGCCGATTTTCTCAGCACAAATTGGTAAAAGCTTACCACATCAACTGACAGATGGCAGTTCAGAGCAGCTGGCCTTGTCAACTGCAGTTCTAGCAAGGCGCTGCAGTTAGAGCAGACATCTGTAGCTTGCCCAAGCAAAGAAATGTTCCCGCATGTAAGACAATTCTGCTAGCTTACCGATGCATGGCATTGTTTTTACCCACTAACCTTCCTGATCTTCTTTCACATTCCCGGGCAGGTCTCGCATGGACCACACTAGGCTGCTTTTCCTTTAGTGAGGCTTCTAAGCTGATTTCTTGGACATGCGGTGTCTCCTTGCTAGGCACCCCCTGAGTAGGTAGATTCCGGCAGAGCCCTCGGACATGCGAACTGGGCACATAGACTGAGATGCTTGGTTAACACGAAGTAAGTAATCCTTATCCAGATTTTCAAAGTACGTTTTATTAGACGGACATTTCCTTATAAACTCTTGTAAGTCTCTCATACATGGGCAAGACTGAGTTCAAAACTGGACTTCTTTAAAAAAAGCTTTATTAATCCATAAAGAAAAGAGCACTGGATGAAATGTGAGTCAGTTTTTCAGATTAGGCCTATGTTTAGATTTTCCACTAGCAAATAATTTAAGAACAATGATGGGGGGTGAGAGGCAGGGTGGGAAGATGGACATCTTCATGGTATTCTGATACCCCAATTTTCATGGCTGAGCATATCTGTAAAGATAAAAGCAGCAGTGTTAGATACTTTTTAAAAAGGAATAAAATTTATTGATTTTGTCAGTTGCATTATTAATTGTCAGTTAAGATTATTATTAACCATGCATTGATTCTGTGCAAGGAACTGTGTGTACTGCTACCTGTTTTACACCTAAGTCCAACCACACTGTAAGCTTGATGAGGGCGGGGAACATGTTTGAAGCACTGCCAAAATCTCACCACTTAGCATAATTTTTGATATATAACAGTCACTTAATAAATATTTGTTGAGTAAGTAGACAACTTAAAATCTTACTTATTCTTCATTACAATTCTGTAAGGTAGGTATTATTTTGTGTTTTCTCCTAAAGAAAATTAAAGCCCAGAGGGACTGAGTAATTTTCCCAGGATCACACATGTATGTGAGTGGCCACCACTCAGGCATTTTCAGCCTCCAAGTTGGACAATCCAGCCTCCATATCTTAGAAATGCAGGACTGGAAGCTATGAAAATAGTCGCTGCCATAACTGTCAGGCTTCTCTATACTCTTTCAGAATACCATTCTGACCTCAGAGTTTAGAGTGTTCAGAAAAATTTCAAGATGGCACAGTCTATGAACCTGAAAGGCAATAGTTGTTCATTTCAATTCATCACTAAATTCCGTGGCCTTCAACAGGACATGACTTCTCAGGCTTATTTCATTTATCTCTAAAATAATAAGTCTATATGATCTAGTCCTAGATCTTGTAGATCAATCAACTTTGTAGAAAGCTCAAAGCTTTCTTCCTTCTTCCTTGTCTGTCTTAAAATACCATAGGTGGGGTAGCTTAAACAGCATTTATTTTTCACAAACTTGGAGGCTGAGAAGTCCAAGATCTGGGTGCCAGCATGGTTAGGGTCTGGTGAGGGCCCTCCTCCCAGCTTCTGTTGGCTGCCTGTTTGCTGAGTTCTCACAAGGCAGAGAGAGAGAGCTCCAGTCTCTTCCTCTTCTTCTAAGGACACAAATCCCACTATGGGGGCTCAACCTTATGACTTTGTCTAAACCTGACTACCTCCCAAAGACTCCACCTCCTAATACAACCACATGTGGAGGTTAGGGTTTCAACATGCAAGTTGAGGGCGGACACAAACATGCAGTTCTTAATACTGTATTTGCTAATTTCAAGGCTGGTTATTAGCAACCCTAGAAAGTAATAATAAGAAAAAGGGGAGATCCCCTTTTCCTACCTGTTAGAGAGATATGATGTTGCAAAATCTGAAAATAAGCCCTATGTTCCGATTAGGTGATCATAGCAGAGAACAGCCAGCTGGCTGCATAGCCATGAGGGCTTATCTAAGTGATTCTCCTAGTCCAGAGGCATCCTTCACACCTGCATGCTCAGACACTCAAATTTGCCAGCACACTGGCAATGGTCCTACAGAGTCTGCCTTGCTTACCACAATGCTAATTTATTCTATACACAACAGGGAAGCTTTGTACATTTTTAACAAAGGAGTGGCACAACCAGAATTAGAAAAATCATTCTACAGCCGTATGAAGACTGCCCAAGGGGAAGAGGAAATTGGTGCTGGGGAAGCAGAGACTGTTTAATGGAAAAAATCTCATTATGAGGCACTGAGGAGAGAGAAAGTGTAGATTCTAAGTACAGATTTCCAAAGAAAGTAAAGATTCAAGGACAGTGGCTATTCCATAGTATACATATAAAATCATCCCATCAGTGCAAAATCTAATGCATGCATGTAAATATGCTTACATCCACAGCAAATTTCTGGAAGTAATAAGCAGCTAAGAGAGTCACCGAAGTGGAGGGAAGTGACAGGCAGTGGGGTGACAGGACTGGCTATATATTTTGCAAGGCCCAATTGATAATGAAAATGCACGACCCTGTGTTCAAGAGTGTTAAGAATTTCAAGAAGGCAGCAGCAGAGCAATAAATCGAGCCCAGGACCCTTCTACCTGCACAGACTCTGTGCAGCTGCCTGGGGCACACGCGCATGAAGCCAGCTCAGAGAGTGAAGCGTGGTTAGTGATGGGTGAAGAGATCTTCTCAAGCATCTGTGTTATTTTCATGTTTACAATGTATGAACATTTTTTAAAAATCTAAAAATCTAAATTCTATAGGGTTGTATACATCAGAACTAGGGCAGAAGCAAAGGAAATGCAAAGGAGAAAGAGCCTGAGAAAGACATTTTATATTCAGAATCACAGGACTTGGTAATATACAGACAGGTGCATATACTCATACACCACACAGCGCAGAGATAGTTGTGTAAACATTCAAAATGACAAATAGGAAATAGCACTGCTTTCTTAAAAAAAAAACAAAACCCTCCATTTATGAATAGGAGTAGGTTAGCCAAAGGTTTTCCGATACATCTATTTCTCACTCTCACGAGAAAAATATACAAAGTGATCGTGAAACTCTTATCTTTCATTACTAAGACAATTAAGTTCTCATCCTACCTAGAAATGTTTATGATCACCATTCTATTCCAGAGACATATACATGTTATATCATAACCAATTACAAAAATAGAGAAACAAGTAACAAATATTTTGTTTTTTAAACATCTTGTATATTGATAACGCTTTGGCTCACTTTCTACCACGTCAAACATTCAAGAAAGGGAACATACTATCTGAATGACATTATACGGAAATTCACTTCACATATGCCTAAGGACAAAGGGTCGTGGAGTAGACAGAGCTGCAGAGGCAATCAGGAAGCCTGCGCTATAGTTCTGATCCCACCACACGAAGGGATTTTTTATTCATCAAACCCATCAGATCACCTTATATCAAAAACCTTGTGATATCAGTTATCCTTAACTTGTCACCACAGAGTGGAGTTCAGGTGATTGCCTAATGAAGTTAAGCTCAGAATAGTTTTGATCACTTTAGGGATGGGACACTGTTCATTTGTTCATCTTGCCTTTGTTGAGCTAAGAATCTGTTGTAGGTGCTTACAGCATGACCCTCCCTCCGAGGTGCTAAATTTCTAGTAGAAAAAGACAGATGGAAAAGCTATCATTAGCAATATGGCCTGATAGTTGCAAAGGTGGGGAGAAGCACAGAGGCTGGCACCTTACTGCTGACCGGGACTCAGATGTTCTAGAAAAGTCACTAAAAGAGAAAATGCCTGGGCATGGGGGGCAGATGGTAGTTACATGTGAATTGCCCATCACATTACTTTGAAATAGTTTCATTGAACTGGAAAAAAATAGGGGACTTCATTTGTTCCCTGAAGAATGCATTTGTTCCCCAAAGGGGAGCTTCCTATCACTCAAAGCTTTCTTTGATATCCTTCTTACTGGAGGGAACAGACAATGGGCAGGAACCAAGCAGGTGAGGTGTACACTAGAGATGATTCAAAGTTTCTCATTCTCTCACTTTTCAGTGTGTTCCAATTTATGCATCTTGGATTATGTAAAAGTGAGAACATACCTAAACATGCAAATTCTAAGATATAGTAGCCTTACTAACCTGAAGACTTAATAGGTAAAACTCAGATTTTTTTATAGTGAAAACCCAAAAGTTTCACTGTTGCTGTGAATAAGTAGTGTGAACATGTGCTACAAAAAAAAACCCAGAACTTTCTTTTAAATCCTAATCAAGGCAAGCTTCAGCTTTTGGGGAAGCATTACATTGAGTTATCTTCCTCTGAAGAGTTAGATTAAAAGGCAACAGTATTTGACTGGGTGAGTGAGAATTATTGGAAAGTTAGGCCTTCAAATAGCATGCTGTTTTGTTTAGAATCTCCAAGTAGTCATTTCTTTCAGTTGAATTTCCTTATGCTGTGATTATGACCTTTTACATCTTTTTACTACTGTTTTACATTGATGAATGCAAAACTATAGGTGGAAACACACGCCCACCCATGGGGAGGAACAAAGCACAAATCAGTCGAGATGGAAAAAAAAAAAAGGTAGTTTTGACCAAGAACCCCACTGTGCTTAAAGGCATGGGAGGAGGACAGTACTTATAACTGCACTTCAGCTATTTGCCTTCACTCCAGCTACTTGAATGGGAGACTGATCTCTCGAAGAAAGATGAAACAAGGTTTCTCCTTGAAGCATTTGTATCCCATTTCTTATGCGTGTATGGAGGGCAGGTAACTGTGAGACTCCTTTTAAACCCTAAGTTTATCCAAATAGGAGTTACATGATGTATAGGTTTTTGCATATACGTAATAGGTTTTGTGATGTGTAATCGTGTTGATCAAAGCAAAATCATTTGAAAGAGACAAGCTGTTTTCAATTATACTCTCACACATTTCTCTAAATAGATATCTGCCTCTTACTTAATAAACTCTGAATGAACATTTTTGAAAATTGATCCTAGCATAACTTTGTAATCACCATGTGAAATACATAGAAAATAGTTTGGGAATATGATAACCAAATTTACAATTGAAAAAACTTAGAAGCCTGACCAAATTGAATTAAACAAGCCCTTATTTTGTTTGCCAGTTGAAAACATGGTTCAGAATTTAAACCAGTAATAAAATACGTGAGAGAAGAGTGCAATTAAGAAAGGGAAATATAAAAAGGCAATATTGACTGAACATACTTAAACTCAGCTGTTAAAACAGGAAATGTAACTTAACATTTGTAAGTAATGTTTGCAAGTTAAGTAGTGTCTTGGACTTTAAGGTGTTCAAATCTTTGAAGTGTGGCTCATTTATAATAATATGTTCTGACTAGTATGTGAATTCCATTATGGTCACGCAACTCATTGTCGCTTGTCAGTTTCAATAAAAAGGGGAGGATGAAAGGAAAGGAGTGCGACTCACTCTCACCAGGACTGCAGGGCGTATACAATGGCAGGCGGGATGGCGATATAAAGTTTTGTTCCAAGCAGCTAGATCTATGTCTAGGTGATATTGTTTAGTTGTTTGTTTTCCTTTACTGTAAAACGTTAGGTGTTTGAGACTGATTTGCCTAAATGTCAATTTAAATTTGTTCTTGATCCAAAAGAGCAGTTTGATTGGTCATCAATAGCCAGTTTAATCAAAAAGCATCAGTAGAACACATTTGTTGTGGCCATATTATATTTCACAGGGAGATGCTTTGTTGAGCTAGATTTTTCAGCATGCCCTGAGTATCATTAGCTGTCTGATCATTCTCAGCTTCATATTTGAGCTGAATCACCCGTTGCCTCATTTAAAAATGGCTTTTAATATTATGAAAGCAGTGGTGCTCAGTCATGTGGCTTAGCAAAATCCTTGTGGAGCTTTCTAAATGCATGGCCTATGCTTGGCCCCGGACTAGATGAGAATAAATCTCCTCTTCACCTCACTTTCATTTCCTTTATGTAGCAAGGCGAGAGCTCTCCAGTAAACACGCATTGCCTAGATTAATGGACAAGCAGCTCCTATCGAACTCCTACATCACTTCCCCTCTCAAAAGGGTCCAGTGGGTTCTTATTAGCTGGGCTGAGTCCAGAGTGCTGGCGTCTCTGTGCACGTTGTTGGCTCTGTAGAAATATCCCCACTTCTGTGAATATTGAAGGTAGACACTATGCGAGAGGAGAGAGAGGAATGAGGGAAATTGTTTTAAATCAAGGAAATTATTTCCTGTCTACTGTGTCTACATATACCCAATTCTTTCCCAACCTCACAGATCAGAATCTGAGACACTAACAATTATTACCTTTATATTGACTCAGCCCAGATAGCCACCAATGCTTCTCTTAGCAAATTTGCTTTGCTAATTATGTCCTTGTGCTTTTGATGACTCCAGAGAAAGGAGGTAATGGAGTACAATATTTGCATGTTTAAGTATCATTATTGTTAGTTCCCTTCATTCAGGATGAAATAAAATGAGGTGGAAATCAATTTTCTTGTAGATTTGAATCAAAACTTGCCAAAATCTTGGTTGCATTTTATCAGTAAAATTTGCCTTATTATTTGCTATTACTTGCCCTAAAGAACTAATTTCTCTAACAACAGAAGCCCTTTTGTGCATCATGTGGATTATAAACTTAGCTTTTCATATACTTCATACCTTTGCTAATTCACAGGTAGAAAATCTGAATTTAGGGTTTAGGTTTTCATTCCCAAAAAGACTTAGCATACAGGAGAATACTGTAAAGACTAGCTAAGTGCTTATCAAACTCATTTCCTCCTCTTCCTGGCACACAGCTTGACTACATTTCTCAGTCTCGCTTGAAGGTAGGTGTGTGGCCATATGACTGAGTTCCGACCAATGGGATGTGAGCAGCAGTGGGGTGCCCAGCACCCAGGGTGGCCCGTAGAAAACCTGGCAGCTCTTTACACCTTCTCCCAGCCAGCTGAATATCAATGCCTGCCTAGAGAGTTTTTGGAAATCACCATTGAAGAAGGCATAGGCTAGTCAACTCAGGACGCTGAATGACCTTCCAGCCCTGGCCCCACACATACACCTTCTTGGAACCACCTGGAATGTTTTCCTGAGGGAGAAATAAGCAGCAATTGTTTTTAGGCCACTATACACTGGGGCTCTGTTTGTTATAGTGCTTAGCCTGTTCCATCTCATATAGGGACTATAGAATATTGAGATATTAGAAATGGAAATAAAAATAATTAAACCACTTCATGGTTTTCTAATAAGGCTATTTTAAAACAATTTCCAAGCTTTAATAGAACCTAGAAACATGATGTACGTACAGGTCCTATGGTCCATAGTGGTGTGAAAAAGAGTAGGAAAAATACCAGCCCCTATTTACTTTTCGATGGCACACTGCATGCCGAGTCTCAGTAACAGAACAGATGCAAAACCTATCCAAGCAAATCTTTGCCTCCTGCTGATGAGCTGAGATCCGGTCTCTTCGTGACATATCCAGGCACAGATGTGTCTGCCCCTCTCCAGAGCCTACCCTGATGGAGGCAGGCTCCCCTCAATGTCCCTCAACACAGGGCCAGAAAAGAGATTCTGTGTTGGAAAATGTGACTCAATCTTTGATATCAAGTTGTTACTGGAATCCAAAATATGATGAACATTATTCCTGTGATGGGTTTATTGAACCAATGCTTAATCCCCACTCTCTTAAGCCACTGTTCTACAAAAGTAGACATAAAGCTTATTTAAGCTGATTATTTTTATGTGAATTTTCAAAATGCTGTTAAACAAAATGGATTTATTGTTATTGACGCTGCTATTGCTGCTATTGTTTTTTACTATTATCATAAAAAGCCAATGTGTGTTCATTTTAGAAAATACAAATGAGCAAAAAGAATAAATTGCTTCAAAATAACCACAGTTACCTTTCCAGGATGTTTTCTATACATCTACATGCTTTACTTTTACAAAAATGCAATGATGATTGATATTCTGATTGCAATCAGCTTTTTATAAAATTTAACTGAAATCTTCCCCATCACAATATATCTATCCTTACCACAGTGTCATTGTCAAAGATGAGGAGAATCCAAATGTATGATTATACCTTAATGTGACCTGGTGGGTAGACATTTATGCTGCTTCTAATTTGTTTTGCTTTTAAGATACGTTTTAACACACATCCTTAAATATTTCCTAGAAATAAAATTCCTTAAAAACTGCCAATTTGTACACACAATAGCAGAGTTTCCATTCATCCATTTAATAAATGGGAACTGATTTATCCCAGGCACTATTCTAGACTTCAGATTCAACAGTTAAAAAATTAAAGATAAAGGCCCTCTTTGTGATGCTTACATAATAGTATATGAGAAGGTCCATTTCTCTAAACTCCTAATAATATGGTTGGGGCATTTAAAGTCCTTGCTACTTTAGTAAAAAGTAAAAAACTACTTATGTTAATGTTTTATTGCTGACACTGGTTATTTTTATCATTGCCTTCTGGTTATTTGTGTTTAATGGCCCCATTTTTTTCTTTGATTGCATGTACCAACCAGCACCTGTGTATTCTAGTGTGAGGCAATCATTTTCACAGAAGAGAAGAGTCATTTCCAAATTGTAGGGCTAGTTATAAATATTTATTATGATAATTTAGACCTTTTAAAGTAGAAGTTGACCTTTAAAACATGTAATCTACAAATTTCCATTTTAAAACTTCATCAAGTTGAATGATCTAAAATATATCAAGATTGATTATGAATCATGGGACTGCAAAGATATTTCAGTAATCCTTGATATTATTAATTGTGTGTGTGTTTAAACGCTGTCATTTTGACCTCAGATATCTTTCAGTTAAGAATACCAGTTAACCTCTTCCCAAAACTGCTTCACCTACAGAATGAACAGTCCAAGTCACAACTGTGTTTTCATTTTAGGTCTAATTTATCATCTCTATCTTTCATGAATAGAAAGGCATTAGGATAAACAAATGGTCTTCCCAGAGCTATATCTACCAGATTCAAAATATGCTCTCTAGCTATCTGCAATTTAGAAGAACTTGTTTTGCAGGTGATGGTGAGGACGCTTCCTTCTCCCATCCCGGTAGCTCCTGTTGGTCACTGTCAGCCGTGGAGACAGATGGTTCTGACAGTGCTGATTCTCTCAAGGTGCTAATGATCTCTCTTCTGCTTCTCCAGCCAGGGCTTCAGTTTCACCAGCAACCCTGCAGGTCCTGCTGGGACTCTGTAACAGGGTTGGGAGGGAAAGAGAGAGAACTGTGGTTTAGACATTTCCTATCTTCTCTGACATTTTCTCTAAACGAGCTGATGAATTTAAAGTGCCTAGCAGTGTACTGCAAGGCACCGAAGAAGGACTCAAAAACCCTGCTTGCCTTTCCTGTGCCTTCATGCTAGCTCACCTTCATTGTACGCTTACTGTGGGCGAGGAATAAGATGACTATTTAAAATCTCACTCAAGTCCTCTGAGGTGGTGCTATTATTATTATTTTCCCCATTTTACACACCAGGGAACAAACCTCTGGAGAGGTCACACAATTGATTTAAGATTAACTAGTTAATAAATATCAGTACCTGAGCATTCTAAATCACAACTCTTTTGCCTCTGACATGCTTTGATAAGGTGCATCTTCATAAAACCCACAGAGAAGAGTGGAAAACTAGAATATTTTTTTCTCTCAGTAATGTGCAGCTACTGTGGTTTTCCTAAGCCTCTGTATCTCTCTCTCTAGCCCACACCCAGTGATCTTGATGGATGCCTGGAGATACGCTAGGAGGGATTGCATCTTGTTACTGAAAAGTACTTGTAAGAAATTTAGTGTAAAACCTGAATCTCAAAGGTCATTTACGAGTCTTAAGAGCTGAACTGCATGTCCACCCAGCCAAAGTCATACGTTGGAAGTCCTAACTCCCAGTGACTGTGTCTGGAGGTAGGGCCTTTAAAGAAGTAATTAACATAAAATATGAGTGGACCCTAACCTGATATGACGGGAGGCTGGGACACAGACACACACATGTAGAAAGACTACATGTAAACCCAGGGAGAAGATGGCATCTGCAAGTCAAGGAGCAAGGCCCTCAGAAGAAACTAACCATGCCAACACCTTGATTTTGAATTTCTAGCATTCAGAGTTGTGAGAAAATAAGTTCTGTTATTTAAGCCACCCAGTGTGTGGTACTTGTTATGGCAGCCCTGGCAACTAATACAAATGGAGTTGGATAATTACTAGTATCTGAAACTAAGAATTTTCCTGATTATTCAAAGTTCCCTTTTATTTATTTTATTTATTTATTTATTTATTTATTTTCTGCATATCTTTTTTTTTCTTTTTTTAATATAATTTATTTTATTATCATTAATTTACAATTACATGTGCAATATTACGATTATTAAACTACCCCTTCATCAGGTCCCCCCCACCAACCCCATTACAGTCACTGTCCATCAGCGTAGTGAGATGTTACAGAATCACTACTTGTCTTCTCTGAGTTGTACTGCCCTCCCCGTGCCCCCCCAACATTACATCTGCTAATCGTAATGCCCCTTTTTCCCTCTTATCCCTCCCTTCCCGCCCATTTTCCCCAGTCCCTTTCCCTTTGGTAACTATTACTCCGTTCTTGGGTTCTGTGAGTCTGCTGCTGTTTTGTTCCTTCAGTATTTTTCTTTGTTCTTATACTCCACATATGAGTGAAATCATTTGATACTTGTCTTTTTCGGCTTGGCTTATTTCACTGAGCATAATACCCTCTAGCTCCATCCATGTTGTTGCAAATGGTAGGATTTGTTTTCTTCTTATGGCTGAATAATATTCCATTGTGTATATGTACCACATCTTCTTTATCCATTCATCTACTGATGGACACTTAGGTTGCTTCCATTTCTTGGCTATTGTAAATAGTGCTGCAATAAACATAGGGGTGCATCTGTCCTTTTCAAATTGGGCTGCTGCATTCTTAGGGTAAATTCCTAGGAGTGGAATTCCTGGGTCAAATGGTATTTCTATTTTGAGTTTTTTGAGGAACCTCCATACTGCTTTCCACAATGGTTGAACTAATTTGCAGTCCCATCAGCAGTGTAGGAGGGTTCCCTTTTCTCCACATCCTCGCCAACATTTGTTGTTGTTTGTGTTTTGGATGTTGGCCATCCTCACTGGTGTGAGGTGATATCTCATTGTGGTTTTAATCTGCATTTCTCTGATGATTAGCGATGTGGAGCATCTTTTCATGTGCCTGTTGGCCATCTGAATTTCTTCTTTGGAGAAGTGTCTATTCATGTCCTCTGCCCATTTCTTAATTGGATTATTTGCTTTCTGTTTGTTAAGGTGCATGAGTTCTTTATATATTTTGGATGTCAACCCTTTATCAGATAGTTTTTTATGAATATATTCTCCCATACTGTAGGATGTCTTTTTGTTCTACTGATGGTGTCCTTTGCTGTACAGAAGCTTTTCAGCTTGATATAGTCCCACTTGTTCATTTTTGCTTTTGTTTCCCTTGCCCGGGTAGATATGTTCATGAAGAAGTTGCTCATGTTTATGTCCAAGAGATTTTTGCCTATGTTTTTTTCTAAGAGTTTTATGGTTTCATGACTTACATTCAAGTCTTTGATCCACCTTGAGTTTACCTTTGTGTATGGGGCTAGACAGTAGTCCAGTTTCATTCTCTTACATGTAGCTGTCCAGTTTTTCCAACACCAGCTGCTGAAGAGGCTGTCATCTCCCCATTGTATATCCAAGGCTCCTTTATCAAATATTAATTGACTGTATATGTTTGGGTTAATGTTTGGATTTTCTATTCTGTTCCACTGGTCTGTGGGTCTGTTTTTGTGCCAATACCAAATTGTCTTGATTACTGTGGCTTTGTAGTAGAGCTTGAAGTCAGGGAGCGTAATTCCCCCTGTTTTATTCCTCCTTCTCAGGATTGCTTTGGCTATTCGGGGTCTTTTGTGGTTCCATATGAATTTTAGAATTATTTGTTCCAGTTCATTGAAGAAAGCTGTTGGTAGTTTGATAGGGATTGCATTGAATCTGTAGATTGCTTTAGGTAGTATAGCCATTTTGACAATATTTATTCTTCCTAGCCAAGAGCATGGGATGCATTTCCATTTGTTAGTGTCCTCTTTAATTTCTCTTAGGAGTGTCTTGTAGTTTTCAGAGTACAGGTCTTTCACTTCCTTCGTTAGGTTTATTCCTAGGTATTTTATTCTTTTTGATGCAATTGTGAATGGAATTGTTTTTCTGATTTCTCTTTCTGTTAGTTCATCATTAGTGTATAGGAAAGTAACAGATTTCTGTGTGTTAATTTTGTATCCTGCAACTTTGCTGAATTCAGATATTAGTTCTAGTAGTTTTGGAATGGAATCTTTAGGGTTTTTTATGTACAGTATCATGTCATCTGCAAATAGTGACAATTTGACTTCTTCTTTACCAATCTGGATGCCTTGTATGTCTTTGTTTTGTCTGATTGCTGTGGCTAGGACCTCCAGTACTATGTTGAATAACAGTGGAGAGAGTGGGCATCCCTGTCTTGTTCCCAATCTTAGATGAAAAGCTTTCAGCGTCTCGCCGTTAAGTATGATGTTAGCTGTGGGTTTGTCATATATATAGGCTTCTTTTTATCATAACCCTCCAAGTGAAGTTCAGTTAAACTCAACAGTTTCGTCGAGGGGTTGCTGTGTGCCAGGCTCTGGGGATTCTGTGGCAAACAAGCTCCCTGGAGAACTCAGCCTCTGCTCTCTTGGAGCTCCCAGTGTCTTGGTGGGAGGCTTCCAATGACAGAAACAGGCTATGTACAGGTGGGGATGCATGCCAGGGAGAAAAGGGAGCACAGAGATGTGCTAGAGAAAGGCTCCAGGCTGCTTTAGCAGGAGTGGCCAGGAGAGAAAGCTTCTCCTTGGAGCAGGGGATGTTGGAGCTAAACCCAACCACCACGCTGCCAACCAGGTGAAGCTCTGAGGGTGTTCCCGGCAGAGGGAATAGCTAGCACAGGAGCCACAGCACAAGCCCCTGGGATTGCCGTCTGTCTTCTGTTTTTGCATAATCTTCTTCACCAAAATTTTCCATTTGTTGCATCCAACTCTCTCCTGGCCACTGCACTGTCCCTGTGTTCAGGGCAACCTTCCAAAAGCTGATCCACATTATTTCCCTCCTCATCTGTTCTGCACTCTCCTGTCAGCCTGTGCAAACCTCCTCCCTCTTTGGCCCTCCCGGCTTGGCCCCCCTTTTTAGGAAGTTTCCCCTGATGGTTCCTGTCCCCACTGGTCTCTCTCTGGGTCTTCTAGACTGAATAGTTTGTTTTACACCATCCTCGTACCCACTCTCCCTCTTTGTCTTTCTAGGGCAATTGTGTCTCCTCAACAAACTTGCCCCTTTCCTAGAACAGGAACCAGAACCAGGTCTTACACCCTAGCACTGAGCTTGGCCGTTCAGTAACACCTACGGATTGCCAGATCCTGCAATGGGGAAACCAAGAGGCGTGTCTGCCCAGGCAGAGTGGAAAATCCCTGGAGTGGGGAAGGGCTATGGAAATTTCTTCTTAACATTCTCTTTCAAACTTGGACTTGTCCCAGAAAGCAATCAGGCATTTGCCCAGTGACCTGCAAGGTGGCTTTGCTCTTCCTCCCCCCGCCTGTCCCCCCCACCCACCATCCCAGGCTTGAACCCAGGGAGCAGTGACAGGCAGGGTTGAGGAAAAGCAACAGCAGCTGGCCCCTGAGCTCTGCCTCCAAGAATCATTCTTGATGTCATCCAGTCCCACCCTCTCAGTTCCAAGATGAAGAAACAAGGGTCAGTGGTAATATCACACTAGACTGCGGGTCTCCCACAATCAGTCCAAGTTCCTTCCATTGCCCCACGTTCCTCAATTCCTCATCTGTGAAATGGAACTACTACTACTACTACTAATACTTCATAGGATTGGTGCTATGTTAAATGAGCCAAAGATGTAAGCATTCTATAAATATGAGCCATGTGTCCTCTTTAGGCCTGGGCCTGCCCTTTCACTAGCCCCAGGTGGAGTGTGCAGTTTCCACTCCACCAGTGACTGACCTCCGGGATAGGGGAATTTGAATGAGGGCTTGAGGTCATCACCAGGAGCAGACAGATTCCAATGAGGCCTGCTTCAGTATTGTCTATAGACTGTGTCCACAGCCTGCCTAGTCCATGTTTGTCCTGCAGCCTTTTAGATGTATGCAGATGCAACTTTAGTGAATGAAATACAAATGCACTTAACAATGTTACTGAAGTCACAGGTTTGTAATATATTCAATCAACCAATGATAGCAAAAGTCAACTAAACTTTTTGGAGGTTCAGAATGGATTGGGGGCCACTGTGGGATGGGTGCCCCAATCCTCAGCCCTTCTACCCTTGGCTTCTAGCCTACCCTAAAAGAAGCTCTGACAGGGAATTGGAACGTGCCGGGGAAAGGCCCAAGTGAGAGAGAGAGGAGAGCTGCCCATCTTCAGGACTCAAGTCTCATCCTTCCTCCTCTTGGACCCTGTCCTCACTCTGTCTGGCCGATAGCCCTCGCTCCTTTGACTTCCTAGAACATATAGAGTACAGAAGATCCATAGCCCTCATCTGGCCCTGCACTGCTTACCACCTTGTAGGCATGGAGTCAGTGGAACTTGACTGCTGGGTGATTTGGGCTTGTACTGGGATGCAGAGAGGCCAAAAGGACTTAGAAGTGTTGTGCACTGTTGGTGACAATGCGAAATGGTGCAGCCGTGTGGAAAACAGGATAGCAGGTCCTCGAAGATTAAAAATAGAATTAGCATATGATGCAGCAATTCCACTTCTGGGTATATACCCAAAGGGAGTGAAAGCAAGGTCTCAGAGATATTTGTAACCCCATGTTCATAGCAGCATTATTCACAAGAGTCAGAAGATGAAGTAACACAAGTGTCCATGGATGGATGAATGGATAAGCAAAAGGGAGTATACACATACAGTGGAATATTATTCAGCCTTAAAGAGGAAGGAAATTCTGACATTTGATACAATATGAGTGGACCTTGAAGACATTGTGCTAAGTGAAATAAGCCAGGCACAATAAGACAAATAATGCATGATTCCACTTACGTGATGTATCTAGAGAAGCCAATTCAGAGACACAAAGTGAATAATGAGTAATGATTGCCAAGGGGCTGGGAGGAGGGAGAAATGGGGTATTATTGTTTAATGGATATAAAGTTTCAGTACTGCAAGATGAAAATATTCTAGAGATAGGTTGCACAACAATGCGACACAATGTGAACACTACTGAACCATACACCTAAAAATGGTCAATATGGTAAATTTCATGTTACTTGTCTTTTACCACACACACACACACACACACACACACACACACGAAATGTGTTTGGAAGTGGCCCCTTGGGCCTCTCTAGGACATGGCAGATTTGAGATGTCATTGTCCTTTCCAGCCTTCCTTTCTTCCACACGTTTTACTGAGCATTTTCTGTGAGTCAGGCACTGTTCTAGGCACAGAAAAATATGAGCTGACATTCTATTGGCAGAAATAGACAAACTAAAATTTGAACCAAAGTGCTTATGATTTGTCTTTGCTTTCCTTTTGTTAGTGAAAAATTCACCATATTTACACTAAATGGAACCGTAATTGTGGAGCTATAATTTATGTTCTAAAACTTCTAGAGTTCATTTTATATGCTTTTTGTGTGTGTTAAAAAAATTGTTTTAATTTTTATACAGTAAAATGCACCCATTTTTAGGTGTTCAATTAATTTTGAAAAATGTATACTTAAACAGATTTATTGATGTAATAACATACAGTAATTTTTACCCATTCAAGATGTATAATTCAGTGGTTTTCAGTATATTCATAGAGTTCTGCAACCATCACCACAAGCAATTTTAGAATATTTTCTTTCCCCCCCAAAAGAAACACTGTCCATTAACAGTCACCCCCATTTCTCCTCATACCTCAGGCCAGCCATCAATCTACTTTCTATCTCTATGATTTGCCCATTCTGGACATTTCATATAAATGGAATCATACAATATATGATCTTTTGTGACTTGGCATAATGTTTTTGAGGTTCATCTGTGTTGTAGCCTGTATCAGTACTGCATTTCTTTTTATTGATGTATAATATCCCATTATATGGATGTACCACATTTTGTTTATCCATTCATCTGTTGATGGACATCTGGGTTGTTTCTACTTTGATATTATGAATAATGCTACCATGAACATTCATATATAAAGTTTTACACAGACATATGTTTTCATGTCTCATGGGTATATATCCAGAAATGGAATTATTTGGTCCACTTATGAGGTAACAATATGTTTAACATTATGAGGATCTGCCAAACTGTTTTCTGAAGTGGCTGCACCATTTTACACTTCCTCCAGCAACGTATGAAAGCTGCAGTTTCTCCACATTGTTTCCAATACCTGTTATTGTCTGTCTCTTTGATTACAGCCATTCTGGTAGTATGAAATGGTATCTCACTGTAGTGTTAAATATTTTTTCATGAATGACTTATTAGCCATTTGTACATCTTCTTTGGAGAAATGTCTATTCAGATCCTTTGCTCAATTTTTAATTGGGTTGTAAGAGTTTTTATATATTCTAGATGCAAATCACTTATCACAAAAATGCAAAATATTTTCTCCTAGTCTGGGGTTGTCTTTTTGCTTTCTTGATTGTGTCCTTTGAAGCACAAATGTTTTTAGTTCTTATAAAATCAGATTTATTGACCTTCTATCTCACATACTTTTAGTGTCATATCTAAGAAATCATTGCCAATCCAAGAGTTATTCTTATATTTTCTTCTAAGAATTTTATAGTTTATTCCTTTCATTTAGGTCTGTGATCCACTTTTTCATTTTTGTGTACATATACTTTCTTCTAAAAAATTCAGACATTAAGGTATAATTTACATTCAATAAAATTCATCAATTTTACGTATACAGTTTAGTTTCATCTTACATACTTTTATTCATTCTATATTGCTGGGTGTTTTTTCCTAGGTAGTTAGGAATAAGGAAAATTGAGTGTGTGCCCATTTTTTCTTCTTGTTCCCCACAGTTTTGCTTATAAATGTGTTATTATGTGGGAATGTGCGTGTGTGTGTGAGTGAGAGAGAGAGAGAGAGAAAGAGAATGAGTCAGTGAGGGGGTGGGGGAGAATTTTGATATTGACTTCTGAAGGGTTCCTGCTTTGACTTTCTCTTGCAGCCCCATGGGTCCATTTAATTATGTATAGGTTGAATGAATGAATGCAATAATCAAGTGACAGTCCATCAGTTTTTGTCTTCAGATCCATCAGTACCACATGGCTACAGGTATTTCCATGTTGGGGTCAAGAGGGAGACTCCTCAGCTGGGCCCTGCATGGACATGTCTGGGTTTAATGGGCTATTTTCTTTTCTTTTTTTTGTGGGCTATTTTCTAATTCAAGATTCCTTCAGAAAGAGCCCCCTTTCAGGATAATTACAGAGTCCTGTAGCAATCTATTTTGGGGGCCTGTTTTCTGTGCCTCACATTTCCTGAGGCTTCCCCAGGGCTGCCCCAGGAGCATTTGGCCAACTTCAGCAGCAAAGGCAGGATGTGGCAGACAGGATACCCTGAGCTGAGGAACCAGGGGCACTCGGGATTCAGGGAAGGCTGGGGAAGTAGGAGCCCACACTTCTCATCTGAGCCCTGCGGCCCCACTCATTGAGTCATTCTGGGCCTTTGCATTTCCTTCTAAAACCATGAAGTGGAATTAGAGGATGCTTAATATGTGCCAGGCATAGAAGAATACAGTTTCAAAGTGGAGCTGTCTGAGCACATTACTCCAAAATGACATTTTTTTACAAGAATTTATTAAGGGTATATGTTATCATGACTATTGTTAAGATTGTGACTTTTGGAAAGATGTGAGAGGAAAGCACAACTAGAAGGGAAGGAAGTTAGAGGTGGTCCCCATCACTGGGGATAGCTTGGCCGCAGCTCAGGTGTCCCGTCTCTTGCCCAGCCACTGGTTTCCTCTGCCAAAGGTGGACCCCCATTATGTCTTTATATACATAATTTCCTCACTATTATCCCCATTTTATAGATGAGGAAACTGACAGTGACTTGCTAAAGGTTATCTGCTAAGAAATAGCCAGGATTTGAACCTAGATTTCATTAAATCTACTCATCGTGGCCTTAACCACTGAAGACACACGCTCCCTTTCAGGACCTCAGCCTTTAATAGTTCTGTAAACTAGGCAGCAGGCATAAGAAAAAAACAAAATGTTTCTGTTCTGCCTTTCTCTCTCCTGAGCCAGAGAGTCTGAGGCTGATGGAATCTTGTGCTGGCTGAGCCAAGGGATGATCAAGAATCAGACAGCCAGGCCAGAGGGGGACCCAGGGGTGCGCCACAGACCTTGGGAGATACAAAGCAAGGGCCTACAATGAGATCAGAAAACAGCTAAGTTTTCAACACTGCAGTAGTGAAGGATGAGGCAGGGAGAAAAAGAGGGAAATCATGAAAGGACTGGAACTTGCTGTGGCCTTAAAGGAAAGGCAGGGTTTGCAGGTGAGACAGACAGACCACATCCTTGGTAGAGGGCACTGGAATAAGCAGATTCTGGGGCCAGATGGGGGCAGGCCACACTGACCTGGCCCAAACGAGAGCGGGGGGCAGGGGGCAGTCAGTCTAAATAGGGCAAATAGGACCCCATATCAAAGACCTGGAAAGGCAGATAGTGGAATCTGACAATAGGAAACTATTGCAGTTTCCAGAGGAGTAACCTTGATGAGATGGGAAATAGAAATAAGGGAAGGAATCCTATACTAAGGGAGGTAATCAATACAAATTTTATAGGCCAAATAAAACAATTTATAATTTTCCAGAGTTAGATTTTATGTGTAAGTCTTTATAGGCTTCATTAGCTTTGTCTTAGCAACGAAGGAGCCAGCTACATCTTTCCTTCAAGGGCCCAATACCTGGGACAGAGCTCCCTGCTGCATGGTAGGTGGCCTAAGAGCTCCCACTAGGGAGCCTCTGTCCCACTGGGGGGATTCTCAAGCCCTGTGAGGATGAGGAAAGCCAGGCTAGCTTCAGGAAGGTACTTATCAGCTGAGTTTTCTTGGGAACCCAAGCTTTCCAAATACCAATGAGACTCTGTTCTAGGAGAGCTGTTTTGCCTGCTCCTTGTCGGGGCCAGGAGAGCATGGCTATGGGCATGGGCGCTGATCTCCATTCCTGGGAAAGTGCCCCAGGACACTGCCCAGAGGCTGAGTGGGCCTCACTCCTAGCTCCCACTCTGAGGGGCTAAGGATAACAGAGTCAGCCATGGGCAGAAGAAGATGGTTATTCAAGGGCTTGGGCCTCTATTTACCAATCTGGAAAACATTACGAACCTCTGTTCCACCCACCCCTCACAAGGTAGCTATTAGAAGGATGTTCTAAGAAAATGAGGGTGAGGGCCTTCTAACTCTGCTCTGGGCACTTTGTTTGTTATCACCATTTTCAAACCTTGTTCTAACCCAATTCATTCATTCTGGGGGCTAAGTCATTCTGTTTTGCCAACGAGATATGAATATTCTAAAGCATCCCCAATGTTAGGACCCAGTGTCAGAGTCCCTGATGAAAATGAAGATTCCTGGGGCCCTGCCCCAGACACACTCAGAATCTCCAACAGGCCTAAGGACCTGTGTTTTAACCAGAGCCCCAAGACATTTAACTACACCATCAAGTGACAGAACTACAGTTTTACAGTTGGGCAAACAAGGCCTGTGTGGGACCAGGAAGAGAAACAAGGGAGATAACAACTCTCCAAAGGCTGGTGTGGGAGGGCTGCCAGTCACAGGGAAGAAGTGAGAAGGGCCTTGGCCTTCATTTGGCCCAACCCCAACTTCAATGATAAGGAAATTGGGGCCCAGCAAGCATGAGTCCAGGACACCCAGGACATTTTCGAAGACAGGCCTCCAATCCCTTTGCTTCCTAAGCCCTCACCAAGCCTCTCTCCTTCACCTTCACGTACATGCGTGTCCGTGTGTTGTATCTTTTGCAACTGCCTGGGCCACACCTTTCTCCCAGTGGCAGGTCATGCAGCCTGTCTGAGCCTAGTAAGAGGCTGAAGTAAGGAGTCTTTTTCAAACTCCATTTTTTGGGGGTACCACTTCCTAGCCTTTTTATATGGAGGTAAAGTTTATAATTTTCATGACTGCAGAACAAACAGAACTCTTTCTTCAGAGGAAAAAAAAAAGTGTCTTGCAGTCTTTTCAGCACCTGCATGAGCCCTTGACTCAGGGAGTCCTTGTACCTGCGCCTCCTAACTCGGGGTAGCCAGGGGACCTGAGGCTGAGACTCACTCTGTGGGAGGCCTGACTCACCACTCAGGTTCCAGTGCTTTCCAGAGTTCTCCCGGTGACCTCAGTCAGCAGAGCCAAGGAAGCCAGGGTTCTTGGCACAGATGGCACAGTTCACATACCTCCATTACCAGGCTGGCAGGCAGCCCCAGAAAAGGACACAGAAACACACAGGTAGACTCAAGTCTGATGAAACCTGCCTTTTACCAACACCCATCCCCATCCCTTTTATGTCATGGCACTGATGAGAGAGACTTAACCATTTTAACAAACATTTTTTTTATTTAGAAAAGTAAAAAATATTGCATAGGTCTTAATACTTGAACATCAAGTGTATTCATGAACAGTATCTTCATGTAAACAGTTCTAGATGGAAGACCCAGATGACACTCCTCTGGGGAGGGGGTCCAGCCCCCACCCCATCAGCCCCTTCCCCTCACAGCTCAGCTCTTCAGTACACATCATGGGAGGGACTGAATACAGATGCCAGGTCTATTTTTCCTTCAAGTGTCAAAGATCCCCAAGTGATCCCAACACCCAACCCTTCCTACTCTTACATTCATGCGTCTGTAAGATAGCTGCCTGAAATAGGTCAGTAGTGAAGCTCTGATCAAAAAACAAAAGATACAGAAACAAAGAACAAACACGTTTGGCCCCTTCAGACCATGAGACACAAACCACTTCAATGATTCCCCCCTCCCACCAGGGCCGGCTCTACCAGCACACTCTCCTGCCTTGTAAAAGGCCAGTGCAGCCCAGCTGCTCTCCTGGCTGTCACACTACTGTTAACTGTCAGTAACGATAAAAGTAATAAGGTACATGCTACATACACATCCAGCCAGAAGCCTGGTTGGCCCCTAAGCCTTTGTTTCATGCTACAGCACTGAAGGGCATGTGCCCCCAACGGGGAGCCACCTGCACACACCTTGAGTTTCCCAGGAAACACTATATACTATGTTCCTCCCACCTTGACCTTCCTTCTCTCAGGTGACTGCTGTCAGTTTTTTAATGACAAGTTATTAGTCCCTCAGCTCCTGCCTACCAATGTCCACCCCAAAAAGTTCAGTTTTCTCTGCCCTAGGGGCAGTGTCCGCCCCTCAGGCCCAAGTTCAACACTCCTCAATGAGCAGCTGCTCCGAGCTGTATAGCTTCTTCTTGATGACTCGGAAGCCTGTGCTCAGCGTCAGGGACTGGCTGAAGCCAGGGACGAAGGGGGAGTTGGCGGAGCTGAACAGCCCTTGGATCTTGGGCCACAGGCGTGAGTCTAGGCGAAGCACAAGTGTCAGCTGGAAGGTGGGCACCAGGCTGGGGTCGAGGGCCAGTTGGCCGACGCTGTGGCAGCTCTTGCCCTGCTCTACACAGACGTCCAGCAGCGCCCCCCGCAGGCCGCACGGCTCGCTGTAGGCCAGACGCAGTAGTTCTTTGCCCACCTGGCTCACCAACTGGCCGGGCATCAGCAGGCGCGCTGGGCGCCGCGATCCCAGCCGAGCCTGGGCCAGGCTCTCCTGCAGCAGCTGCATCAGACTGGCACACAGGTGCTCATCCTCAGGGTCGCTGAGCAGCTCGAAGTCGGGCAGGGACACACCATCCAGGTATGCCGAGTCTGGAAGGGAGAACACACGGGGGCAGGGTTGTTAAGCGAAGGAGGTGTTGTTTCGCTAAGAAACCACTTCTTCCCACTCCATACCTCAGTTTCGGCCCCACATCCAATCTCCTTTCTCCACCCCCTCCATCTCCGCAATCTGGGTTCTGATGGGGTAAGAAGTCAAGGTGGCTTTGACTCCTTCCAGCGCGAGCTCTCTCACCTCCCAGGCCGCTCGAATCGCGCCCGGCCCCGGTCCACGGCTCACCTTCCTCCAGTCCGAAGCCACTGTTGCTGCTGTCGAGGGACTCGCAGTCTGAGCTCTCCAGGCTCGCACAGCGGCCGAGCCCCTCTTCTCGGGCCGCCGACCCCCAGGCGGAGCGCGGCGGCTGATCTGGAGACGGAGTTCGGGACAAGGACGAGGACGAAGAGGAGGAGGATGATGAGAAGCGATCCCAAAGGCTAGGCATGGTGAAGACGGACGCCAGGACGTTTGCAGATGAGTTCAGGGTGCGAGATCGCAGAAAACGCTGTAAAATAAGAGGAGCAAGGGCCGGGCGTCAGTCTGGGGACTGGACCACACTGCGAGGCCTCCTCGCGCAAGGATCAGCACACACGGAAGGGACACTCACCAGCTGACGCGGTCAGAGAGAACTGCTGGGACAAGGGCGTACTGCTGCTTGAATGAGTGCGCGAACGGGTGCCAACCTCTGAGCGCTGCCGAGACCTGTCCTTCCTACCCACCCGCACCTCCCCCTTGGCCTGCCGAGGTCCCAAGCTCCAGAGCCCGGAGGCCTATAAGGACTAGCGCGGGATAGGCCACGCCCCTCCGAGCCACGGACCAATCCAGACCCGGGAGTGTGGCCCGCCTCGGCCAATGGGCCCCGGGCGCACGTTCACAACGTTCTCTCTTGCCTAGTGACAGCGGCCTGGCCCCGCCCCTATCAAGCCTGAGCACTCTCGCAGCAGAACCCCGAGCCGCGGCCACGCCTCCTTTCTGGAAGGGATCCGCGGCGGCTGCAGCTGCCAAGGTCCCTGAGGGCGCTCGCGGCAGGGGAGGATCAAGGAAAGACTTGTTTATTGTAGGGTCGTGTTGCTGGGGGAGGGGATAGCCCGTGACCGCGCAGGGGAAGAGGCAGGGGAACTGGAGAGAGCGGGGCGGGAATGGAAAAAGGTTGGTTCCAGCGTCTGGGAGCCTGAGAGCTTTGGGAACAACTGGGCGCACGGGAGGATGCCCGTGGGACAGGGGTGCGGGGAGTAGACGTTAACCCCGCCGGCCCTCGCGCACGTCTCCGAAGCTCACCCTGACTTGCAAAGGATCGGGGTAGGGGCGTGGGGTCCAAAGGCAGGGCAGCTCCGAGCACCGAGCTCCCACTTCCCTGGGGCCCCACCTGCCCATCCGCCTGTTACTCTACTGTCTCCGAGGATGGGTTAATGGGCGTGTCTGTGCCTCTCCTTGTGAGCCTGGCCTCCAAACCGAGTTCGTTCCCACCCCACCAACTGCTCTCAAGGAGGGGGTTTGGGGAGGGTAGTTAGAGGAGTGTTGATGGGCTTGGGTTCCCAGCGTCTGGTCCTGGGGTTGAGAGCAGGGACCCATATCAGATGGACACACTGGCCCGCCTGCGGACTCTACAGGCCGACCAAGGTGCGGTGCCGTCCAGACGGCCCGAGGGGGCAGTGAGCCCCTGGGCGTCCGACGGGTCCTAGTGTCCCACTATTTGAAACGCTTTGTGTAAAAGACCCGCAGAATTGCATCAGGACCCAAGACCTAGATCTCCGGAAAAGCCCGGGAGTGCAATGGCTATCTCCTGTTTCGTCATTCAGGCGGGGCCACTGGAAATTTGGCCTGACGGCTGTGCTCGGAGACAGATAGTATGTTCTGGAGGGCGGGAGGAGGTTCGGACGAACTCGACCTTTATTTATTTAAAGATTTATCTAGCTGGGACACGGGGACCCTGATAGAAATGAGAGCCAAACTTTCATCAGATGCTCCCGCCTCGGGGCGGGCAGGAGCCTAACCAGATCTGTCAGGCAGCCCTCGCCTCCGGGCGGGCTGGCGCGTGACAGGTGACACTCGCAGGAGAGGTCCGGCCACTACCATCCCCGCTCCCACCCCCATTAAAAAAAAAAAACCTGACCCATGGGCCAAGCAGGCAAACCGAGACTTAGAAGTAGAAAGGAACAGAATTCAAGCCTTGCATCAGACCCCCACTTTCCAGATGGGAGAACCACCTCTGGAGACAAATTTATGGATAAAAATTAAATTAAGGGGACTCAGATTAGGAGGTATCTTAAAGACTGCTGCAGACTAGAATGAATAGTCTCTTAGCTGTTGGGGCTTTCAAGGCCTGAACATGGTCCTTTCTTCTTATTCTCCAAGCTCCTCACTTGCTGGAGTCTTAAAGACCCCGGGTCAGGACGTTGGGGAGAGTGCTTGGAGGATTGGGGACAGTGGACCTCCTCTTTACTGAGGTGGGAAGAAAAGAGTTGGAGGTGACCTGTATGGGTATGTCTTTCTGTCATCCAGGAGAGATCAGGAAATTACTTCATCAGAGGACCATTCTCTCCTCCCACCAGGCTACTGAGCTGGGGACACCTAAAACAGGAGGAGATAGGGTGTTTTTCTTCTCTCTCCTTGGCAGAATAAAAGAAAATATTTCAGAAAGCTGTGGAACACTAAGAAAAATGGAACTTTAAAAAAAAGTGATATTCATACGCAAAAGAATTCAGAGCCAGTTTGGAAAGGTCACTTTACTAGAAATTCATACAGAAGCAGTGTGCTAAGTACCTTTCTTCATTTGTCTCATTCTGTTAAATAGTTCTTCCCAGATGGAAAGGCTGTGTTAATGGGCACTGAGTAATTTTGTTTCTTTTTAGATGAAAGAAATCCATTAATGTCCTCATTGTGTTTTTAAAGTGATGAGAAAAGGACCCAAGACAACCTAGTTCTGGTTGGAATATAGTCAGAAGTACAAGGAAGCTGGGGAGAAAGATGGCATTGTGTAGAGGGCTGACTTGTGGGGAATCTTAAAGTAATTAATGTTTTAACCCTGAAGTGCCTCAAAATAATTTTTTTTTTACTGAGATGAAATTTACATTTAAAATTAACCCTGTTAGAGTGAACAATTCAGTGGCATTGAGTGCATTCACAATGTTGTGCAACTACTACCTATGATTCTAAAACACCCTTATCATCCCAAAGGAGACCCTGAACCCATCAAGCAGTCATTCACGTGCAAATACTTTTTTTTTTTCCTTCCTAATCTCAGCGCTGAGTTTGGTCCTAGTTTTTTTTTTCCTATTATATTTTTTTGAAGTATAGTCGATATACAATATTATATTGGTTTCAAGTATACAACACAGTGATTTGACAGTTAACTATCTTATTAAATGCTCATCCCAGCTAGTGCGTTTACTATCTGACAATATAGATGTTATAGAACTATTGGCTATATTCTCTGTGCTGGACTTTGATCCCCTTGACTGATTTATATTGTGATTGAGATTTTGTGTGTCTTTATCCCCTTCACCTACTTTACCCACCCAGCCCTCCCCCATGGTAACCACCAGTCCCTTCTCAGTGTCTATGAGTCTTTCTGTTTTGTTAGTTTGTTGTGTTTTGTTTCTTTTAGATTCCACATGTAAGTGAAATCATAGGGTACTTGTCTTTCTGTGCTTAATTCACTTAGCATAATACCCTCTAGGTCCATCCATGTTGCCGCAAATGGCAAGATTTCTTTCTTCTTTATGGGTGAATAATATTCCATTGCATATATGTACCACTTCTTTACCCATTCACCTATTGATTGGGCATACTTCCTTATCTTGGCTCTTGTAAATATTGCAGCAATAAACATAGGGGTACATATAACTTTTAAAATCAGGGATTTGTGTTTTCTTCTGGTATATACCCAGAAGTGGAATTACTGAGTTATATGATATTTCTCTTTTTAGTTTTTTTTTTGCTATTATTAATATACAATTACATGAGCAACATTATGGTTACTAGACTCCCTCTATTATCAAGTCCCCACCACATCTCTTTTTAGTTTTCTGAGGAACCCCCATACTGCTTTCCATAGTGGCTGGAGCAATTTACATTCCCATCAACAATGCAGGAGGATTCCCCTTTCTCCATGTCCTCACCAACACTTGTCTTTTGGATAGTAGCCATTCTGACTGGTGTGAAGAAATATCTCATCTTGGTTTTGGCTTGCATTTCCCTAATGATTAGTGATGTGGAGCATTTTTTCATGTGCCTTTTGGCCATCTGCATGTCTTCTTTAGAAAAATGTCTCTTCAGGTCCTCTGCCCACTTTTTAATTGGGTTATTAGTTTTCTTGGTGTTGAGTCTTTATATATTTTGGACATTAGCTCCTTATTGGATATATCATTTGTGAACATAATCTCCAATACAGTAGGTTGCTTTTTTGTTTCATTGATGGTGTCCTTTGCTGTACAGAAGCTTTTTAGTTTGATGTAATCCTACTTGTTTATTTTTGCTTTTGTTTCCCTTGCCCGGGGAGATGTACCCAGAAAAAAATTACTCATGCTGATGTTCAAGATTCCTGCCTTTGTTTTCTTCTGGGAGTTTTATGGTTTCATGTCTTCTCCAAATACTTCTTAAGTTTATATTCCTTTGTTGGTGGGAGTAAGGCTGTCCCTTTGTACAACTCCAGAGGGTACCATTCCTATTAGAGCCTGTGCATTTACATATGGCTTCTGGGGAATTATGCTCCAGGGAGGACTATCACGTAGGCATAGTATGCAACATGGAATCTGCTCAAGACAACCCTGATGGGGAGACTGTCTGAACTCTGAGCAGTTAGTGTCACGTCCCAGGTGACTCAGGCCTTGGGAGTTGGTAAGCAGGCCCCATGTCCCAATCTCTGTGGCCAGAGCCCTGACCACGCAGACACTGCCTCTTCCCGGGCTCTGCTCTATTCCCGTGGGACCCAGCTGCAGCCTGCAATTTAAAGTCAATGAGCACTTCTGCCTCCTGCCCCTCCCTGTTCAGATGGTTTCTGTCCTGCAAATTGGTTCCCAAGACCTCAGTCTGACAAAGAGCTCCAGTCGGGTTTGGGGAGTTAAACCAGATCTTGGGGTGGGGGTTGATTCTGGGAACCCCTGATTTCAGGATGGGAACCCCTGAAGGCCAGCCAGCTTGCCTGCAAGGCACTGCTTAGGGTACCTCTGTGCCCTTTTGGAAACATCTTTGCTGAGGTTAGCTGAAGTGGTAGGAGGAGCCAGGGGAGCAGGGTGGTGAGGAGAGGGTAGAAGTTGGGGACAATGAACCCAGGACTTCTGTGGCTTTTTAACTTGAAAAACAAGTTGGTCAAAATAGCAAGTGCACCTGGTTTAATAGGAAGGTTGTGAAAAGGGGTTGACAGCTGGGGCTTCAGGTGGAATTTGGATTGTGCTATTAGTGAATTAAAAACTCAGTGGGAGTCTTTTTGCAAATGAAGCTACTTTTTGAAATGGAAATACTAACAATGCATTGTATTGTGTAGCCTTTCAAGGAAGTTTTTTAAAGTATTATCTACTTACACCCTGAGGAATGAATATGGTGCCATTCTACAGATGAGAAAATGGAGGCCCAGAGTGAGTCCAGTAATCCTTCCATTAACCCATAGCTTTCAAGCCCAATTGATAATTAGAATATCTGAAGATATTCAGATATTTGAAGTCCAGTATTTTTATTGCAAATAATGCAATCTTGCATTCTATTTTACATTTTTGTTAATTTTAGCAGCAAACTTCTAAATTACTAAATTAATTTTTCCCTCTCCTCTTAACCCTCCAAAAAGACTTTTATTAAAAGTAAGATACCCTGTGATTAGCCTGTGGCTTCATGTAAGGTTGGGATTTTCATATCCCGGTTTTCAAAACCCAGAACTAGAGACTTTCAAAGACCTCTCCAAAGTCCACCAGGATCATAGCAAAGGAAAAGTCACAACGAGTTCCATAGAGCTGTCTTTCTACTAAAAATCCCAAGCATGGCCTGTAGCAGGGTGGGCCATCTGGAGGTTTGACAGGGGAGGTAGAAACAGATGTTCCCCATCCAGCCCTCTCAGTGTTCTTGTCTTTTTAGGGTCTCCAATTGTCATATAGATGAGAGGGGGAGGTGGAGTCGGGTGGACTTTGTTCATCAAGCTCGGGGTGGGGAGGGGATGACAAGGACAATCAGGAGCTGTTACAGTGGGGACGGTCTGTATCCAGGTTCACTGCCTGCTGAAACAACAAAAGAAGCTCACTTATGTTTTTTCCTGTGAAGAGAGACCAGAAGGGTTGTCTAGCCTTTGAGTAACCAAACGGACTGGGGTGAGTAGGGCTGGATTACAGTGCTCAGGAGAGAAGGGAGTCAGCCCTCTCACTGCAGGCTTCCTTTGACAGTGGAATGAACCTTAAAATCTTTGAATGTTAGATTAGAGCCAGCAGGCCCTGGGAGAGCACCTCTTCCAGACCTCCTTCCCACCTCCCCCACTTTATGGATACAGCACTGAACTGGAAGGCAGGGAGCCTTATGAGGTGCCCATGATCTCCCACTCTCCTGGAAGTTAGGCCCCACTCAATTCTCAGGAACTTTCTTTTCTCAGGTTTACAACTACTTCCTTGCCCCTCTGCCAAATTCTAACCTCACCCAAAAGTAACATTTTTATCTCCCGTGGCCTTAGTAGCCAAAGGTTTCGAAAACCCAGGTCTATGCAAAAGGCAGTCACCCAGGGTCAGCATCCTGGGCCTTTTTCTGGAATTCATTGGCTGGCAGGTGATGGGAGCTGTCTATTCTGCCTGGCAACTTTGCCACCTTCTCAAAAAGATCTTTGACCTTCCTGGAGCTCTTTATGGTTTTAAAAACACTTCCATATCAGTATTTTTATAACTACCAATAAAAATAGCAACTAATATTTGTGGGTTGTAGACAGGACAGGCCTCATCAGTGTCATATTTCAGGTAAGAAAAGTGAGGCTCAGATAGCTGCAGTGACTTGCCTAAGGTCACACAGCCAGTCAGCAGGCTGGAGCCATGCCTCTAGATCAGACCTATTTCCTTGATTCTAAGCTACCAACACTCTTAGCTATGAGCCAAAGCGGACTGTATGTCTAGAAACGAGGACAGTATATGTTGAGGAGTTGTGGTGTAGAACAGGTGAACACTGGAGTTGCTAGGGAGCTGTTGACAAACTTTCTCTCCTGGATTGGCCCGTTTTATCTGATCAGATTCCTTCTGCCTCCTGCAGAATTCAGCAGGGCCCAGCAATACTGACAACAAGGCAGACTGTGGCCCAGGGGGTTTCCCTTTAGCTAGATATCCTCAGGCCCAGAATTTACAGTGATTCTGTCACCCCATTCTACCTTCAGGTGTGCTCCCCAAGAACTATGGTCTCCTGTAGGAAGGCCGGTCTAGGACGTGGAGCTCCAAAAGAGGGGCCTTTTCCTGCCCCTTCGTGTCCCGCTTATAACCCGCAAGGAGCAGACTTTGGTATAGGAATATAGGAACCACTGTTGAATCTTTTCGTACTTAGAAAACAGTCGCAGAGAAAAAAAAATGTAAATGTCCATAGATTCTGATCTGGGAAGAGGTGAACACAGGAGCTGAAGCAACTTCCTCGCACTCTGCATAGGTTGGTCTGCAATGGAGGCAGCCCGGCTGCGGGAAAGGAAGATCCCCCCCCTGCTCACACTCTCCTACCCGCCTCCCCCGGACCCCGCTGAGGTGCGCCCTCCAGGGAGCCAGGCCGCGGAGGTGACAAATGTGGAGCTGCTAGCTGACTGGGGCGGCGGAGGGGGAGGGTCTGTGTCCGCAGACCCCCTGCAGAGAGAACCGGGGACGTGACTTGGAGAACGTGCATGGGGGCGGGGGAAGGAGGAGGATGGAGGGCGAGTGGGATGGGAAAGGGGCGTGGCTGGTCCCGGTCCCGCCCGCCCCCGGGAGGGAGACTCCGCCCACCGTCTCGGAGGAAGGCGGCGGGCAGCAGATGCTGAGCTCAGCACTAAGGTCGCCGGGCTTCAGGGTGGGGGCAGGGCGCTGGGGCGGCGCCTTTCTTGTGCGGACTGAAGAGTGGGGAGAGGGGGAAGAGGGGGAGGCGGAGGTGGAGGTGGCCCTCGCAGCCCTGAGGCTATAACTCTCCTCGGACCGGGTCTGCTAACAAAGCGGTCTCTGTTGGGGTTGGGGAGGCCTCCTAGTGCAAGCAAAACCCTGTGGGGGTGGACGGAGGAGTGCCCGAGAGTCATCACCCTGAACTCTGACTGAGCCCCAAGAACCCGCGTCAGAGAGGCTGAGCCTTTGTGCTCTCTGACCCCAGGATTTGTTGGGAGGGAGTGCTGGGAGTAGTGCCTGCTCCTGTAGGGCTGCAGGCCAGAACTGCCCAGGCCACCTCCAGCGAGTGCAGGAAGGGAATTTTATTTAAGGCACTCTTGAAAAGAGCAGGGATGGTCAGCTTGGGAGGGGAAGGAAGAAAAGCCTTTGTATCCACCTGGCACAAATGATTACCCAAGCCACATGGGTGGGTGGCTGTTTTTGAGCTGACCCACATACCTACTGCCTCTTTATCTTTTTATTATCACACATGGTTATTACGGGAGCTTTTCTTTACCACTTGCTGCAGCTGTTGCATTTGCTGACGCCTGCACAATGAGGTGTGTTGCCTCACTCTGCCAGGAAGTTTTAAGTCTCTTATCTGGAAAGAAGGACATTACTGGGCTTGCAGAAGCTTCACCAAGCTCTCTCCCCAAAGAATGATGATATCCTAACCCTGATGCACCACCTCCAGAGTTGGTCAGCCCTGGAGGCAAGGAATGATGTTCAGATTTGGCAATAATGTCACTGTTTTGCTGAGGCTGGCCTACAACCCCCTCAGCCTCTGGACCTTGTTGCTTGCCAGAGCTGGTCTTGTGGTCCCACAGCCCCACGCTATGGCAGGTGAGGTTTTCCTTTATAGATGGAGAAGTGAGGCACAGAGGTGAGTTGTGGGCAGAACTGGTGAGACTGACTGCCCCAGTTTTGGAGTCAACTCTTGTTTTCTTAGTAGAAACAAGGAAAGCCTGGAATTTTCTGTGGATCTTTGTTCCTTTGTTCAGCTTCACTAAGACCTACCCCTAGAACTTTTAATAGCAGCCATTGCCTTTAGAGTACATCTAGGTCCTTACCTTGTCTTAGCAAGCCTCCAGGGCAGGCCTTTGCCTACCTCTAGATTTGTCTCCCTCCTACAACCCAGGAGAGGAAAAATCACATATGGTTCTAATTACTTCTGAAATGCTCTTAAATTTTCTATGAAGTATAGTGTGTATGGCTTTGTGTACACAACTTGGCACATAATATATACGTAGTTGTGTAAAATATCATGTACAGTGGAACACAGACATCAACAAACCATAAGCATATAATTTACAGTATTTATAATCATACTAAAGAGAAACAGAACACATAGAACTGGAAGTGAGATCGGCAGAGGTAATAGCAGACTTCTGTCTTCTCCCATCTGGTGCTCTCTCTGGGGCATGAAATCCTTGGCTTTGGGAGAATGGGGGACTCTTGGCACTTCTTATTTCACTTGGATTTTTCTTTCAGTGCTGGTAGAGTTGACTTCCCTCAGGTTCCCTGTGCCCTGTGAGATGCCTTTTCTCTGTGGTCTCAAGGGTCTTCCCTTCCAGCTTGCCTCCATCCTTACATTGATTACTGTTCCAGATGCTTTTCGAGCTCCTTCTAGTTCTGACTCACACTCCAGGCTTGTCTCAAGCTCAGGGCCCTTCAGCAGCTCTCTTTGAACACACTTGGAAAGCCCCAGGTTCCCCTTCCTGAGAGTACAGGACAGGGAGTCCAGCCCAGACCTGTTTGACTTTTGAAGCCAGTGCACAGTTCACATAGTTGTGGATGAGTTGCTCTCCTCTCACTTGACGTATATTGAAATGATCCTATCCTGGGTCTGATGCCGTACCAGATTGTAAACTCCTTTAGAGGTCACTAATTTTAAATCTTTACATTCCCAACACCACCGCCACAAGTCCACCCAAGACCCCCCCCGCCCACACACACCTATATATTAGATACATGTGGTATATGGTCAACAAGTATTTGGCCCAGAATTGAATGGAAATAGAGCCCACATGTGACTCAAGATCAGTGTAAAGGCAGAGGTGTCCTCTTACCCCTCCCAGGCAGTGGGGAGCTCTGCTTCCCATGAACTTTGATAGCATTTATTATTGTCACAGAAAGTTAAAACTGAGAGGGGGATTTCCCCTCTTGTCAAATGAGAAGACAAAAGGGGTCGTGTCCAGAGTGGCCCAGGATAGGAACTATATCCCGCAGTCTTTTGGCCTGCACTGGCCCTCTCTCCATTGCATCTCTTCAGAGAAGCCTTCCTTGGTGGCTCCATCACTTCTTCTCTGTTATTTTCTTTCAAAACACTCCTTCTGAATGTAATTGTACAAGTATGTGTCTGTGTGGGTGCCCAATGCCTGTCTTTCCCACAAAACTGCAAGCTCCAGGAGGCCAGGGTCTGCATCTGTTTCATCTTGGAGCTCCAGGGCCCCACAAAGCCAGGACCACAGAGTTCCCAACATATATGTGAAAAGAAAGAATGAGTAGTCATGTGGCCTGAGACCCTCCTTACATGTCCTTAGGATAGCACCACAATTGGCTCAAAAACTGGAGTTGATAGGCCTAGAATGTTGTTTGCCATGAGCTCCAAGGCAAGCCTCCTGACTTGAAAAGTAAAGACCTAGTTGGGGAGATAAGGCATCTGGTGAATAACCCTAACACAAGGAAGATGGTTGATGTGGGAAATGACAATCAGGTGTTAGAACTGAGCAGCAGAGGTGTGAAGGGAAGGTTGGAGGTTTGGGACCTGGGCAGGGAACCAATTAGATAGTGATTGCAACAACTGCAATGCCTAAGTGTCTGTGGCAGAAGAACAGTTACATAGTAGTATATCCAGATTACAGAATATTATGTGGGTGTTAAAAAGAGTGAGGTAGATTTTGGAAGGATATCCAAAAGATAATAAATATTGTTAGGTAAAAAGAACAGGTTGCACAACATGGATGGAGCTGGAGGATATTATGCTCAGTGAAATAAGCCAGGTGGACAAAGACAAGTGCCAAATGATTTCCCTCATTTGTGGAGTATAACAACGCAGCAAAACTGAAGGAACAAATAGCAGCAGACTCAGAGACTCCAAGAAGGCACTAGTGCTTACCAAAGGGAGGGATGTGGGAGGGTGGGTGGGGAGGGTGGGAGAAGGGGATTGAGGGGTATTATGTTTAGTACACATGGTGTGGGGGATCACGGGGAAAACAGAGAAGGCAAATAGTGAATCTGTGGCATCTTACTACACTGATGGACAGTGACTGCATTGGGGTATGGGTGGGGACTTGATAATATGGGTAAATGTAGTAACCACATTGTTTTTTCATGTGAAACTTCATAAGAATGTATATCAATGATACCTTAAAAAAAACAGGTTGCAGAACAATTTGTATACTATGATCTCACTGAGGAAAAAACAGGACAGTCCCCTGCAGACACACACTTAACTGCACAGAGAAAACATCTGGAAGGATACCGGAAAAACTGTTCACAGAGGTTATCACTTAGGGACAGAGGGGAGGGAAAGAGTTTTACTTTTTTACTTCACACCTTCTGCACGGTCTCATTTTTTACCATGAGCCCATATTACTTTCACAAGAGGTTTTTGTTTTGTTCTTGTGAGTGCAGGGCCGAGGTGGCGGGTGGGTAAGGAGGTGGAGGGGGCTGGAGCAGTGGAGACCCAGTGACAAGTACTGCAGGGTGAGGAGGCACTGACGGCCCTGGTAAGATGAAGGAAAGGTCTGAGAAGGCTCTGTGGTTCCAGATGGGGGGAAAGTGGAGAATACTGTGAAAACAGGGGCACAAAGTAGAGATAAAATGTGGGAAGCCTAGTGCAGTGTAGGGGAGGCTCATGCAAGGCCGTTGACCCCCATGGTGCTGGTGACCCGGGGCAGGAGACAAGGGGCCCAAGGCCATGAAATGCTGACTTTTGGGCACAAAGGCAAGGAAAGAAAGATGGTCAACCTCTAGGACCCTACGGATTCCTTGGCTGTTGCACCAGCGTTTGGGTACAGAGCGTTCTGGCTACAGCAGGGAAACAAACAGTGAGGAGGGGCTGAAGCCAAAGCTGCGGAGGAGGTCTGCCTTTCACAGGCCATGGTGGTGTGCTGCCCGGGTCTCTGCCCTCCCCGTTAGCTCTTGCGGGCTGATATCCAGGCGGGCATGAGAGGCCGGGGTTTTTGGCCCCTTCTAGAGGCAGAGCCCCTCCCAGGACCAAAACAATGCTGTTCGTGGAGAGACTAAGGGAGAGGGAGCTGAGTAGGGGAAGAAGTTTCTTGGCTTAGATAAGCCAGTAAAAGCCTGGAGAAGGTCAAAGATGAGGAATGTTCTGTGATTTCTAAGACAGCAGTTCATTTATCTCATAAACACTTGCTCTGAGCCTGAGTTGTATTGCTGCCTCCATGCAGGCTGGATAAGAACCCTCCTCAAAGGGACAGTATTTGGAGTCTTGTCTCCAGGTCTCTCCTGGAGAGACAAAAAACCCTATGAAAGGATTTGGGGAAACATCTGCCATGTGCCATGCATGTCTACACTATGACCTTCTAAGAGAGGTATTCTTTTACAAAGCAAGAAACCCAGGCTTGGGGAGGATGGTACCCTACCCATGAACACACAGGAAGTGTTAAAACTGGAATTTGAACCTGGGTGTGCCTATATTCCACTTATGATTTGGTTGCTTGGAGCTCAGAACACATTTTCCCATCAGAATAATGCTGTAAGTGGTGGTTTGGTTGCTGTAATGGCCTAGCTCACCCATGGTATAGCCAGAATTAATTCTATGTTTCAGTGTGGTTGTGGATGAATCAGGCTTCTGTGGGCTAGCCTGGAAACCCACGGGAGAGGGAAAGTGCATTTGAGGGTGTGCCAGCTGGGAACTCTTGCCCTTACTATAGTGCCTGATGCAGGGCAGGCAGGGGAAGGGTGGCTCAGGGAGCACTTGGTCATTTCCAGAGCTCTTGCAGTGAGCTCTGGTGAATCCTAGCTGTTCACAGGAGTAGGGGAGAGCATTTGGGCAGGCTTGGGTTTTTAAGACAGCGACTGCTATGTGAGGATGTGCACTGATTTTCAGACTCTGCACATCCTCACATCCTTTTTCTTCCTTACACTGTCTCTCAACTCTGTGCAGTCATTTTATATCTTTTTCCTTTAGGATGCACACTAAAGGCAAGATCTAGGCTTCATTATCACCACAAGTCTGGTGTCTGCATGTGAGGTACATGGGGGATAATGACTGCTGAAGGTCAAAGCAGCTGCTAACAGATCCATCAGAACATTTACTCATTCATTCAGCAAACTTTTTTGTGGGTGTGCTAGGCACTGTGCTCCTGCCTTGCATGGTACTTCTGTTGCCAAAAGAATCCTGGGCAAGACTGACCGTGGGTCTCAGACTCAGAATCTTAGCATAGGCAAAAATCTTTTTACAAATGGAAACTGCAGTCATTCATTAATTCAGGAAGATCTGAGTGTCAGGCTAAACACTGGGAATACAAAAGCATGAAAATTGAGGTCCAGAGAGAGCTGGGATGTGATTTGCCCAGTATCTCAGTCCAGGATCCCTGTGCCTGGACCAGTACCTGCCCCTCCCATCCCCACCCTTGGCCTTCCTGTCTCAAGATGTGTCCCAGTCAATCATTTAGGATTCCTCTGGTTTCTGCGGAAATGGAGTCTGGGGCCTGGGGGAAGGCCACAGAGAAGTAGTAGGACTCTCTTTCTCACTGACTAGACTCTTCCCTGGAGTGAGAATTAGATTGTCAGTGGAATTCAAAAGATTTAGAAGACTTTTCTCAGTTCTTTGAATGGGCCACCTGCTCTCTAAATTCCAGGTCTTCACAAGACTATTACTTCTGCCTGAGCCTCCCTTTCCTGACCTTCTTTGTCTAGCTAATTCCTACTTCCCTTTGGGTCTCAGCTTAAAAGAGCTCATCCTCAGGGACCTTGTTGCCGCCCCCAACCCCACCTAACATTAAGTCGCCCTGCTCTTTGCTCACCCATAGCACCCTGGACTTCCCTTAGGACAATCATGGACTCTCGGGACTGTTCTTGCTTTTCTTTGCACTGGACTGGGCTCTCTAGGAGGGGCAGATACCATGGCTGCCTTTGCTTTGTTTGTATATTTGTTTTTAGCAATGTGTCCCCCTATCTCAGCCAGTGTTACACAGTAGGCACTCAATGTGCAGTTGTTGAATGCTAAAGGCAAGGACTTCCAGTGAATGACTTGCATTCAGATCATTCAACAGTTTATCAAGGACCACCATACACACAGGATATAAAGAAGACTTGGAAAAAGAAGTTTACAATCTAGTAGGTGGATTTACAATCCAGGACCCACTTTAAAAACTGCACAAATCTCTAACCAGAGAGCCTCCACTCCTTCTAAGTCCCTTCTCCCTCTCTGCTGGCTCGATTGATTCTTGGCTGCTTAGGCTGGGGCCCAACATGTGCCTCCGAGTTCCAGGACCCTCCCAGACACAGAACAATCTGGGCCAGGTGTGGTGCCATATGCAGCTAAAGGCGGCAGTGTTAAGGAGCACGTGCCCAGGGTAGATGAGGGCACTAGGGCCCACCAGCCTCTGAGCAGCGCAGGGGGTCAGGCGGTGGTTCCTCTGGACAGTTCTACCACATGACTGATCTTTTAGCTGTTTGGAGAATTCATTAAGAAGACACCTTATTTTCAAATTCATCTGGAGGGAAACTTTGACGGCAAAGGCTCACATTCTATTCCAGTGTTTGGAGTGATGTCTCAAAATCCATTATTCCTAAAGTGTCAGGAGCCCTGTGTCCAGAAACCTTGGATACTGTCCTTGGTTTGTTCCTCCCAGTTGCCTGGAGTCTCAGTTTTGTCATCAGGGACGTGAGATTCTATCGTGGGACAGTGCCAAGCACTTCGAAGATACTTCAGAAAGGCAGGATGCATCGGCATGTAAGTGCGCACAGTCTGGCCGCTGGGGACCTTACCCAGTAGGGAGGGACACAGTACAGATGGCCTCCCGGGGCCCTACAAGGGGCTTCCTGCAGGTGCTGCAAGAAGGCTGAAGGTAGGAGGAGCAGCACTAGGACCCAGGGGCTGAGTCCGGAGCCGGCTCAGCTGGGTACGTTCACAGCCAGAACACCATGTTCTCAGTGCACCCGCAGGAAAACCTGAAGAGAAGAACTGCACATGGCCCTCTGCTGGGTGTGTTCTGCCCCCAGCCTTTTATTCTTTTCCCTAACCTCAGCCCCCACTTTCACATCCTGTAACCTGCAGAGCTGCCTGCCCCACCCCGCTGGGCCGGCCCCAGGCCCCAGGAGAGCAATCAATGCAGGAAGCCCAAGGCCTTACTGGCCTTCACCATTTTCAAATAAGACCGTTTGCCTCTAACCTTGGCTTCCTGAATCGACGCTTTGTGATGGAAACTTCACAGTGCGGAAGGCAGATGCTGGAGACAAAGCTGAGTTTCTCGCTGAGGCTAGGGTCTTGGCTCAGACACAGGGAAACAGCTGATGCCTCTGAACCGCCTCCTCCCTTCCTCCCTGAGGGCCAGACCCCACCTGGGACAGGGTGAGGGCTCCGCTGCTGCTGTGTAAATCAGGGGGGACTGGGAGCTGCCTGGGGAACCAGGGCCAAGTTTGGAGCAGAACGGCCTGTGATGTGGTTCCTAGTTTTTATTTCCATGAATGCTATAATAAGTTGTCCCACTGTGGCATTTTTATTGAATGAAAAAAGTTTTTAAAGGCAAACCTCTGCAAAACCAACAGCCCTCCATGGCAGAGTTAGGACAAGGTGAACTTCTCACCTCCTTCCTGGAGCCTATCAACCCATCTGTGGTTTGGGTTGCCCACACTTTTGTGCTCTATTCAATCTCAATTTTAGCCTCCTTGTTTTTGAAGCCGCAAAAGCAAGGCTTTTAAACCCATGTTGCTCCTGCAAGTTGCATGAGACTTTCAAAAGAGCCTTCTTAGTGAGTTCTCATAACAGATTGCAAACTGGAGACCAACCAGCTGTCTGGCCAGGTATGGAGGCCAGATGCCAGCCTCTAGGCAGAGGCAGGCCCAAAGAGTGAACCATGGGAGAGGACGTGAGAAGCCAGCACTACCCAGTCATAATCTGGCAAACTGCCCCCCTGGGCTGCAAGGAAGGAGCAGATTTCTGGGTGACATACTACATACCTGGTTCCTTAACGGGGGGCCTGGCCGTTAAAAATAAACCGCAGTGCATATATTAAGCTCCATTAATAGGACTCCTTCTGCTCTGGCACTTCAGAGTATTCTTTTAACAAATACTGGCTTGTAAGAGTTTCACTGTGTCCTGATCTCAGGCCTGTAGAGATTTCACTGGGTGCCTCCCAGACTTGTCCAAGCTTTCTTGGAGAAGGGCTTCCCAAAGCAGGCAACACTGCTACTCATGGGGAAGTCCACTCAAGGCTTGGAGCCCCAAAGACCTGGCTTCTCGTCTTAGTTTTTTCAGTTTGCTGTGTGACCCTGTGCAAGTCATTTACCCATTCAAGGCTTCAATACCTTCATTTATGAAAGGAGAGGGTCTGGTTAGACATCACTGTTACAGGTGGAATTGTGTCCCTCTCCAAAATTTGTATGTTGAAGTCCTAACCCTAGTACCTAATAGTACCTTAGAATGTGACCTATATGGAGACACATCTTGACAGAGGGAATCAAGTTAAAATGACGTCAGTAGGATGGGCCCTAATCCAATATGACTGGTGTCCTAATGAAAAGGGGAAATTCAGGCACAGAGACCTGCAGAGGGAAGATGAAGTAAGGAGATAGTGTGAGAAGATGGTCATCTGCAAGCCAAGAAGAGAACCTGGAACAGACCCTTCCCTCACAGCCCCTAGAAATGTGATACAATTAAGTTCCTGTTGTTTAAGCCACTCAGACTGGTACTTTGTTATAGCAGACCCGGTAGGTTGGTATGGCAGCTATAGCCCAAATGAACATAGTTGCTAAGGCCTTTCAGCTCTTGGACTATGGGATTCTTTCCTGCCATCCCTTGATGGTTTCCTGAGCCCCACATGGCCTTTGTCTTACCCCTTCCCAGTGAGTAAATGGTTTCATGTGAGAGTACTTAGCACAATGCCCCACATATGGTAACTCCTCACTATATGTTAACCATGGTGAACATTTCTAGGGTTCCCAGTTCCTGGATACTAACTGTACCTGCCCTGAGAGCCTCTGTGCCAAAATGAGAGGTGTGGGTTCTGAGCCCAGGCCCTTGTGGTCACTCATACCTTCATTACTGAAGTCTATGAAATCTCTCCTTGGCAGCTTTTAAATCTAAGAGTATTAAACTGGATCCTTCCAGGAGCCTCATTTTAATGGAAAGCTCATTTTGGCCACTGAGCCATCAGGACTCAAGAGACTGCAAAGGCTCAAGAATGGAAGGTTGTTTCGTCCTTGGACTTGATCCCTTGGGTCACGTAGAGCTGCAGAAATCTTGATGCTAAGCTTCTGTTTTCCTATTTGCTTAATGAGGATACTCCTTGGCTGGCAGCATACTGGATAAGGCGTAACTATAGGTGGGGGTCAGGGCTTGTGCTTCCTGACAGCAAGGCACTGCCTACCTCCTTAATCCTCCATCCCCCCTTCTGCTGCTTTTCTAGCTCTCAGAATGAATACTGTCTGTACTGAGAGATGGCGCAGGGACAATGTCCTGCTTTCTCCTGGCCCCTGAGTCCATAGGTCTCTGGAGGCCATAGCTCCTGTACTCTGGTTGCAATCTCAGGCTGGCTGGAAGAGTCTGATTTTCCTTTTGATTATCAGGAGTGCTTTCAAAAAGCACTCTAGGGGAGGGCTGTACAACCCAGAGAAGACAAGTAGTGACTCTATAGCATCTCACTATGCTGATGGACAGTGACTGTAATGGGGTTGGTGGGGGGCACCTAATGAAGGGGGTAGTTTAATCACCATAATATTGCTCATTTAACTGTAGATTAATGATACCAAAATAAACTTTAAAAAAAAAGCACTCTAGCCTTGAGCATTGAAGTGGGATCACAGAATGAGCCTTGAGTCTTTTCTGGTCAATGACATTGGCCCAGGATAGCAAAATCCTGGGTTGTCCTCCAGGCAGGATGTGCTTGTTTGAGAGACATGTTGCCCTGACTTCATAGAATATTCCAGATTCACTATATTTTGGAGACTCTGCAGAAAGTTAAGTGATTAGACTCTGACTTCAACAGCCCCCAAACATGACCTTTGGATTTTCTAAACAAATCAAATGCCTGTATTTGTGTGGTTCATCTTCAAATATATGCATAGAGATTTCCGAGAATAAGGACAGTGAGAGAGGCTGTAGGAGTTTTACTTCAGGTTTTCAGGGCCAGGGAAAGAAGGAGGAGAAACCATTTTGGAAAGGAAAACATCTCACCACAATGTCTGTACACTTTCAATTTGATCACTTCAGGCTGCCTCTTACCCTGGTTTTTGGCTCAGAGCCCAGAAGGGAGGCTCCTTCAATAATTCTCACTGAGCTTGGGAATCTGCTTTTCCATAAAAGTTAAGTAAATAAATACAAATCTGTAAATGCTGACTTTCTAGTCAGGGCATAAATACTGTTCACCACCTAGTGGCCTGCAAAGATCACATCTGATGCATTATACCCATCTAGGCCCTGAGGAGCCTACTTTCTAAGTTATTTATTGTGAAAGTCAGGACTCCTGGCCTCTTAAAATTATCCTGGCTGTGTCAGAGAAATGCTCTTTTAATGGAAAGTAGAACACGGTAAATGAGGCTCAAAACGATCTGGTTCTTGCTTCCTTCTCTTGAGAGATCTGACCACTCCCGTTTATACCCTTTTCTGCAGCCACACCAAACAACCTGGAGTTCCACAAATGTGGCAGGTGACTTCAGGCTGCCCTGCCTTGCACATTCTGTTCTCTGTACTTGGCATTCCATTGGCATCTTTCCTTCTTTGCTCAGCTAACTCCATTTCACCAGTCATGCTTAGGCACAGGTTCACCTCCTCTAGGAAAATTTTCTTGTCATCTGCACTTTTTTCCCACCTCAAACCCTCCTGGCTTCCACAGTACCCTGTAAAGACAGAGTCATGGAGTTATGGCCCTGTATATATTCCATGTGTCTGTTTGCTTGTCTGCTTTTTCTGTTGGTCCAAGTAGTTTCCAGCCTAGTTACAGAAGACTCAGAAGAGACCCCCAACCTTAGATCCACTGGACCCCAGGGGAGGCCAGAGAATCTGTGTTTTCACTTAGCTTGATTCTGAGGCATAGCCAAGTTTGGGAACTATTGCCTGTCTTTGTATCTGTTTCCCTACACATCACCAGAGACACAGCCCTCTATGTATGTTTGACCTTCTGGTTTCTCTCTGGCAACCTCTTTTGTTTTCACTTCCTTCCCTTGCTAGCCCTAGACCAACGATTTGCTTATCTTCTTGCCCTTACCAGGCAAAACTATAACCACCAACGATTCATTTTTTCCACTCTTACTGCCAGGCTGTTAGGAGCTGCTGGTGTGCTTCACCGAAGATTGGTGCTATTGCAAATTCAGGGGCTCTAACTGCAGCTGGTCCCTAAATATCCTTGGCAACCCTCTGACCCTGGTCAGCTCTCTCCATTCTTCACAGGAACTATTCCCAGCTCCACCGTTCCCACTTCCTCCTGCCCTTACCATAGGCAGTAGACCAACTTGCCTGTTCCTTCACAGAGAATAGAGGCCATCTGATGGAAACTCCCTCAACTTCCTGCCACCGCACCTACACATGTACCCACATCAGCACTATCCTTTTGCCTTCCCTCCTAAGAGCAATCACTCTGTTGGGATCTGGATCCCATCCTCTCCCACTTCCTCAGGGACTTTACACCCTCAATTATCCCTTTCTCTTTGACCTCTCCCATCATAGAAGAAGAAACAAATGTCACAACTGTGTGTTTTTTTTTAACTGTCACCCTCTCTGTCTCTCATTTTCGCCTCTCCTGTTGAACTTCTTAAAAGTGTTGCCTAACATTATTCACAATAACCAAGAGACAGCAGTAACCCAAATGTCTGTGGACAGATGAACAGATAAAAGAAAATATGATACAGACATACAGTGGAATATTATTCAACCTTAGAAAAGATGGGAACCTGGCCACAGGCTACAACATGGATGAACGTGGAGGATATTATGCTAATGAATCAAGCCAGTCACAAAAGGACAAATACTGTATGATTCCATTGATGTGAAATACCTAAAATAGTCACAATCATAGAAGCAGAAAGTAGAAAGGTAGTTACCAAGGGCTAGGGGCAGAGGGGATTATTGCTTAATGGTATAGACTTGTAGTGCTGCAAGACGACAAAATCCCAGAGATCTGTCGCACAGTAGAGTGAATATACTTAACAGTACTGAACCATAAAAATGGGTAAGATGGACTTGATTATATGGGTGAATGTAGTAACCACAATGTTGCTCATGTGAAACCTTCATAAGAGTGTATATCAATAATAACTTAATAAAAAAATGGGTAAGATGGTAAAAAAAAAAGTGTTGCCTAGATCTGGCCTCATGTTTTCACCTTCCACTCACTCTCCCACTCACAGCAGTCTGGTTCTGCTTCCACTACACCACTAAGATGGCTGCTCTCTAGACAAAGTCACCAACAATCCCTTTGGTAAAATCTAAAGGCCTTCTCCATCCCTTATCTCAATTGCCCAGCTACACCAGATACTGCTGTTTGCAGCATCCTCAAAATGTCCTTTCCCTTTGGTTTCCATGATGCCTGTTTCCTGTCTTCCTGGTGACTTCTGCCAGCTGTTTTCCTAGGCTCCTCCTCCTCCTCCTCTGCCTGTCCCTGACATGTTAGGGTTCTTCAGGGATCCCTCCTTGGCCCAATTCTCTTCCTCCATAGGCTTTCTCCCTGGGCAATTCCACTCATGCCCCACCTTTGGTCTCATAAATATCTTAGGTTGGTGAGTTCCCAAACTAACTGTAGCCCGGCTCACTCTCCTGAGCTGTAGACCCAGAGTCACCTACTTATTGGATACCTCCTTGAGTCTGCTGCTCTGTCTGTACCTCATATCTCAGTGAACTCAGCTACTGACACAAGAAATTGGTGTCTGAGTTCTCTAAGTTTGGCCAGGTACCAAGTCCTGTATATCTCCTTTCTACTTTTGAGTTGGCCTTAAGGTCCAAAGTTTCTACTTTAGTATCTGGTGTTCAGTCAGGAACAAGGGATTCAAGGACTCCTGGCTACTGACTCCCAGCCATTAGGGGAAGGGGAGCCACAGGCTGCAAGGAAATGGACGGAACAAAAAGGTCCTTGGGTCAGGAACTTGATTTGGAGTTCCAGGCCAGTCATTCCAGGTAAGTATCAGGCACATTTAAGTGTATCAGTGAAAATGCAGGACTTTAATGCTGATCCAGGATAATTAAGTCAGAAATAAGATATTTGACTATGTAAAAGTAAAACCAGCTTAAGTTTACTGTTTATGTCTCATTACCATGAGACAAAACAGTTATATAGAGTTCTGTATTGGACTGACACGAACAATTCTTTATTAACAGCAAATTCTGCCTTCAGGTTTTCTAGTATATGATGAACTAAAAGGTATAGAGACAAAGATTTGAAAGACCTAGCTCCCTTGCTTATTAACTATAATCTTGGTTAGTAATCTTCTCTATGCTTGTTTCCTCAAATGTAAAATAATACATGCCTCTTATATTTCACAGGGTTGATGTGAGAATCAAGACATGACATATGTGAAAGTGCTTTGGAAATGGCAGTATCTTATGTACAGAGGCGCCGTGACCACCAGCTTTCTTCACCAGCTGGCTGTACAGTCCTGGTCATGAGCTGCCGTCTGCCCTCTTGCTTTCTTGCTCACTTAGGTGTCCTTTATGTTTCAGCATACTGAATCCTAAAAGGTTATGCAGACACTAACATATAGCTGATTCCTGTCAGTTCCTAAAGGAAGAGGCTGTTCCTTCATTGTGCTTGAGACTCCTTAGCACTAAGTACTGGGAGGAAAAGGGAGAGTAGTGACAAGGCTTATTTCTTCCAGGTAGTTAATTCATCTTATTAGAGAAAACGTTTTGGCATTTTTCCTTGTATAAGGCACTGGGTTGGGCTCGGTGGGATGCAGCATGGTGTATCTAAAATAATCTCAGCTTTGGAATCTTGCAGAGTTCAAATTCAGACCTGGCCATTTACTTAGCTATGCAGGCTTGGCAAGTAAATGCTTGCCTTAAGCTTTGAGTTCATCTTCTGAATTAGGGTGTATTACATCTCTTGCAGCATTATTGAAAGGATTACAATTAATGTCTGTGAGTGACTGAGAGATAATGAGTGCACAGATGACAGATGAGCCACAGGTCCATCTTCAAGCCCAAAGCATGGTAATAGTTGTGGATGATGGGACATACTGACGAACAGAAAGGTGGAGAGGGAGAGACCATCTTCAAAAAATAGCAAGGGTCTTGTTCCTGGCAGCACTCATGTAGCAGCTGAATGATCACTGTGAAAGTTGCTTCAGAAAGCATTTCTGTTTAACCTTAGGATCTCTTCAATTTCTAAGGCCATAAAAAGAAATATCCAACTTAAAAGAGAAAAAAATTCTATAGTGAGTTCAAATACCAAGGGGTAACGATGATGTAATTAGAGGGTCTATGTTGTAGTTACACAAATGAAACAAATGAGAGAGTTGGCAGTTGCTTCTAAACTTATTGAAAATGATGATTTAAAGGTTTATTTCAGTCTAGGTGTTTTTACTTTTTCCTGTGGTAATCACCAAGATGGTGGATGCTAAAAAGTACAATGTTAGGAAATGCAGTGGCTTTAAATATGGAACTTGTTTGGGTTGTGAAGTATTAATATGGAAATAGATGAGTTTGTGAGATGGTAATTTTTGTGCTCCAGTGTGCTTTAGAGACAGGAATAGTAGGCTGAATTATCAATCAACTGAAATCTATTCTAAGTTTCAAGATTTTCTTCTGCCAGGGCTATGTGACATAAGCAGGTCTTTAACTTCTCTGAACTCAGATTCCTTACTGACTTGATGAGGTCACCATCATTCTGTCAGGCTGTACATGTCAAACATTTTGAACTCCTGAGATTAAGGCCAGTTGCTACTGGGATTATATTTATTCATATTTAAGCAACTCTAAGCAGGTGAGTTATAAGTTACTGACAAGAAAGACTAATGTTGTCTGAGGCAAAATTTACACACAGTCTAAGAAATGTTTTTCCTAACTGTGCAGTGTGGATCCTGGGGTCCCATGAGGGGGAACAAAGGACACCCCTTAGCTTTCTAGGTTTTTCCTTATCATGGTATAAAAACCTACTCAGATATTGATCAGATAAATTCATACACTTCTATACTATAAAGACAAATTTCCCTGATATAAAGCCAATCTACCATTTGCTTGGTAGAAATACTTTATAGATTTCCTTCTTATAAAAGTAATTTGACCTCTTCCCCCTATCCCAAATCTCTGAGACTTTTGAAAGGATAAAGAAACCAATTTGGAGCTCTTCCAAAGGATTTATTTGCTACAGAATTGCCTGAGCCCACCAACAAGATGAACTCAGGATTTCTGTGTTTAAAAGGATTTTGCTCACTGCTTTATTTTTACAAGTGCTTCAACATTCAAAAAGCGATTCTTTTTGCCAGAATTTGGCATGTCTAGAAGAGGTTAGAAAAAGTTAGAATCTATAGAATTAGATGTCTAAAAATAGAAAATCCCCTGGACATTTAAAAATTTCTCATTTGGACAGGTCCTGGGTTGAAGTCACATTCCTCTGCAAAAAGAAGTTTTAGGTAAAGAATGCTGTATTTTATAACTCCAGGTCCTGACCTTGGCCTTGACTGGTGAGTATTCCAGGCACTGCAAGAATGACAGGAGAGATGCCATTCAGTTGGCCAATTCTGGCATGTGTCGGACCTGGCTTGTGAAGTAGTATAAATATCTTTTAAACCCAAACCTCTTGGTTCTCTGACGCCGATTGTCTTAATCTGATTCTCAACGCTTTTTAAAACAAATAAACAAAAATTTTCCCCACATGATCACACATTTAAGTATTTGCTGCTTGTTGACAGACACACAGAAACCAAGTATGGATGTGAATTAACAATTCAGTGATAGAGCTGTGAATCTCTGGATGGCTTTGTAAGCTGTAAATTCCTTGCTGGTCCTGCACTTGCTGTGCAGCAGAGGTAACCATCTAGGCAAAGTCAACCTGAAGAGGGTGTGAACCCCAGCAGCTGCTCGATGGGTTTAAACCGCCACTCATCTGCCTCCAGTTCTTCTACCAAACCAGCTAGCTTTTCCATCCGTGCAACCTGCTGATCTGTAAAGAGTCAAAAGGTAATGTGTAATATAACATATTACCGCAAGAAAGTCACCAACCACCAATAGAGTGATTGGCTTAGAAATAAGTTTTAGAGATTTTTCCTTCCTCAATATTCTAGTAATGGGGTCTTTATGCTGGTCAGAAGACTTAATCTTTAAAAGAAAAAAAAGTAGTACCTATCCTCCATGCCATTGTGATTTGTGTACATGTACAGTCTAGGGTGACAGGCGACTGCAGCTTTCCCCCCACGTTATGCTTTCAATGGAGAAGTGGTCTGCTGAGGCAACACAGTTCCCTGACACATAAATGAAGGGCCTGGTGAGGTAAAATGAGACAGAAAAGGTGCTACTAGGTGCAGGCTTCTCAGAGTCCAGATAGACCATGAGGTATTACATAAATACTTGGAGATGAAGATGATGATGGTAACCAGTAGAGGACAACAGTAAAAGGAAGTTTCAGAAAGGACAGGAAAAGCAACAGAAGAGGAGTAGGAACTCTCCTAGAAAACTAACTCTTTTGACTTCAACTCTAAGGTTCACTGTGGACATTATGTCTGGATTAATACCATAGAGTGTTCTTGTCTGCAGGTAATCTAGAAAAAGTCTACTAATATAGCCTTACTTAGTTTGAATAGTTTTTGTGACAGAGCACACTGATCTTTCTGAATTCTCCTCTTCCACCCTCTCCTGTAAATTTATTCTCATAGTTAGGTACACAACACTCACGCGCTTACCATGTTTCACCTGTTTAAGTGTAGATGCCACTTGATAGCTGAAAACAGATTCACAGAGGAATCTCTCAGAGCCATCTACAAATGGAAGAGGAAGAGTTTTAATCTGCTGTAAGGGTTTTACAGCTTCTGATAAACCAAGTAATAAACAATGAGTCCCTTCTCCCTTCTCTTTCCTGCTTTTACATGGAGGGTCTAGTTTTCAGTGTTTACAAAAAAGGGCTTCTGTTTCATTTAGAACACTGCTGTGTTATAAAAGCTACTTCATCTATACCTAGTATATTAAAATAGTCCCTCTACTTGTTTAAGAGTTTAAAAATAGTGTTAAAAAAACAAAAACAAGAAACCTCAGTCTGATGTTCTGGTCAATATTTTCCCCCTCCTAACCCGACAGTTTCTTAATGTTCTCCTGTCTGTATATCAGGCAAACACAGACACCTGACACATTTGGCCACGTGGCCCCTGTGCTATCAAAATACACAGTGTACCAAAACTCTAAACGATTTTCATTCTAAAAAGTAAAGCTGAATATAGCTGTTATTGATTTTTAATATATCAAATTACATCATTATGAACATCACAAAACATTGCAGGGAAATTTCATTCTGTAAATACAGACTGTAACCTTGATTTTCCAACTGAAACAAAATTCTGCAATTTGGATGATAAGAGTATGGTGCAATTTCAGAACCTAGTACTGTATTGGTGCCAAGAACTGGCAACAACAAGGTAGCTAACTCAGTCATCACAGCACTTAGATGACTGTGAAACAAACTAGTTCATGTTATTCCTTGTCAGGCAAGGGCTGATACAGCAAAACACACCCTAAAAGACATAGAGCTCTTGTAGGAATATGTAACTTATGGGGAAACCATTTGGGGAAGGTATCTTATTGAAAAAAATCTTAAAGCAAATGGAAGGAGAGGACATAGCTGTCTTTCTAGATGGTAGTCCCTGCCAGTACTATTAGGTGTCAAGCACTCACATCAGTCATGGGTCAGTGTGTCAGCTAGGTATTAAGTGACAGAGGACTAACACATTCTGGCTTCATGCTGAGTTTCACACAAGGCAGACCTTATTTCAGAAGTCATGATAAACAATAAGAAAAACTATAGATATTGTATCCAAATGGCTTGAATATACAACCAAAAAAAGGGACTCTGCCCCATATTATCTTCAAAATTTATGCCAAAAAAAGTTAAATTATTTTCAGACATATTAGGTAATGATATATAATGTACTGTATATATAATGTGTATATATATATATAGCCGACATGTACCAATGTATATTGAAAGAGTATATTATGTGTTATTTCAAAATTAACCTATTTCATAAAGTGATGTATAGTTTAGGGAGAGTGCTACATTTTTAAAATTCGACTTATTTTGTATATATTGGGCTATATGGCATATGGTCCTATCCCCTCCTCCCATCCCCAGTCCTCTGGTTGAATATAAGTCATTTATGAGATTATCTAGACTGAGCAAAAAAATTTTTTATTTTCAATTAACTGAATATTGCACTGACTGTCTAGTTTAAATATCTAGGTAAGCTAATGATATCACTGAGTGTTTTAGATAATGGGCAGCAAATAACTATGAATCCCACTATGGGAAGAGGGACTATGAATGTTTGACACCAATGATGCAATTTATTATGGGTTTTCTGTGTAAATATACCAGTGTTCATTATCCTAGTCACACTCTTGCTTAAAAAGTCAAATTAGAATTCGTTTTATTTTAGAAAGTGCAAAGCATAGAGAATTAGAGCTCACTTCTCAGGTGGTTTGAACTTTAGGATTATGGGCTGTAAGGATCAGGCTTAAATGTATTTGGAAGCTCTTGGAAGTGCTACCTACCACTTATATTTAAACTCTGCTGTTATCAGGATAAAATGCTTAAGTTATAACATTTGCATTATTTCCCTTGGTAACAAACTTCAAAGCAAAAGGATGTAAGCTAAGCTAATCTTTCAAAAAGGAACCCGCATATCACCTTGCCACTCCATATGCCTGTGGAACACACTTTGCTGATTTGCAGCTCTGTATTTACTACAAATCCACTGCTTCTTAGCTACATCCTATTAGATGTGATATCTGTACCAATCTAACGCTGGGAATTTCTCCAGAGAGTAATCAGCCTGGGGCAATCTGTTTTCCATTTAGAAATTGTAATCAAACCCTTTGTAACACATCAAGTAGCAATACATCAGCTCTCCTCCTAAGGGACAAGCAAAGGTTTTAAATAGTGAAAAGTTCAGTAAATTGCCCAAATCTAACGCCATTGCCAACTCCAGTAAATAGGATGCTAACAAATTCATTTAAAAGAATATTACCTCACAGCAGGAAATTAGACCAGATAATTTATACTTCAGTGGCCCAATGTCACTAAAATTCAGCCACTTCTGGGCTGGAAGGCAGTCTCTAATTTGCTCACTAATAAATGGGTGAGGACAATCTTGGCCAAGGGCAGGAGAATGCCGAAAACTGCTGTACAGATCTTCCTTGACTTACAATGGGGTAATATTCTGATAAACCCATTTTAAGTTGAAAAGTATCATTAAGAGGAAAATGCATGTAATACATCAAACCTGTGGAACATCATAGCTTAGCTTAGCCTAACTTAAATGTGCTCAGAACATCTGCATTAGCCTATAGTTGGGCAAAATCATCCAACACAAAGCCTATTTTATAGTAAAGTGTTGAATATCTCATGTAATTTATCAAATACTGTACTGAAAGTGAAAAACAGAAGAGCTGTATGGGTACAGAATGGTTGTAAGTGTATCCGTTGTTTAGTGATTGTGTGGCTGACTTGGGAGCTGAAATGTGCTGCTGCCCAGCATCCCAAGAGTATGGTACTACAAATTGCTAGCCCGGCAAAAGATCAAAATTCAAAATGCGAAGTAGTTTCTACTGAATAGTGTGTTGCTTTTATACCATCATAAAGTCAAAAAATCATAAAGTAAACCGCCATTAAGCTGGGGACTGTCTGTATACTGCTTATGCGAGGTATCTGTTATCAGAGAGCAGATGCATGAAAAAGTTAATTCTCAAGGTTAACTATAGGTTATTGGGGTTTATTATCCTAGATTTAGGAAGATGGAAGATCAAGTCGAACCTGTTAAGATTATACACAGTATCCAACCTGGATTCCTGACTGCTTTTCTTTCTTACTCTGAACAGGCAACTCTTCCCACTCTATTTTCACATTCGATTAAACTACTTTTAGAAAAATGGTCAGGTATATATGCATTTAATTATGCATGTTAACTGCATAATAGTATCACCTATAAACATGGTAGAAGATGCTTCCATGTCTAACATCCTTATTAACTCACATTTAAGAGTATTCTTTTTAGTTTAACATTTTTGATTTGGCCAGGATAGTTGAAGGACTGCCATCTCTAATTTTTCAGCCTATTTTTAAGTTAAGGAGATCTAAAATATCGGTGAAACTTTAAGCCTAAGGAAGGGAATCAAAACTGTGCATTGTGAATTTAAACTCAATGTAAGTTGATCCTAAACAGAAAGCCAACACATTCCTCTATGAAGCACACTGGGATGGAATAAAAGTGGTTAGAAATGTAACATTCCAAATGATCTCAGAAGCATTTCTTCTTTAATGTTTCCAAGTAATCTGGTGTATCCTGACAAAGAATGCTGACAGCTTTGAGACTAGAGGTACCGCCTGTAGCCATGTAGCCAGAATTGAAATAACCTCAATTGTAGGAGTCTAATGTTAAAACACTGATTCCTCTTTTGTAGCTAAATAATTCATTAAGCGATTTAAGTGCCTCCAACTTTTGATTTGTTTTGTGGGAAACTTCCTTAATACCAGGTCTCTGCTTCATATAATTGAAGTCACAATATATATTTAGGGCCAAATATGGTAAACAAGGCCCCAATTGTTCATTACCTCCAGACTTAGTGATATTAACTTGAGTATTCAGTTAACACAATTAAAGAACCTGGAAAGGCAAAGGCGGAAGCACACACACCTCAGATATATCACTAACTACACTACCTGATCGTCCTTTACTAATCATGATTGGAACCAATTCTAGAAAGCTTTATGGTCCCAGTCTTCTCATGTTTTCCTGTCACAAATGATTCTTCTGGTTTGCCCAGCTTAACCCAAAACTCTTTTTATTATACCTAATACAAATAAAAGATCATCCCCAAAAGTCAACTCCTAACTATAGCTTGAATCTTTCTCAGAGACATTTCCAGATTTTTAAATATACTTACTAAAATTTGCAATATTTAAAGCAAAAAAGATCAATATATAATAAAGCACAAAAGTGCTAGAATCAGGTAGATTTTGAGTCCTTAGTTCTTTGCTGATTTTTTTCAAAGTACAATGAATAGTTTAATAGTTAAAGACCACTTTCACGAGACTTCCCTCCCCTGGATGTTAGTTACAACAAAGATTCCTGTGCTGTACCCTAGACTAATTCACAATTCTCTAAGGTGGGCCAGAAATGTGCATTTTATATAAGCTCTTGCATGCTATTAAGAATTTATTGTTCTAGCTTCTAAAGTGACCTGTGTCTGATGAATTCCAGGTACCAGTGTTGTTCATGTTAACAGCCTGTGCCCTGATCTTGGCCAGCCAGTTTGCAGGTATCTGCTGAATAAGATAGTGGATGATCTGATGCAAATCCAGCTATTGGTGCTAGAAAAACCACATAGCACTGTGCTGCAGTGCGCCAGGAGAGCCAGCTTCACATGTAATAGTATAGTAGTTTTTATTTCCTATTAGGACCTCTTTGATGGGGTTAATCTATCTGTACATTAACTACATTGGAAAAAAATAGCGCAAACCTACTAACCAAAGGAAGGCAGACTGGTGCCAGGACAAAGCAAGCTGGAGCAGGAGGTCAAGAGAATTCCTGATTCCAGTGCTCACTCTGTCTTTATCATGGTCATATCACTTTAACTTTTCTGGGTCTAAATAACCCTAGATGACCTCCTTGATTTCCAAAGTCTTTTTCATCTCCAAAATTGTGATTCTGGAGGAATTGTGTTTGAAAGACATTATCTTGAAATGGGGACAAGAGATGAAATGTGGAGCTGAAATCAGGGCAGACTTGTCTCTAATCCACTTAATAGCTTCTTTATAATTAATATTCATTGCAGGTCTGAATCCCACTATTCAGCAAAAAGCAGCATGAGATCACCTTCTAACATCTCTCCAGCGCCTTTGGGGTAGGTGAAAAGGGCTTTCCGTGGTGGGCCAAGGTCTGAGACACTGAAACCAGATCCAGCGACAGAACTTCCGCTGACGCCACCAGCTGAAGAGGATGATGAAGATGCAGCCATTTCCTCGTTAGTAGAATTCTCACTTCACTGCAGAGAAAAAGAGCAACTGGCAAGTTTATGAAAGGGAGATTAACATTTCATTCTAGCTGCCAGAAAAGCCAGCATACGGTATAGTAAAAAATTAGCTCCCTCCTTTTCTACCTTCTCCAAACCCATAATCTTTTATTGATTCCTCAGACCAAAATGTCACTCAGGATTTTAAGTTAAAATGCGATTATTCTTAGTTTTCCGACTTAAAACACTGCATCCTACCATTAGCAAACTGTTTGTGTCACTTGGGACTGACTGTGGGTGACTTATAGGTTCTGAAGGGGTGATATGGCAGTGCCATCGTAGCAATTTGAGGAAATAAATTATATGAGGATAATCCAACCATTTCTCCTAGGACAGTTTGTCTTGGATACATCCTGACTAAGCCACACCAAGAAATTCCCTTATAAAATTTTCCAAATAAAATTCCAAAATAACACTGTGTTCTATTACCAAGGAAGGTAATTGGTTAGGAACTACTGGTCCTTTCATTAAAAAATTAAAAAGAATTTTTCATCCAAATGTAATTCCCAAATTGATCACTTGGTGGCATCCCCAAACTGGAACAAAGAGCTCAGGATGATCTTAGAATCCACGGCCTTTTAGAAATAGAGCAGCTGTGAATGCTTAATCCTACGTCGTATCAAAAAGTCCAAATTTAAATTAGGAAGTATGTATTGAATACACAATACCTTACAAAAGTTCAAAACAAAAGAACTACTTTTGTCATAGAAGCTTATACCACACATTTACAAAAGATTCTAAAAAAAGAATGGTCTAGTACTGTGCTGTCTAATGGAACTTTCTGCCATGATGAAAATGTTCTAATGTTCTATTTTTGAGCTGTCCAATATGGTACCCACCAGCCTCATGTGGCTGGTGTAACTGAAGAACTGTATCTTAAATTTTATTTAATGTTAACTGAAATTCAGGTAGTCAGACGTGACTAGCAGTTACTATACAGGATAGTGCAGTCTAGTATTTAGACTAAAAAGTGACTTTACACTGAATTATACACTCTAAAATGGCTAGTGGTTAATTTTATGTTTTGTGAATTTTAGCTCAATTAAAAAAAAGGAAAAAAAATGACTTTAAAAGGATGTTAAAAATGAATTTCTCTCTTTAATGGCCAGGATTTTAGCTGAATCTTTTTTTGCTAGGAGCAAAATGAAAACATTTGTTATGAAAAGCTTAAGTTTATTTTTGAAAAAAAGAAAATGAGGGAATGCCATGCATATATAAATCCTATATATACATAATGAGTTTTCTGAAATGTTGGCTGTTCTGTTTCCTTGATTTTGTGATGATGATTTAAGGGTGTCAGGGAAGCACGGCTTAGTTTCTGATTTCATTATATGTCTACAAGTAATACTGGTTAACACTGAAGTGGGATATGGGAACAGTAAGGCCACTGCTATAATTAGAATGTCATTCTATTTAAAAATGTAAATTGATTAAGGACATTTTCAATCTTGCTATTAGATCACCTTTCCTTTTTTTTCTGAGCTCTGTAACTTTCCAAATTGTATTCATATTAATAGAAGCCAACAATTTTTCAAATTAGATTCACATCCAGTCCTTTGGACCACACTAGCTTAATATGTAGCTTGACAAGTTTTTAAATGCTCTTTTAAATACAACTTAAGCAGTAATCAGGTCCAAATTTCTAAGAGGATTCCTGTTTGGGATTCACATAAAATATATACATAATTTAGCCATGTTTTGGAGAATAGCTCAGTCTTACTTTCCATCAGTTTAAAACTCTGACCTTTTCCTACACCTTGATAAATGCTCTATTAGTTGCAAATGCAAGGGCCACTTTATATTTTGAATTCAGTTGCTCAACAGAGCTCTCAAGCAACTGTCAGAGTGAGGACAGCTTCAAAGGATAAACACAGAGTGACTTCTAAATGAATACAATCAAAGGAATTCCCTTTCATCTAGTTTTCTTTCAAACTCAAAACTAATAATACACAAAATAATAGCCAGGGTTGAAAATCGGCAAAATTAGCACAAAACTAACTTTAATATTAATAGGCAGTTTTTTGCTGAGGCAGAAAGATACATCCAATGGAGCTAGAGGGTATTATGCTCAGTGAAATAAGCCAAGCCGAAAAAGACAAGTATCAAATGATTTCACTCATATGTGGAGTATAAGAACAAAGAAAAATACTGAAGGAACAAAACAGCAGCAGACTCACAGAACCCAAGAACGGACTAATAGTTACCAAAGGGAAAGGGACTGGGGAAAATGGGTGGGAAGGGAGGGATAAGAGGGAAAAAGGGGCATTACGATTAGCAGATGTAATGTTGGGGGGGCACGGGGAGGGCAGTACAACTCAGAGAAGACAAGTAGTGATTCTATAGCATCTCACTACGCTGATGGACAGTGACTGTAATGGGGTTGGTGGGGGGGACCTGATGAAGGGGTAGTTTAATAATCGTAATATTGCACATGTAATTGTAAATTAATGATAATAAAATAAATTATATTAAAAAAAAAAAGAAAGAAAGATACATCCAAGTAATTTCTAGCTTTAAAGATTTAGGTTAAATTTTGAATGCTATCAGCAGGTGGTAACAGAAGTTAAAGTAAAACAATAAACTCTAGTTATTAAGTGTCTATGAAGCAGGCATTCTGATACATAAAACATAATGGTTGGCGGCCTGTACTGAGTAACTGTTGATTTAAATAAATGTTTGCTAAAAGAGTTAAACATTTCATAGGGATCACAGATTCCTTAAAGGCCATCTAACCTAACTCCCTCATTTTATAGCTGACAAAACTGAGGTGTAGAGACTAGCATATTTGCTGTGACATTTTTCAAGCAATAGCTTTGTTAGCATGTCATGTGCCGTGTGAGGTGAACAGCATAGTGGTTAAGGCCTCAGACTCTGAAGCCTCTTGGTTTTGGGTTCATGTCCTGATTTTGCTACATAACTTGCTGTATGACTGGACAAATCACTTAACTTCTCTGTTCTTCATCCCTAAAATGGGGATAATAATAATACCTACCTCATAAAGATTAGTATAACTAAAGCATTTAGAACAATTACTGTCATAGTAAACAGTAATATTAGCTATCCAAAATCACTAATGGGTATTTATTCTTGAATATCCTTTTTCCTATGCAGACCCATTTTTCACACTTATGTCCCAACACACTTACTAATGGGAAAAGTTCTAATTCTTTCCATTTGACATAAATTTGGCAAGATCCTAGAGGGAAAATGCCCTCCATCAATGCATTTCACACTTTGATTTCAAGGTTCATGATCTTAGAAAGAATTTTGTGATTAGGACAGGGGGAAGGAGTTGTCGTGATTAGGAAAGGGGGAAGGAGTTGTCTTTCTACCCTCAAGGCCTAGGACAGAACCTGGATCACACTCTCTCCTTAGTGAATGATTAACAAATGACAGAACACAGGACTAGCAGCTCAGCAAAGGTTTATGCAAGGTACAGAGAAGCTTGGTGTCATGAGAGTTGGTCCATTATTGTTTTCTTCCTCATTCTGTAAATCTATTTACACAACTTTCTCCCACTAGGCTGTCAGGACCATGGTAGGTGCTCAATAAAATTTTGTTGAATGAATAAATGATGATGAAATAAGCTGGGGTTTGGCCCTGTGAGGGAAGCCGAGACTATTGCCAGTTGATATCCTCGAAGGAGAGTAATGTTTTGATAAGATGATCAGATGTTTATTTCACTTATGATAGGGATGACCTCATATTCATAAACTACCTTCCTTCCTAGCAGATATATGCCTATTTTTTTTAATTAAGGTATCACTGATATACACTCTTATGAAGGTTTCACAAGAACAATGTAGTTATTACATTCACCCTTACTATCGACTCCCCCCCCCATATCCCATTGCAGTCACTATCTATCAGTGTAGTTAAGATGCCAAAGTCTCTGTCTTTTCTGAGCTACACTGTCTTCCCTGTGACACCACACATACCATGTGCACCAATCATAATACCCCTCAATCCCCATCTCCCTCCGTCCTGACCAGCCCCCTTCCACACCCCTCTCCTTTGGAAACCACTAGTCCCTTCTTGGAGTCTCTGAATCTGCTGCTATTTTGTTCCTTCAGTTTTGCCTCCTTGTTATACTCCACAAATGAGGGAAATCATTTGGTATTTGTCTTTCTCTGCCTGACTTATTTTACTGAGCATAATACCCTCCAGCTCCATCCATGTTGTTGCAAATGGTAGGATTTGTTTCTTATGGCTGAATAATATTCCATTGTGTATATGTACCACACCTTCTTTATCCATTCATCTACTGATGGACCCTTAGGTTGCTTCCATTTCTTGGCTATCGTAAATAGTGCTGCGATAAACATAGGGGTGCACATGTCTTTTTGAATCTGATACGTTGTTTTCTTTGGGTAAATTCCCAGGAGTGGAATTCCCGGGTCAAATGGTATTTCTATTTTTAGTTTTTTACAGAACCTGCATATTGCTTTCCATAGTGTCTGAACTAGTTGACATTCCCACCAGCAGTGTAGGAGGGTTCGTTCCCCTTTCTCCACATCCTCGCCGGCACTTGTTCCTAGTCTTTTCGATGTTGGCCATCCTAACTGGTATGAGGTGATATCTCATTGTGGTTTTAATTTGCATTTCCCTGATAATTAGCGATGTGGAGCATCTTATGCCTATTTTCTTGAAAAAGTATCCTTATCAAAAAGACGCTTAAGTAGGTACCGATACAATGGCAAATCATAGTTATTAAAATCTATCATCAACAAATCGTCCAGCTGTATTCCACTTAAACAGCTGGGTTACCATTCAAACAGATGCTGAAGCTAAACCCAGGTATGTGGAGAGAGAGGGCTGGAAACTTGAGGTTCCCAAGCCTAGCTCCAAGCCCTGATCCCTCACGCCCTGCCTCCTCGGTCCCAAGGGGGCGACGCCAAACGGTGCCGTCCCACTGCGCAGGCGCCAACCCTCGGGCCGCATGCGCTCTCAGTCTGGCGCGGCTCGAGGAAATTTTCTCTTACACGCCCTCTGCGACAGGCTCGGGTTTCTCCTCCTACCTTCTCCATTTCACTAGTCCTTTCAGGTAGGATCCTAGGGATCAACTCCCTTTCCAACAAGCTCCCGAGGGTCCCTGATCCCTCGGTCACTTACCTCAGAGGTTTTGGTACTTTCCCTTACGGCCCCGCCCCCGCGGCCAGCCGGAGAGGCCGCGTTTACAACGACGAGGACGGCGGCGTGCTCGCGCCCGCGTGGAGGGCTCCTGTTGTGGCGGGGACGGCGCGCGCCCGCCCGTGCGTTGGTGGGCGTGGCCGGGGCGGAGATGGCAGGGAGAAGCGGGGAGGAGCGGAGAGCGCGCTCGCGAGAGCCGTTTTGAGTATTTCACTTTCTCTTTCTGGTACGGTTTACCTGACTGATTTTTTTCTCATCACTTGCTTAGGCGTATTGTTTTTTTTGATCGCTTTTGTGATCCAGGGCTTCGGCTCCTCTCACGCCGCAGGCCTGTCCTTTCTTGTTCTCTCTCTCCAAACCACCGTGAAGCAGGGTTAAGTTGGTTATTTCTCTTTCCTTGGGAGCACTGGTAGCCCTGTACAGGAAACACACATGAAGAGTTTACTGTCTGAAACAGCTTTTTCCAAAGCTCATCGTCTTGAGGGCTTGATCTTAACATTAAAGTCTATTTTTGTGGAGAGGCTTTTTTTTTTGAGAGGTCCTGGAAGAATAGGGCACTACGGTGTAATGTCATTTAACTATTGCTAATTATGTCCCCTCTTATTCCAGGCAAGTCTGTTTACCTTATCTGTTATTTCTCACAACACGAAAACTCCCGTTGATTCTTTAAGAAAATTAGCAATGAAAGTGTCTTTGTTTGCTGAGGGTTGGATTGAGCATTAGTGTATTTAGTAAGGATTGATCTGGTTTTTTGGGGGGAACTGGTTATTTTGGGTTCCAAAACTATTTAACCTATGTGGTAGGAACACGGAATGAACTTAAACCACAGCTAGCCTATACGGAACCCTTGTTTCCTAAGTTATTGATTCATGAGGTGGTGACTGGAAGCTTGGCCTCTCAGTGAATGATGCACGTTTGTAGGGCAGGGCCCTATAGAAATTGGATTCCTCCCTTAAGCATTGCGTTTATTTGAAGAACCAGGTTGATTAAGTCATATTTTAACCTTTTTGGTAGGCACCTGAATCTGTTTTGGGTATATATTTCTAGCACCCCCAAAAGTACTTGGCTTTTCTCCCCCCTGAAAGGTTAATTATATATCCCCAATTCTCTTTTAATTATCATGCTGAATAGAAAGGGTAATATTCTTTGCAAATGTTTAAACACAGAAGGTTGCATTTTACTCCCTTTAAGTTAAAGTAATAAAAGGACCTCTATGCTCTCTTCCGAAGTCATGGACAGGCCAAATATTAAGGGGCTCAGTATTTTTTAATCACCTTTTTTGGAGTACTGAATTGTTTTCATATTGTAGAGTGAGCCAGGAATGGAATCGTGTAGTGGAAAATGAAGCATTTGAGCTAAAACAGTTTACAGATAGGGGAAGTCTAATGGAAACAGTGCTGCTTTTGCTTAGGATATGCTGTGAACGGATGCCTGATTCTGTGCTTTCAGGTCTGTATGGTGGTGCATATGAAAGAGATAGGGTTTTTATTTCTGATTAAAGCAAAAGGTAAGGTGATGATTTGTTTTTCAGGATCACATTGGAATATTATTTGGAGATATCATGGAAGTTATGCGCCCACAGCTCATAAGAATTGGTGGACGGATTTACAGGAAGAATCCCATCCAAGAACAGACTTACCAACATGAAGAAGATGAAGACTTCTATCAAGGTAATTCTAGCTGCTCTTTGGTCAGATGAGAAATAAAATGTTCTCTGTATTATAGAAGCAATTCTTTGTTTTTGTTTCAGTGTGTTTCTATGTGAGCACTGAAATTTGAGATGTTTGGCCTCTCCTACCACCATTTATGTTGACGTCTAAGGGGATTAATGAATTTGAGTTTGATGCATTCTCAGTTGGAATTTATAGGTCAAGTATGTTTCATCTTTCTACAGAGGTTTAAATGTAGTAAGGGGCAGTTTGGTTAACTATTAATATTAACCATTAATATGTGACAAAATTAAGTTCCTTTATCTGTAAAGTTATATATAAATATATATATATAAAGTAATATATATAAATTATTGAAATAAATAAACATATGTAAAGTATTTCTTCCAGTGCCCAGTAATGTTAACTGTTAATTATTATTGTTGTATTATTTTTCTCTTCTTTTCAGTTATATACAGGCAGTTCCAAACACACACTAACAACATTATTATTATGTAGAAACAATTTTAAGAAGTAAACTAAATGGATTATAAACATTTTCAGGCTAATTAACTTGGGCATGGGTTTAATGCATAAATAGGGCCTTTCAGGTTCTCTGTTTCCTTTTCCTTTTGGTTTATAAGCTTTTCCATTAGGCTGTTAGCTTTAGGCGTTAGTCTTCTCCATTGTTTCCCTTCAGCCTTAAGTTCCTTTATTTCAGCCTTCTCCTTTCTCTTTGTCTTGGCTCTATGGAGTAAGTTCTTCCTGTATCACTCCTAGCTCATTCATTTATATAATTTTGTGTCTTAATACTAAAAGCCACTGTGTTGTATAATTTAAAAGGATGAATTTTATGTTATGTGAATGACATCTCCATTAATAAAACTTTTTTTTTTGGTAAAAATTTTTTTTATTGTGTCTTAGCTTTCTGGAAGAAAACACTTACATAGTGATATGTATATGCTACTGTCCCAAGGTTCCAAGCCCTGAAGATTTAAATAGATGTGTTTCAGTTATTTTTTTTCTAAGAGCAGACTAGTGGAATGTCAGAGCAATGTTCTACCATGTAAATAGTTGGGCTGTTCTTTGTGTGTTTTGCTTTTTTTAAACCTTGAGAGTGGTTGGCAGCAGGGGAAAAGACTTGTCCATAGAGCAGCAGCTCTGAGTGAGATGTTATGGTTTCTATGCAGGCTTCATGGAGTATGCAGAAGAACCCTGTGATGCCTACGAGGTGGTGCAGACCCAGCAAGGTTTCCGGTGTACTGTGAAGGCCCCCAGCTTGCTCTACAAGTGAGTGAGGCCCCCAGCAGCTCCACTGGGAAGCACTTCCAGGAAATTTAGCAGGACGTTGACTCTTTTCCACACTTACTGCGTTTGATTACTAATAATGAAGTAGTTTAGTGTTTTATGTCCTAGAATTTCTAAGGACAGATTACAAGAGTTGTGTCATTCCACATGTATAACCAAATCCTGTTGATTTGGTCTCTTGAATACCTTTTGAATCTACCACTTATCTCTTTTTTTAATGTACCTCTGTTGCCTCTTTGTGGATTACTTCAAATAGTCTGCTTACTGGTTTCTTGACATTGATTCTTGCTCTCCTCCCAGGCAATTCTTCACATTGAGGATAGAATGATCTGTTTAAAGGGCAAATCTGATTCTTTTACTACCTTTGCTTAAAGTCTCAGGATCCCTCCATTGAAGATGGAAGTCAGTTCCATTAGAGTAATGGCCAAATTCTTGAACTAGACTTAGACAGCCCTGTGTTCTTCAGTCCCAACTCACACCACTTGTTCCCTGGCTTTATACTGAAGCCCAACTGGTCTTCTTTAGTTCCTCATATGTGCTGTGCCCCTTCCTGCCTTAGAATTTTGGCATATGCTACTCGCTTTGCCTTATGATCTCTCCATTTCCTTACCTAGTTGTATTCTCCTTCCTTAGAGAAGCTTGCTTTGACACCATCATCCCGACCAACAATATTGATTCCCCTTCTAGATGCTTTTATTTATTTATTTTCTTTTTTTTTTAAGATTGTTTATCAATGGTACTTTATTTTTTTTAATTTTTTAAAATATAATTTATTTTATTATCATTAATCTACAATTACATGTGCAATATTACGGTTGTTAAACTACCCCTTCCTGAGTTGTACTGCCTCCTGTGCCCCCAACATTACATCTGCTAAACGTAATGCCCCTTTTTCCCTCTTATCCCTCCCTTCCCGCCCATTTTCCCCAGTCCCTTCCTTTCCCTTTGGTAACTATTAGTCCGTTCTTGGGTTCTGTGAGTCTGCTGCTGTTTTGTTCCTTCAGTATTTTTTCTTTGTTCTTATACTCCACATATGAGTGAAATCATCTGATACTTGTCTTTTTTCGCTTGGCTTATTTCACTGAGCATAATACCCTCTAGCCTCCATCCATGTTGTTGCAAATGGTAGGATTTGTTTT